>JBBELK010000387.1:2157500-2848062 GCA_037783545.1 Henricia sp. BOLD:AAB3569
GCCCTTTAAAGGAGTGTGACCAGATCACATTTTTTTTACCCATAGTTCCCCGGGGCTCACCTCATGGGTCCCGAGATTTTAACATCCGTCATATTTTTCTCATTACGAATCTGAAACTCCCACGATTCTAGGCCGCATATTTATAATAATAATAATAACGAACATTTATACTGCGCCGGTATCCGTCATAAATGACGCTCATTTCCGGAGATATCGTCGAAAAACGACTAATTTATCTGAAGCGGACAGCTCAGCTGGCGTCAAACCGTTATGAACGTGTGCCAAACGTACCTAGCATGCGTATGCATAAAAACTAGGGACGGTTTCGACTGAATTTTTTTGGCGCAAAGCAGCCCGGTACCCTGGCTTTATTTACGCGCATCCGCTACGCAGGGCTGATGTGCACCCGGTTATAATTTCTGCCATTATGGGAGCGCTGTCTTGTTGTGGCGATTTAAACTGGTTTCCGCTCCACATATTCCACATGGAACGAAGGAATATGAGATTCATTCGTTGTATGTGGAATTTGTGGATTGGAGACTAGTCTACTCGCGACTTGTCCAAGGGCTATGAAATTGTGTGAATCTGTGTGAAGAATTTGCATGTATGCTATGCAGCGAAAGTGCGCCATCGCGCGGTGAATTGTAGCCAACTGCAAAATAGTCTGGTTACCGAAATATCTTGGTCTGAACCCTGACTTCACGCGCGAGGCTGGATCATAGCCTTGTTCTTTATGTACTCGATGTGTTTTATGGGCGGGGACTCTTTATGCTAATTTTTCAAAGAGAGCACCAAGACGTAAAAGCTCCTTGGTTAACGGTTGTTTTGACAGAACAATACGGTGCCATTTGAAAAATAGCAGATTTTCCTTACGTAGCCTTGGTAAGTTCACAAACACGTCATACCTTTACAGCAGAAAATATGTGAGGGATATCTTCTGGTCTTCGCGAAAGTCATCAATTTGCAATTTGTAGGCTGCATAATTCAAACTACCGTTGATTTTCTCAGTTGTAACACTACGTGTGATGTCGCCATAATTGCATCAGACAGGCCTACTGTACACTTGTTTCCTTCCGCCATGTGTACACTACACATGTACGACGTACAAACGTTTATGCTTGCAAACCGGTCACGTACGCACCATTTGACCCGAGTAGTGAGCTCTGATTGGATGTTATGTATGATATGAATATTTATAAGCACTCGGGTTTCGCATAAGTAATTGCGTCGGATTTCCAACGCAGTTATAAAGAAACACATAACAAATCGAGTACATAAAGAACAAGGCTATGATCCAGCCTCGCACGTGAAGTCAGGATTCAGACCAAGATATTTCGGTAACCAGACTTTTTTGCAGTTGGCTACAATTGCACTTTCGCTGCATAGCATACATGCAAATTCTTCACGGATTCACACAATTTCATTGCCCTTGGACAAGGCTAGGGTACGGTACGTACGAAAAGATCGCACGCGACATGCATAATGGTCATTAAAAGTATTTTTCCAGTCGAAATACTGATCCTGTGCATTAGTCGGAAAAACCAACTTTAGTCATGTTAGTCGATTTCAAATTCTGGTAATGGAAGCCAAACAGCGCGACATCGATTCGTGTCACTACTCACGACCAAGACGTTAACTTATTCTCAAATTTTCACCTTAATATTTCGTATTTTTTTGTTTTCTTGTCATGAATATTATTTTTGGGATGTATTTTATATGATTGTTAAGTTAGATCTAGATCAAATTTCAAGAAAATCTGTACACGCTTCTTTAATCTGTCAAACTTTTCAGCAAATCTCAAAATCTCCGAACTAAAAATTCTCACTCCGGAAAAAAGAGATCGCGATGTGATTGCATTTTTTTTTGCAAGCTTGATCGGCTTCAAAAACGACACAAAGCAAAATATCCCTGCATATGAGGCTTGTCGAAACATTATATTAGTCCCACAACAGCAATGTTTAGTGGAATTCATGCTATATTTGCTTTAAAAAAACAACTACAAAACCGAAAACTGACAAATGTACTCCCGTATATTTCAAACACACACGATCATAGCGCATGGCCGATTTGGTTGCCTGGGGTGGGCTTAGTTCATAGATTTATATATAGTAAACTAGAGTGTGCACTGGCTATTCAAGCCACGTGTGTGGACCGTGCCGATGTGGGCGGCGCCATGTTTGCTTAACGCTATGAGTGAAAAGTGGGAAACACAGCTTTGCCCACCGAGCACCCATAAGCCAAAATGGCGGCGACCTTATCGGCACATCATGTATTGGGAGTGCCCCACAGATATCCATTAAAATCTGGAGTGCCACTCTAGTTTATTATATATAACTCTATGGCATAGTTGCGTGACGTCACCATCATTGGAAGTTCTATTTTTAGCATTAGTGCGGAGCGCGCGCTGTAGACTGCCGAAGTGTGACGTGCGTTGCCATGGCGATTGGATCTAAACTATCACGGCCGTCGGGAAAAGTACCATTGGAAAAGCACTGGGACACGGTTGAGTGATTTTTAGTTTAGATCCAATTGCCTAGGCAACCAACAAAAGGTGACGTATTCACTTCGGCAGTCTATTACGCGCGAATCCATGCACCCAGAAGTAATGGAATCGGTAAACATACCCCTTTTTCGGTCTTCATTGTACTTGACTGGATAGCCAGGTCGACATTTTTTAATACACGAGGAATTCGTTGGTGGATTCTGACACGGTCCATAGGTTCCGTTCACGTAGTGGTCGCAGGGGCGATAAGAGTAGGGTTTACACCCGCTGGTGCTGTTCCAATCACCGCCGCTTACAAAGCCGTATTCCGCCAAGAATGCCCAGACTATCAGACTCTCTCCTGGGGATATGTCCCCGTTACAACTGGAATATTTGGAGATAAGAAAATAGTACATGGTGCGGCGTCTGTAATTAAGGCTATTGATTCACACTGGGCCTTTTCGCGCGGAAATTTGACGCGCTTTGAGAAAAAGAGCGTGGAGGGAGTGCATAGTTCCGAGTTTGCCTAGTTAGCCCCGCCCCCGTGGATATTGTTGCTATGGCTCACACGCTATCGTCAAAATGGCGACACACTATACGCACAAAGCAATGGGACTTTCAACGGAAAGCACAGATTCATTGAAGAAAACTCAAAGGCATGTGTTTCAGGGTCGACAGTTATCTTAGAACACACAGAGTAAAGGGCCAGTAATACAGGGATGTCATATCATGACATACGTGCTTTCGTACCTTTGAACAACGAAACGACCGGCCTTGAAACCAAAAATTCACCCGGATCATCGCATACAACACTGTACAATCGTATGGGGCCGGCAGAACATATCGCGTGATCATGTTGGTGTGAGACAGTGCACTTTGACCTATGTTAGTGATTTCTGCTAGCTCTGTTGTGATTGGTCGGCGGGTTCGGCTTGATTGACAGGTCGGACTATGCATTCGGAGCGAAACGACGCACTGAAATCACATGCACCAAATCATCTTATGCGGAAAGTGTTTTGCGATTCTTTGATTTTCGGTGCGTCTTTTCACTCCAAATCCCCTTCAAACCGCATTTTATCAAAGCGACGCGCGTCTAATTTACGCATAAAAAGGCGTGCACTAAATGCGCATCTCCATGCCTTTGCTATGGAGCTCCGTATTTTTTTTCTGATCACAGACAATTTTCCTAAAAGGAACACATAAACACTAAATGTTAAAAGGTTGGTTATAGCTTAAATTCCATTCTGCTCACATATCTTCTTTATCCACGTAAGTAGTACAACTCAGCGCATCTTGTACTGAGAAGTTGAACATTTGCCCCGCAAATGCAATGCAATATCTGTCACGCATGGCGCCAACAGCAGGAATCATCTGTTGAAAGAATTCAAACATCCAATAAGCGCCCACAAAAGCAAGGTGTGGCTATTAGCAACATTAAACAGCGACCAATCAGACCAATCAAAAATAAATTTAAAATTCAGGGGTGTGAGTTGAGAACCCCCAAAAAATCTGGAAAAAAAATTCTGAAACTGCAATCATAAAGCTGAAATTGTGAGCGCGAAGCCCGAAGCCCTAACACCTCCGTCAGACCGGGGTGGCGTCCTTACTGCGCTGCTACGGCGACGAAAAATGGGCCCAGAGCGCGTCAAGGTCGCCATTAAGCGTGTTGGAAACGCCATGTATCGTGCTGCAGTCGCCATGGTCGCCAATGATCGCCGAGTCACGGCGTTTGTTTTGAGCGAAACAAACGCCAAGGTTCTGCGATCTGACCTGGAACGCGTTCAGAACGCGGTGGGGTTGCGAAGGTCGTGAGACAAGCGTCGTAACATCTCCATGAACGTAGTACACGCGCAGTACACGCGTGGCAAAGACGCTGCGAAAATGGTAACATTTGCAACGGTGACTTCATGGCGTCCTCACCACGACCCTCGCGTGTCTGCCACGACCCCACCACGCGTTCGGAGTCCTTATGGCGTTGTCAGGGCGATATTACGATGATTTTACCTCGTGGGGCACCCAGTGCGCCTTAAGGCTCAGTCACATAGTAGACAGCTCGCGACCCAACCTCTTCCCAACTACACAAGACCACCTTTTTTTTTCAAAATCGGTTGCAGTCTTGTTCAAACTTGCAAAATTTACATTTTTTTTCCGACCAGGGATGACCAGGGATGATTAGTCTGCGATTTTCCCCGCCTTCAACAACACAAGAGATGCTGAATCGCCTACCAGTAGGCGACAGCATCATGAAATCAACAAGATCAAGCATGTTTAATCGGCGACGCCACTTGTTCAGTCCCCGATCAGTCGCCGACCTTGACACGACGGCACAAGCTACCGCTCATGTGTCAATGCCGACCTTCCAGATTAAAAAAACCCGCCACGAGGCTGCGAGAAAAAATCGTGGCGGCTTTTTTCAAATTTACAAGACTGCAGCCGACTGCACAGGACAGTCCCAGACCTTGCCAAAACTACACATGAAAACATAAAACTGCTCACGATTTTCGAATAATGGCCAATCGTGACCAGTCTTGAGCAGTCTGGAAGTGGTTTTCTAGCAAATAATCGGCTATGTGACTGGCCTTTAAGTTGCACTGACATCTTGATGAATTATTGTCCCCAGTTGGTGCATTTTATGGCTTCGAGAATGGAATTTTGTACTGAATGCTGGTTTGCACATGGCGTGCGCTAGCAAGTGGTAAGTACCGTACTGTAGAACAAAAGAGAAAAATATAATCAACGCTTACGCATGGGGGTGGGGAGCGCGGAGGGGAAGCGAAAATATGCAGGGAGAAAACAAAGCTGAAATAAAATGTTGGCACATTAAATAAAAACAGCTGAAATCAGCTAAAAATCTGACATTTCACACCCCTGAAAATTGAAATTTGTTGGAGTTACGAATTTAAATAAAAAAATTAATTTGTCTAGAAAAAAATAATTTTTCTAGAGAAAAATTTCACACTTGCCCTGAACAACCGACTATCTCGAAGAACGGCCATCACCCGTAGTAGTCTCGCAACGAGCCTTGCTGAATCGAGTTGAGCTGTGCTGTATTATATGAATATTAATAAGCAAGAGACCTGTGATCAAAACCGACCAATCACGCGCCGCGCAACGTTTCTGCTCGGTCATCGCGCGCGGTGCCGATATAGGCGCGCGTGCACGTAGCCTTGTTTGCGCGACATTCAAAATTGCATCATAGCTACGGACGCTGTTGCTAACAGCAAGAGCCAATCACGCGCCTCGATCCGTTTAGTGGTAGCGTCACAGATATCTATTAACAATTGTTAATAGATATCTGTCGGTATGGTATAGCGTCCACCTTTACTAGGGGGCGGGGTCTAATGTTTAAGTGAACAGTCACTGACAAACGTACTGACACGTTTTTCAATATATACGTATATATGCCTATACCTTTATTCAGATGAACTGCGTTTAGCTTTTAGCGAAATATAGTAAGTCTTCCTTCAGTTACGAACATTTATACTGCGTGCAAGATAAAATGATATACATACATGTACATAACAAGTTCTGCCCCATAACAATTGTGGTAATTGCGGCTACGGATGTCGCGAGACAACGCGCGAGATGATTGTTCGAAACGGCTTTATTAAAAGGTCAAAAGTGCCAGGTCAAAAAAATCCCTTGTCTCTCATTGGTCTTACAGCCCGGGGCCCTGGCCTAAAATACAGCTTAGCTCAACTCGATGCAGCAAGGGTTTTGTGGAACTCGGTGTGGAGCAAATACCTTTGCGACAGGACGGAAGATGGGTTTTCCCCCACTTCCAAAACTTCATAGCTTTGTCTTCTCGAGTTAAAGTTGTAAATTAAGTAAAATATTACTCTTTGTATTGTCAAAACTATGAGACCAGCATGAAACAACAGAAGCAACACAAGCAGAAGCATCATTGTTTCTTTTGTGTGCGATCTGCAGATAACATGTTTATGCTTTCACATTTCCAGTTGTATGCTATACGTACCCAACCAGCTTTGCACCGTCCCTGGTCAAAGATGTGACCGATCGTCGCGTTGCATTGAGGCCACATTTTCCGGCTGTCAAACTCGTCAGGTAGTGGTCCTGCCTCAAAATCTACAGTATTCTCCACGGGCACATCAACGCGCACTTGTTCAGCCCGTGGTTGTTCCTTAGTGCGTAGACGGTCCAGTACAGACTTTGCGGATTCTCCTACAAAATTGGGTCCAGCCTGTTCAATAGTATAATTACGCCATATGCTTTTGTAAATGCGAACATAATCTGCATAGGCTATATGCATTACACAACATACGTACATGACCTACGGCTTTATATCCCTTCCGAAGGATGAAGCAATTGTGGTTGGGTGGCTTGCCCACGGGGCACAGGCACCGCTGGTATCGAACCCGCAACCCCAAGTTTCCACCCGAGTGTTGCACGACCCAAACCACTCGGCCACGGTACCCGCAAAAATTATCCCTATATATGAAGAAATTTAATTTCCACGAGTCGCATGCATTGCTTACTTCATCGCAAATTAACCAAACATTTATCATATACCTACCTTCCAAGTCGTGTCCATGGCGTTAATTTTCCTAACAAGTTGTGCAGAGTACTCGGGGAAGTCTCGCTGAAGGGTCGAACCGGCAACCAAGGCCAGTAGACCAAGGAACCACACGTACATCACGACACCCATGGTATAATCGAATCTGCAAACAAACAACCCAACAAACAGAAATTTTGATTTGAACGAGTCTGCAAATGAACAAAACAAAACAAAGCAAAATGGCTACAAATTAGTTTAATGTGACGACGACAATAATCATGCTTAAAACCTTACCTCAAAATGGAAACTTGGTTTGGAGGTGGATACTTCAAGACTAAACTGGTGTGACAAAGTTGGTCGCGCGGTTGCCTTATATCATTGTCCTATGATACCCAATTAACACAGAAAGCGTGGTTCAACAACTATACCGCGTGACTGCCAATAAAAAAAGTATTTTTGTTTATCTTGCAAGTCTAGATAACACCGGACATTGATACCGATTTATCTGTTCTTTTCTTACTTTTATTTGCTCTGTCGTCTATTTTCAGTGTACAATAACAAATGATCCGAAGAAAACGAAACAAAAAGTTCACGAGCTCGTTTCATGTTTTTTAAAGATCGGTATTCTGTTTCGGTTTAAATTTTTTTAGGAACGTAAATACGTCATGGAAACATACCTCAAAATGTCAGGTGATGAATTTTATCAATTGAAAAGATTATTTTAAATTGACGTAATTCATCGCCTAGACTTTTTGAAATAATACCTCCTTGAAAGTATCAGATTAAAACTGAAAACGAAAAGCGGTCTTGAAAAGAAAGGAAACCGGGACGAAAACTTTGGGTTTCGTTTTTTTCAGACTTAGGCCTATAAAAAACAAAAAAACAACAACAACAACAAAAAACGAAAAAGGTAGGCCTAAATAAACACGAAGAACAAACACATCTCGGCAATTGTCATAAATAAAAAGCAAATTATTATTTTGTTCCACAATATTTTTATTGAAATCTTGAGTATAACTTGAATATTACAATTTATAAATTACAGAATCGACGTTTGTTAGCTATAGAGTAAAAGCACATGCCGTGCAAAATGTACAAATCGTTATGGATTTGTAAATACAATAACAGTCGGCATATTAAGCTGCAAAAACACGATTAATTTCACTAACCAATTTCCTGGGTTGGTTATTTTTTCTTCGTTTGTATAGGCCTAAAGGTGTCAAAGGCCTAATATTGATATTTTTCTCGCCAGTAGTTGTTTAGAACAAGTTTCATCTATTAAATATCTTGGGGTGAATTTTGACTCTAAACTTCAATGGAAAGAACATTTGGAACATGTTGAGTTTTCAGTTTCAAAATGAATTCCAACTCTGATTACTGAGTTCGGAGTTTTTTTGCCCATTAGGCGCTTAATCTTCTTGTCAAGTCGTTCATTTTTACACAATTTGATTATTGTGACCTTGTTTGGGGCAATGCTGCCAAAACACACATGCAACGTCTTGATGTGATGTTGAATCGGACTGGACGGGTTATTTTGAGGGTTCCACCAAGAACATCAAGCTCATTTTTTTTTAACAAATTGAGATGGGATAGCCTACGAGTTAGACGTGAACGCAATCTTAATGTAATGGTTTATAAATGCTTAAGTGGTATGGTTCCGACATACCTTAGCAGCATATTTTGTTTATGTTAGTGAACAACACTCTTATCGAACTAGGCATTGTGTATAGCAGGTAATATTTGCCTCCCTTGCCCAAGGACAGAATTTGGTAAGAGAATTTCGGGGTGTGCAATCGTGGTTTAACAAACTGCATGCCATTGTTATTGAAGAATCCTCTTCCAACAAGCTTAAACACGTTTAAGGAGCACCTCTCTCAGAATCTGTAACTGTTTTGTGTTTGTATTTTTAATTCATAAATACCTTGGACAGTTTACGCATCCCTATTGGCTGAAAGCACGTCACATGGGCAGTCTTAAATTAGCGATAAAGAATAGTGATAATGCCCGGCTGGCTGTCCCGCGTTTGTGCCGTAGTCAGCGCGTATATGGAAAACGCACATGCACAAAGAAACTGCACGCGCCTGAAAGCAAATTGTGCACTAATATCCATGTCGTGTGCGTGCGCGAGCAACGCGCCTGCGTTACTCGTAACGCGCGCGATCGAACAAAAACAACATCACGCACTAGCTCGCAGTAGACCGATCCAGTAAGCTCCGCCCATTTAGAAATTGCCTAGCAACATGCCACACATGTGAAGCACGTGTGCAGTAGAGTCGCGTGGCCGCGCTGTGCGTCAGCGTCCGCGCCCTGGTCAGCGCGTATTGAAATACGCACACGCACAAAGAAAATGCACGCTCGAAGGCAAAATGTGCACTTAAGTATCCGGTCGTGTGCGTGCACGTACAACACGCCTGCATTACGCCTAACGCGAGCGATTGGACAAAAACATCTCGACACAGATCTAGAACGCAGTGAATGCACAACATAGCAAAACGACAAGCTAATTTTTGTGAGTTTTTCCCGTTTACACAAAAACACATTTATGAAGGGATTAAAAGTAGGTTAGGATAGTCTTATACAATCCGATTTAAACCGGCTATGGTCCTCTGCGCTGATAAAAATGATTTTTATGGCGTTTTTGCGTCACTCGTGCTGCATTTGCCGTAGCTCTGTGCACAAAATTTTGAGGACTCAGGTAACCAAAGATTTTGGTTACCTGAACCCGAGGCTGTGATTGGTCAATTCCAAAATGGGCGGAGCTTACTGGATCGGTCTGTTGTACGAACGCCGTGTTGACACTAGACTGTAGGCATAGGAAAGTGAATGCAAAATATGGCAAAACGACGAGCTAATTTTTGTGAATTTTACAGATTTACACCTGGCGGCTCGGGCATTATCAGTGCCCAGGATCCCTAGCTGGCTTTAAACGTGTGTTTAAGATTGGCCAAACCTACTTTTAACCCCTAATTAATTATTCTTGTTGTTTTAATGTTTATTTTTTACATACAGTATTTTAACTGTTTTGAACTGTTAACTGGGACCTATGGGAGAACAGTTTTTATAAACTGAATGGGTTCTCCAGTATAAATAAGAAATATAAACAAAATAATAATAAAGTCGAAGCATTTTTTCTCTAACTGCTCCAAAAGTTAAAGGTTACCCGTTGATGGGTAATAACTAAGATGGGAAATAAATTATTTAGAAGGTCGAACTAGATTTTTTGTGTGAAATTGGGCAGAGCATATACTTCATCAAAAACAACGTATCCATGCAGAACAAAATAAATTAAGAGTAGGCCTATAATGGAATGCCCGCCTTGACGTTGTATTCTATCGCACACTCGTTAGTCCCGCGGAGAACCTTGACAAAACCTAAAAAAAGAAAGAGCGACAACAAATTTTTGTTTTATTATCTGTAAAAAGCATCGTCCTAATTCTGAGTACTTTTAGAATATGAGTGTAATTTAACAGTAGGCCTACTCTGATGCCAATAGACCGATCCAGTAAGCTCCGCCCATTTTGGAATTGACCAATCACAGCCTCAGGGTGAGGTAACCAAAAAGTGGATCTCCATTTTGGTTACCCGAGTCCTCAAAATGTTGTGCACAGAGCTACGTCGAAATGCAGCACGAGTGACGCAAAAACACCATAAACATCATTTTTATCAGCGCAGAGGACCCTAGCCGGTTTAAAACGGATTGTATAAGACTATATCGCGTGCGTTACGCGTAATGCAAGCGTGTTGTAGTCGATCGTGCACGCACACGACATGATACTTAAGCGCACATTTTGCTTTCGAGCGTGCAGTTTCTGTGTGCGTGTGCGTGTTTCAATACGCGCTGACCAGGGCGCGGATGCTGACGCACGGCTCGGCCACGCGACTCCACTGCACATGTGTGGCATATTGTAACAAGAATATTTCCCACTTGTTAAGAAACTCGGCACAAACAAGAACACACAGGAAAAGACAATTATCAGCAAGAAAATACCGCACGTTTATTTGGGTCGATCTTTCCTCATCAACAACAAAGAACAAATATGGCGCAGAGAATCGAGTACCCACGCGGAACGGGTATCCCGATCCTCCGGCAGGGGCTCACGCCACCCGGCTCCGTGGGGAGCCGTGATAGCGCCACCAGCACGTCGGTCAGACCCACCGTGAAACGGTGCTGGCGCCCCCAGCGGCGGATCGGGACGGCCGTTACAATATGTTGCTAGGCAATTTCTAAATGGGCGGAGCTTACTGGATCGGTCTTGCTTATTGGTTAGTTGTAAATACAAATAGAACAAAAGAACATGCCACCTCACGATTCCCTCATGACTCATGAGTATAGCATAGTCCGTAATGAGAATTCGTTGTCGAGCAATTATTTAACTGAACTTTGCAAAGATCACACGTGATTACCTTTGTCGCCCCACTCGTTGTTCCATGAATTGGCACACAGCCAATATTTAGTTTTATTTTCCACACCCCAGCCAATGATCTTCACAGACGTCCATCCGATGAAGTCGCCAACTTTGTGTTGATAGACGCCTAATGGTGATTTTAGACAAAAAATAGGTTACGTATTAAATACCGGTAATAACTAAAAGGATCAGAAACTCAAGTTTGACTGATGATTTCTCTCTTGTTACCAAATCATTTTCCTTGAATTTGGTATCATTGGAAAGCCCCGTTATTCCTCTTTACAATATGATGTGTCATTTGTTATGATTAAGCAATTGGGGGATGTGCAGCACAGCTTAATATGGGGGTGGGAGTAAAGTGAAATGTAACAAAAAGGCATTGCTGTTGTCGTACACTGTTGTCGTGCATTCCCCTTTTGCATGGAGGATGGTAATGGTCAATACGTGATGCATTTATTTACATTTCATTTTACACCCACTTCCATATTTAGCTGTGCTGCACACACCCCCAATTTCTTAATCATAACTAATGACATCATTGTAAAGAGGAATAATAGGGCTTTCCATTGATATCAGATTTAGGGGAAATGATCTGGTAACTATAGAGAGAAATCGTCAGTCAAACTTAGGTTTCCGAAAATTTACAAGCCACATAAAGTTGAATACAAATTAAAATAAAGTGCATACCCGACTTGTATGTAATGAAGTCCTTGAAGAGAGTTATATCGGCTGAAACGGGGCCACCAGTCAGAAGTGCCGACTGAAGGTTCAATTCAGACGGAGCCAAACCGTAGGCCAACAAACCTATGGTTTAGGAATAAAACAAAAAGCCAACTTATTTTTCTTTACATTTCTGTTACGTACGACGCTGGGGGCGTTTTCACTGAAGCATGATAAAATATCTTGCCCAATATAACACATGTTAACATTACCTTTTCGCTTATCCTCGTCGTACTTTTTGTGGTAGCCATTTTGGCATGTTTTGTTGCATGTTATCCCCTGAGGTGGAGCTTGACACGGGCCGTGTGTACCCTTCTGATAATGGTCACACGGGGAATAGCCGTAGGGTCTACATCCACTGGAACTATTCCATGTACCACCGCTCACGAAGCCATTATTAACCCACTCTTTCCAAGTTGCCGCAGTGAAGCCACCACCGCACCTGGCAATAAAATGATACTGTAAACAGCCGTCACTTCAATATGGAACAAGCGGCACCGGCGGCTGTTTTATTATATGTTTTATTATATCTTCTGAAATGGAGACTATTGACGGGGATTGTCTGCATAAGGGTCGAACTTGCAAATGCTCTATAAATGTTGTTTGTCTTAAAACAATCTATCGTAAGACATAATTCTTCACAGTAAAAGTCTCTTATTGTAATATAAAAATGTGATCTACGTGATCTTTTTTTTTTTTTTTGGCGCCTTAGCACACATATTAAATAAAATTACTTACCCTATACCAGTTGGCAGAATACTATTGCACGTGACTGCATCTTCGAAGGAAAAATTAAACTCTTTCTTAAAGGTGATGCAATATCTGTCCCTCATCGATTCTACCGCGGGAAAAACCTGAAAAGTTGAAGAAAAAAAAACATCGCAAAATTTGAGGATTTATACGACGAACGGGGTTGAAAAACTGTTACAAAGGGCGTTATAGACCTTTAGCACGGTGCGTCCATCTTTGTCTTGTTCCCCACTGCATGCATAGTACGTATGTGTACGTGTCGGGCATGATCAGTGCGTGTGCGTGTCTGCGCGATATACACCAATCCGGTAACTAAGATCTCCTCCCTGCATATCCGCCATAGCTGGGGGGCGTCCAGTGCATAGGCTGTGCGTTTTGTGTTGCTGTTAGAACGAAAAGCGCTCATCCATTACATGCACGAACGAGCCTCCTTCGCGTATACGCGACGCGCCCGCCTTCGCGCGCACACAACCATTGATTTACATACATATATATATAGCTCACTGCACACAACCCTACAAAGACGCGCAACTTGTTCGAAGTAAACAAATGCAGCTTCAGCAACAACAAAAACATACAGTTCATTCAGTGGAAGCCCCCCAGCTATGGCGGATGTACAGGGAAGAAGACCTTATTACCGGATTGGTGTATAGCGCGTGCACGTATCCGTTGTTGTTTTGAGAGATCAATGTCCGCGCTGCGCGTTTTCTAAAGCCCGCCGCACACCTTTGCGATTTACCGGATAATCGGATCATCGGACCACATACCGGAAAGGTGTGCGCTGAAACAATTCGGGCCGGTCTGACCGTACGCTATAAGACCGGAGCAGATCAAACTGGTTTGATTTTTCCGGATCCGTTGGTCCGGTGTCCGATGGGCCGGTAAATCGCAAAGGTACTGTGCGGCGGGCTTTAATCGCACCGCGCGCATGTCATTGTAATGCACACAATGAACATTTTCAACACGGGGCCAAACTATTTTATTTTGGCAATCTTCGCTTTGGTTACGTTCATTTTAATAGGGGAAAAGGGAAGATGGCCGCACCGTGATTTTTATTTCCATGAAAAGCCCATGTTGATAAAACAACCGTGTGGAAATTTCAGCCACATAGGTGCAGTATTAAATACTTCAGAAAACTTGAAAAATCCATTCATGGTTTTTGTGTTGAGTTGAATGCTAAAAAAGTCTTTTGCAAAAGACTTTTTTAGAAAACCACCTTAATTCAGTTGTTAATTTCTCACACAAGATATCATTTTGGACAAATAAATTCATGTGGTGTTTGGTACTATTGTTATTAATACTTTTAGTAAGGTTTTTCTTGTCAACTCATGAAAAAAATTGGGGTAACTGCAAATTATGTACTCAACCTTTAAAACTGATCTTACCCAGAATGCATTGCAGCGTCCTTGGTCGAAAATTTGACCAATAGAAGGACAGCTAGGCCACTGTTTGCGAGCGTCGAACTCTTTTGGAACTACCCCAACTTTCTTTGGCACTCGTACGGGTAGTCGGGGACCTTTCTCTGGTGAAAATCCCGCGGAACCCAGACGTCCTAATACGGATTCTGCAGTCTCTCCCGCGAAGTTTGCTCCTGCCTATAATTTTATTGAATTTAAGAGGAATAAATTATACGAATTTAGTATAATGAAAATGAATGCCGAGTATAGGGCTACGATTAAAAGCTCATAGGCTTATCATTTGCAATGATCCAAAATTAAACATGAATATTTGCCTAGGTGCGCACATATTATTCTACCATTCACTATAAACACAATCCATGCATGGATTTTAAAGGTTTTCTGGAGCATTGATGCATAATATCTGACATTTCTGCAGGCTAGTTTACCAACATTCTTCTTTAGGTATATTACAGGGAGGTTTATTAGATGAACGTAAAACGTGAACGTGAAATGGTTTGAGCAAATGGGCTTATCTTTGAGGTCTCAGCCTCAGAACCCAGGTTGGAATTTTGGTCACGGTAAAAGAGTTATCTTGCCACGAAAGTCAAATTTGTGGATTTTTGTTTTCGTCTGTAATGCTCAGAGCATTTCGCGTTCACGTTCATATTTTACGTGCATCTAAACCTCCCTAAAAAGTGCCCATATAAATAAGTACATGTAAAACGTTCCATCGTGCAAATGATCAAGTTTTTGCATGCATTATTTGTGTAATAATTGTAATATTTATACCTTCCAAGTTGTATTCATAGCGTTGATTTGTCGTACGATGTCGGCGGAGTACTCGGCGAAACTTGGCTCGAGGGAGTCGCGGGAATACAGGGCACTTGTTGTGGCCAACAAGGCCATCAAAATAACTCCAAGACAACTCATATAGGCCCCTTTTTAGTTTACAGGATTATGAAGCTTTTTAACCACCAACGAAATTCAACGTGCGTGCATGCACTAGCTGGCTCGCAGCACACGGGTCTTACACGTGCATATAAACGCAAACTTGTCCCTCCATTGTGGAGGTTATGTTTCAATAGCAAAAGTTCATTTTTTAAAATCCATATTAAAGTTGGATTTTGACCCCACCGAGGCCGAATTTTGGCGATTCGTAAGTGCGTTCACCTTTTAATACAAAGTTCAATTTCCTTATCACTTAAGCTTACTTTAAACCTTAATGGTAGAATACATCATTTGCAGTGACCCCAAAGTTTGTTTTTCACGAGTTGACAAGAAAAACCTTACTAAAAGAGTTAAAGATATTTTACTCATTTCTCAAAGACTGTAGCACTTCAGACAAAACCATCTCAGGGGAAGCTTTCTACGGTCATCATGTTTATATTGTATAAGTTAGGCGTAAATCTGTGAACATTTCTGATTTTCGAGATTACCAATGATGTATACTGCCTTTAAACAATGGTACCAAACACCACATGAATTAATTTCTGTTAAAAATTGTATTTTGTGTGAGAAATTAACAACTGAAGGTGGTTCAAGTCTAAAAAGTCTTTTGCAAAAGACTTGTTTAGGCCTACCATTCAACTCAACACAAAAACCATGCATGGATTTTTCAAGTTTTCAGAAGTATTACTGCACCTATGTGTGGCTTTTAACACTACAGTTTACCAATCATGTGTATAGAATACACTCAATATACATGGATTTGAAAAACAAATGTATATGGCGTTATATATCTCCATGTGTGATTGAGGTTGTGTATGATAAAAACCAACCCGTTTGTTAGTCAGCTCAGTACCTCATCATGCATGTGCAGAGAAAAAAATGAAAAAGTCCATGCTTTCAAAAAATGTGCGAGGCCACCATCTTATTTCGGCTGGCCAAACTGCACGGAAAACAGAGTGACAATACCACGGTAGATAGAGCCTATTCACATAGTTTGGTTCACATGAGGGCGCTCTTGCAAATACATGCGTGTCCACACGCATTTATATAAATTAATTATCGTTTTCTTCTGAATTTTTTTTTTTTTCGGGCGAAACCATTGCATTTGGCAGTATTTGGTCCAGGGAAATGGTTGCTTGAACTTTTGGGCCTTGAAGTTGTAATAACTGTACTCTAAAGAAGCATAAGCATAATCTGTACTATATGGTACTATGCTACTAGCAAAGGTAGGCCTATGCTACGAACAAAAAGTACATGTATTCTGCCAACCAATCTCCACAATAGACCAGTTGCGTGATAGATTTGCATAAACCCTAGAGTCCCGCCCTCGTGCTAGGGCGCTCTCGTATACCCAGCACGATATGTGGCAGAGGGACTCCCCCTAACGCCCCTATACCTCAACACACTCTTCCCTTTTGTTAACGCACCAATCCCCCCTAAAAATTGAAAGGAATTCCTTGGAAATTCCTTGGATGTTTGAGACACAATAGGGGAACAATGGTAGGGGGCAGTCCGTTTGCCACATATCGTGCTGCATATGTGCTCTCGTACGAGTCAAGCTATCTGGCAAATCGAGCCGTTTCCAGGTGGTGCAAGCGTAGGGCCTACATAGCAACCAGCGCGAAGGTCTGTGCGGTACCTGGAATACCTCGCACGTTACTCTATGCATTTTTAAGCTGGACCATCCAAAATTACATGTTAAATGAATATGTTAAAACATGCATGTAAACGAGTTAGAACGCCTTGTTTGACTTGAAATGGACGTCAACTTTGAAAGCTGGATCGTTTCCAAACTGCAATGACAAATTTAAGAAAGGGAGTAACGATTTCGGGTTATGTGACTGGTAAGAAGTTGCCGATCAAAAATACAGAGTAATGTGCGAGGTATTCCAGGTACCGCACGGTTACCATGCACCAGCGTGCAGCACCTGGAAACAGCCCGATTTGCTGGTATAGCATGGTGCTTGACTCACTTGTACGCGAGGTCATATAGCGCGAAGGCGGGACTCTAGCATTTATGCAAATATATGGCGTAAAGTTATACGAATTATTAGTACCAGCATTTTCTCCTGAAAATAATTTTAATACGACAGCGCCTCCTTTTATAGAATCTCCGATGCTGAGAATTCATTATAATACAAATGTGATCAATATACAAACACTGATATACAACTGACGAAATTTCGGCCCACGGTGAACATTGTCTAAAATAAAATCGGCTAAAACATTTCAAAATGGCGTTGTATCTTCCAGTGGATTATGCCAAGGAACTACCATCAGGTGACAGCGTCTTTACAATCGGCCCTGTCACGTCTTGCCCAAACCCGGATCTACCCACGCGAGATCTGTCAGACCCGAGAATTGCCGAACTCTACAAGTACAAGCCGACGTACGTGCTTTTGGTGACCGTGGTGTATCCGTGTTTCTGCATCGTTGGCCTGCTCGTGAACGGGGCATTTCTCTTCAGCGTGGCCCGTGTTCGTTACATGCAAACCCTCACGAACATCTATCTATGTAATTTGGCTGTAGCCGATATTTGGTTTCTGATCACCGGTAAGTTGAAAGATTTCTACCATTTGCCACCTTTATATTTCGTGAAATGAGTGAAAACGTTTGTGAAAGGGTTGGCGTCCGCCTCGATCATAGGTTTACACCAACTTCGCTGGTTAGTCTCGTACCCAGACCTGATGGGGATGCTCGCCCATCAGGACTGGGCATAGGCGACGAGAGCTCATCGCCGATAGGTTGAGGCCCGTACCGTATTTCGGTGCGGGACCTCCGCAAACGTTTTGGCCATTATCATAACCACGCACAGGTAAACCTCGGAAGGCTGCACACACATTCATACTACCACACACACCAACTGGGGCCAATTTCATAAAGCTGTTTAGCAGAAAAATTTGCTTAAAGGGCCCCTTATTTAGGATTTTTATCAATGAAATCTATGCTTTAAAACCACTTTACTCAGTTAAAGTCATAAAAATCCTATTTGGAGCTTGCTTTGGGGGTTAAAACAAAGGTTTTTAGTTTTTATGCTAATGAAAATATGCATATTCATGACCAAGGTCACGACGTCACAAGAGGCAAACACAGGAAAATCACATTGAACTGTGCACAAAAGATTCCACTTTTTTTCTCAATTTTCCTGTAACTTTTGTAATCCATGGCTGTTTGAGTTTGTTTTACATGTTGCCTGCTGTAAGCCATGACAAAACTGGGGGTAGAAACTGCAGCAATTTGCCACAAGTCCAACTTGAAGTCTTATGTTTTTTTCTTAACTTTTCCCTTCTGTCTTCCTTATGTGATGCACTTAAAACAGCGCCCTCTGTCTGTGATTTATAGCAATGAAATCTTCAAAGTTGAAAAATGCCACCTTTTATTGATTTTACATCCAAATGAACAATAGTATGTCTTGCTGAACAAGTAATCCGTCATTATGAAGCAAAGCTTAGGCACAAAGTTGTTTAGGATGTCACAGGTCCTTTAATCCAAAATTTGTCTGCTTTATAAAAATTAGTTAATAGTCAAAATTGTACGTCAACTTGTGTTTTTAGCAAGAATAGCAGAACACCAGTCAATTGTAATACACATCATATAAGATTTTGACCGAAAACCCATTTTATAAAGCAAACAAATCTTTTATTAAGCAAATGTTTCTGCTAAACAGCTTGATGAAATTGGCCCCTGGTCTTTACGAGAATCATGACACATGCCTTCTTCGCTTACATCTCATTACATGTTCATAATTTTTAGTAACTGGCACATTTGTATGGCGTCGTCCCTCGTCTGAAACAGGAAGAATTTCCTCCCAATCTCGGTTACTTGAAATGCAATCACAACAGTTATGCATAGCATTTGAAACACTGAGGGAGTCTAGGAGCTGCATTGTATACAGCGTCATATCGCACGACTTTGATCGCATGGCCAATAGCAATGTACGTACTATCAACGACGGCTCACGAATGGGCATCGCGTTCAACCAATGAGCGATGAACTCTCATCATCGCATGTGCCCAGACCAGGGCTGCGTTCCAAACACGCGAACGGTTTGTTAACGTTGGCGCCAACGTTTGCTCAATGTGGAATGGATCGTTTGCCAAAATACATTGTCAAGATGGCGGCGCCCAGAGTCACAGCAGTCGTATCGACGTTGTAATGTGTTTTATGGGCTCTCTGCTGCTTACCAAATTTATGAGGAAGTGTGACACGTTGCTATTGATTGTGTACCGCCAGCGATAAGGGAGAAAACCACGAAAGGTCCAATTTATTTGTTATTTTCCAAACTACAAACCATCGTCTGTCATCCTTCATGTCGCGCACGCCATTTTGAAATCACTTGCGAACATCGCGAACAATCCAAAAGTTTGTTGGCCAACGTATGCGGACGTTGGCGGCGCACAATTCGTTCCACTCGAAAAGTTCGCCAACGTTGCCAACGTTTGCAAACGTTCGCGTGCTTGGAACGCAGCCCTGTTGGGTGAGCATCCCCAGCAGGTCTGGCCACGAGACTATGCTGTATTTGTCCTCCATTCCCGTGAGCGTTTGCGAATGCACACAATGTGTAGGCCTACTAAGTCTTTCTTTTTTATGCATCCAGGTACCTCGTTCGGCCTGTGGAAGTTTCTGGTCACTCCCGTGACGTCAGACCTCTCTCTGACCGGAGGACCGTTGGGGTGTTTCTTGTTTGCCCATTTCAACATCACGCCTTTCGAAGCTTCCACGCTTTTTGTCACGTTGGTGTCATTCGAGCGGTATCTGGCAATCTGTCGCCCCGTGTACCACCGTAGAATCAACAGCAAATCACGCACTATTAAACTGGTAGTCGGGGTGTGGCTAATAGCTAACGTGTTGTCTCTTCTGTTGTGCCCGTCTGGTATGGAGTATTTGGTGACTTGCGTATCGTGGCCCCTACATCCGTCGTATCGTGACTACCCGACGACCATTGCCAGTTGCTTCGCTCGAGACAAGCTTGGCTTGCACATCATGGCGTTTATCACGTACACGGCGCCTTACTGCGTCCAGTTCACACTCGCTGCGTTTGTGTTTTACAAGATTGTGAAAACACTCGACAGACGTCGTGAGCTCACGCAGGGCCAGGGGAACATTGCACCACGCCCGGAACCGACTGCGACTGCTATCGATCAAGTCAGCTCCGTTCGTAACCGCGTTGCGATCATGCTCATTATAACCGGAGTGACATCCTTCGTACTAACCACACCTCGCTTTATCGTCAACGTCATGGCCTACGTAAAACTTTTTGCCAAAAGTGTGGGTATATTATCTCGGGAGCAGCAGTTCATCGTGTATGTGACGGTGAACCTGCTTTTGTACGTTAATTCTGTGGTGAATCCGTTTATATACGCACTCTCAAACCCGCGTTACAGAGCAGCGGTGTATCAGGCGTTCTGCGCACCTTGCGTAACGCGCATGCGTCAGCCTAGTATCAGAACTGGCCAATCACCTCGCTTGGTTAATGCCGTAACTTCGGGTCGCTCAGACGAAGACGGCACCCAAAGCACTCGGCTGTAAAATTGTCTTGATTGTGAAAGCGATATTTTATTATTATCCAGGGAATACAGGTGTGGGTGGTCGGCAATGGGACCTAGGATCGATTTCACAAAGTTAAGACGAGTTCAGTGTGTCCTAATTCTCACACCAACGTCCCAAGATAAGGAGAGTGACCCTTCCTACGACGTGTCTTAGTGCTTTGTGAAATCTGCCCCAGGGGCCGATTTCAGAAAGGGTCACTGTTGGTATGGGAATTATAGGACGCATTGAACACGTCTTAACTTTTGGGCAATCGATCCCAGGTCTCAGTGGTAAGTTGATAATTTGTACTAACTGGCGAGATATGTTACTTGATTTAAATACATGACAATAGGGACCAATTTCACAAAGCACTAAGACGCGTCTTAGGAAGGGTCACTCTTCTTATCTTGGGACATTGGTATGGGAATTAGGACGCATTGAACTCGTCTCAACTTTAGGAAATGGATCCCAGGTCTCAGTGGCTAGTTGATAATGTGTACCAACTGGCGAGACCTGTTACTTGATTTAAATACATGACAAGGGGCCGATTTCACAAAGCACTAAGACGTGTCTTAGGAAGGGTCGCTTTTCTTATCTTGGGGCATTGGTATGGGAATTAGGACGCAATGAACTCGAACTTGGCTCCACCGGGATTCGGTCCCCAAATTAATGTAGACGAGCACACCGGACAGTCAATCAATCAGAAAACAGGTGATACAGTACATGAAGTTAAAGGAACACGTTGCCTTCAGATTTCACGAAATCTCACGTTTGAGGGTTGTTCTTGCAATAAAACACATTTAATGTGTTATAATTAGTGAATGGTAATTAAAAAAAAAAAACACTGACCTCTGACCCCCATTACATGTCCCGCGAAATGTATACGTATTTCAAGCCGTCAATACGATCGTCCGGGTAGTGGGCAAAATGCAGCGACGAACAGGAGTTAGGCTGGCGCCGTAGCCAGTGGTCACAGTGTTCTCCAACATGTAAAACAAGCCTGGTGGCCCGCCATCCTTTCCGCGGCGCCCGCCATGCTTTAGAAGTCGCATGCACATGTATATATACATGTACATACATGTATTTTTATATATATTTACATGTATATTTACATGTGTATATACATGTGTATACATGTACAATCATGTTCGGTACCCTGCCGCCAAGCTTTAAATTTTATAGTTGGAGAACACTGGGTCAGGTAAACCTATCAGATGAACGCAAGGTACCATACCATTCTCCGCCTCCCGAGACGTGTGAAATGTAAACACACCAATACACACACACCCCGACTGGCTGTCAAAAAATGGATCGTCAAGAGAACACAGCAGACGCGTCAAAAAAGAAAAAACGAAAACCTCGCCAATCAGGGTAAGAATATTGTCATGGGACAAACCGATAGAAAGGACTTGGATGATTTATACCCAATGGTTATTGTAGACACGAATTTAAAAAACAGGCACATCACACGCAACGGAGGAAGAAAAAATAATTTCTTTCTCCAAGCTGGAAATAAGACTAATATAATTTCTCCGCCATTTATGGGAGTTTTTGACTCCCATAAATGGCGGAGCGTGCTGCTTCGAGAAATTACGCAAAATTGAAGCATTTCTAAGGCACGTTTGTGTGGATCATTATATTCTACTTTTTAAACATCTTTCAGATCGTGCTCATTTACTTCAAACGCTTGTAATAGCCCAAAAACGCCCAATAAAGCGCAACCCGAAGGCAACGTGTTCCTTTAACAGCAGGAAAACATCATCGGGTATTTATTGTAGGCCTAGATCCTCATACAATCAAAGTGAATCATTATGTACAGACATCTCAGCCAGAACTTGGAAGGAGAATTCCCTCAAGAAGAACAAACACCCCGAAAAAAAAAACCAACCTATTGCTTGCAGAGAACACAAAAACAGTAGTGAATGTACAGATAACACTAACAGCACTGGTGAATATAAGAACATATAGTCAGCAAACATGCAATATGTGCATCCTACCATACACACAGCATGTGAAAGCATGCTTATAAAATATGGCAATACAATCTACAATTTCTCATTCAAAGCCTGATCATCAGACTCAAGAAATACTCACTGGGGGTTCCATGGATGGTGTCTCTTACATAGAGAACATGTTGATCATGGCAAAGCCATGTTTATGTCATAAAATGATGAGAAATGTAGAGGACAAATGCACTGACAGAAACTTCCAGAATCCAAAAAGAGACCTTAAAGCCCAGTCACACACTACCGTTTCAGCTGAACGCACGCCTAACGCACCAAATTATTTTCCTGCGTCGAAATGCGTTGATACACTGTAGAGGTTCGTCCAGATTCGGTAGAAGGCCGGCGGTACACGGCGATACACGGGCATGTGCGCCTATGCCAAAAAATATTTTTGAACATGCACTAAAATTGTGAACGTACGATAATTACGCGCTGTGTGCGGCAAAATACGTCCGAGGTGCGGGGAATGCGGTAGAGCCGCGGTAGGGCTTCGTTGAGTGCGTTAGCAGTTCGGTACAGTACGGCCACAGAAGTTGGACGACATCTTCAGCGTACACCCCGAACGCACAGATCGCGACTCTACCGCGCGTCTATCGCGCGTGAACGCACGTATAGCGTTTGTGGACGTATGTCAGCGCACATAGGACGTTATCGGACGTCTGTATGCCGTAGTCCTACCGCACCCAGCGCATGTCTACCATGTGTCTACCGTGTCCAGCGCACCGCCACCGCATGTCAGCGCACGTCTAGCATTTGGCACTCGTACGTCGAGAAAACTATATAAAAAGGCACCCAAATCTGGATCTCCTCATGTTTCTTTGTGCCTGCGCTGGTCCTGTGCGGTGTCTACGTTCGGCACGCGTTCAGCCCGCGGTGAACATGCGGTACTATACGCTCAGAACGGCCGATTTGAGGTTTTTTTGTGCGTACAAAAATTATTGGTTGCACGCTTCGTGCGCTGATGGCGTGCGCTAGTGTGTGACTACAGCATTAGCAACCGGCCTAATCACCACAGCTGCCATCTACACGTTACTACGCCAAGTAAAAGTTCTCCAAAACTGCTCTTCCAGGCAATGTAATTTACAAGCATTATACTCTAAAACTATCAAGTACAATTTTTGTAAGTTCTAGTGAATAAGCCAATGGAACGAGTGGTCAATTTATTAAAATGTAGGGACTACTTATTCAGATACAGGACACTGTATAAATCGGTTTAGGTCAATAAACTATATGCAACTTGTCAACAATGAGGGCGCACTTGCATTCACTACATAACAATAAGAAAGCACAGTTACACTAAAGTCCAAATTAAAAACTGGTGCCCCTGACAATGTCTGGCATGTTAGTTTTAGACAAATATGTTTAGCATAGCGCTGTGTTTCAGTAATTACTTAATTTGCCGCGGTCTGTTTGCTAAGGTATTAAAGTGAAGGTATCACGGTAATTCACATTTGTAATTTTATATACTTTTTAATTAGGGGTTAAAAGTAGGTTTGGCCAATCTTAAACACACGTTTAAAGCCAGCTAGGGGTCCTGGGCACTGATAATGCCCGAGCAGCCAGGCGAGGGCATTATCAGTGCCCAGGACCCCTAGCTGGTTTTAAACGAGTTGTTTAAGATTGGCCAAACCTACTTTTAATCCCATTCATAAATACCTTTTCATGTAAATCGGTAAAATTCACCAAAATTAGCTCGTCGTTTTGCCATATTTTGCATTCACTTTCCTATGCCTACAGTCTAGTGTCAACACGGCGTTCGTACAACTGCGAGCTGTCAGTGCGTGATTTTGTTTTTGTTTGATCGCGCGCGTTACGAGTAACGCAGGCGCGTTGCTCGCGCACGCACACGACATGGATATTAGTGCACAATTTGCTTTCAGGCGCGTGCAGTTTCTTTGTGCATGTGCGTTTTCCATATACGCGCTGACTACGGCACAAACGCGGGACAGCCAGCCGGGCATTATCACTATTCTTCATCGCTAATTTAAGACTGCCCATGTGACGTGCTTTCAGCCAATAGGGATGCGTAAACTGTCCAAGGTATTTATGAATGCATTTAAAAAAAATTTAAAATAGCTTGGCTGAACATCATTAGCACTCCTATCTACAAACCTTTTATCGATGCTTCACACTTATTAGTTTACAGAACACTTTATAACGTAATATTTATAAATTTTCATTATAAAACCCCGGAGTGTGTATAGTATATTCTAAATTTCATTGCAAAAGGTCAAAATTCATATTGTACAATATCACAAATACAATTTTTTTGTTTTAATATTTTAAACGTTAAAAATATTAAACTTACATTCTCCAAAAGTTTTGGAGTGTAAAATTGCTTTAATGTTAAAACTTGAGGTGAATTTTGTGACCATAATCTTATTAAAAATGGTTAAAACAATGACTTTGACAGAGTACTTGTGCAGTTTTTTCCTTCTACATTTAGGGCACCCTTGTTGTCATTTATCATGTACACAAATGAATGGGGCTTGGCTAGTGGCCCAGATTTCCCAGGATCAGCGTGAATGGTGACTATACAAGCTTCAACAGGGGGGCGGGGGTTGGGGGGGGGGGGGGGGGGGGGGTTCCGATTACATAGAGTTCGAGCGAAATTGGCCCAAATGTGTTTTGGTAATTAAAGAAATTACAAAAATGTGTCCTCTGAAAGCAATTTCTGAAAGCACCCATTATGTCGGAGGGCCATCAAGTTTATTTTGTCCTAGCCCCTCTCCCAAGTAATGCCTTTTCGAGCCCCATTGCGGGACCTTCAACTCCAATGGAAAGAACGAACGCAGCTGCCATGACTCAGGTAACCTAAATGGAGATCCACTTTTTGGTTACCTGAACCTGAGGCTGTGATTGGTCAATTCCAAAATGGGCGGAGCTTATTGGAACGGTCAATTGAATAAGCTATGTGAAACTTGAATACGGTCAATTGAATAAAGCTATGTGAAACTTGAATGAAAATTTATTAAAACTATGTGAAACCTCAAACAAAATTTCGAGTATAAATTATGCCTTGACTCTTATGATTTAAATTATTTTTTAGCATAATGTGACACTAGAAGCCATTACACTGATTTCCTCTAATAGCAAAAGCTAATAAACTGCACACACAGCAGTCAATTTGGCTACACACTGTACCATGGCCACCTCCATAGAAAATGCACACAGTTCTCCAAAATTGGCCAACAGAGGGCGGTATTTTTGAAGGAGAAATTTAAATGTAAAAATATAAATATCTGGTGATGTTCGGGTTTGTGGATTTTGGTTTTTGTAATTCACTTGACATTGACAAATAGAATTTGCTATTTCCATATAGTTATGAGAACTGCGCCACAAAACTGAAAGATAATCACCTATGCCCCATGGTCCACGATAATCACAATTTTGCTCATAAAAATGTAATGTTTATAGGTCCCAATTCCTTGTTTTTCATTTTTGTGTTATAACAAGGTAAAGTCGCAGATAGGTTCGACTATTTCTTAATTTCTTTTGCTTGGACTATATTGTACGTAAATAGGTGATTTGTTTCACTTTTTGAGCCATAATCCGCACCGTTTGTAAAGACGCACTTTCATATCGTGTGTGCCGGACCAAGTGGAGTGAAACACGACAACTTTGCTCGTGTCGTTCAAACACTTTTTTTTCCTGCGGTAGAACGTTACACCGTTTGGGAAGAACTCCTGACTCAAAACCTTAACGATTAGCCCCGGGATTTTCCGGGATTCGATGATATCGTTCAGAATTTCCTGATCGTATTTTTTCGTTTCCTGACGTGCAAGTCGGACCCACTCTTTAACGAGCGAAATTGCACTCGGTGTCTGCTTGTAGTAGGCCGTACCTGCGTTGAATAAGTGAGCTGGTACGTCTTTGAAAAAGGCTACATCAAAGTCACCTCGAAAATAGGGAAACGGATCTCGGAACCAAAATGTATCTGCATCCAGGAAAAACACTTCGTAACCTTGCAGAAGAAAGTCAAGAATGTACTTAGGTCTTCTGCGGGTAAAAGTGTCGAAATCCTGCGACTTGAAACGGAACGCCTTTGCCGAACGACGGGGCATCGGGGTCAATTTTGATTTGGTAACGTTCAGTTTAGGATACGGATTGGCAGATAAGCGTTTGAACGCTTCATCGTCTTCTGCAATCACCGTTACGTTGGGTCTGGTTCCCGTCTTCTCAATGCTCAACAACAGGTTTTCCAGCATGTCCACGAAAGCGTTATTCGACGTTAGCAGTACTATTCGTCGTGGAGGGCGCTCTTCTGGGGTTTGCGACGTCTCGGTGATGTTCGGTTTGGCTTTGCTGTCTCTAATAGTCTCTCGCGGTCGTGGGACAACTAATAATAATGTTGGTCGCACTGCTGTAAACAGAATAACAAAGATGCCAAATAAATTTCCTTGTTATAAGCGGGACCTCGTATTAACAGTGTTCTTATTATCAGTGTTCTACTGTATGCACATCAGAATACGCGGTCCGGTCGGGTTGGCGTAGTGGTCCTTTCCTTGTCTTTGAATCGGCTTCCCAGATGGGTTTGGCCAGTCTTCAGCGTCCAGTCCGGTTTTGAGCTAACAGATAGTCGGGGTGGTCGGGTTGGCGTAGTGGTTCTTTCCTCGCCTTTCACCTCTGGCGTCCCGAGTTCGAATCTGGGGCGTGTATATATGTGGATTGGGTTTGCAGTCCCTACTTGACTGCGTGGGTTTTCCCCCGGGAATTTCTCTGGGGTTTTTCTCTCACTTCTAAAACTGCAACTCCTTCTTTGTCATCTCAAGTTGATAATAAGTATAGTTAAAGCTAAAACCGTATAGTTGATGGCATAAAGGGCCTTAGTTGCCGAAGATGCCATAAATTAATAACAACAACATAACAGATAGTCTTATCAAAGATACGATTGTCATCGGGACGGATCGGACCGTGTTCGTGCACGTTTGCTAAGAGATGCAGACCTGGGCCCAATCTCATAGAGCTGCTTAAGCGCTAGCTGAAAACGTGTGCTTACTGTAGCAGAAAAGTAACGTTGTGCTAATGTTAAGGCTATTTCACGGCCGCGGCGTGCTTAAAGGTACACACCGGCTTCGTTGGGCTATTTTGGGCTCGAAATAATACCAGATTCTGAATGCCCTTCTGAAATCAACTGAACATATCCTGAAAAGAAACCACAGAATTTTTCCGTTTTTGAGCAATTTTCAAAAAAACAGAGGTCACGTGACCTTTCGGAAACAGATTCTGGTTCCGAAAAGTCACATGGTCTTGCGAGTTAGTTTTGTGTCCAGTCGCATGTCTAGTCGCATGAAAGTTTCTTACTGCGGAACTGCACCTAATTCAACTCTGATTTTTCCACAATATTTATAAGTAATTGACAAAAGAGAGACTATTTATACTAGGTATGAAACAAAGTTAAACATAGATATGAAAATTCGAACAGAAATGTTTGTTTCGAGAGTCCGGAGAATGGGACTCAGCGAGCGCGTGCTAGTATGGCAAACTATATACGGTGGATCGCCCCGCGCAGCACGGCAAATATCCTGAGTGCACACACGGCGGGTTGGTTGGTGTACATGTACGTTCGTGAAGAAAAAACATGATGCTAACTTCTCCAGAGAAAGCGGAAATTCATAATCGGTCGTCCGGGCTGTCCAGTGAAATCGTGATCAGAAAATTGGAGATATCCCGAATAGGAAAAGAGCGAATCGTTTGTGACAGAGTCGTGAAGCTCGCGCGTAGTTGCAACAGCTGGTAAAGCGTATAACCCGTCTGTTGACCGTTTTTGTTAATTTTGCACTTCTTTAGTAAATTAAAGGATATTTTGATGATTTTTTGTTCACAACGACCATCAAAAAAGTATTGTCAATGCTGCTACATCACTAAATCATGTAAACAGTAGGCCGGTGTGTACCTTTAATCATGCGCGCGCCCGGAAACCGCCATGTCACTGTATTAAGCAAAATTTGGTTCTGCGGATAAGGCAGGTTTTCAGTTGCTTACCGTTAACGATGTCTATGAAATAGCCTGACGCACGGTTAACGGAAATTGGGCTGTTGAACAGCTCTACGAAATTGGGCCCCGACACTAGACATAAGGCCATATACATTATGTAAAGCCGTGGAGCTGGCAAGCTCTCATCTGAGCCGCCTACATGTACAAAGTCAAGAGCACGCCGCACCATCCGTCCATGTTGTGAAAAAGCATCCGCCAGCTGACCAAGATCAACATGTACAAGATGTGGAACAACGCATCATGTCTGACAATGTCCCGCATTCGGAAAGACTTGCAATGCCTGCGGTGGAAACAACCACTTTGGAGCAGTTTGCCGAAAGAGGAGCAGTTTGCCGAAAGAAGACCACTCGAACTACCCAAGCTACAAACTTCACTGCCAAACGCCAACGCAAAGACTGCAGTTGTTTCATTATACATTTGTAAAATTACCGATTTTTTTTTTTAAATTGCATTTTTAAAAGTAGTATACGTGTGCACCCTATAGGGGGTTGGAGCTACGAGAGAACTTACCTATAATAAAAATGACCACGTTGGTGAAAGTATATACAGCGAGGCCAAGTATAAAGCAATTGTGTTTCGTGATTGACGTAGTAGCCATGTTTACATACGATTTGGGATCTGAAATCAAATCCTTCTTGGATCCGTGAATGTTCGCACACGTCTGAGTACTGACGATTTGTTTGAAGATGCCGCTATAATTCCGGATGAAAAGGCGTCGCGGAGGACCTTGTAACTATATCACAGAGCTCAGTTTACTGTCAGATGATAATCGCCAAAATGTATCAGTTGGAGCGATAAAAGCTCTGACGAACTTGTAATGCCTACACGGCCCAATGCATATCTGCATGTAAAAAAAATTACAAGTGACGCGAAATATGTATTGTATGTTAGGTGGATTTTATCGCTCAGTAAATTGTGACGAAATTGGGTGCATCAGCTTCATGATTGAATGACTGGTAACAACAACAAAAACCTTTAGCCCGGAGCGAACGGCAGTTATTTTTTTGAAAAGCCCAAGGACACCATTATGTTTATTTAGTAGCAGAAATGCTGGGGATTTGAAAGAACAGGATATGGAAATAAAATTCCAAATTCCCCATAGAAGGCACGTGACCCGCCTCACAGAAAAGGCTATCTTGTACATATGTGATTTGTCACCATCAAAAAAGAATTTAATGAAATGCAAAAGACTTTTTGATCAAATATTGATAAGAGATTAAACAATTTTGAAAGCCGCACCCTCAAATGTATTATTTTTAAAAAAACAATGTCCAAGTGTTTTTTCCTTATGTCCGTGGTATTCATAAAGAGCGCCACCACTGTCAAGATTGTACCCATCAAAACTTCAACCAATCACATGCTTTCTTTAAAAAAATTGGCATGAGTGACCGCTGGTGTCCGTGTTTTACGTTTACGGCATTGCATTAACGTGGCGATACCAGTTAAATTGTCGTCTGCAGAAAAAATGCACGAAGGATGATTATTTGCTGTCGAGAATTTGCAGATTTGTGCATACAATTGTAATTGTTGGCCGTAATCCACGGAACTATAATTTCTGATGTGAACAAGACTTCAAGAGTAAGGTAGTGTACGTTGGAGCAAGGAGTGACCTGTTTCTTCTGGCAATTTGCGTTCGTAACGTTCGCTTCAAAAAAACCAAGTTGCGCTGACATGGCTGAAGCGCGCGAATGGCTTAGTCACTATTGACAGTCAATATTTCATAAGCCCTGCGCGCTTTTACTTGTGTTTTTTGCACGTACGCTCAACTTTTTTTGCAGGAAGTGCATGAAGTGTGACGTTTCCACCATGGACGACAAACCGAGATTGGAAACGGCTGCATACGTGGACATTGAGGCAAATTCTGATCAGGGAAAAGATGAAATAGAAAAACATCGCACAGCGTCAAGTAAGATTTCATCGTTCCTTGTTTGCTGAAAAAAGTAAAACAAAGCATTTCGTTTCTGTGCTTGTTTTTGTCTCACTGATGCCATATATATGCTGGACATGGTATTGATTTTTGCAAATGTTGAATTTGTTGTGACAGTTGACCATGTTGAAAGTTTGGCAGATTCAGTCAGTTAATTTGAAGTTTTAGAAATTTTCAATTTTTTTTTTAAATTATTTATTTGACTATAGTAAAATATGTCTCAGAAATGTGTGTAGGCCTAGGCTACCCCACATATTATATAACGTCTCTGTACTTATGTTAAAATGTGATGAGCCAATAGACCAAATCGAATAGCCGCCATCTTGTGGGGCAGTTTCTTTGTTCCTTGAGGACATGCATGGTTGCACATAATTATTGCCCCACAAGATGGCAGCTATTCGATACGGTCTATGTTTTATAATTTCCTCTTTGAAATGTGGAATTTGTGGACCTTAAATTGATGTAAATCTGATGTAATTTTTATCCTCAGATTCCCTTCTTGAAGATGTTGATGATGTAGATGAAGATGATTCCTTGAAGGAAATCAACCAGTTCGATATTTTGCAATTTCAGAACAGTTTCTACGAATGCATTGAAGAACTCAAAATACAAAGGGTATGTGAAATATCTGTGTGTTACTGTGTTAATTAGTCCTGTTAAAAGAGTCAACGTCTTGGCAAATATTGTGGGATGACACTGGCACAAGAAAACCAGTGGTTTGTGTTCGAGTCCTATTTGAGAGAAATTAGCTCAAAATATTACAGTTTCTCTCGTTAAAGATAGTATACATGATTGGTAAACTGTTACAAATAGTTTTATCCCCCTGTGTGATTGAAGATATGCATGATTAAAACCAACCTGAGCAAAAACCAGCTCCGTACTTCGTCTAACTTTTGAGAAAACAGTCAAAAAAGGGTTTGCAGTCATTTCGCCCCAAAACCACTTCGCCCTGAACCACGGCCTGTGCACGAAGTGGTTTTGGGGCGAAGTGGCATTTGGGCGATGTAGTGTTTGGACAAAGTAATTTGGGGCGAAATGGCACTCGGGCGAAGTGGTTTGGGGCGAAATGGCACTTGGGCGAAATGGTTTTGGGGCGAATTAAATTTTCGTCTCATGAGACGAAAACTAATTGTTTTACTCATTTCTCAAAGACTATAGCACTTCAGACAAAACCAATTCAGGGGAAGTTTTCTACGGTCATCATGTTTATATTGTGTAAGTTAGGCGTAAATCTGTGAACATTTCTGATTTTCGAGGTTACCAATGATGTATACTGCCTTTAAATGTAATTTTGTTGATTTTTTTCAGGTGATTGATGCTGAAAATGAGGAAAAGATTAACCATTTAATCTCAGTTCGCCATGACAACCAAAGGGCTATAGTAAGTATTTTTAAAATTATTTATTACCAGAATCCCAAAAAGTTGATACCCACAATAACTTAGAGATGTGAATATTTTATTGAGGGTATGCATTCCGCTTGAATGATTTTGTATATGATTAGACAATTGTATCTGCATGACAGACACACCTTGTCACAGGAATAGGTAAAAACAGTCATTTGAAAAAGAAAACAAATTTCAAAATTGACAATAAACCAATATCCCTAACTTATTGTAAGTAGTATATTTGTAGTAAAGATCACATTCTCAATTTGCTACTTAGAAAATATTCTCCTTAATATGAATTTTTATGACATTTCTTTGACCTGTACAGAAAGAAGAAACTTCCAAGAATTCTTCGTTGACGGAGAAACATTCTCAAGAAATAGCCGAGTTGAAAAGGAAACAGGATGAAAAAATCCATCAGCTCGAAGCGGAAAAGGTCAGCTAAGCATTTGCCTAAAATTGTCGCAACATGCTGCTTGTGAATTATTGTTTTTCTCAATTGGCATATTCTAATAAGATACCCGATTGAGAATTTCTTCGAAGTAGGCAGATTTAAAGCAAAGGCTGTTTTTCATTGTTTTCTCAGAATGTAGATGAGGTACTGAGCTGACTTATACACGGGTCGGTTTTTATCATACAATCACATGGAGATAACGACGTTTGTAACAGTTCTCAAATCTTGTAATCTATGTTTAATGGTCATTTATTTTTGCCAGAAAAAGCTAACTTTAGCAGCGGATTCTTGCGAGAAGGAGACAAAAGAACTGAAAGACGACATCAGAACGCTTCAGGTAATTCAGAAAGAACAACAAACAAACATAATTGGAAGGTTGAAGATGCTGGCATTTCAGGCCCGTCTATACAATCATCAGATTTCTGTCTGATAGATTTGTCTGTCGTGTCTGTCGGACAAATATCTGACAGTGTGGACTGCACATCAAATGCCATCAGACACTGTCAGACATGATTATACTTGTCTGCCAAAAGATTGAACGTGCAGACAACAGCCAATCAGTGGACAGTTTGATAACATGTGACCTTTGAGGGGCCACATGATTGAACAAAATCATCAAACATCATCAGACTTGTCTAATAATGTGGACGAAGTCTTCATACAAAGTCAAAGAACATCAAACAATCGTCTGTCATGTCTTTCAGACATTAATTTAGTGGTTGATAAAAATGTTCAAGATTTTTCAAAAGTTTTTTTCGTTCAGAACCATCTCGGCTGTCCATCAAATGCAAAAAAAGATGAGTTAAAACTCCTTTTTAAAATATTTAATTCCCTTTATTTACTCAAGTTAATGTTTCTGGGTACAATATTATTTGTACCCAATCAGCTGACAAGGTATTCCCTCGAGAAGCGAATTAAGGAACAAGACCAGCGACTACAGCTTCAGGGTACGGCTCGAGCCTCACACCTCGCTAAGATGAAAGAGCTTGAAACGTTGGGTAAAGAAATCAACAAGCAATGCACGGGATTGGCCGAACAGCTCATGAGGTTAGAGGTCAATGGTAAGCCATGCCCACAATCAGTGCTAAGCCACGCCCACAATCAGTACTAAGCCACGCCCACATTAAGGTTGCAGTGCTCGGGATTGGCTGATCAACTTATGAGGTTAGAGGTCAATGGTAAGCCACGCCCACAATCAGTGCTAATCCACGCCCACATTAAGGTTGCAGTGCTCGGGATTGGCTGATCAACTTATGAGGTTAGAGGTCAATGGTAAGCCACACCCACAATCAATGCTAAGCCACGCCCACATTAAGGTTGCAGTGCTCGGGATTGGCTGATCAACTTATGAGGTTAGAGGTCAATGGTAAGCCACGCCCACAATCAGTGCTAAGCCATGCCCACAATAAGGTTGCAATGCACGAGATTGGCTGATCAGCTCATGAGGTTAGAGGTTAATGCTAAGCCACACCCACAATGAATGCTAAGCCACGCCCACAATAAGGTTGCAATGCACGAGATTGGCTGATCAGCTCATGAGGTTAAGCTATGCCCACAATCAATGCTATTTTAATGAAAAGTAATAAAAAATGTTTCAGGCAAATATGTATTTACAGACCCTTGAAAACAGACTACACAAAATCTTGAAAAAAATCATCATTCAGAAAAATGTTTGTAGGTGATCCTTCAAGCAAATTTTGAGTATATACACTACTCACAAAAATATTTTATTGGGGGTATGATTGCATTCCGCTTGAATGATTTTGTATATGATTAGACAATTGTATATATGCATGAAAAACCCACCTTGTCACAGGAATAGGTGAAAACAGTCATTTGAAGAAAAAAACTAAATCCAAAATTGATAGCATACCAATATCTCTAACTTATTGTGAGTAGTGTTGTACATGCATATGCTTAATAAGTTTTAGAGTTGTGCTTGCTAGTTTTGCATTTTTACACTGGGAAGTTCCCCCCTACCTTAAAGAATTTCTTTAATAAGTTTTTTCTGATTTTGCCACTCCCAGTGAAAGCCTCGGAGAAACTCAACGAGCAACTGAGCTTCATCAATGAGCATCAAACCTGCATCACAGACTCCCTCAAATCAGACCTAGAGCGGACGACCCAAGAAATCCTGCGTCTTCGAGTCGAGCTGGATGAAAAACCTTGCCTTGAAGAACTCAAAATGAAGGAATTGCAGAACAAGAAACAAGCTTTGGAGCAACGACTTAAAGAAGTAGGTTGCCCTTCCTCTAAATAGTCAATCATAATTTCCTAAAGCTAGTCCTCACAAGACAGTCACAAGTCGGAGTGCTTAATAGTAGAGCTGGGAGTTACCGTTTAAACGTCAATTTAACGTTCGTTTAAACGTTTAAACGAATAGTAAACATAACAAAAAGTAAAACTTATTACCGCTCTCGCAATAAAAAGTTCTTTGACCTGGTATCATGTGCGTTCGCGCGGCACCACTGACACTTCATTGAATTGAAGCATACATGATGCAGGCCACGAAAGTTCAGCTATATAGTAAACAGTGTTTACCGCCTTGCTTTGAATTCAACAAGATTAAACCGTAAACCAGTGAAATCGCTTCCGCCCGCGAACGCAACTGTACATCTTCGGCTTGAAACCACAAAGGTTACCGACGTACCGTTGGGCTCATCACAGCGGTATGCTGCCTGACTCTTACGAACAAAATTGCCGCTTTAGAAATTTCTGGCGGCGCAAAACGGCCATTAGATCTTTGAAAAAGGGAGGATCGTTTCGGATCGTTTCACAAGTTGGTTTCGGATATCTGTTTAGCATTTTTCTAAACGGATAGTTTAATTTCGGTCTGTTTAAACGTTGCAGCTCTATTTAATAGTCCCGAGGGGGACATCCAAAGTTTCACAGTTCTACAGAGCATAGTATTATTTAAGACCCCCTTTCCTTTGTTTGAAATGTCAACATTTTACAGTGCATGTAAAGTCCTACGCGGCCCTCGACCCCCCCTCCCCCTTCCTACGCTTTGAAGAACCGTGAAAATGTTGACAACTTTGGACAACCCCTTTTTGATTTTTTTGACAACAGAAGGAAACTACCTGTGAAAACCTCTTGGCACAGTTGGAGACAGCAAGAATGGCAAACCAGGTATTGACATCCTGTTTTTGTCAAATATTAAATCCTCCCTTATCTTGGAGAATGTGGGCAGAACATTTCAGTTACCTTGCAGAAGGCAACTTATCTTTAAAAAACAAGGATGCATGTCTCATTTTGGTGTGAAAAGTTGTTTGGTATCTCCTACCTAGATTGCCCGTTTGGCCTTGTTTCACATTTTAAATTAGGTCAAAAGCTAAGAAGCCTAATATGGCCGGTATTCATCCCCCATGGAGTGACTAGGAGCATATTACTCCCCTGGATGGGATGCCAGTCCATCACATGCTTTACCCCCAGCAGGCTTTATCCCCAGCAGTTAGTTGCTGGTTTCCATTTATACATCTGGGTGGAGTGAGACAATGTGGAGTGAAGTGTCTTGTCTAAAGACATCATGGGTATGTTTAAACAGAGGGCTACTTTTTTTAGCCCCAATCCAATTAACTGACTCAGCGGGGGTTCACTGGAGCTAAAGTGAGTTAGTCCAAAATGACCTCTCGTTCAAACGGTGGTGATAACTCCGGAGCTACAGTTTCAGAGGAGCTAAAATGTGGTCAAATTTGATAGCATATTAACATTGGCCAGATGGCCAGATGCCACAGAGCGAGGTCAGTGTGAAGCTAAGTCATAAACGAAACCCCCGCTGTGCTAAAAGTGGAGCTAGCTCCAGAGATAGCCCCTTGTCTGAACGACCTAAATGTGATAGCGTTGATCAGGCCTTGAACCATGCATGTCTCACCCAAAGTCTGACACGCTATCCACTAGACCACAGTGCCTCCTCTCAATTGGAAGCAGAGCTTATAAAGTGTTCATGCGTTCTCGTCCAATTTTATACCAGAGCTCCTTGGAAGCCTTAGCAAGATCAGAAAAGCTATGCGAGAGGCATCTTGCAAGTAGCAATCACAACGCTGAGCTAGTCTCATCGTTGAATGCGGACATCAACAACCTCAAACGAGAACTCGGACAGCTCAAGGAGGATCTGGATTCTAAGGAGAAAGAGTTAAAAAAAGAAAAACAGAAGGGACTGGAATTGGTTGAACAGTTTCAAACTGAGGTGTGTTTTTGAATAAACTTTGTATTTCTTTTAAAAGTAAGTCTACCTAGTACCTGCGCATATTCACAAGTGTACTTGCGCATATGGTCGATATTTATACACGGCTTCCATGGCATGGAGTGACTGGGAGCATTGCTACTCCCCCCTAGATCGGAGGCCAGTTCAACACAGGTTTACCCATAGCAGTTAGTTGGGTTTCCCCAACAGGTTGTTAGTTTCCACGGCATGGAGTGACTAGGAGCATTGCTACTCCTGGATGGGATGCCAGTCCATCGCAGGTTTACCCCCAGCAGTTAGTTGCGTTTCCCCCAACAGGTTGTTATTTATTTTGCTAAACAGCTTTATGAAATTGACCCAGGCCTCAAACCTTGATTAAGTAGCATTCACACTGGAGCATTTTGTCGATTCGCTGCCGTTTTATTTTGGGCGCGCGCCCAATTGTTGACGTCCACAGAAACGACAACGGTAGCCGTGAACGGCAAACGCCCAAAGTTGAAAAGTTTCAACTTTCAGCGGTACCGCTGACGTTGCATCGCCGTCGGTTGCCGTTTCCGTCGCAATTCAGTTCAGTGTGGATGCACCTTTATGCACCGTACCAAATATTTCGTTCATTGCTTTGCAGGAGAAGTCTTTGCGAAGCGAGTTGAAAGCCCAAAAGGACGAGAATGAAACACTCGTCAAGGCTCGTCAGGATCTTGAGACCTTAAACAGCAGTTGGTCGGAGAAAAACACGGAAATGACTCAGACTGTTACAGCACTTAAAGTGAGTTGGTTAAAGGAACTAAATGTGTTGTTTTAAAAGGTCTTTCTTGAAAGAAGTTAGAAATTCGAAATGCAAAATAAAACTGTCTGCATTTGTGATGCGAAATCAAAATCCGTCTTAAACAACCCAGACTTACAATAAGTTAGGGACATTGTGGGGTGAATGTCGATTTTTTTATTTAGGGTATGCATTCTGCTTGAATGATTTTGTATATGATTAGACAATTGTATCTGCATGACAGACACACCTTGTCACAGGAATCGATGAAAACATATCCCTAACTTATTGTGAGTGGTGTAATTCAAACAGAACAATGTGTTTGTCATATTACAGGAGAAAGTTGCAGCATTTAAGAAAATGCAAGAAGCTAAACCTATAACTGAGACTAAAGCAACAAATACGGAAAAAGAAAGTGATAAAGCTAACTTTGAAACATCCGTGGAGGAACCTCAGAAAAATAATTTGAGATCCAACCAGGACACAGTTGTGGATGAAAAAGGTGAAGGTGGGACTCGTGAGAAGGGTTCGCAAGAAGAAGCAATGGATGTTGGCGAAAAACGACAGGAAAATTCAAGCAGCGATGCAGTTGGACTGGAAATAGGGGCTGTTGCGGCAGAGCAGAGCCAAAATCCTGTGCCCAGTAACGAAAATTGCGGAAGAGGTACCGTCGAGGAAAATATAACATCCTTTCCAAAGATGGAATTAGAAAGACAATCCAGAAGTGAAACTGACAAACAGATGGAATTAGGTCCTACTCAAGAGTTGGAAAATGACGAGGGGTCCAAGGATTGTACGCTTAAAGAGGCGGGTGGGGAAGATTCAAGTTTGTTGTCTGCGATGAAACCAGAAAAAGAAAATACAAGCACAAGGAAAGGAGTTGAAAGTGAAGTAAAAATTGACGAAAGACGTGACGGAGAGCAGTTGGAGAAACAAGAAAACTCCAGTCTATCTCAAAATAAAGAGTCGCCGCCTTTGGCAAATGACGGTATTGGAGAAACTGTTTCCACCACAATTGCGCCGGCTGAAAATCCAGAAGGAGACACTTCCAAAAATGCACAATCCGACAACGCCCCTGTTCCGAAGAAGGCTATCAACCAACTTGAGAATCAAGCATGTGTCGTTCAGCACGATTCTTCAACGGAGGTTGAGGTGGTTAAATCCACTCTCGATGAGCAGACAGATGATCAGAAAACATCCTCAGAGAAACCAGAAAATCTTGGCAAATCCTCTTCTCCAGTAGTCTTGCTAAGTGCCGGAATTCAGGAGATGCCACTGGCAACAAATTCCCAAGCCCTTTCCTCAAAGGAGGAAGGCTTGCCAACGGACTCACAGAAGCACATCAACCAGCTTGGTTCAAACGAGCCAAGCTCCTGCAATCAAGCTGACAAACAAAACACTGGTCAAATAAGCCCGAATGCAATAAGCAGCACTGTCAACAATAAACCAGACGTAGAAACTTTAAAACCGATTGGCAACCAAGATCTCAGGAAACAAGACACCACTGAACGCACGTCTCCTAAACCTCCTTCCACCGGACTCGGCTCAGTAAACTTAACCAGCCTTCTCTTCCCAAAGTGCTCTGTTGATCAGCTCCCAGTATCAGGAAGCAAGACTCCGTCAACTTCATCCAAAACTCCTACTGCCAAGAGAAATCCGTATCTCCTCCCAGGAATGTCCTTGCTCAACGCCCAACGAAGACGCGGATTGACTTCTTGCATTGAGCCCACTTTAACCCAACCTTCGACGATCTCGCTAGGCTCTATAAAGACAGAGCCTGCGTCCTCCGCTTTCACAAGCTACTCCTTAATTGGAACACCATCTCTTGGAAGAACCCAGAATGTTCAGAACTCGGGAGATAATCTGTCTTCGAGTTCTAAAGGAAAAGAAGGTAGCCAGGAGTGGCCAAATTTTGCACAGGAGTTCAATTCAGGACAGAAAACTGCAACTTTGGTGAGTAGCTTCCATCTTTTATCGTAAATTTCAATGATTTTCCACTTTTATCTTCTGGTATGTGTTAAGTTTCTTCAGCTCAGAATACATTTATTTTAATACATTTTACAAACTCCTGTCAAAGCTTGCTTGCTTGCAACTTCCAACAGATAAAATCACAGAAAACATAATTTTGACGGATCATTTTACTACAGCTGAGAGCCAGAATCAGATTGCCAGCTCTCTACACAAACTAAACAATGAATAGAATAGCACTCACTGGTAACAAGTACATTGTACTGTCTTATTTCCCCTCAGAGCTTTGTGGTCCTTCTAAGTAATGATCCTTGTCAAGGTCAATAACCAGAGTTATCCAATAGTACCCACCCTTACTGAACACAAGATTTGAAAGAGGATGAGTCAAGCTATGCGTACATGCCTATCAATTTAGGGTATGTTTGCAGAAACTTGAATTTCACCGAGTTGAACATGTCAGAAATACACAAGGAAGTGGTAGCTTTAATTGGGGCACTTTAAGGAGAAAGCTGCAGGGCAGTTTTGGGCACTTTGAGAACTAATGGATAATTGTGCATTCATTTAGACATTGGCCAAAACAAGCTAGTTCGATCTTGATATTTTCAATTTTCTCAACAGAGTACCGATAAGTCAACTCTCAATCCACTGAAACCAACATTAGTAGCCACAGCGACCAGAGTATCTGCAAAAAGGTCACTCCCCGACACCGAACCCTTGCTCTTCTCAGACGAAGACGATACCACCGATATCAAGTCGGATGTTGCCAGTCAGATCAGTCGAATACAGAGCTTCCTGAGGAGTGACCGATTGAAACGACCTAGACGAAGTACATCTGCCTCCAAAGAACCTGTGGTCTAAAGGGGCGTTCACAAATGGAAAAATGGCTTTGCGCGCGCCTGTTTTTGCTGCTTGTGTGCGGCCTCTCGCGACGCGCAAAACATTTCAACCTGACCACGGTGCGCTGACATTTTCAACGCACAGCCAATGAGTTATCAGAGAAGCTCCAAGTTACCAGGGTTGAATTTTCCATTTTGGAAAGATCGGCGATTGGGACCGTGAGCGCAGTGCAGCAGTATGATTTTTCCACGATAGTGTGAATGCCGCTAAAGAATGCAGTATACTCCTGCACGCGTGAACAACAAGAATAACAACACTCGGATCAGTGAGAGTGTGTTCCCACTACTCCCCAACAAATGGGGAGTGTGCTCTTACTCCCGATGAGTGTCATGTGATTTGTACGAAGATGGTGGAATATGGGTGGAATTTTGGGTGAATTTGCTCAACGTGTCAACTCGATAATAAAGTGAAAGAACAACTCACTAAGGTTTGTTCTAGACGTCTGTATTTTCCTCAGTTTCTTGTGGCAAAAGACAGGCTACTTGATTGATGGCCCTTCGCGCATGCGGACTGCAGACTTGCCGTTCGTGTAATGTGACCCGAGTGCAGTGCACACGCATTACTCCAGAGTAGCGAGAACTATACGCTCAACGCAGCCTAAGGATAGGTTCAAGCGAACCAGAAGGAATTTAATCCAACCAAAATCACTCACTTGAAGAGACCAAGACGAAGTACGTCTGTTATAGTCAGTTTACTCCTTTCTGAATATGGGTGTTTAGTCTCTATTCATTAATCTGTTATAATTGCTGTTACTCTTCTTGTGTTATGATGACCCCGTTTCGAAATATACTTCAAGACAGTTTACATTTCCAAAAACTAGTTAGAGAAATACTAATTACAGAAATACTGTCAGGAAAAGGTCCCACCTATCTGTTATTAATGTACACGTTTTTGAGTTTCACATGCCGATACCAACGTTAAGCCACAAAGGCCTTGTTTTATGTTTATTGATTGTTTTCCGGTGACGTCACGCCTTCTATCCACCATTTTGGTTGGCATTTTTCATGACGCACGTGGCTCGAGTGATAACCAGCAAAAAAGAGCAAGAAAAGCGACTTGGTTGCACTTACCTCCGTTGCTTAACCTTGCTTTATGTTGTTGCGCCATGGCTGTTGTATCGATAAAGATAAAAACGTATTTATTCAGGCTAAAAATCGCGATCAAGTAGAAGCACTTTCGTGTTTACAAGCAGAGTGCATGCTTAATGATTTGAACGTATCGCAGCGCGCGGGTGCTGCATCTTCGAATGAAAATACGCTGGTGAGTTTTTTTTACGCGTGTTCATGTGCGTCTATTGGTGCGTGCGTGTACGCGCGTGATTGTTGACCACCGAACATTCCCGGATGTTCTACGTCACGGAAAGCAATCAATATCCCGACATTGGATAGCAGGGCATGTCAAAAAATGTATCTCACTTGGTATACGTTTAATTGTTAAATTAACACATCGTTAGTGCGTCATGTTTGAGGCAATCTCTTGGTCTAAATACCTTTGGATTTTGGCTGGGTGTCGGTTCGATAATTGCCGGATTTGACAATTACCCTACCCAAAACGTAGATTTAAAAAAAGGAAAATGGGACCGACCCACTGGGTCGGACCCAGTAATGCCGAATCAGGAATACCGGGCTAATGTATACTTAAACATTTTAAACAGTAACAAATCAATTTGACACACTCTTACCATTTTGTTGCCTTTCGTGCACATCTCCAAACGTCCCTCGACGATAAACGCCCGGGTAAACATCTAATACACCATATCCACAGACAGAGTTATTTTCTTGTATCTTGTACCGAAGGAGGCTTCAAAGGCACGATTAAAGAATGCTGGTTTAAAAAACCAATGCTTGATCAAAAAACTGTAAATATTGCTTTTCATGTATCATTTTTATTCAACCAAAGACCCAATTATTTGACATTGTCACAGCTAATCGTCTACATTCTACACTCGTATACTGTGTTTAGTTGACTTACAAGTGTACAATTTACATAGCAGTAAATTCGACTTTAAAAAAACAACACTTTTTTGTGGAAACAAATTTTGTTAGAATAGTGCGCACATGTTTTTATAACCACATATACTTAAAGGTAGTATACCTGTTTGGTAAACTGTTAAATACGGCGTGATTTCCAATTGTAATTGAAAGCCTACCTTGTAGAAATTTCAGCCACATAGATGCAGCAATTCTTCAGAAAACTTTTAAAAACCCAATCACGGTTTTGTACATGAATGAATAGCTCCAAAGATCGCCTATTGAGATTTAAATAGTTTTGTCATTTTGGGGGCACTTCAGACGAAATAATTTCACAGGATGATTACTACCATTACCGTCTTGATAACAAGTAAGCCTTTAAATAATAATTCAGAATTTGTTTGGAGGGTAATTACCAAACAAGTAACTACCTTTAAAGGAATAGAAAAAGGAGCTAAACATTTGAAGTGTACTCATAAATGCAATGCAAGCTTTTAAAGATCGGATAAAACAATTTATGAAACAGGGTGCAATGTACTTTATTCATTGTATAAGTAGATAGAAATAAACTTTTTCTTGTTTAAGCTTGTAGCGTATTTCATTGTGGGGCACTCCGACTTTGGAGTGAAATAAAATAATTAAAAAACAAGACACATTTCCGCTTAAACTCTGTGTAATCCTCAATCGAATCCAATCCCACTGTTGGAGCTCGTATGTAGTCTCTTTAATGTTGAGTTCACTCACCAGTCTGGCCGACCCTGGAAATCTGGGACGCAAGCCAAGCTCCATTTATTTCTGTACCCTGCATAAAAGAAGCTATCAATCATCCTACTTCTGGCCCAGTGACATAATGTAAACAACAGCTGTTTTGCAACCAATGGCCTGACAGAGACATAGCCCCAGGGTACAGCGCTTCCGGAGTCTCCCATTTGAGTCCCCGTGTAATTTTACGTGCACGGTACCTTTCTCTAGAAGACGGTGTTGACAGCATTGGCGACCATTGGTAGGATTTCGTTGGTCTTACATCGCCAGTGTTTGATGTTTTTGGCGACACTGCACCACAGCTCGCCGTGACGCGGTTCCGCTTCCACGCAGCGCTTACGAACTGATTCCCCTTGCTCCTAAAGGGGTCAGAAGAAATGACAGAGCATTTAACGTTATGAAATAAAATCCACAAAAATCTGAACGTCTCCTTTAAAAGCGGATTCACACCAAGTTTTTTTGCGCATAAATTTGACTCACGTCGCTTTGAGGAAAAGCAGGACTTGTAGGGCCTTCTGATGGAGTTGCAAAACAATTCTCACGAATAACGTTTAAATGGGTCCAGTTTTGATCATATTTGTGTCATAAATCGTACCTCGTTCCCATGTTGGATTTCAAACCGGGAGAAGTGTGCCCAGGCGTCTCCAAGGTCCGGTTCAATCTTAACGGTTCGGTTGAACCACTCCCTCGCTTTGCTGATCTTGCGCTCACTCCAAAACAACCTAAAAGAAACAAACAAATGTCGCTTTCAAAAATGTGACCCTTTCTTCAAAAAATCTAACAAAGTAAAGTTTTTCAAGAATGCAGTGTATTTTATGAATGTAGATATTTTTTTCATGTAGATATCTCATAAATTGACTAAGATATAACATTAAAATGGCATGGTTTTGAAAAGCATGTTTTTGAGAAAATTGAATTTGAATATTTCCGACAATTGAAATTTGCATTTCTCGGAGCTCAGAGACTTTGAGGGCGTGTAAGGCTGGATCCGAATTAGTGGCTTTGGCTGTGGCTATGGCTGTTGCTATGGGCGGACAATGAAAGTCCTTAGAAATAAGATAGCAACAGCCACAGCCAAAGCCACTAATCTGGATCCAGCCTAATGCTTCACGTATGCTTCAAGTTGTTTGATTTCAAACACATGTTTTTCAAGCATCATTGATAGAAGTGTAATTCTTGAAAAACTGATTGTAATGCCATTTTCAATAAGCATGGTACGTCCAAAACCCCTCAGTTTTCGACATTCACCGAGCATGTCTGAAAACGAGGGTTTTTGGACTGAGAAACGCTTACCAAAAACGACATTACAATAAGTTTTTCAAAAATTACACTTCCATCAAGGATGCTTGAAGAAGGAAAGAAAGGGGCATGCGCGGTATCCACACTTTGCTGCGGGCGCTCAACTCCGACTCCTTGTCTTTTGAGCCTGCGTTTAACCTGGCGATAGAGCCGACTCCTGCTTGGGTCTGCAGTTTCCTTCCCCAGTGCAAGCACCAAGTACCCATTAACGACTGGGTGGCTGGGGCCCACTACACCAGCTGACGCTAGTGGCGATGTACAGTTTTCCGGACCAATGGAAAAGCATGTGTTTAAAATCAAACAACTTGAATACGTGAAGCATTACACAAGCCCTCAAAGTCTCTGAAATGTAAATCGGAATTGTTGAAGTTTCCCGTCACTTGAAAGAGCATCAACACTTTTTGACCCGAGTGGCCATCCAAAGTTGTCAACATTTTCACGGTTCTACAGAGCGTAAGAAGAGGGGAGGGGGGTCGAGGGCCACATAGGACTTTACATGCACTGTAAAATGTTGACATTTCACGGCTAGTGAAAAAAATGTTGATAAGTAGTATTTCGGGAGGAGGGTCACAAAAAATACTACGCTCTGTAGAACTGTGAAAATGTTTACAACTTTAGACGGCCCCTTAAATAAAAGGCTCAAAGAGTAACGATAGAAAAAAACATTTTTGGACAATCGTGCGTGGTACAGGCACTTACTTGGACACAGCTAGCAGAACGTGCGGATCGTGCTCGCACCTCTTCAAAGCGTCAACGCTTTTCGTCTTGCGTTGCGGTCTCGCTTCGAGGAAGATAGCTTCAGCCCATAGAATGCCTGACGTTGGGCAATCCTGCATGGCGCGTGCCATGGTCGCTAGAGCTGTGGTTTTATTACCTGCTCGGGTTTCCATGCGCACTGCTTCAAGCCTGTATGAAGAGAAAACAACATTATTTATGCAGTCTCGGCCCCTGGTCGTGTATTTAAATCAAGTAACATGTCTCGCCAGTTAGTACAAATCACTTTCTCCCGAGTCAAGTCACAGGTCAAAAACCCAAAACTGACTTGACCCCAAGCCAACAAGATAATAGACCAGCTCTGCCCTGGTCTAATTAATGGGCTAATTCTGCATAACTGCCCCAAGACACTCACACTTAGAACTGAATTTGGATTCCAAATCAGAATCTAGGTAGTTTTTACCATCCAGTAACTTACCAAAGTTCAGGGCACTGTGGACAACTCAGTCGCGCTTTCTCGACCTGAGCTCGGGCTTTAGTGAGATTTCCCATCATTTCTTCAAGTCGAGCGGAGAGAAGCCACAAAGGAACTGAATGCGAACACTTCTTCAGCTGCGGGAAAAAACAAACACAAATTCCCTTTAATGCCGGATATCTTACATTTTCAAGTTCAATAGAGTAAGTCTTAAAGATAGATTACATGATTGGAAAACTGTTACAAATGGCGTTATCTCCATGTGTGATTGAGGATGTGTATGATAAAAACCAACCTGTGTATAAGTCAGCTCAGTACCTCATCTACGTTCCAAGAAAACAATGAAAAACTGTATCCATGCCTTCTTGAAATTGTGTAAAGCCAACATCCTATTTAGGCTGGTTCCCTGACTATACTGCACGGGAAAGCCATAATACCACGGTAGTCAGGAGCCAGTTTTGTTCACACGATTCATCTTCAATTAGTGTTTTCTCGTAAAAAGATAAGCATTTTGGTGGAATCATTGCATTGGACAGTTGGAACCACTTCTATCTTCCGTTTAAGGAGGTTTTTTTTGCGGGTTAAGTAATTTTTTTACAGGTTGCTAACGGAGATCTCAACTTACCCCCTGTTGGTACGTCTTTCTAGCATCCTCTTTTTGCCCAAGTTGTTCTGCTATCTGGCCGCGCATCATCCACAACTATATCGATAAAAATATATTTTTGTAAGGTCAGGTGAGCTGCGTTGAGCTGGGTTGAGTTGAGTCGAGTCGAGTCGAGTTTAAGCTCCGTCGATATTACGATATTATTTGACATGTCAACTTTATTTTGATATCGATATCAGCAATATCACTTTTTAATCATATTGAAATATCGAGCTTTCTGATATTGAAAAAAAAACAATCGGGAAAAAAACAATATTCTGTAAGCCACAACAAACGCAAGGCATTAATCACATGCTTGATCTTTCACAAAATTTACGATTGGGCATGCGACGAAAATCAGACATGTCACAAAATGAAGCGCTAACGTTAGAGCGCAATGTCATTCCTTATGTCTGTTCTCGATTGACAAAAATAGAGAATTGTTACCGTTCCTATGTGTGTAACAATAAAAACGTTTAAACGTGCAAACGCAGTTCATCACAAACACACGCCCAAAATACCCATCCAAAGTGCCTTTAAGTTTCTTTGGCCATCGAAACGTACATCGGAAAATTGCTTTAATATTCGATATATTGGTTTCATTTGATATTTAGATGCCGATATATCGATATCGGTAAAATGCTGATATCAACGAAGCTTAGTTCAGTTCAACTTTACTAAGCCCCATCTAGGTAATTTCTGATGTGATTTGCTGTTAAAATGCATTTGTGTTCCCTTACATCGTTGAAACCATAATATACTGAACCGCAAAAGAAACGTCGCTTTTTCAAATGTTGATAAAACCTCAACAGAAATATGTCCTTTCTTTGTCATTTTGAGTGTGCTTAATTTGACAACATATTGTACCATTATTTACACTGAAAGTTCACCCAAATGCCCGGCTGAATATGCTATTTTCAAAATGAAGCTTCCATTATCCAGATTCAAGCGACGTTTTTGTTTGCGGTTCAGTATATTAATGCATGTCTACATGTGACTATTTTTAAACTAGTTGCCATATTCTACACTTTTAGAAATTGCAGGAGAGTTTATTTTTAAAATATGCATCAAAATGTCACACTTTGGCTTGTTTTAATGGAAAGACCCATATCCAAGTGTAGAGCACAAAATATTCAAAATATTCAAATTATTCAAATTATTCAAATTATTCAAAATATTCAAAATAAAAATATTCCAATTTTCTAAAACAAAATACAAAATATTCAAAAACAAAATACAATCTTTAATCTAAGTGCTCACAAAAAGCAAATAACCAAACTTACTTTGGAGAAATCCGCATAGTGCTTAACACCCTCGTCAAGAAGTTGCCTCGCCTTGTCAATGCAATTCAGCTGCCATTCCAGCTTGACAGATTTCATCCATACCTATACACAGACAGGGGATATAGTACAGATACAAGGGGATAGACGATGTGCTCTGTTAAAAATTGGTCGTCGTTATGCGCGCGCATCCTGTTTTGCGTAAATTTGTTTTGGTAATGATGCCAAAGGTCACAAAATTCAAAGATGATTTGACATGCGACCTTATTCCTAAACCAAATTTATGTAAGACACGATACATGGCATAACGCTGGGCATGTTTTGGTTTGCTGCGACGCCAGAGGGCACATCGTCTATAGAAACAACATATTGACTGGTAATCTGGTCACTAGTGTACAACTATGTAACATTGTCAAAACAGTTGAGCTGCCATTCTAACTATCTATACATACAAGCCAAGCAAGGGATATAGTCCAAATATATTGACTGGAAGTTTGACCATGTATACAAAAAATAGGGAAATATTACAAATATATTGACTCACAATGAGGTCAATAGTTCACATATATTTACCCACAGGGCAATAGACATGCACTAGTGACTGATTATTAAAGGGGCTGTCCCAAGTTGTCAACATTTTCACGGTTCTACAAAGCGTAGGAAGGGGGAGTCGAGGGCCGTGTACGACTTTACATGCACTGTAATGTTGACATTTCATGGTACTGACAAAAAAAGTTGATAAGTAGTATTTCGCGGGGAGGGAGGGGCGTCTTTAAAAATACTACGCTCTGTAGAACCGTGAAAATGTTGACAACTTGGGACAGTCTCTATTGCTACTATGTTCCATGTTCCATGTCAACAAAATAACTGACGAAACGATTCGTGCTCGCATTCAAACCGACTTACCCTCGCTGTGGGCGCGTTACTTCTGGCTCTGGCCAGCAGTCGTCGCGCTCTCTCGTCCTCGTTATTCTCGCTTTCCAATTTGACGGCAGCCAACCAGATTTCTTCACTGTTTGGATTAGCTTGGAAAGCCAATGCCAAAATACTACGTGCTGCTGGTACGTCACCCTGTATAATAGATCACCCAATGTGGCATATTAACGGAGCTTGTTCAGATTTTTCAATCAAATGGATTTCGTTCTAACCTAACAATCATATAAAATACCTCCCCAAAATACTATCCATGGGAAGAAAACAGGAAATTTGCAATCTCCAATTTGGATGCGGAGCAAAAAAGTTGGTGTAATCACTGCACTGCTTTATGGAATGGATAAATTAATCTGAATGCAGGCCTTGGCCAAGTTCGGGTGGTCTGTTCTTGTCACAGGTTAACTCGTTCTCGAACGACGGGACACGACCCGAGAATACTGCACTCAGAACAGGATCACACACCACCTATCCATCGAGAACAAGTTTAGGGATGTCATTTGGCGGTCAAAATTTGGCCTGAAATCTCAGGAACTTTTGCCTGAAGTGTGTATAAACATATGCAGTTATGTACTGACGAACAAAATGAAAAAGCCTGAAATCAGGCAATTGCCTGAACTCTGACTTCCCTGCAAGTTACCCATCTCAAGAACAAACCACCCGAACGCGACCGATGAGTCGACTTTTTTGACGAAGAAAGGCTACTTTCATGAGTTTAAACTACTTACAGCAAGCCATTTTGACTTGGCCCCCATAAGCCACAAGACTTCAGCCTTAGGACAGTGGCTAACGGCTTTCTGCAGAAGAGTTTCCAGTGATTCCCTGCATGACAGAAACATCAATTATTTAATTTGTAAACACTTTCAAATTAGTTTTTTGTTAAAAACAGATTATAAAACGGTTACAAACGGCGTTATCTCCATGTGTGATTGAGGATGTGTATGATAAAAACTAACCTCTGTATAAGTCAGCTCAGTACCTCATCTACGCTAAAAAAAAAACAATGAAAAGCTGTGTTCATGCTTTCAAGAAATTGTGCAAAGTTTCTGGGTAGCACATACATCACGTTGTACTTTTCTTGGAACATATAAGGGCCATTCTAAATCGGCAGTCACCCCAATTTTTTTAGGATTTGTTCACGATTTGTCTAACAATTTTAGAACTTACCTAGAACCGTGATTCTTCTCAAAGTAGGCCGCCTCTAACCAGATTTTCTTGCGACTTGGGAAGACGGTCAGCGAATGGGCATAGATGGCTCGAGCACACTCTATGGCACTATGGCCAGCGCACTGTCAAAATAAGCATTGTGCCACAAGGAATTAGTATTGGCTAATGAAAGCTGCAATCTGATTGGTTTATGGAAAGCAGTTCTATGCACTCCGATTGGCTACTTTGGTTTTGACATATTCTGATTGGTCAAAAACAATTCCAAGATGGCAACCAGATACCTGGTTGTTTTAATGTGGACAATCTAAACTGGAGGAATTTTGTAGGAATGACGAGTGTTAATTTGCATATCTGAATAACTTACGCTGTCGGCGTCGTCCATCCACGTAGTCTCGCGATCTTCGTCTTCAATTCCAACACCAATGACGGCACGTCTAGATGTCAAAAAGGATTTTTTTAAAATAAATAATAAATAATAAAAATACAAAAACAAAATTCATTGATCCTTCCCAGATATTTCTTTGATATTTTACCAGATACTTCAAATATTTCAGCTAATATTTAACCCAATATTTCACCAGGTGACTGTACTAGCTGCCAGGAGGGGCTCATACTAGGGACCCGTAGTTTATTGTATCACAGAATATCAATAAAGTATAAATGCATAATATTCAATGATAAACTGTAGAACACATGCTTGGTATCTAAAAAATCAGGAAATGTTCACAGATTTACACATAACTTACACAATATAAACATGATGATGGTAGAAAACCTCTCCTGAAATGGTTTTGTCTGAAGTGCTATAGTCTTTGAGAAATGAGTAAAATAATTTTTGTCGCAGACAAAAATAATTTTTTCAAACGATGTTGCCCTGGACCACTTCGCCCAAACACCACTTTGTGCTTAGGTCATGGTTCAGGGCGAAGTGGTTTTGGGGCGAAGTGACTGTAAAACTTTCGGGAGAATAACGACACAGTTTTTGACTGTTTTCTCAAAAGTTAGACAAAGTACAGAGCTGATTTTTGCTCAGGTTGGTTTTAATCATGCATATCTTAAATCACACGGGGGGATAAAACTATTTGTAACGGTTTACCAATCATGTACCTGTATGAAATGCTATAGTCGTTGAGAAATGAGTAAAACAATTAGTTTTCGTCTCATGAGACGAAAATTAAATTCGCCCCAAAACCATTTCGCCCAAGTGCAATTTCGCCCCAAACCACTTTGCCCAAGTGCCATTTCGCCCCAAATTACTTCGTCCAAGCACTACAGCGCCCAAATGCCACTTTGTCCCAAAACCACTTCGTGCACAGGCCGTGGTTCAGGGCAAAATGGCTCAGGGCGAAGTGGTTTTGGAGCGATATGACTGCAAACCCTTTTTTGACTGTTTTCTCAAAAGTTAGTCGAAGTACGGAGCTGGTTTTTGCTCAGGTTGGTTTTAATCATGCATATCTTCAATCACACGGGGGGATAAAACTATTTGTAACGGTTTACCAATCATGTAGACTACTTTTAAGCCACTGGATGTACTCACATGATAGATTGGCAGGTGTTGACGCTCCCTGCCTGTTCGCATTCCTCTCCATCTTTAATCCATTGTTCACGGTTGATTTCCACCATGTTTGCACGTAATGACGTCAAAGCTGTAAACAATATCAGGCGGTTTAACGAGTCTTAAAACATAGGGTATGACAGAAACATTAAAAATCTGAAATATTACCTGTTGAAGAAGAAAGTGGCAAATAAATCCGTCATGTTCAACAAAAATGAGAAAAAAAAACCCCGGAAAATTAGCTTTAAATTTGGGATTTAACACCTCTGAAATTCACTATCGTAAAAATACATCTGAATTTTCATTCCAAGCACAAAAACGCAATTTACGACATGAAAAATTGTGTTCAGGTTTATCTTGAGATCTTTCAAATGATCCCCTAAAGCAATTGGGATGCTGAGATTAGCCGACTTAAGTCGTTGCCCTGTAGCCACCTAGGAGGTTCTTCAGCTTGGCCACGAAGTGCGAGAGAACAGGAAGAAATTCTCAGTTTTAAAGGTGGGAGGAAAACCCCACACACAAAGCGTGGGGAAAACCTATGGAATCAAGCAGGGACTGAGAACCTAATCCACATACTGACTCGGACGGGATTCGAACCAGGGCCACAGAGGTGGAAGGCGAGAACGTCCTGCGACACCAACACAATGTTTCCTATTTTATGATACGCTACTCATGATAAGTTAGGGATATTGGTATTTTGTAAATTTTTTTTCTTCAAATGACTGTTTTCACCTATTCCTGTGACAAGGTGTGTCTGTCATGCAGACACAATTGTCTAATCATATACAAAATCATTCAAGCGGAATACATACCCTCAATAAAATATCTACGTACACCCCACAATATCCCTAACTTTTTGTGAGTAGTGTAATTTGGGTTAAATGTTGAGTCTTAAAGACGGAGGCTCGTCAATGCACGTCGAGGTCTTACGATCCTGGAGGGTGCAGGCGCGCTCGACAGCGAACAGTATTAAGTCGAATCACGCGCGCGCGTACGTGTGTTTGTATGTATGTACGTACGTAAACCAATAAGCCTGCACCGTCCGGGATCGTAACAGCCGACTGCCCAACTAGTATGGAGCGCGGTGAATTTCATGGCAAAAACGTGTTCCTCGCGCATTGACAAGCCTGCGTCTTTAAGTTCTTTGTTTCAAGAGCCGTTTACCTCTGTCGATAATTTTCTCCACTTTAGCATTGTTCCCCTCGGCTTCTTCTAGTTTCGCAGCCGTAATCCAAATCTTGCGATCGGTTGGGATATTCTCTCGTGCCTTGTTGAGCACCTTACGCGCACTGTCGTAATTCTCCAACTTGGCAAGGGCTAGCCAGAGCTGTAACGATAGGAAAAAAAGAAGGCCAGCAAATTAGGTGCTGTGTGATTCACTTGACGCCGGAGGACGTGTTAACACGTTCTGCCAATGTATAGTCACAGGGGCGATTGACAAGTTAAAACGCCAGCTTTGCCGCTGTCTTCCACGGTTGACGTGCCATTGTCCACCATTCATTTGTACACACCGTGATTTGTACTCGACGGCTGTAGACGGCCTGTTAGTGTAGCAAATCACGCTCCGCGGCGGCCACCTCGGAGTGTTGCAAAGTATGATCTTTGGGTGAGAAGATTCATACAATGAATGTAGAAATGACTCTTAAGAGTCAGTATTTGTGGTGGTTAACCTGGGGCCAATTTCATGGAGCTGTTTAGCAGCAGACTTTGTGCTAACGGAGGCTCCGGCTATTTCATGGAGACCGTAACCTTAAGCACTGCTGAACGTTTGCTAGCTTAAGATGCAAAATTTGCTAAACACTAGTGACGCAACAATGCCGGTTTCTAAGCACGCCCATGCTTAAGCACACCGCGGCCGTGAAATATTCTCAAAGTTAGCACAACGTTTCTGCTACAGTAAGCACACGTTTTTAGCTAGCGCTAAATTAGACTCAGATCTTTACTTTTGGCCTTTATAAAAAATAAAAATTAAATAAAAAACCCTGACGTCAACTGTTCAACTGATTTAAGAATATGAACATTCACAAATGCAGCTAATAACAAATTCACAGAAAATAAATTCTCTTGATAGATGTGTTCTAAAAAAACAAGAAAAACAACTATTCTTTATGCATGGATACCAAGAACTACAGAACCAACAATACCTCGACGCTGGTAGGGCAGCATTCGACGGAACGGTTGAGGAGAATTCGAGCATCATCTGGGCCTTCCAGTTCAATCGCTGATTTCCAGAGTTTGACCGAGTTGGGAATGTGCTCCAGCGCTAACAAAGACAAACAGACAGAGGTCTCGGGTTCAAATCCTGATCAAGACCATAGGGATTTCTGTGACTGACGGAGTTAAGCTAACATGCAAGATTCCACGGTTATCATCCCTCTGCAGTGTTGTGGTACAATTTCCCAGACTTGTCCCCAATTTGCAACAAACCTTTTCTGTACACTCGTCTCTTGGTTCTGGTCTCCGCCTCCAAGTCAGCGGCTCGAATCCAAATCTTGACCGAGTTGGGGAGATGTCTAACGGCTTGGGCAATCACGGCTTTGGCAGTGTCTCCCGGCTGAACAAAAAACAAATAAACAACAATTAACTAAACAAACAAACAAATAAACACAAATACAAAAATATAATTAAGTAACAACAAAGACATGTCAGAGCACTTTTCACTTATCATGCCATTTATGTACGGTCACCTTTAATGTTGAGTTCACTCATCAGTCAGGCCAACCCTGGGAAATCTTGGCTTCCACCCAAGCTCCATTCATTTCTGTATAAACCTTTATGATCTTTTAGTGAGAAGATTCATACAATGAATGTAGAAATGACTTACAAGAGTCTGTATTTGTGGTGTTTGACCTGGTCTTAACTTTTGGTCAATCACATTTGCATTTAAAAAAAACACTTTTTGCCGAAAATAATCCTGGCGTCAAAGGGTCAAGTATAACCCTCTTGTATAGCCCTGCATAATAGAAGTTATCAATCATTCTACTTCTGGCCCAGTGACACAATGTAAACAACAGCTGTTTGCAACCTATGGCCTGACAGAGAAATAGCCCCAGGGTGCAGTGCTTCCGGAGTCTCCCCTGTGTAATGTTATCGTCCTACCTGTAGCCTAGCTGCTTCAAGCCAGACATCCTCGCTGCGTGGGCAGACTTCGGACCCTCTCATGATGATGTTCCTAGCTGCTTGCAGCTTTCCTGTGACTTCTTCGAGTCGAGCTGATGCAATCCATGCTTTTATAAGAAAAAATGTTTATCTAAAATGTTGTCACTTGGCAAATACTACTACTAAACAGTAGCTAAGTTTAAAATGTTCCATTTTAAATTTGGTGCTTCATCTGAATGTTGTCGGGTGTGTCGCGGGTGTGTCGCAGGTGTGTCGCGGGTGTGTCGCGGGTGTGTCGCGGGTGTGTCGCGGGTGTGTCGCGGGTGTGTCGCGAGTGTGTCGCGAGTGTGTCGCGAGTGTGTCGCGAGTGTGTCGCGAGTGTGTCGCGAGTGTGTCGCGAGTGTGTCGCGAGTGTGTCGCGAGTGTGTCGCGAGTGTGTCGCGAGTGTGTCGCGAGTGTGTCGCGAGTGTGTCGCGAGTGTGTCGCAAGTGTGTCGCGAGTGTGTTGCGAGTGTGTCGCACATCTGTCCACCCCAAATCCACCAAAGATCTATCACAAGTCCTCAAAAACTCTCACAAGTGCTTAAGCCAGTAAAATAAACTTAGCACCCTGTTTCACGTATCTATGAGTGTGCAGTAACAAACTGCACTATAGCTCAAGCCACGATCTTGGACAAGTAAAGATGCAGAGCTCTATTCAGCAGCATCGCCAGACTTTTCAAAAAGGGGAGGTGGCGGAGCGGGGAGCAAAGGGGTAGCAGCTTACACATATAGCTTTTCCAAACATACCAGGAGGGTGATTGGGGTTGGTTTCTCGGACAGACTTGAGGAGCAGTCTCGCTTTCTTAACATCAGCGATATCCCCGGCATACGATGGGAGCATGCTCTGTAGATCCGTTAGGTAGCCCTTGGGGTCAACCACTGTTTGACCACTCACAGAATCAGACACCTAAAACGAGAAATAATCCATGTTTAATTTGGTTATTAAAGCGTTATTGAATGCTATCAGTCAAATTAGTCCTTTATTTTAAATATAAATGATTGGAAAACTGTTACAAACAGCGTTATCTCCATGTATGATTGAAGATGTGTATGATAAAAACCAACCTGTGTATAAGTCAGCTCAGTACCTCATCTATGTTAGATGGATTACAGGATTGGAAAACTGTTACAAACAGCGTTATCTCCATGTGTGATTGAGGATGTGTATGATAAAAACCAACCTGTGTATAAGTCAGCTCAGTACCTCATCTATGTTAGATGGATTACAGGATTGGAAAACTGTTACAAACGGCGTTATCTCCATGTGTGATTGAGGATGTGTATGATAAAAACCAACCTGTGTATAAGTCAGCTCAGTACCTCATCTATGTTAGATAGATTACATGATTGGAAAACTGTTACAAACGGCGTTATCTCCATGTGTGATTGAGGATGTGTATGATAAAAACCAACCTGTGTATAAGTCAGCTCAGTACCTCATCTATGTTAGATAGATTACAGGATTGGAAAACTGTTACAAACGTCGTTATCTCCATGTGTGATTGAGGATGTGTATGATAAAAACCAACCTGTGTATAAGTCAGCTCAGTACCTCATCTATGTTAGATAGATTACAGGATTGGAAAACTGTTACAAACGGCGTTATCTCCATGTGTGATTGAGGATGTGTATGATAAAAACCAACCTGTGTATAAGTCAGCTCAGTACCTCATCTATGTTAGATAGATTACAGGATTGGTAAACTGTTACAAACGGCGTTATCTCCATGTGTGATTGAGGATGTGTATGATAAAAACCAACCTGTGTATAAGTCAGCTCAGTGCCTCATCCACGTTCCGAGAAAACGAAGAAAAACTGTGTCCATGTTTTCAAGAAATAGGTTTCCTGGCTATACTACACAGTAAACATAGCCGTAATAACCACAGCAGTCCGGGGACTAGTCTCATTCATATACGGGTTCCCGTGTAAGAAAAAATGTGCGCACAAACATTTATATAAATTCATCTTTAATCATCATGGTTTTTAAAGATATCATCTCAGGCGGAATCGTTGCATTGGACAGTTTAAACTACTTCTATCTTCCATTTGAAATTTTTTTTTTTTAAGTCTAGTTGTTGATTAATATTTTGGGACACTTATAATCCTGTATAGACACTTTGCACGGGCGGCTATGACAGGGGGCAGTCACATTGTCACCGTGCGTCATGAACGAGTAGGCACTTTGTGGATCTATTGTCACATCATTTAGATAAGAACATTTGGCCCCGGTGGACAAGGTCTAAACAGAGTTTAAAGCCGTGTGGACTTGTTCTTCGGCAGGTTTTAATGAGACGATAGTAAAATGAAAAATGGCAAAATTTTACTGCTGTCCGCATTTGGACTTTTTTGACACGGGAAAATTTACCAAGACCGTGGGAGAGCATGTCCCTTAGCGGGATGACCTTCACGGCCCGGACGTATGCTTCTAGAGTGCTTTTATCGACTTTTTGCGTCCGCATTGGACTTATCGTCTCGGGAAAAGTTACCTGGTCAATTTTCCTGGGCAGCAGTTGGCCAGAAAAAATAACCGCTGGACTCGGGAAAAGTTACTGAGAGGAAAACGTCCTAGGCTGTCCACATTGGACTTAAAAATGGGAAAGTACCCATCGTCCTGGTATGTTTTCCCCAAAAAAGTTCAATACGGACAGGCCTTAAAGGAGCGTGACCAGAGTTTCTGGAAAATAGTTTTCGATGTAACTTACCAATATTATCAAGTAACTCCCATACACACCTCCCATGTCCCAAAAACCCGAAAACATTCGCAATTTCCAGTAAAAAATTGAACAAAACTATCGAGTATGCTTTCAGCGGATAAACGTTGATACTGGAAAATTAGTTTACAAATAATCGGTGGATTTTCGACGACACCCTCGGAAATATGCGGCCTAGAAGCGCGGGAGTTTCAGTTTCGTAATCAGAAAAATATAACGGATGTTATGATATAAAAATCTCATGACCCATAAGGTAAGTCCCGGGGAGTTATGGGTAAAAAAAAGTGATCTGGTCACACTCCTTTAAGTTAGCATTCTGGGGCTCAATTTTGCAACCAACCTGGTTAAGTTTAACATCCATCAGTGTATTGCGAGCCTCCCCAATCTTCCTAAGATCATACTCTCCAGTTGGAGTCACCATCCCGGGAGTCATGGTGCCAGAGAACGTGGTCGCGATGCCCCCCAGGGCTTGCTGTCTGACGTCTAATTGGGTCATTGTCTCGTTACTCATGGCATGTTTGTGCAGGAAATTATCTGGCATTGGCGTAATCCTGATAAATATCAAAAATATACCCTTAAAAAAAAAATAGTTTGGGGCGTATCTTAAGTGATCTCTGGGAGGGGTGGTTATCTCATTAAAGGGTTTATCCCTCTGTAGGGCTTGCTAAGCTCACGTGATCGCCAATCCCAATCAGTCAGAAACAACTGCACTACCGTGATTCGAGACCACTAGTTGGCTCCATAGCTCAATTGGTAGGGCGTCTGCACGTTAAGCAGAAGGTCCACGGTTCGAATCCCGGTGGAGCCAAGTTGTTTTTCACTGCATCCAGATTTCCCAAACTCATGGAAATTTGTCCACATGTCTATTGAGTAAGGCTGTGCCTAACGAATCGAATATTCGAATATTCTGTCGTCCATTGAATATTCGAATAGCATTTTACAAAATCAAATATTCGGAATGTGCTTTTACCACTCCAAACCAAACATGTCTTTCAGCTAGGAAGAAGTAAAAAACCTTTTTCCTTTGCCGAAACGGCTGCTTTGATGTCATATTTGCGTCCAACCACAAGTCCTGTGTACAAGGGCTGACGATAATTGCTGCAAAAACCTCTACGGGGGAGAGACTGCTATGCAAGTTACAACATAAAGTCTATAGTTTGAGCACATATTATTTTTTGAGGCGGCAAATTCGGCAATAAAAAGACTGCTGTATTCCTGTAAGCTGTGAGTTCGGATGTGCCAATATCAATTAATTTCACGGCAAACTTTTTGGTGAAAATCTAAGAAAAAAATTATGCATCGAATATCGAATATTTGATCGAAAATGGAATATGAATAGTAAATTATTCGAAAATACACAGGCCTACTATTGATGCTGAGAAATTTAACATTTTGTCAGTCAGTAACGTGTATGACCACGTCTTGTGGCAAGGCTGACAGCACCAGATTCTGTAAGATCCACTGAGGCAGGGTGCACCACTCTTAGTGAGAGGGACCAATGATGAGGGAAACCAGTGTTAAGGAGGACCAGTGTTAAGGGGTACCAGTGAACTGTTCCGCTTACTTGTCCGCTCTGGGGTTGCGTTGATGTTTGTTCCTCGCATCTCCAACTTCAGGGATGTTTAGCCATTCATCTTTACTAACGACAGACAGTTCACGCTAAACAAAAAGAAAAATAGGATTAAAACCAAAATATTTCTGTCCAGCAAATTTACCTACAACCTCTGCTGCATTTTTTTGGTTTTCTGTGGTCCTAAAGGCACAGGCTCGTCTGCAATGCGAGCGCGCCAAATTCGTGCCGCAAAATACGCAGCTCCATAGCAAAGACATGGAGCTGCGTATTTCGCGGCACGAATTTGGTGCGCGCGCATTGCTGACGAGCCTGTGCCTTTAAGTGTGGTTTTCTGTGCGTTTTCTCTTACCTTCAGATCTGAAAACTGCTGCTGAATTTTGGGTCTTTCCTGTCGATATTTCTCTATTTCTTCTCTGAAACGCTTTTCTCTATTAAATCGAAAAAAATTAAATAATGAGGGTTACAGATGTTTTCAGCATTCTTCGTGCAATAATTCAACATTAATGTATAGTATTATTATTATTTCTTTTTGATATTCATACCAAGGATTCCTCAATAATGCTCATTGCACTGTCACTCGCAAGCGTGAGGAAATCCATGAAGAATTAGAAATGGCCAGAGACACCGGGGAATCCCCTTGCTCTTCACAAAAGAATGCTCTGGGATCTTTAGGGTGTGTTACCATTACCTAACACACTGGACCAACGGCTTTACATCCCTTCCGAAGGATGGAGCAAGTGTGGTTGAGTGCCTTGCCCAAGGGCACAGGTACCGCAGCCGGATCCGAACCCGCAACCCCAAGCCTTCACCCGCAACCCTTGACCCACGACTGCGAGTCAATGACTAAAACAGCTCAGCCACGGTACCCCACAACATAAACTGCTCCACGAAATGGTGGCTATTCGATACGGTCTATTCCTTACTCACAAATTCTACACAGGTATATCAGGACGATTAGGGTTTGTTTTGCCCTTGCCCGACTTAACTTAAGTATCACTGTATACTCTGTGTTTCCCCGAAACACCGAGAAAAACTCCATAGCGTGCTCGGGTGGGACTCGAACCCACGACCTCCCGCATACTAGGCAGATGTCTTAACCACTCGACCACTGAGCTGTCCAATATTGAATCATTTAGCAACGGGAACCGCAATCAATAAGGAAAGACGATTTAGCAATGATAATGAGGGTTTGTTTTGGGTATGTCAAGTATCTCAAGTAGGTTGAGGAGTAGTTTTATCTTCTAATAATACATTCCAGCTGGAGGATTTTGGAGTTTGTGGTCAATATGCGTTGAACACCACCCAGAAAGCAAAGGGTCACTAAGACTTGTATTATGGGAGTTCGGGAAACTAACCGTCTTTCTTTGCGTTTCTCATCCATTCGTTTATCAATGGCTTCGTAAATCGCGTCTGCCTCCTCGTCGTCCTTCTCGTAGGGTCCCGTGTTGAATAAACTCCCTCCATAGCCAGCAAACTAGGGTGAAATGTCATAGATCAAGGGATGTCACTGAATTGAAGGATATCTATTAATCAAAGGATGTCCCTTAATCGAAGGATGTCACTTAATGAAACGATGTCACTTAATAAAACGATGTCACTTAATGAAACGATGTCACTTAATGAAACGATGTCACTTAATGAAACGATGTCACTTAATCAAAAGATGTCCCTCAGTCAAAAGATGTCTTTTTAGTCAAAGAATGTTGCTTAATCGAAGGATATCTCTTAATCGAAGGATATCTCTTAATCAAAGGATATATCTCTTAATCAAAGGATATATCTCTTAATCAAAGTATGGCCCTTAATCGAAGGATGTCCCTTAATCGAAGGATGTCCTTCAATTAAAGTACGTCCCTTGTTGCAAGTATATACTTCAATCTGTGATCACCCTAAACTGCCGAGGAGAACAAGGGTGAAATTTCAAATATTTCCCAATAAATACTCACTGGCCAGTAAGGTCCTGGGAAATCTGGGCCTCAAGCCAAGCCCCATTCATTTGTGCACCCTGCATTTTAAAAGCTGTCAATCATCCTACGTGACACAATGTAAACAACAGCTGTTTGCAACCAATAGCCTGACGGAGAAATGGCCCCAGGGTACAGCGCTTCATTTGAGTCCCTGTGTAATTTGCAGTAAATGTCGTGGGGCGGGGCGGTGCAGGGTGGGGCAGGGGGGGACCAACCTCATCATAGTTGTTATCATTCAAATCTTCTTCATCGTCATCGTCTTTTTTCTTCTTTTTTGGAGCAGGATGTCGATCGTCGCTGTCGAATGAGATAATCGTGGCTTACTTAATAAGGAGCATGTTCAGATTTGTCCAGAAAATGGATTACGTTCTAACCTAACAATCATATAAAATACCTCCCCAAAATACTATCCATGGGAAGAAAACAGGAAATTTACCATCTCCAATAGACCTTATGCGTAGCAATAGAGGGCAGGTTTTCATATTTAAATGATGTGACAATAGATCCACAATGTGCCTACTCGTGCACGACGCACTGTGACAATGTAACTGCCCTCTACCATGGCCGCTACGCATAAGGTCTATTTGGATGTGGAAGCAAAAAAAATGGTGTAATTACTGCACTGCTTTATGGAACGGATAAGCTGTTTTAAAGAGATATTAGAGACGTTTCGCACCGTCACGAATACCAATACGGATACGTCATGACTTTATGCGCTTCGTGTGACACGTAACCGTAGTACACATGTTTTTATACGCGTTGACTACAGTTATTGGCCTTCATACGCATAGCACAAAAACGGATACCGGTTATGCAGAATTTTCGCTTTATCTGTGATGGATTAATAAGGCCAAAAAAAAAAATAGTTCTGCTTCCGATTACATGGCATTTCAAAATAGGGTAGGTAGGTAGGGAATTTTTTTTTTTTTGCCAATTTTTTTTGTGCACAATCATATGGAGGCATCTGCGTTTTTTTTTTTTCGTTTTTTTTTTTTTTTTTTTTTTTTTTTTTTTTTTCGTTTTTTTTCCGATAAAAAAACTAGGGTCGCAGCCTAAAAATAGGGTCGGTCGGGAAACCGGAAGCAGAACTATTATTTTTTTTGGCCTAAGTTGTATGCATTTTGTTTCTTTTTGATGTATAATCCGCGAGTATAGATCAAATTTATTGTGTGATGCCCACGTGAAAGCAAGGAAAATCTGTTGAAAAAAAGCCATGCGCAAAGAAGATTTAGCAGATATGTACACGTACATTCACACAGTGCGAAACCCAGTTCAGTGTGCGCTTCGACATAAATGGTTACCATTATCATATCCGTATCTGTAACCGTATTCGTCACCTTGCGAAAACTCTCTAATTTAACCGCAAAACCACTTTAATCCACAAAAATCCCCAAACCAGTTCAAAGGAGGTACATTTGGGAATGAAAAATATATATGACACTGTTTCAATTGTATCATCTGCAAATGCGACAATGCGTCTTTAAGTCTGGAGACGGGTTTTGACTCACCTGATATCATTTGCTTCTCTGGCGGGTCCGATATCAGACCGTGTTGTGAAACCAGTGGCTCTGCAAGCAAAAAGTGTGAGACAATTGTAGTTAGTAGCATGAACGATTCATTGAAAACAAGCCTGGTAAAAAAACAAAACAACAACAACAATGGAAAAATCTATGAATGTGTTAATCCTTGAATGTGGGAATTAAGGAACTGAACATTTTTGCAAAATTAAATTCGGGTGAAATTACAGCCATGTTAGGAAAGAAACAGCGTTCGAATTAGCACTGGTCCGTTGGCCAAATGACAGTTGAAATCATCTCGGGCCAGTTGGAAAGCCTCCCCAAACGGTCCGGCTGTCCACTTAAAATATATAACTTGTACTGGGGAGAACCTCATGACTACCAAATTTTCCTAATTTATTCACTCAAATGTGGTTATTGCAAACATTAAAGGTCGACTGTGTGTAAAAATAACAACCGGAAATTTTAACCGGGCCACTTGAAATGCCGACGGGCCAGTGAAGACTTTAAGCCGACTGGCCAGTTGGGAAAAAAAGTTGAGGGCAAATGCTGAAGAAGTGTATTTTAGAATCCTCGAGTTCTTGTGACAAACATAGAAAAAGCAGATTTTATAACTACTTTTGATGCAAACATTTATAAAGTGGTTGTGCCTTATTTGTACGTAACAGGTAGTTGAGTCTTTCCACGGTAAAGGGGGCATTTTGACAACATATTTTCGACAGTGGAAATACCTTTGTCTGGTCTCAAAATAAAGGACTAAGTTTCAGTTGTTCTGAAGAGATAACTTGGGCCCAAAAAGGGTTACAAATAGTGTGACAACATGCCTTTCTAAGTTATCTCTTCAGAACAACTGAAACTTATTTCTTTTATTTTGAGACCAGACAAAGGTATTTTCTGAAAAATATGTTCTGCGTTGCCAAAATGCCCCCTTTACTGTGGAAAGACTCTGTTCCATGTGGGAAGAGTGTTTTTTTTCTTCCAATTGTTAATTTTTAATTTTTCTAAGTTTTTACATTTTTTGTTAACTAAAACGTTTATAATCATAACTACTACATTACGACAATTTTTGCAGAGCTAGTCAGATATGTTAAATTAAAATATGTTTGTTTCTGTGCAGTTTTAGAAAATTGCAGTGCCTTGACTGGGATTCGAACCCAGGTCCTTGGCATACATGGCCAACTGCTGTAACAACTGAGCTATCTGGGCATCCCGTCAGAACATCACAACAATCTCGTAGTTGCCACTCTTTTTCCAACAACGCAGTGGGGCAAATCCATGCCAACCAATTTCGCTACACGAGAAAATTGCAATGCCCCGATTGGGATTCGAACCCAGGTCCAATATGCCTACATTTAAAAACAACTCCATCTTTCAAATTAACATAAATGTTCTGACCTGCATTTTACCTTCAAACAAAACCTGTGTCATTATACATTCACCATTATGCCATTAAATATAGCCTCGGGGATTTGCAAATTGCCCTGTTAAAACAATTTTGTATTTATAGGGAATTAAAATGGAAAGATTTGAGTATTAGGGTACATGCTGGTACCGTATATTTATCCAGCCTAATTAAAAATGTAATAGATATCGAACTGCTACACTGTAATAAACCTTATCGACGTTCCCAATGCATCGTGCGATTGGATGACGGTAATTGCCAGCGAAGTGCGCGTAAACCTATGAGGCGAATGCCAACCCTGCAGCAACCTTTTCACTCATTTTCATGCTGCAAATGTGAGAAATATTCCGAAGAGAATGCATCGATCTGTTGTCTGGTTTCGGTGAAATCATGGGGCAAAATTTTGATCCTCCGTGAGAGGTACAAATGGGCGGGTACATTATCATGCACGGACACTCATGACTTTCCTTGTTTATGGCATGTAAGCCCTAGGCCTAAACCACGTAAAAATGTTAGTTTGATTATAAAAGCAGTAATTTTTCCTTTCACATTGAACACGGATTTTGGTAAATTTGTATTTAGGGTGGTCAGGCCTTGCGCGCTTGAGCCCCCACATAAGGGTCTTTCTATAAATTAGGGGTCCAAAAGTGTGCCATTTAGTGTCCCCCGTTACACCTGATGTGTTATTTTTCGTACAAAAATCATTAAAATGGCTTTTAAACCATTTTGAATGAATTGTACTTGTACTCACTCTTTGAGATGGAAAGTATTTAAAGAATGTGTCCTGAATTTACAAAAACAAGATGTAAAATGTAACGGGGGACACCAACACTGGACCCCTAATTTATAGAAAGACCCATAAGTGCTGTGCACCATAAAATTCTCCCAATTTTCAACTATTTACTGTCCAAAACATTAAAAAATACACCATTGGAAAGATCAGAATTTCAAATATTTAAAAATGTACACAAACAGCCGTTCAGGTACGTGGGCAACTTAGAAATTTATGAATGAAAAACCCTTGCTCCGCCCCATTGATGATCCGAGGCCGGTCGATGTCTCACCAGCGGCCCCCGATTTTGGACATGTATCAGGCGCAGGCTTAACTTCGGACATTTTTGGGTGTGATTCTAATTTCGAGGGAAAATGACAACAATCCACTGTATGAAAGGGGTGCTCACAGACTAGTTTATCTAGCTGAGAAATAGTTTTTTTATATATTTTATTAAAGTCACGCCAAACCATCGCCGCGCACGCGTGGGTGCAGGTCAAGTCGACCGTTTTCCAACTCGACTCGTACCAACTTGACCATCGTACCAACTCGACCGTTGCGCGCTCGACCGAAGGAGTCAACTCGACCGTTATACCAACTCGACTCCTACCAACTTGACCGTCGTACCAACTCGACTCCTACCAACTCAACCGTTCTAACTGTTGTGTCCCACTAAACTAGTACATCATATAGTAGGATAGCCGGCGTGAAAATAAGCATAATGTACATGCTTAATGTATAAAAAAAGGACAGCCGCACGCACAAGTCGCGGCCGCCGCGGCGTGGGTGGGCCGGTGGTCAACGTGATTGGGTGGTCTTAAGTTTAACGGCGGTCGAGTTGGCCAAAGGTCGAGTTAGTCAACGGTCGAGTTGACTCGACTGTGAAGTCGAGTTGGTCAACGGTCGAGTTGGTACGACGGTCAAGTTGGTACGACGGTCGAGTTGGTACGACGGTCGAGTTGGTACGACGGTCGAGTTGGTAGGAGTCGAGTTGACTGTAAACCGACACCATGGTCTGGACACCATGGACACTGCCGGGTCTGGGACGTGGCGATGACGTTTTTCAAACTAAGATGCATTTTAAAGGCTCATTAACTTTCGTAGTTTTTGAAACCATCACCATTATTATACTTACCCTCTTCCCAATCCGGGTACATAGCCTAGCGGAGCCGAAACTCCGAGAAAATCCTTCTTTTTCTTGTTCAACATTCCACCAGGAACAGCCATTTTTAATTTTGTTGGTGGAAATCTTGCGCCCTCTATCGTCGTGGCGCGGTGTGAACGCTGCAATAGACTGGTTTCCAGACCTCATACTAGACTGGTTCCTGCTCCACATATTCCGCTACGCCGCACCCTTTGACTACGGAAAATGTCTCACGGCTACCTTATTAGAGCATTTTCCACACTTTCCAATATCTCAAACTAAAGAGGAAGAAGTAATTCAAATATTGATTACCCAAAAAGTGTGGAGCAAGCCGTCCCAAAGCGGGAAAACGCCATCTTTTCTGGCCCATCTTTTTCACAGAATTCCTTTGAAGCGCACCATCAAGTTCACTTGCGCCGTGAGCAAGTACTTACGGAAAACGTCTCACGGCTACCTTAAAGCTACAGTCACATAGGGCTCCCGGCGAGTCACGGCGAGCCAGGGCGTGAGAACCGTGACGAACCGTGGTCGATCGGGGCCACGCCGTCTTGACGCCGTCTTGACACCTTGGCACTCCGTGATAAGCCGTGATAAAACGTGGCGCGCCGTGGGCCAAAAAATAATTTTTAAACATGCTTTAAACTACCGTGACTCGCCGTGAAGCGCCGTGAGGCGCCGTGACACCGTGATGCTCCGGGACGACACCGTCTCGGCCATTTTCAGCACCGTGGCTCTCCGTGGGTCACCGGGAACACGCCGGCTTCGATGTGACTGAAGCTTTACTACGGCTTGCTCCACACTTTCCAATATGTCAATTATTTTCTGTTCTCGGGAGAATCATGTAGTTTTGGCTCTTTGAAAACCAATTTTCAAACCTGACTTGAAGTGCCTGCGTGGGATGAGCAGGGCCCATGTGCATAAAAGGCTACTAGTTTAGCTGCCAACTAGTGCTTAGTAAGATTATAAATTCCCTAGTTTATACCTATACGGAGTTGGCAACTAATTTGTGTTGCATAAAACCTCACTAGGCACATTGCTTACTAGTTGCATACTAGGACAATTTGGTTTGTAACTGATTTGGGTGCTATGGCCTTGGAGAGGAGGTGATTATGTCAGATACAATAGGCTTGTAGACAAGTTTATTGTGTTTGAGCTTCGAACCACATTCCAACTGAGCATAACTCATTTCTAAGGGTCTTTGTAACATTGCATTACTGCCCAGGTGCCACTATGTCAGTAATGTGCATTATGCCTTCACGGGTAAATCTATACCGCTCATACACCCTATCATCATCAAAGAAGTCTAATGGATTTCTCCTGTCTCGGAAGACGCGTCCTTTTTTCTTATTTGACGACGCAGTTCAAATAGCTCCATGATTCTACGAGCCATGTTGTCCAAAGGCAGACTGATTAGTTGTCATCTAGTGACTTAGAGGTACCCCAGATCAACTCTAACTTTTGCCAGAATTTTAGAATGTTACTATATCTAGTTGGGTTTTATGCATCACAATTAGTAATCAACTAGGCTTAGTAAGCAACTTAAGTCCATTTTAGTTGCCAACTAGGCCTAGTAGCCTTTTATGCACATGGGCCCTGACCTCTGGAGCTGCGCATCTTCCAAGCAGCCATAGAAGTGATGAGCTCACTGGGGCACTATAGGCAGAGTGGCATACCCTGCCTCAGCGACTCTTAAAGAGGCTGGTGCAGTAAGCCTTGCATACACGTAACTTCATACACGTTACGGCCGGTAAAATAAACTACATTTCTGAGCCTTCTCGATCTTTCGACAAAATTTCGTCCCTATAGACCGTATCGAATACCCGCTATTTCGTGGGGCACCTTTTGTTACTTAAACCGTTTAACAATGAAAGTACAACCATGCATGTCCTAAGCTATTCGATACGGTCTATGCCGGATTCATCTATAATTTGCGTTTCTAACCGCATATACAATGGACTGGGAGCGACTCTCTAAATGAAGCAGACGTCCACCATCTTGCCCCAGAAAGACAATTCCTAATCGGGATTGGTTATATACATTTATAACACTTTCCAAGAGTACATGTGTTGAAATGGAATGCAAGCAATTGTATGGACCGGGAAGCAGTCTAGGCAAAGCATTGTCTTGCTGGCACAAGATGGCCGACGTTTGCTTTAATTCTCACATAGCATCTGCTTTTGCACTGAGACCATCCATTGCATATGAGTCAGTGGTAGAGGCAAGGAATTATAAACAAGAAATCGTTTCTTGTTATGGCTTTTTCCAGCACCATAAGCATAAATATTTGAACACGTCAGTATTAGCTGATTTCCCAAATCCATCCATTTCCGGAAAATAACGAAAAAGGTCAATTACCTTAAAAGACACTCATTCAGTTTTATTACACAAAGGATAGGCTTAAAACCGGAACGCACAATTTACCTTTTGCACACAGGCCCAATTTGCATGAGGGCTGCGAAGTGGCTGAAATGTCTACTTCTATAATAGGCTGAAGTCCATTTACTCATTAAAGATAAATGAAAGGACCGAGAACTGCTGCAAATAATTGACATCCATGTGATTGACGAGATAAAAAACGACGTGTGTGAAAGTCAGTAAGTACCTCATCTACGTTCTGAGAATTAGAAAACACTAAAAATCGGCGTACATGCTTTTAAGAATTTGCGTAAAGCCAACGTCCTATTTAGGTGTACCTTTAAATTTCCTTCAAATAATCGTTACAAATGTACCCAAACTGACGGAAACTACAGCTGAAAGACTGCCAATGCCTATAGACCGTGAAAGTTGACCTCGAGAACTTGCGGGACGCTGCGAGATTCAAGGTTCAAGGTTCATTTATTTTTTCCACAGTATCAAATCTATCAAAAATACACAATCAATAATATACAGTTAGCCTGATGGATACAATATAGAAAAACAAAAAATAGACACTTTGGGGATACTGCAGGGGAGCTCACTAAGAAGCAAAGCTTATAAGCGTGAGCCCCAAACAGGTACGCTCATTGAGCCCAAACCAGAGACCCATGTAACCGTTGGGTACAAAGATTGAATGATCAGATAAAATAGCATCCACTTCCGGAGACCACGTATAGGAGCTTAAGCACGTGCAACAACAAATGTTTCCCCGGTAACACCTTGACTCCACGTCAAAATTAGCAGTTTCACCTACCGATTCAGGGATGACTTTAAAAATTCCTAAAATCCAATTTATTACCTGTGCGAAAAGTTAATTGAACAAACATTTCATAAAATTATAAATCTGACCTTTTATTTCAGTCTCTGAGATAAACTGGTAACCATAGGCCTTGACGTATATAAAAAACCACGCAGTGCGCGCATCGCTGGTAGGCTGCAAGTGGTATGAATATTTTTGCGCGTGTATTCGACGCGAATACGTTGCATTGTAAGCCGTTTTCAAAACCACTTGATTCGGCTTCGAGGACGGACTTTGCGATTATCTGTCCTAGCCGTACCGTGTGTATACTTTATAGGTTTTTGTTGGTGGTTGTATCTACTCTCAACAGAAGTGAACGTTAAAGTTGTCGTTCAAACCAGGTATCTGTTTAGCCTGACGTTAATATTTCTGAGATGCACCAAGTCTGAGGCTGCCATTCGTAAAGGTACTTGCAAACCGGAAACAAAAGGTCAAACATTTGTATTTGTTTGTGACAAACTCGGAAAACATTTACTTCAATTTATTTATTGAATCGATAGATTTTAAGGTGCCTTTTTCATTTATTGGTGTTTGGGGTCTTTCAAACGCGGTATACGGTAAAGCTAAAGAAGATCGTCACGACGTTAAAGGAGCGTACCAGATCACCCCCGCCCCCCAACTTTATATACGACAATTTAAATATTAAAGAAGGTGACACGATAATACGAAGGGCAAGACGTAATAGGACTAATGTAAAATTACCCTAAGTAATAAGCTTTTCTACATATTCATTGTAAAAACGAACTTACACTAAAATGCATGTAATAAAACTACAGATGGTAAATTTAAAATAATTTATACAGCAAGCACTTCAGTTAACATTGAGGATGCGATGTCATATTATAAAAAGCTTTTAAACGCTCTAAATTAATCTTTTAAGAGCTTTTCAATCAGTCGTGCCTTGTTAGGGCTTCTCCATATCTTTCCTTTCATGTTAAAAATTAAAAATTCCGCAAAATTAACCTAATAACCATTGACAGAAATGAAACATCGGTGATTTGTGTCTCATTCCATGATATAGGCTTAAAAAGAGCATGATAAGTCGTCTTTGAAGACGCAGGCTCGTCAATGCGCGACAGACAGATTCGTGCCACGAATTTCACCGCGCTCCATACCTTGCCCTGGCAGCCGCTCTTACGGTCCCAGAGGGTGTAGGGCCATGATGCAGGCTAATAGCCTTGTCCATTCCGCAAATAGGGTGTGTATCTTTTCAAAATCAAATATTTATCACAGAAAACACACCCTTTGTAAATTCATGACATTTAGTTTCAGCCATATTCACATTATATTACAGATATGGTCACATTTGCTTCAAGAAGGTGTCATATAGATGGTCAGTGAATTTACCGTATATATTGGAACTCTTTGGTACAAACGACATACAGCAACACATACTAACCAGCGCACGCGCGTGTTTCGATTAGCCTAGCAACGCATAAACACACTGTGGCGAGCTCACATAAATAATGAGCCTCCACCCTCTGGGAGTGTAAGAGCAGCTTTCCTACTTGGGCAAGGTATGGAGCGCGGTGAAATTCGTGGCACGAATTTGTTCGTGGTGTATTGACGAGCCTCCGTCTTTAAACATTATTTATTTATTTATATACCACAGCGGAGGGACCGCCAATTACAGGAATGGGAGCAAGTGTGGTTGAGTGCCTTGCTCAAGGGCACAGGTGCCACAACCCGTCACGGCCAGGAATCGAACCTACATTCTAGTACTAGCACACGCACTAGACCGCTCGGCCATTTTTGTCTGTGCTTATGATACTGCAACAGTTTATCAACCCATCAAAACGTTTACAAATATCCTATGGGGAAATCACTTTAAATTTGCTTTGATGTGTTGTTGCGGTACTGATAAAGTAGTTAGGTTGGCACCGAACGAAGTTCCGATTTCAGCCGCAAAGAACTCAAAACGGCGGCCCGATATCGCTTATTAGAAAAGGCGTAAATTAAAGGATTAGTGACCGAATTTACGTACACTAAAAAGTTAGAAGATGTGATTAATATGAAGCTGACGTCTGGGTCAAGACCCGGGATACCAGCGAAAGATGTGACGTGATAGTAAACAGATAGCACTATGCGAGGAGAAAGCAAGATTAAAAACAGTGCACCAGCGATTACCAGCATCCTCGCAACACGGTCTCGCGTTTGGCGAGATCTGGCGTGGCCAGCCGAGGTCTTGTTGAGCGGGATGCGAGACTGCTTTTTAAGTTTTCTCAAAATTAAATAATACATCGCGAATGTTATGATTATAGATACTATGGCGGGTATTGTCGTTGCGAACGCCGATGAAATGTCTCTCCCTAGTCTCGGCATATAGCAGTTTGCAATGACTTCCGGGAAGGTCATGAAATAGTCGTCGTCTGGCCAGATGACACATCGCATCGTGTAGTTGGTGTTGCTTGGTAAAATAAATCCACTCGACAGGAGAGCCACGCCCCACGTTACCACGATTATTGCGAGGGTGCGCCCTCTAGTGTTGATGACGCGGTGGTGTATTGGGCGACAAATAGCCAGGTACCTTTCTATTGCTATCACGGTTACTAATAATGTGGAGGCGAAAAATGGTGTCGAATTGAGTATGGTTGTGATGACACAGCCAAAATTCCCACCAAGAATTGTGAAATCGGCCGTAACGGGGGTTGAAAGGTACTTCCACAAACCGAAACCGCTCCCTGCATGAAAAACAAATTAAAGATATCATATAGACCGTATCGAATAGCCGCCATTTTGTAGGGCACCTTTTGTTACTTAAACCGTTCAACAATGGAAGCACATGTGCAACCATGCATGTCCTCAAGGAACAAAGAAACTGCCCCACGAAATGGCGGCTATTCGATACGGTCTATAGTACATGATTGGTAAACTGTTAAAAACGGCGTTATTTTCACTCGTAATTAAAAACCTATGACAAGAAAACTGCCTTGCAGAAATTTCAGCTATAGCTTACAAGAGGTATTTCAGAAAACCTGAGAAATCATGCATGTTTTTCTGTGTTGAACCATGGTTGAACGAATGTCAAATAACATTGCATGCAGACATTTTTTAAAAAGCACTTTAGTTCAGTTGGCAATTTCTCCCACAAAGGTAGGTCTATACCATTTTACATGGGGACAAAAACCACGTATGGGGTCAGTTACCATCACTATCAACACTTTTAGTCGGGTTTTTCTTGTCAACTCATGCAGTAAATTAAAATGTTGGGTAACTGCAAATGATTTAACTGGCCTTAACAAAACGATTTACGGGCTGACCTTCTGGCATATTGTGCCAATTTACGATCAACGTTTAACAAAGCAGTGATGCTTTTTAACTTCATGTAAATCACCAAGAAACCAGTGGTCCGTGTTTATTGTATGTAGAAATTCAAGGCTTCGGAATTCACTATACCACTATATGTTACCCGCTCTGCAAAAAAGAGTCACAAGTCGCGCTGGCTAGTATTCTTTTTGCGACCATAAAAGGAAATCCGCGGCAAATCCACGCTCAATAAAATACCAAAACACAATGGAAATTCCTGGCGGTGCCCAGATACCGCCTGGAATGTCTGTGTTCCCCCTGGAATGTCTGTGTTACGCCTGGAATTTCATTTGTGTTTAGGTATTTTAATGAGCATAGAAATGCCACAGATTTATTTTTATGGTCGCAAAAAGAATACTAGCCAGCGCGACTTGCGACTCTTTTTTTTGCAGAGCGGGTCACATATATTAGTGGTAGCATATGTATTTTTCCAGGTTGGGGAATTTCTGTTTAATCATGGAGGTATGCCTACACTGTTAAAAATGTATATAGTTTGTGTGGGGTTCTGTATTCAAACGGTGGACGCGTCGTAAGGGCGAGCAGCCTCCGCCGGTCACATATCGTGCACCAAATGGTGTATTTGGTGGAATCAACATTAGGCCTACATATGCATGAACGAAACGAAATTTGCAGTTCGGAAAGTCAAGTTTGACTGACGATTTCTCTCTTGTTGCAAAATAATACTCCCCCAATTGATTAATCATAACAAATGACACATCACTGTAAAGAGGAATAACAGGGCTTTCCAATTATACCAAATTCAAGGGAAATTATTTAGTAACAAGAGAGAAATCGTCAGTTAAACTTGACTTTCCGAACTTGTTTTAAGGAGTTGAGTATAAACGTGGATTTAAATGTGAAACAAAAATAAAGTATTCGTTTTTGAAGACATTCGTTTCTAGATTATAGAAAATATATCACTTACCTGTTAGTAGAAATAAAATATCAGAGACTGCAAGGTTCCCCAGGTACATATTGATCGTGGTTCGCATGTACGGCACCCGGAAAATTGAAATTAAAAACAGCGTATTGGCTAAAACGCCAATTGTACAGATACATGGGTACACCACAGATATCAACGCCGTTTGAACGGAGTTATATTCGTATAGAACCGCCGCCTCTGGGTTCGAAAGGTTCAGAATTGCCGCCCCGGGAATTGGACAAACAATACCGGTAACTTCTGACGAAAACACGGTGCTATTATTGTACTTGTCCATGCTGTGTCAGTGAAAGTGTGTTTGCCCGATGTGGCAAAAAACGAAAGTGGGACGGAGTCACGGTACTGCCCGTGCTGTCAGTCTTTGCATAACATAGGTATAGTAGTGACGTCATGCATTATGGTTTGAGTTATTAGGGCTGCTTTCGAGCGCTCGTCCCTGGTGCTCCTAGGTGTTGGGAACGTTACGTCACACCCATGCGAACACACGCTTTCGGGCGAGCACCATGGAGCACCAGGGATCCCTGGTGCCGCGCTCGCTCGAAAGCAGCCCTGGTTATAGACTGCTGAAGTGAATACTTTTATTAGTTGCCTATAGGCAGTGACTCTACACTAAAAATAACTTAACCGTGTACGTCCCTGTGCTTTTGCAATGGTATTTTATCTGCAGGCAGCCATGATGTGCTGGCAATGTTACTGGTTTATACACTAAAATCAGCGAACTGTTTCCCTGATGCGCTTTATTATTTGACAATTGTACTCTATCATTATTATAATTATCGGGGTATTGTATTATAATGTCCGACCTACAAACACAGGATTTGATTATTTTAGCAGCTAGAGACAACCAAAATTAAATAATTTTGCGTTGGAGACGGGAATAACTACATTTAATTATTTGAATCGTTACGTATTCGAAGGAAGACGGTAAAAAGTCAATTTACATTTTGCTCACATAATGTACAAGATCGTTGTGGTAAACATAAAGACCCATATCATTTGCAGATGAAAATGCTCTTTTACGAATTCCAGGAGCAACAGCATTTTAATACATAACTAAAAGAATATTGATAAACTGCCTTGTAGAAATTTCAGCCACATATAGGCCTATGCAGTAGTACTTCTGTCAGAAAACCTGAAAAATAAATGCGTGTTTTCTTTGTGCATGTTGAATGAATGGTAAAAAATCGTTTGCAAATTCGATTTAAAATTCGTATTAACACTTTTAATCTGAGTTTTTTTTAAAAACAATTATTGGTATAATTAGGCAAAGGAAAACCGGTACATGTAAACTAAAATCCTCAAAAAAGTTCGGAAAGTCAAGCTTGACTGACGATTTCTCTCTTGTTGCGAAATAATTTTCCTTGAATTGTATATCATTGGAAAGCCCTGTTATTCCTCTTTACGATGATGTGTCATTTGTTATGATTAAGCAATAGGGGGATTAGTCTTGGCCCAAGACTACTCTAGTCGATATTGGTTTGTGTACGCGTTGGCCATATAGTGCGCCCTCTTGCAGCACTAACGGACCAGTCTTTGCTCACTAGAGTAGTCTTGGGAATTTCTCCCGGAAGTTTTAACTTTTTCTTTGTTTTTGCCTAGGCTTTCCTAGGGAACCAATCAGCGAGTGACCCAAATACAGCAGAGCGTGGGAATACAGCGAGCGACCCAAATACAGCGCGTCGACCGCAGAGCGTGACCCAAATACACCGCGTGCACGCGCTTCGAATGGTTTGAAAAATATAAGGCGGCTTATTGTAAGAATCATCGAACATGATCGACCGTTTTATCGTTGCTAATATTTTCGGTGGCATAAGTTTCTTGGCAAATGTTTGCGAATATATTTACAAACATGTTTGCAAAGGCGTATGACATCGCAAAATACATTTGTTTATGAAGATAATTGCGACATTGCAAATATTTGCAAAGATATCTGTGGTATGCCATGTCCCTTGTGTGCCATCATAAAACCCTCTGCAGCTATTTACATAAAACGGTACCGCCCCCAATGCTGAACTTCCGGGAGAAATTCCCAAGACTACTCTAGTGAGCAAAGGGCTGGCCAGTTAGTGCTGCAAGAGGGCCCACTACTGGGAATGGCCAACGCGTACACAAACCAATATCGACTAGAGTAGTCTTGGGCCAAGACTATAGGGGGATGTGCAGCACAGCTGAATACGGGGGCGGGTGTAAAGTGAAACGTCACAAAATGCATTGCTATTGTCAAAAAGTGCATTGACACATTCCCATCCTCCAAGCAAAAGTGGAATGCACTATACATGACAATAGCAGTGAATTTTGTGACATTTCACTTTTCACCCACCCCTGTATTCCGCTTTACTGCACATCCCCAATTGATTAATCATAACAAATGACACATCACTGTAAAGAGGAATAACAGGGCTTACCAATGATATCAAATACAAGGGAAATGATTTTATTAAATAACAAGAGATAAATCGTCAGTCAAACTTGACTTTCCGAACTTTTTTGAGGAGTTTAGATGGAAATGAAGTCGTATCATTGCCATATTCTCTTATTTATGTTTCTTATATTAATGTGGTGATATTTTGTAAGCACAATATTTTGTTATGATTGCTTAAATAACTTGTAATTACCGAAATAACTTCTAATTCCTAGTTTTAATCTCGGTTAATAGCGCAAATTTTGAACGGCAACGGTGAAAAGGTGATCCCGAGTTTTCCATCCAGTGTAAGTGGTGGGGCGCCCTCTGGTGGCTTGATTGTAAACTGATGCATGAAGTAGCTGAAGAAGATGAACAACTCCATTTTGACCAGGTGCTCGCCAATGCAGGATCGACGACCTGTACAATAAACGTCAGGGAACAAGACAAGCCACACTTGATAAGAGATGAATTCAAACGGTTTATTGGAAAGGTGCCAGTTACGTATGCGTTCCAAATCTCGTTCTGAAGACGAGGCTTGTAACTCATAAGTAGTCTGCATTTTCAGTCCAAGTGCGTGTCGTAAAAATGGTAAACAATGAGCAGGCTACGGAGAGTCCTATTAAACCTATCGATGCAGAACTTTGGTTAGCAACAAATTTTATACTCACCAACTCCAAATGGTGTAAATTCTTCCGGTTTGTTCGCCTGGCCCTCATCCGTCAAAAATCTTTCAGGCGTAAACCTTTCCGGGTCGCGCCAAAGTGCATGATCCTGGAAAATGGCCCACAAATTGGACACAAGGACTGTCCCCTTAGGAATCAAGAAACCACGGAAGCGGACGTCTGACGCGGCCACGTGTGGGAGGCCGAATGGAATAACAGAGGCCAAACGCTGTACCTCCCAGACAACTGCTTGGGTCAAGTTAAGTTCCGGCTTGTCAGCGAGTCTGGGCAGCCGGTTACGACCAACCACCGCGTCAATCTCTGTCTGGACTCGTTTCTGGATGTCCGGATAAATAGCCATGTACAGGAGACACCATTCGAGCGTTGTGGCCGTAGTCTCCGTACCAGCCGCAAACAGATCCTTGACAGTGAAAACCATGCTATCCTTATTAGCCAAGTGGTTGTATTTTGTATTGTCCGTATGGCATGCATTGGCTTCGTTTAGGTACACGTCAACAAAATCGTTCAGGTTGTGAGGGTCAAAATTGTTGCGATGAACATCGATATGATCCTTGACAAATTTTAAAACGCTATTTTCAAACTCTGAACTCAGTTTCGCCATCTTGCGCTTAATGAAGGTGAATCTTTCCGCGATATTTTTGAAGACAAGAAAGAATCCACCCGGACCGAGAGATTGAATGATCCTGCTTAGCACACTCATGATTTGCGCAAAGTTTTTGTCGTCGTAATCGTATCGCAGGCCGAAAACCACGGAGCAGATGACATTAGACACGGCGTTTGCAAGGAAGGGTTTGGGGTCGAAGGGCTTGCCGTTGAAGGCAGACAACTCCTTGAGAAGTTCCGTGCCTTCCGTTCCAATTGTCCCCTCAAAGCTCGCTTTGCCGACTCCGAAACTCCGGAGCACCGTCAAGCAGAATCGACGCATTTGAAGCCACGATTCACCAGAAGCGCCGGATACTCCTTAATTAAAAAACAAAATCGAACCAAAAAAGAAACAAAGTTAGGAAAACAGACACTAAAAAATGAACGAAAATTCGTGTATTTTGCAAAAATTGATGTTCCGCGTTACTGAGGGGCCGTCCGTACGTACGTACGTGTAAACTCACCTCCTATCGCGGACGATATTGTTCTCTTTGTTAAACCTTCCCAAAACGTCCCCCATTGTTTGGGAGAACCCGCGCATATGGAGGTGGTGGAGGGATGGGTCAGAGCCAATGCGTACACCCCACGTTAAAGTTGACTGCCCGTGTTTGGGCCGATTTGGGCGTACAAATTTTTTTTTTAAAGTTAAATAGGTATTTTTCTAGAATAGAAAAAGTTATCAGCTTTCATTTGGTACCAAGAACGTAAAAATCCGTCAAGGATTAATGCCAGTCGATTAAAAACAAGAAATGATTAAATGACTGGCAGGTCATTTAATCGACAGGGTTATGACGTAAATGTACATGTGCGCGTACATGTGTACATTGTACACATACTATGTACATAATGAGCGTACGCGCACATGTACAACATGTGAAGCACGTTTCAAGAAAAAGGCTTGTATCTCCAATTCCCGACGTCGGAAATTTAAGTTTTTGATATTTTTCGTTACAGAGACACGTAAGCTTTCTAAATTCGTTCGCTTGTGTAAATTAATTTGTTTAATCCTTTCACCGAAACACGGGCAATGCAACTTTAAAGTATATGGGTGACGTCACGAATATTACGTACAGGGGTGTAATTGATAGTAAATTTAAGTGTCTTAACCTTATACTTTTAATAGCTCGTTTTCATATTTATAAAAAGAAAATGAATAATAGATGTCCTTCTTTTATAGCTTTCAAGAGGAAACTATATTATGAAAGCGTATTATTTAATTGAGAAATATGTGTCTGTTGTCAGTGGATCAAGCCAGACGTTTTCCACAAAATGGGATTTTTTTTCAGCTCTCTGTTTGGGGTAACAAATGTTTATTTGTATTTTTAATGTGTTATTCGTAATTTTGAGATACCAGAAATATTATGGTTGTTACTATTATTTTTATTACACTACTCATCAAAACTTTGGAAACTTGAAAGTTTTAGGTTTTTGAGAAGGAAGTATTATTTTAATTGTTTATTCATAATAAACCAAGCTATTAAAGCAAATGGAGGTACTAGTGTAAGGGGAATCTGGAAAGAAAGCAGTCATGTGGGGTGCTGTCCATCATGGAATGGCCTGCCCAGTCACCTGATCTCAATCCCATTGAGCTGCTCTGGGAGGAGTTGGATCGTAAGGTCAGAAAGAAATTCCCAACCGGCCAAGAAAACCTCTGGAGAGTCTTAAAAGAGGCGTATTTCCACTGAATGTTTGGAGAAACTGACAATCAGGATGCAGAGATTGTGTGTAGCTGTCATAGCTGCTATATAAGGGGGGGGGGGGGGATTCTTTGATGAACATCCGTTCCGAGTTTAGCCGTTTCTTTTTGCATGCTATCCAATTTGTTGATAAAGCCCACTGCTGAGGCCGAAGACGGCACTAAAATTAATATGTATATATTGCTTTTTGTTAGAATACACCTACATTTGCTTTCACAAAATTAACATTCACAAAATTAACATTCACAAAATTATACGTTTTAAAAAACATGAAACTTTCAAGGTGTTTCAAGTTTTGATGGGTAGTGTATGTTGGGCGACTAAAGAGTAATAGAAGTATTGCCGGACTAATAACTTACCTTCCCCCATTTCTACCGGTCTATCGCTCAACAGTGGATCCTGAAACGCCTCCTTAATGCTCTCGTGGTCGTTCAAGACCACCACTGACTGATCCATAAACCTCAAGTGGAACACAGACCCATATCGCTCGGCATATTTGACGAAGATCTGTTGAGGCCGCAAGCCTTTGATGAATATACCCCAAACCAGAGCCGGAAGATTTCCCACGAAGGGAAAGCCACGGGGGCCAGGCGGCAGATCCTTATGCCGTTGGTAATTAAACAAGCGAAGAACTAAGATACCAGTGACAAAAAGCAGAATGGTGCGGGTATCAAAAAGGTACCCAAGGAACACACGAATTGGCTCCATTTTTTTCGAAGTATAAATCCGATTTGAGAGCTACCACCGTGTCCTAATCGCGGTAACCTAATCAGTTAGACTCGAAAACTAAAATGTTGACATTGTCCTGAATTGGTCTTCTAAATACATTATCTGGTGTTCATGTAGGCCTAGTGTCACCCTCTGGTGGGCACCCTGATTGGATGCCTGTGCATGACATTCTTCGAAGTAACGTTTTAGTGTTAATTAAAGTATACACACCGGCCTACTGTTTACGTAATTTAGGGATACAGCATCCTTGACAATAGTTTTTTTAATTGGCCTTGTGAAAACAATATCGTCAAAATGTCCCGTAATTAACCACAAAAGCTTAAAACCAATAAAAACGGTCAATAGTCGAGTTATACGCTTTACCAGCCGTTCACTATCGCGCGAGAATCTCCACTTTGTCGGAAACGATTCGCTCTTTACTTGGCAGCTTTTTGCCTTGGATATCTCCCATTTTCTGCTGAAGATTTCACTGGACAGCCTGGACGACCGAATGGGTTTTCCCGTTTTCAGTAGAGGAGCTGACATTCATGGTTTGTCTTCACGAACGTCGTTCCACGGCACTGTACCGGTTTTGGGCGGGCAACGTGTGTGTGCCGTGGGGCTAAATGTCACATTGTCCGGTAGACTGTCCACGGTGGAACTCGCTTCGGTTCCTCGGACTTTGTGTTAAAATTTTATGTTCGATTTTTCAGAGTTATGTTTAACTTTGTTTCATAACCTGAATAAATAGTCTCTTTTGTCAAAAAAAACAAAACATTCAGAGCTGAATTTGATGCAGTACTGCAGTAATAAACTTAGGAATAAACTGTGTATCACACGGCCATATACGGCTGGAAATAAAACTAACTTCAAGGACACTGGAACGAGAATCTGGTTCTGATAGGCCTTAATTCACGTGATCTCGATTTTTTTTTAAATGCTCAAAAGACGGCCAAATTTGGTGGTTTCTTTTCAGGTTCTCCTCAGTCTATTTCAGAGAGACTTTCAGAATCATGTATGGGTCTATTTCGAGCCCAAAATAGCCCAACAAAGCCGGTATGTCTCATAAAAGTTAGCACAACCTTTCTGCTACATACAGTAAGCACACGTTTTCAGCTAGCGCCTATTAAACTCACATATGCTGGCACGCACCTTCAGGGGCCAATTTCATGGCGCTGTTTAGCAAAAGATTTTGCTTAGCACAGAATTTCTTTGCTTTATTTTGCAAAACTGGGTTGCCAGCCAAAATCGTACATTATGTGTATTTACTGATGTTTTGCTCCTGTTCCTCAAAATACAATTTGACATACAATTTTGGAAAGTAACCCATTTTACAGAGCAAAGAAAGTCTGTGCTAAACAATTGTTTTTGTGCTAAACAGCGCCATGAATTGGCCCCTGATTCATCGATAAATATACATTGGATGAAGTATGCATAGCAGTTGGCTATACAAGAATTGAAGCCACGCGCCGGCCGCCATTGTACCCCACGAACAATGCTTAGCCTAGACTGCTCCCCGGTCCTTGCGATCGCTTGCATTCCACTTAACACATGCAGACCATGATGTAGACTAATGAAGACAGTATGACCAGTCTAGGCAAGGCATTGTATTTGGTGGGGTACAATGGCGGACGGTGGCTTCAATTTTAGACGTCGTTGCTTCATCCAGTGTATATATATCGATGCCCTGATTGGGTGGCTGTGCATGACATTCTTCGAACTTTCCGAGTTGTAAAAACTTTCAAAGTTCATTTTAAGTACAAAGGTTACTTGAGGACACAAACAAAAGAGTCGATAATCTGCCACTGAACAGAAAAAAGTTCTGTATATCAGTCACAGCTGTTTATACAATCAACATTAATTTACTTTGAACTTGACTGCTTCCCTTAAGCACGATAAGAGGAGCATAGATCAATATTACATTGGAATAGTTGGCGCTGGGGATATTTTACGACACGAACAGATATTTCAATGGTTAATTGTATGTCGGCGAACTTTTCTTGTCGAATCTTGATAAAACTGAAGGTCATTGCAATAACAAGCCGGATTGCCCATCTCTCTTTCGTTCAGTTAGCGAAGGGACCAGACTCCTCTGTCGAGTTTACTGTGGGGGAGGGGGGAGGGGGGGGGGGGAGGGGAAATTTGGCAAACAGAGAAAAATATGGTGGCATGGCTTTCCCCATAGAACGTTCATTGTTTAATGTTTAATTCAATTTAATTTTTGTTTAATTTATAATTTTCCCGCTGAAACTGTATAAAGTGCTGTTTCTATGGTGTAAAGTACTGTACGCTGGTCTGAATGTAATATGTATACAAAATTGACAAAGAAATCTGGGTGGAGGTTAAAAAGGCACAAGCCACGTCCCCCCCCCCCCCCCCCACCCCCCCGACCCCTCCCCCCTGCTTGCATGGACTTGCGATTTATTTTGATATTACACGGCCGCCCTCCCACAGACACCCCCACCCCCAGTTCCCGCCCCCCCACCCCCAGTCCGCCCCCAGCCCCCCCTATGGAGAGAACCCTAGCTACGCCGCTGCCCACACGGCGAGTCTGTTTACCTTCCGTGCATGATATCCTGGTACCTATTCATACACCTGGGTAAAGAGAGGCAAATAGACCAAAGTGCCTTGCCCAAGGGCACAAAAACGAGCTGGTTAATTGTAGCAGGACCATAATACTCGCAATCACAACCCCTCATGGTTGAAATAAAATGACTGCGACTGCGGGATTTTTAATTAATTAATAAAGCAATAATTCTGCATCGGAAAAGGAAAAACCCACAATATTCATTGTAAAATAAAGGGGGAAATAATCATTTCAGTCTACTTAATGTAGATATCGTGATTTCTTCCCATGTTCTGTGTTTCTTTTGTCCTAGTATTTTGGTCCACCAGCAGACTGAACTGTAAGCCTACGGACAGCCTATTCGTCGGACACGTACGGTACACCGGTAAATTTGATCAAACTCTTGGTGGCGCTGTAGGTCAACGATCAGCAGCGATATCTGATGATAATGGCCGCGCGCCAAACAGATTTTTGCATGTTATTGTTAATAGTCCATTGGTTTGGTGCACACTATTTTTAGTGTTCCCTAGGTAAGGGCCAAGGCTTATGTTGCTTTTGTTTTATCTGGGACTAGGTCTGGTTTTATCAACAAGGCAGTCTGGGCCTGTGAATGTTGACTGTTGTGTTGAGACAACTCGACCACCGTGTTGTTAACCTTGTCCTAGCTAGGGACTTTGGGAAACAATTCAAAGTTCGATTTGGATTGAAAATATCATCTCACGTTACAGATTATTTTCTGTAAATTCCAAAACAACATTCATTGCATAAATTGAGCAAGCGGTAGCCAAGATATGCATCTTAGAAATCGGCCGTTTTCCGCGAAATCATGTGTGTAAACTGATTAGGAGAGAGCTGGAAGAATGCGATGCAGTATGAAGCGCCCCCACAGTGACATATTGCGCCAAGCCAGCGAAGAATTCCTCAACTTCAAGTCTGATCAGTCTTAGTTTAACACTCTGTCTCGTTTTCTGCTAAACTAAAGCTTTGTCACGAAAGCCTAAATGCAGCAGGAGTACGTAGCACACGTGGGGGTGCGCAACGTCATTGTCAATGTGTAATAGCACACATTTACGCCTGGAATGAAAACTATGCACTCGACGGCGCTCACGAAGAGGAACTGATAATCATTTTTGTGGGTTAAAACAAACAAACAACTGAACAAATGGCATGTTTTTACACTGAAATTTTGCACAAACACAGACAACAATCTCCCCAAACTGTCGCTGGTTTCACAAGTCTGTTTCGCAGCACAAACTACCCTTTTTAGACCAGAAATCTCATCGTCAAACGAACATCTTGCTGTGTTCCAATTGAAATATTTTTAAAAATTAAATATTGTGAGATAGTATTTTTTATTTTCAGTATCTATTAAAAAAGTTGGAATTAAACAATGCTGTGATGTTTTAAAGCGCATTTCTCACAATGCGCCACTTCGCATACGGCAGAAATCCACTGCGAAACTGACCAGTATTAGTGTACCCAGTGCGCGCGCGATGACGTCACAGATTTCCAAGTCTCTAGTGAGGGTCTAAATTACTCGGACTAGCTGCAAATGCAACTTTGTTGGTGACGAATAAGGATGGATTTTTTAGAATTATATGGACAAATGTTAGGCACTTAGCATATAAACTTGTAAACAATTAAACAATAAGTTTATCATTTTCTAATCCAACAGAAATGTCTCGGAAGCTTTCAACGAGAAATAAACGACCCTCGGCTCAAATTGCCGATAACAGGAGCAGCTTGGCAAGTGAAGAGTCTCGTGGCAGAAAACGAGTCCATTATGACGAGAAGCGCAGTCTTAAAAGAACTAGATCATTGTCACGAGAGACCAAAGATTGTCTTAAGAACTCGGAGCAGAACAGTGATACAAACAAGTGTTTGGAGAGAACTGCAAAGAGTGTTGAGGATTTAGAAACGACGCCAAAATGTGATGGAGACTTGAATCGAGAATCTGACGAAAAAATATGCACGAGGCGGCAGGCAAGAGGTCAAGGGAGAGGGGCTAAAAGTCAAGATCCGGGGCGGGGCAGAGGTCGCGGTAGGGGTCGCGGTCGAGGTCGCGGCAGAGGTCGAGGTACGCAGACACATTTTTTTGTAACCCCCATCAAACTGAAGCACCTGTAATGATTAAGGGCAATTCCATGATCAGGTTGACATTTCTATAAAATTCGCAATTATATATTTACTTCTAAACTGACTTTAAATAATAGCATATGAAAAACGATTCTGCAAAAATGTGTTTGGTGTTGAATTGTTGTGGAAAATGTGCTACAAATTTATTTTCGTGTGGGAAATGTCGTTCATTTTGTAGACATGGGACAGCTGTAACGCGACCAACTGTAATGATACATACCATGATTTTTCATTAATTCTTGAAACTGGCGAAAGTAGGTGTGACTTAGCTTCAAGCAATGAAAGAAATATACTAGTTTGTTTTAGTTGTGTCGCATTTAAGGAAACTTTTTGTTTCAAGACATGCATTTTCCCCTTTTTTTGTAACGTAACTGACTAAGAATAAAATCTTTATTACTATTCACAAAATGGGGCTTAATGATTTTTAGTTACTGTCCAGTAGATGTTGGTGAGATTCATTGATGGTACCAAAATGGAGAACTGACAGGCTTGCGTGTTGATATAACAGGATAGGAATCCAGTAAATTGTTAAGTAACTAACCGTTGAATTGCCGTTAACCTTGTTTCCAATTTTTGGTGCAGGGAAGGCACTCGCAGAAAGCCGTAATGAGACCCAGCAACATGAAGAAGGCACAAAAAGCATGCAGCAGTCGGATCTGGGTAAGGGGCAATTCTGAAGAATTCTTCAAGGTCAGGAATAAATCTTCCGGATTTTTTCTTCAAGAAATAAAAATGCTACTACGTGTCCAAAAAAAACCTGTCCTATTTTAAATCTTGAATAACCTTGTCATTTTCCAACGGATTTAAACAAAAATTTCACATCATGTAAACAAGGCCTGACAAATCTAACTGAGTGAGTTTCATCAGTTTTGTCCAAGAGGGTGAGATTTGGAGTGCATCACTTCAGGAAAAGACGAGGGAAAATTAAAGAAAAAACATAAGACTTCTAGTTTTGGCAATTGCTGGCTTACAACAGGAAACGTAAAACAAATTCAAACTGCCATGGATTACAAAAGTTTCAGCGTGAAAAAAAGTGAAATCTTTCGTGTATAGTTGAATGTGATTTTCCTGTGTTTGTCTCTTGTGACATCACAACCTTGGTCATGAATATGCATATAACATTAGCATAAAGGCTAAAAACCTTTGTTTTAACCCCAAAAAACAATCTCCAAATAGGATTTTTGTGACTGTATTTATTTATTTATTTATATACCACAACCAACAGCGGAGGGACCGCCAATTACAGGAATGGGAGCAAGTGTGGTTGAGTGCCTTGCTCAAGGGCACAGGTGCCACAACCCGTCACGGCCAGGAATCGAACCTACATTCTAGTACTACATGTAGCACAGGAACTTAAGTTAGATGCACTAGACCGCTCGGCCATAACACCCCACGGGTGTAACTGAGTTATAGTGGTTTCATAGCATAGATTTATAAGATAAAAATACCATTTTAGGGGCCCTTCAAATCTGATCTGCAAGTACACTTACCTTTGGTTTAAGGAAATTCGATCTGATCCTATTTTGGATTCAGTGTGATCAGTCATTTTTGTTTCATTTCAGATGAAGCTGATATTAAAGATTACGGAGTCCAAGTGGCGTTATGGGAAGGTCAAATTCAGGAGTTTCGTTTTGCCAAATGTCCCCTTTGCTATTGTCGGAGAAACTACGTGGCATCCATGCTCAAACACTACAGAGAATGTTTTTCTAAAAGGGTAAGTTTTTGGCATTAACAAAAAATTTCCTTCACTGTAAACCACATATGTGTCTGTTTTCAATACTGGAGAGACCTTTTCCTCCAGGATTATATCTCTGTACAATGTCGTTCATCTTCTCTCAAAACAAAAGAAATATCTTAAAATGGATCTAAGGAGATAACTTCAGCTAAAGAACTGCAACGATTAGTGCCACAACATACCTTCCTGAAAGCCCTGTGTGCAAATTTCCAATATGTAACAAGGACACCAACAAATTTCACGAAGTATATGTCCTATGTTACATACGTTAAATAGGAAATTTGTACACAGGGTTTTCAAAAAGGTATGTTGTTGCACTATTTGTTGCTTAAGTTATCTCTTTGGATCCTTCTCAATATATTTCTTTTGTTTTGAGAGATGATAACTGGCATTGCACAGAGTTATGATCCTGGTGAAAAAGTCTCTCCAGTATTGAAAACAGACTTATATACCGGTACTCTCTCCCACCCCCCAGAATTTTGTTGAATACAGTGAACTTGTGGATAACAAGGCACTGATCGGCCAATCACTTTGGAATCGCTTTCAAGACTGTTCTGCTTCAGTGATTTCCTCCAGGTTCAAGAGGATCTGTTTGAACAAAGTGATTCCCACGTCAATAAAATGCGACATTTCCTGTTTCTGTGATAATTCCGTAGTTAAGGGCTCTCACAAAACCCATCTTGTTGGGTTTTCAAACTGATTAAACCTGCGTGGGATGAGCTAACCTCTGGAGCCCTGTCTCTTCAAAACGGCCCTAGAAGTGCAAGAGCTCAGGGGGCAGAGTGGCACACCCTGCCTTAGTGGCTCTTACAGAGACTGGTGCAGTCAGCCTTGCCACAAGAGGTGGTCATATACGTTACTGACCGATAAAATTATCTCTCAGCCTCTTTAGTATAGTTTGCACCATTTTCGAAGCGTATATATGAGGACTTTGGGTGAAATGTGTAAAAATGTAATGTTACATTATTATTTTGGATTTGATTTCAGCCGAACTCGTACACATGCCGCCACTGCCAACGAGAATATCAGTCATCGGCAGGACTGAAGTATCACCTAATGGCCGCGCATTGTGACACGGTACGTTAGCGTGACAAAGCATAGTTAGTTTTAATTAGTTAATGAAGTGAACTTTGCCCAGTTGCGTTCCCATGCAACACCGAGAGAACAATTTGGGTTCATAGGGAAAACCTGAGAGAGATACCACTGTGCCTTATAGCTCAGCTGGTGGAGTGTCTGCCTGGTGAGTCAGAGGTCTCGAGTTCGAATCTTGATAAAGCCCTTAAGATTTTTCTCTCATCCCAAGTTTGGTAGTTAATGAAGCGTTCATTCACGCCTTACTTAACGAAGATCGGACAAATAGCGCCACTGTTCGCATTAAGCGACCGCTGATGAAGATCAAATGAAGCTGCACAATGCCCCTATATCGTTACAAGTCAAATAGAGAATGCACGTTACAATTTTGCTTTGTCGAATGAAGCAACATAATTTATGTCGACAGAAGAGGCGTGCTTTCACATTAACAAATCTCATTGTCGAATTATCGTTTAATCTTCGTCAAACAAAGCATTGTGAAAAGGCTTAAATTAACAGTCTGGATTAACAGTCCTCTAATCATATTTTGATAAACAATTTAGATATTGTTATCGTATTTCCGACAGGATACGCGCCAAAGCAGTGACGAGACACCAGTTGGTGAGCAGCCACAACTGGAACGCGCCGATCTCTTTCGTATTTTGCGCAAGGTTGGCAAGCTTACTTGCCACACCGACGGATGTGAAAAGAGTTTTACAACAGTCAACGGCTTTGTCTACCATAAAAACGTGTGTGGCAAAGAGAGCTTGAAGTTTGAATGCGAAGCATGTGGTAAGTCTAAGCAAATTGAAATCTAAAGGAGCTTTTTCAGATTTTTGTAGAAAATGGATTTCGTTCTAACCCAACAACCATATAAAATACCTCCTCAAAATCCTATCCATCGGAAGAAAACAGGAATTTTGCAATCTCCAATTTGGATGTGGAAGCAAAATGGTTGGTGTAATCACTGCACTGTTTGAAACCGGATAAGTTTACAAAACATCGGTGATTTTATGACGATATCCTTGGAAATATATGGATTGGGAGCGCAAAGTTTCAGAATGGTAATGAGAAAAATATGATATGGTATCAAAATCTCAACACCTATGGGAAAATTGGGGAGTTCAAAAATGTGATCTGGACACGCTCTTTTAATAAGAAGTCCTTGGGCCTTGCAGATTACCTTGTTATAACAGGAACCTTGTATTATCAGAAATGAAAACAATGAAAAACAAAGGATTTTGACCTATTTTTTGTCCATCTGGGAATTATTTTACAGGCAAAATATACCGCAGCAATGCTGGTCTTATCTATCACACAAAGGTGACTCACACCATCCGGTCTGAAGAACAGCCTGCAAAGCCTAATGTGGAACGGGCTGCTACTCCAGAGGGAGGAGGTAGAGTGAAAAGAAAAGCAGCACAAAGGTTAATATTAAAGCTTTTCCACTAAGTTGTCAAAAATTTTCTCGATTAAAAATTACAGAAAATTGCTTTGGTTCGAAAAGGTGAATGACACTTGAAATAGCCAAACAGGATGAGAAAAAATATGGTTCTCGTTCAAACCCAAGACCTAGCAGATGCTCTACCAGCTGAGCTATGAGGCACAGTAGTATACTCCCTCGGGTTTTCTCCAAGACCCCTGACACTCCAGGCAGATGCTCTACCAGCTGAGCTATGAGGCACAGTAGTATATCCCTCAGGTTTCCCCAAGACCTCTGACACACCAGGCAGATGCTCTACCAGCTGAGCTATGTGGCACAGTGGTATACTCCCTCGGGTTTCCCCATATGAGCCCAAATTTTCTTGGGAGTTGCATTGGTGCACAACAGAGCAAACTAATAAATGTAATATTTGGTATGATATCTCACGTTTGGTTTTTGTTTTTCATTTTGTTTGAAATCGCTTACCAATTTAACAACTTTTTCCTTAAATAAGTTTTTGTTTTCCTTCTTTGTAGAGCTCTGAAAAGTATGCACGACTTGACCCAAGACTTAAAGGAATCAAGCTCGGAAACAACAAACGACAAGAAAACCAAGGTACAAGTAGTATCCGGGTTTTTCCACAGTAAATTGGGCATTTTGGCAACACAGACCACATTTTCAAGGAAATACCTTTGTCTGGTCTCAAAATAAAAGAAATAAGTTTAAGTTGTTCTGAAGAGATAACCTAGGCCCATAAAGGGTTACAAATAGTGTGACAACATGCCTTTCTAAAAACCCTGTGTACGAATGTCCAATATATGCTCGTAACCGGGACGGACACTTGTGTTACATTTTAGGCCGTCCCGGTTACGAGCGTATATTGGAAATTTCTTACCTTTAAACAACGAATCGCCCGACATTGAAACCAAAATTTCCTCGGATCACCGCATACAAACTGTATGGGGCCGAGCTCGTGTTTTGTTTGCTTGTGAGAAAATGCACTCTGACCAACGTGGGCGCTGTCCGCTTAGCTCTGTTGTGATTGGTCGGCAGGTTCAGCTTGATTGACAGGTCGGAACTATGCATTAAGACCTTAAAATATTCTTTGATAATAAGCAGAATGTTTTATTCTTTATCAGAAAAAACGACGGAGTAGTTTATCCGATGACGATGGCGACAGCGTCTATTTTGATGACAATGAAGAAGAAGATTCTGATGATGATTTTGACGACGATTTTTACGAAAATGATCGGACGAAAGTTGTTTCTGAAGTTGTAAAGGGTGAGTTTGTCACAGTTAAACTTTGTTAAAGATATAAAATTATAAAATGACATTATCTCCATGTGTGATTGAGGATGTGTATGATAAAAACCAACCTGTGTATAAGTCAGCTCAGTACCTCATCTACGTTCTGAGTAAACTATGAAAAACTGTCCGTGCTTTCGAGAAATTGTGCGAAGCCACTGTCCTATTTAGACTGGTTCCCTGACTATACTACATGGAAAATGAACCCACGAAACATTGGTAGTCAAGGGACTAGTTTAAAAAATATTACAATTAATTAAAACGTGTTTATTTATATTATTATTTGTAGTTGCAAAACCAAAAATGAATTTCAAGGAAAACCTTGTGGACTTCCTAGAAGAGGCATATAAAGGGTAAGCATAGTTCTTGGAAATTTCTGCTTAGCCTTAAAACATACAACATCGCTTATTATCAAACAGTTAGTGGATATACATTCATGCTCATAACCCAATGGTTGTGGGTTCAAGCCAGACTTGTGAGAAGGGCGAATAAGACAAAAGATGTTTTTACACATAGATTTATAGAAACGGCAGTAACTTCTGTGGACAAGCAAAGCCTAACTGCATTCCGTTTAATTTCTTGTGCCAAGCCGAGTTCGCCGATTCCGTCTGCCCGAGGGTCACACTTTAGTAGCTTCAGCTTTTCCTGTGGATTGGTCGTCATGGACACGGCTTTTACCAAGGTAAAAATATTTTGTAAAAATAAACTTAAAGATTGAACACATGATTGGTATCTCGAAAATAAGAAATGTTCACAGATTTACACATAACTTACACAATATAAACATGATGATGGTAGAAAACTTCCCCTTAAATGGTTTTGTCTGAAGTGCTATAGTCTTTGAGAAATGAGTAAAACAATTAATTTTTGTCTCATGAGACGAAAATTCACTTCGCCCTGGACCATTTCGCCCAAAAGCCACTTCGCCCAAACACCACTTTGCCCGAATGCCACTTCGCCCCAAAACACTTCGTGCACAGGCCGTGGTTCAGGGCGAAGTGGTTCAGGGCGAAGTGAATGTAAAGTTTGGTTTTAATCATGCATATCTTCATTCACACAGGGAGATGTAACAGTTTACCAATCATGTGTTCTGCCTTTAAACAGCCCCCTATTCAATCCCATCATGTACTCTCTAATAATCATACATTACTCCTCACTACATATCGCTATGCACTGACTTGTTTTTTCCATTTTTTCATTCGTAGCGAGTCCAGCAACTATTTACCTAAGTCCCAGCATTCTGTACATTTCAAGACGCGTTTCATGGCCGAAGACGAAGAACCAATATCGTTACCACTCTTCCAGTCTCAAACTTCCACAAAAGCAGGTATTACATTCACTAACGGCGCAATTAACCTTCATCATGGTACGGCCATCTTTGTCTTGTTCCCCATAGTACGTGTCGGCATGACCAATGCGCCTGCACTAGCTGCGCGCCTGTGCGATACACATGCTATCTTCCATTGTTGTTTTGAGAGAATCACTGTCCGCGCTCCGCGTTTTCTTGATCGCGCTACACGTGTGTCATTGTGATGCACACAGTGAACAATTTCAACACGGGACTAAATTATTGTTTCTACAAGCCTTGCTTTGGTTACGGTCATTTTAACCCCCGGAAATGCACCGCCCACAAATTTGCACAGAGGCTCCAAGAGGAGACTCCGGAGGGCACTTTGTATAACGCGCAAATAACACTGTTTGCTAGACATAATCCTTTCTATAATAGCCTAAACAGATGAATGGCGGTCCCCTCAAGATATAGCTATTTACTGGGCCTGCAGTAGGATGATCGATAGCTGCTTTTACGCACGGCAGCAAAAGGGCCTTACTCCAAGAACATACATGTATGTTTGTACACAAATCAATGGGCCTAGGCTTGAGGTCAAGATTCCCCAGGGTGGAGTCAAGTGAAACTCAACATTAAAAGTTACTACAGGGGCAGAGAGTAAGGATTACATGGGGTTTGAATGAAATTGGGCCAAATGTTTAAAAAATAATAATTACAGTCATATGGATATTTCTGGTATTTGTAATTTTTTTATGTATTTCCTGATTATTTTCCAGGTCCCAATTTGAACCTCTATGTTGGCGGGCCGGTCTGGGGCATGGCCTGGTGCCCACATCCAGACAATGCAAACACGGACACTGAGTATGCAGCAATTAGCTGCCACCAGACTTATGATGAGTACCATAACACGGACCGACTCTACACCGGACCGGGCATGGTGCAGCTATGGGCTTTCAGCGGTTTAGAAAAGGGCAATCAGTAAGTTCCTTAAAGCCATTTTTCAATTCTCCTAATATCAGCAGCACTTACCTCACTTAATACTTCTGTGGCCCTGGTTCGAATCCTGTTTGGGTCAATATGTAATTATCAGTCCCGGCTTGATTCCATGGGTTTAATTCTTCCCATGCTTGTGTATGGGGTTTTCATTCCACCATTTCTTCGTCATCTCTGAAATTCCAATCAGTAATTTGTCGATGATGCTGTTGATTTTAGTAAGATGAAACAAATACAATTAAACTTGAATAAAACACTACTCGCAAAAAGTTAAAGGCGCAGGCTCGTCAGCAATGCGCACCTGCCAAATTCGTGCAACGAAATACGCAGCTTCATGCCTTTGCTATGGAGCTACGTACCGGTATTTCGTGGCACGAATTTGGCGCGTGCGCATTGCTGATGAGCCTGTGCCTGTGTTTCAAATGACTGTTTTCACCTATTCCTGTGACAAGGTGTGTCTGTCATGCAGAAACAATTGTCTAATCATATACAAAATCATTCAAGCGGAATGCATACCTTCAATAATATATCTGCGTACAGCCCACAATAGCCCTAACTCATTGTGAGTAGTGTAAGAGCAATATTCTGCTTATAACAAGAAAACTTTAGCTTCTAATACTTTGTTCTTTATTGTTTTGGTTTCTGATAATGAAAGTTTAAAAAAAATATTTTTCCCAAAGACTTGAACCAACTTGCAGTCTTAGTTGCTGCATGGCTCATGACTACGGATGCATATGGGACTTAAAGTGGTGTCCGTCCGGATGTTGGCGGACGACGGCTGAAAACGTCACCGAAGACTCCGTCCGTACTGACAGGTTGGGTGTGTTAGCGATGGCGTGCTCGGACGGCAGTGCGCGCATATTCAACATCCCGACACCGGACTGCATACAGTCATTGGGTGACTCTAGTCTAGCTCCAGGTAAGCGAACATAAATGAACTCGTCTTAACTTTTGTGAAATCGATTCCAGGTCTCGGTGGTTAGTTGATAATGTGTACTAACTGGCGAGACCTGTTACCTGATTTAAATACATGACCAGGGACAGATATACGCTCGTAACCGGGACAGCCTAAAATGTAACACAAGTGTCCGTCCCGGTTACGAGCGTATATTAGAAATTTGTATATTAGAAAGGCATGTTGTCACACTATTTGTAACCCTTTTTGGGCCTAAGTTATCTCTTCAGAGCAACTTAAACTTATTTCTTTTATTTTGAGACCAGACAAAGGTATTTCCTCGAAAATATGGTCTGTGTTGCCAAAATGCCCTCTTTACTGTGGAAATACCTAATTGTAACTCTTTGTAAGTTCCAAAAAAAACAAACATTTATATCCCTTTTGACATATTTACAGCTGTATTACGACTGAACCCATCGGTAACTCTGTGGCCTGGACTGGCGCCTTCTGGGAAGGCAACTCCATCATGTGGTCAGTGCTGGTGTATAGACTGGGTACCAGACAATGGACACACCAAAATGGCTGCCGGCTTTTCAAATGGTATGTTGACATTTACGAAATGGTTGTTTTAGGCTTTGGCTTCATCTGAGCAAGAGCCAGAACAAAGCCATTTATTTTGAGAATGCCTTATTTTTCATGAATAGAATGGATGTTTTCTTAAAAATCTATTTTTGTTTGTTTTTTGGTTGTTTGTTTTTAATTTTTATCATAGGCATCATACCAAATATTGTGTTCGTTACTTTGCAAAGTTGAGAGAAAAGTTGGGTTCTTGTGGGAAAATCTGAGGGAGTATACCACTGTGCCTCATAGCTCAACTGGTAGAGCATCTGCCCGGTGTGTCAGAGGTCTTGGGGGAAAGCCTGAGGGAGTATACCACTTTTCCTCATAGCTCAGCTGGTAGAGCATCTGCCTGGTGTGTCAGAGGTCTTCGGGAAAACTTGAGGGAGTATACCACTGTGCCTCATAGCTCAGTTGGTAGAGCATCTGCCCAGTGTGTCAGAGCTCTTGGGGAAAACGTGAGGGAGTATACCACTGCGCCTCATAGCTCAGCTGGTAGAGCATATCTTCCCAGTTTGCCAGAGGTCTCTGGCTCGAATCCTGATGAGGACCACATGATTTGTTTCTCTCATAGGTTGTATTGCTGTGTGGGATTTAGTGAGTCAAAGTCCGTTACTTTGGGTATGCCGTTCTGATAGACCATCTCTGCTACCATACCGTTTGTTCGAGGCTCATAAGATGCGAGTGACTTGTGTGTCGTGGTGTCCATTCGGTAAGTTTCATTTATGGTAATTTTAATCTTACTGATTAAATGTCAAGGGTTTAAAACTTTATGGCTTGATTTTTGAGTCATTCTGGCAATCGGGGCATTTTGTTTTAAGAAGTTAACTTATAGATTGATACATGATGGAAAACTTTCAAAAACAAGAGCATTACATAACTAAAGAATAATGTTGATAAACTGCCTTGTAGAAATTTCAGCCACATAGATGCAGTAATAATGTGACATTTATGAGCGTGTTTTTAATATTTCTGGGTTTTTGTGTTTCAGATTCCAACTTTATTGCGACCGCATCCCCCGACCGTTCCGTGAAGGTCTGGGACGTACGATCACCTGACAAGGATCTGAGCATGTGCAATGCGATGATCAGCATGAGTATAGGCTGCGCGTGGACTAGCAATCTGAGCGTGTTAAATGTTAATCAAGACTGCGACAGGTAAAATAATTATGGGACGTCCAAAGTTGTCAACATTTTTACAGTTCTACAGAGAGTAGTATTTTTCAAGACCCCCACCCCCCGAAATACTACTACCACATGGTACTTTTGTCAGTACCATGAAATGTCAAATTTTACATTGCATGTAAAGTCCTACGCGGCCCTCGACCCCCTGTCCCTCGACCCCCTGTCCCTCGACCCCCTGTCCCTCGACCCCCTGTCCCTCGACCCCCTGTCCCTCGACCCCCTGTCCCTTGACCCCCTGTCTCTTGACCCCGACCCCCCTCGACCCCCCGCCCGCCCCTCGACCCCCCGCCCGCCCCTCTGCCCTGGCTCTTCCCACGCTTCATAGAACCGTGAAAATGTTGACAACCTTGGACGGCCCCCATATTGTAACTAGCTAAATTACGGTAGATTTTTCAGTAAAACACACAGAAATCCTTGTCTAATACCCAAATTGCAATGGGGTCTGCCGTCCTCTCTACAGTACAAAACCAGTTAAACATTTAACCAAAATAATGGAAAACCTCTATTGTTTTATGTTTGGCAGTTTCGTAATGAATAAAGTCGTTTGCTACAGCATCAGTAGGCCCGAGAGCCTCAAACGAGGAATTTTCACCACGGCTCTGACGGATTGGGTGAGTATTTGAGCGTTGTAGTAAACTATAAAAGCCCCAATACATCATTTGAAGTGACCCAAAAGTTGACTTCACGAGTTGACAAGAAAAACCTGACTAAAAGTGTCGATAGCAATTGTAACAAACACAACATGATATTTTTCCCGTGTAAAAAATGGTACCTTTGTGGGAGAAATTGCTAAACTAATAGTAACTATTTTGGCAGCCTGATTTTTGATTGTGTTCCCTGACTTTATCCACAGGGGTTAGACATGTCCGACTGGCTGCATTCTCTGCTTATTGGCGGCAGTAATGGCGACGTTGATTTCTACATTCTTCCAAACTCGCCTCGACTTTCAACCTCTCAGGCATTGAGGCAGAATAAATGTAGAAAGTGGGTGAGTTCTAATAAAATATTTTAGGTACCATGCTATTAAGGGAGTATACCACTGTGCCTTATAGCTCAGCTGGTAGAGCATCTGCATAGTGTGTCAGAGGTCTTGGGGAAACCTGAGGGAGTATACCACTGTGCCTCATAGCTCAGCTGGTAGAGCATCTGCCCAGTGTGTCAGAGGTCTTGGGGGAAACCTGAGGGAGTATACCACTCTGCCTCATAGCTCAGCTGGTAGAGCATCTGCTCAGTGTGTCAGAGGTCTTGGGGAAAACATGAGGGAGTATACCACTGTGCCTTATAGCTCAGCTGGTAGAGCATCTGCCCAGTGTGTCAGAGGTCTTGGGGAAAACCTGAGGGAGTATACCACTGTGCCATATAGCTCAGCTGGTAAAGCATCTACCCGGTGTGTCAGAGGTCTTGAGAAAAACCTGAGGGAGTATACCACTGTGCCTCATAGCTCAGCTGGTAGACCATCTGCCGGGTGGGTCAGAGGTCTTGGGGAAACCTGATGGAGTATACCACTGTGTCTCATAGCATAGCTGATAGAGTCAGAGGTCCCAATATGTTCCTAATATTGTCGTATTTTTTGGTTTTCAGCATGTATACAGCACTGAAATTCACCCGTTACAATCTTCGAACGGCAATGCATCAACAAGTTCCGGTATTGACAAGACTTCTTGTCCAAGAAACGCAGAGGAGATCACCATCATGAATGAAACACATACTCCAAAGTCCAATATCTCCGATACAAACACACCAAGTCACGACAGAGTCGACAAAAATTGTACCCAAGAGTTGCCGATCAAACAAGAACATATGGACGGCACCGATGTAACATCAGAAACTTCCGCTCAATCTGAGGAGAAAGAATTGTCCGTGTCGCTCGGAGCGGAAAATGCGACAAGTTTGATCAAGGATAGTAATGTGGTAGCAAGTGTGAACCTGCAGCGAATTGTCGCTTTGACGGACGATGGTGTAGTCTCGCAGGGGCTTCGAGAGAGCAGTTCATTGCAGGAGAATAAGTCTGCAAAACATAAAACTTCCAACTCGGAAAGGCATTCAAAACCAGGATCGACGAAGCCTGAGGAACCGAACTCAAAAAGGCACGGGATTCAGGGTGCAACACATCAAGAACTTGAATCCGCAAGGTTCGAAGACTCCAAAGAACTTAACTCTACAGAACACGACGAATCGGGTTCCCCTAAGAACCAGCAGTCCGAGTCGTTGACATTTGGCAGTCCTTTAAACGTGATAACCCAAGAACCTAATTCGAGTGAATTCTTGGACTCTCAGTCAATACCAAAATCAAAAGTTGTCTTAAGGAAACTTAGCGAGCCAGTCTCGACGAATCACAAACGGTCCGACTCGAAAAGGCATCGCTTATCAAAAAACAAAAAACCCGACTCGGGATTCACCGGTGCTCAAAGTATAAGGCATGAAGAACCTCAGTCCTCGCAACAAGAGCCACTTTCTACAAGTCGCCAAGATTTTGACTCTACAGATTTTCAAGAGAAAGATTCCAGGTATCATGAAACTCGGACTGAAAATAACGTGCCTGAAAAATCCCCAAAAATTGTGAGCCACAAAGACTCTCACGAGTCGGCAGAACAGCAAAATGCTAAAACTTCTACGTCAGATAGCAGCAAAAATTCTCCTAGCGATTCGGGAACACGGAAAGCTTCTGCCAAAAACTTGAAGGATTGTGAATCCAGTGTGACGTCCGAAAAACTGACGTCATTTAGTGAATTTTTGGACAAGACCTACATTACTTTTGATGATTCTGTTATGGTGAGTGTCCATGTATGTCGAAAATAGAAGTGAAATCTACTTCGGGGCCGTCCAAAGTTGTCAACATTTTCACGGTTCGACAAAGCGTGGGAAGGGGGGAGGGGGTCGAGGGCAGCGTAGGTTTACTGTAGTTTGCAGTACTTTTCAAAATCCCATACTGAAAAATAGCTAGCCAATCTCTTACAAAGGCATGTATGATATCAACAGTGTATATATACCTGTACTTAAGGAAAATTTGATTTTGTTCTTTTCAGGACAGCATGACAAACGTCAAGTGGGGAAAGCGGAGCAGTGTGAATTCCTTCAATACATACATGCGGCCCACCGAGGAGGCTAAACAGCGCCCTCTAGTGGCAATACACAGGGTACGTATATGCACTAGTCCTCGAAAATCTACTCACATTTTTTGGGAATTTGAAATCGGGAAATTATTTTTACAAATTTAGAATACTAGAATTACAGGAATCGTATGTCACAACCTACGCAGGTTTTTAACCAACCATAAATTGTGTACTGATGTACTTGCTTTGACATGCACACTAAGTGTCCACTTGACCAGACTAAATGTTTGTTGCGATGTGGTGCACACGGCAGGTGTGAAGTACAGCATCAATACCATGTTCACAGTAGGAGAGAATGGCATGAAGCAACCAGGCCGTTGGTTGCTAGGCAATGGTGTGCACCACGTAGCAACAACAGCATAGTATGTGACTCTAAACTACACCTCCGTTTCAAAGTGACGAATTCGGGGCGCTGGCTACTATGCAAATGTTTCACACACACCACTATTGTTTCACCTAATGGTAATAACGTTTGCTTGTGTTACAGACGTGTTTTAACCCAAACCTGGGTACGCATGCGTGGATTTTGAGCGGGGGTCAAACGGGCATCGTCCGAGCTCACAGGATTAACGCGCTACACTCTCAGCAAGTCGACAACTTCGTCAGGAAAATAAAGTCGCAAACTCCAGAGGGCGCTGTTAGCTAGCGCAACTTGGATCAACAACAGATTTACATTAGAAATTACGTATACAAATAACCTCTAATTTGAATACCGTAATCATATGGATATTAATCTGGCTTACATATCATGGATGTCATGGCGCTCATAATACCATTATGCTCTTAGGAAGCATGCAGCCCCAGCTGCCTGCGAAACCGTCACCCACGTTACTGGGTCTCTACACTAAAACCAGTGAACTGTTTCCCTGCGCTTTAGCAATGGACGTTTCAGAATACCAGCGAATGTTTAGACCTTGACAACTGACGTCACACTTTAGTAGTCTATTGCTTAGGGCAAAGTTTACCAGCTGAATGGCCATGCCATATTAAAGACGCAGGCTTGTCAATGTGCCACAAAATTCACCGCGCTGCATACCGGTACCTTGCCCTGGCAGCCGCTCTTACGGTCCCAGAGGGTGTAGGGCCATGGTGCAGGCTAATAGCCTCGTCCATTCTGCAAATAGGGTGTGCATCTTTTTGAAATCAAATATTTTTCACAGAAAACACACACTTTGTAAATTCATGACATTTAGTTTCAGCCATATTCACATTATATTACAGATATGGTCACATTTGCCTCAAGAAGGTGTCATATATAGATGGTTGAATTGACCGTATATGGGAACTCTTTGGTACAAACGACATACAACAACATCACACACACTAACCAGCACGCACGCACGCGTGATGCGATTAGCCTAGCAACGCATAAACACACTGTGGCGAGCTCACATAAATAATGGGCCTCCACCCTCTGGGATTGTAAGAGCAGCTGCCCTACTCGGGCAAGGTATGGAGCGCGGTGAAATTCGTAGCATGAATTTCTTCGTGGTGTAGTGACGAACCTCCGTCTTTAACTTTTATTTTTTCTCTGCTAACTATTTCCTAGCAGATTAATATTTTGCTCTATACCAAAATATATGTATATTGTAATTACATGTGTATATTTTCTGTGCAACTGCTCGCCATAGGCTAGCGTTTTTGGGGTGATAAAGTCATATTGTTCAGTACAAATTTGTACTTTATACCCGGGTAGTCGAGTCCATCTCAAGTCCTCGCAAGCTTTCACAAGTCCCTGGGTCTTAGTTCAAGTCACAAGCTATTCAAATGAACTCCAACAAAGGCATTATTTTGTGCGTGCAAGTTCCTGTGCTAGTACTAGAATGTAGGTTCGATTCCTGGCCGTGACGGGTTGTGGCACCTGTGCCCTTGAGCAAGGCACTCAACCACACTTGCTCCCATTCCTGTAATTGGCGGTGGCGGTCCCTCCGCTGCTTCTTGTTATGCACCTATCAATTGCCATATTTACATGTGGGGGAGTTACCATGCGAGATTTAAAAACAATATTGATCCGTATGCTGGATTTTCATGCTTTCAAAAAATTGAATATTTTTTTAAAGGTAGTATATACTAGTTTGGGGCATTTGGCCAATTTTCTGTGCATTTTTGTGCATTTTTGCGATGTTTTGCACCCGAGGGTGGGGATTTTTGTCATCTAAATGTTGCCCCAGGGGTGGGGATTTTGTCACGCAAAAAGTGACAATCCCCACCTCTTAGGTGGGGTAGCCCGGGGGGAGGGGTGGGGGAAACAATTGATAGGTGCATTACTGGACTTGTGCGGGACTTGTCACGGACTTGTGATTTTATCGGCTCTGGACTTGTGATGGACTCGACTACAACCCCACTTTATACAACTCTTATTATTTGAGTCTTTGATTACTGTTTTTTTTTAAATTTATGACAATTTCAAGATTAGTAGCTAAAAATTATAATTGGACCTCAAAATTAGGGTGTGGTTTTCCGGGCGGGGCACATGAACTACTAGTATTGTTTTAATGGATTATTAATTTTTAACCTTCCCCTTAAAGTATGTAAATAAAATTGTGGAAACGATCATTTTTATATATTATTTTTAAAAAGGTGTACAAGAGCTACCATATCCTCAGCCTTGTTATGTTTTGTTTATTAAAGACATTTATAATTTGTAAAAGTTAAGAAAAACTAAGATATAGGCCTAATGACGTCAGCCATATTTACATGTGGGGGAGTTACCATGCGAGATTTAAAAACAATATTGATCCGTATGCTGGATTTTCATGCTTTCAAAAAATTGAATATTTTTTTAAAGGTAGTAGGCCTATATATACTAGTTTGGTAAAGTGTTAAAAATGGCATGATCTCTACTGGTAATTGAAAGCCTAGGTCGAGAAAACTACCTTGTAGAAATTTCAGCCACATAGATGCAGTAATACTTCAGAAAACCTGAAAAATCCAAGTACGGTTTTTGTTCATGATAAATGGCTCCAAAGATCGCCTATTGATTGCTTTCCAGTGACGTCACGCCTTCCATCCACCATTTTGGTGGGCATTTTTCATGACCCACGTGGCTCGAGTAATAACCGGCAAAAACAGCAAGAAAGGCGCATTGGTTGCACTTACCTCTGGTGCTTGAACTAGCTTTATGTTGTTGCGCCATGGCTGTTGTATCGAGAAAGATCAAAACGCATTTCTTCAGGCTAAACATCGCGTCCAAGTAAAAGCACTTTCGTTTTTACAAGTCGAGTGCATGCTCAATAATTTGAACGTATCACAACGCCCGCGTGCGGCATCTTCGAATGAAAATACGCTGGTGAGTATTTTTTACGCGTGTTCATGTGCGTCTATTGGCGCGCGCGTGTACGCGCGTGACTGTTGCCCACCACACATTCCCGGATGTTCTACGTCATCGAAAGCAATCAATATAGGCGTCTTTGGAGATTCAAATAGTTTTGTAATTTTTTCATGAATGGGGGCAATTCAGACGAAATAATTTCACAGGATGATTACTACCATTACTTGATAACAAGTAAGCTTAAAGATAATTATTCAGAATTTTTTTTAAAGGGGTAATTACCAAACAAGTAGACTATTCTTGAAAGGAATTAAATTCTTCTGCAAACACAATTTGCGGAATTTCTTTCTGGTGTAGCAAATTTACAAATACAAAACAACTATTGCAAAGTATTTTTTTGTGCATTGGTTCATCAATTTCATTTGCGAAAATTGAAATAATTATTTGAATATTTCATCGAGTACATGTAGGCCTATTCGATATTCGGCACAGTCCGACCCTCGGTGCCCCTTGTGGGCGGTACCAGGGCATGGTTATAATTAAGTTTTATCCGAATGAACTCTGCTGTGCAGGGTATTAAAATCTCTTGGCAATTCTCGGTAATAAATCAAGCGAATTCTAATAACTGTTATTAATCATCGCTGTTTGCGAACTTTTTTTCAAGGTTGCGGTCAAAATAAGTGTTGATTTGTAATTGGCGCGCCAGTAGGAGGGTTTCACTTTGCTTGACAACCGGTTGCTATCCGCCATTACTGTGTCATACTATGGCACGCCAAAGCAAAAATAATTCAACACTGATAATTTTGCCATCAACCCTGAAAAACAAGTCTAATTTTTTTTAAAAACTTGCCAACAAAAGCACGGTATGCCAGTCTATCGACATTTAAAAGTCATGCCAACTTTTTTTTTCTTGCGCAACATTTGCGAAAATAGTATGCGTCAACATTCAATTATCAGTGTTGAATTATTTTCGCTTTGGCGTGCCATAGTATAGACGCAGTAATGGCGGATAGCAACCGTTTGTCAAGAAAGTGAAACCCAAGAATACACTTCTCTGCTGCCTGATTGGACGAAACGCGCGATGTCACGTGACCACGTCATGCATAAAAAGCATATGAAGTTGTTTTTCTCAAGACTAGTTAACTTGCTCGGTCGTTTCGGGGTCTTGAAGTCACGTCTACGTCTAAAAGCCCAGCCATCCGGCCCCAATCATTGCTAACACAAACAGTCGATAAATAATCAAGTTACGATCAAAATTTTGAGCGGAAATTTAATTTACACCGTTTGAAAAGCCAGGGTAAAGACCCGACCTTTAAAGGCATATGTATCATTTCATTTCATTTGCAAGATAACACTTTTTACAGATTCGTGGAATAAGAGTGTAACATATCTAAGGAAGAATGTTGGTAAACTAGCCTGAAGAAATTTTAGCTACTTAGATGCAACAATGCTTCAGAAAACCTTGAAAATCTATATATGGATTTTGTGTATAAGTGAATTGTAAAACAAGGACCGTGTACGGACTTTAAAAAAATAAAAATACCTTCGGTTGTCAATTTCCAACATGAAATACCATTTGGGACGGAAATAAATTCATGTGGTGTTTGTTACCATTGCTATCAACACTTTGAGTAATGTTTTTCTTGTCAACTCATGAAAAACAAAATTGGGTCATTGCAAATGATACAATAGGCCTTTAAGCTGTGAAAAGAGGAAGAAACGATTGCAACGTCTGAAGAGGTGGTTTGATTGATCGATCAATCAATTTCAACCCTCCAAGCAGCTTTCCCAGCAGCCACACGTGGTTGATCCTAGCGACTGTTTTGATGTGAAAATGTTGAATGGAGATCCCCTGCATCGTCTAAAATGGAAGTTGGACTTATCGGACACAGCTGCTGTTTGCATACAGAGCTGAGAAAGCATAGGCGATTGAATGTGCAGCATCACAAAAAGATCACGTTTTGTACACAGTTAAATGGGGATTCTCTTGAGGCCCTGTCCTCTGAGATTCGCTGTGGCCGAAGGGTGAACCCGGATTAAAGGTGACTGCACCTTTAGTAATTAAAAAATACCCGCAAATTTGTACTAGGACAACTTAAATGAAAGTCGACCAACCGTTTCAATTTTCTTTTCAAAATCTCTTCTAGCTTAGTACGTAGACCTATAGACTGCCGAAGTGAATACGTCACCTTTTGTTGGTTGCCTAGGCAATTGGATATAAACTAGAAATCACTCGACCGTGTCCCAATGCTTTTCCAATGGTACTTTTCCCGACGGCCAAGATAGTTTGGATCCAATTTTCATGGCACCGCACGTCACACTTCGGCTGTCTATAGCCGGACTCTTGAAATACGAAATACTGTCGAAAACCCGTGGTTACGCTATAATGCATGGCGCATCAGCGTGTCTACGTTGTCAGTGCGTGGGGCACGGGACCCACGCACTGGCAACGGGGACACGCTTAATTACCGTGACCACGGGTTATTCCACCCCTAGACGCCGATATAATCCAAAACAGATATACAGTAGGTTGACTCTGTATCTGAGCTCTACATTACTGCAGCGAACATTTGTGTCAAAAACACAAATTCGCCACGTTTTTGAAGCAGCCGAGATCGAGCTCCACTCACCCGCGAACTCTCATTCGATCATTGTACACGAGGGCATTGAGCGCCGAGGCAAAGCGTACTAGATTTCTATCCCATCATGCACTGCGCCATGTACCGCGCGCAGTGAATTGTGGGGGAACCGTAAAGGCACGTATTGGGGCCGGCATTATATGCACGTGCATTATACGTTTCAGTTTAAGTTATCTTGCGCAAAACGCTAAGATATTTATACTGATCTGTGACGTCTCAAAGTATCAATTTAATTTATTCACGTCGCGGTGGGTTGGTGTTCGTCCTTTTAGAATTAACAATCTACACTTTATTCCATTCACAATCACTTGAACCTAAAAGTACATATCGTGTTCATCCAAACTCCTATATCTTTCGCAATATCGCTGAAGTTCCCGTCAAACACTTTAGACCGTAAAAATCGTTGTCATTATTTACATGACAAACTATTACTAGCGCTTATTGATTGCTTTCCAGTGCAGGGCTGGAAATTCACAGAGGCCACGAAGGCCAATGCCTCTGTTGCCCCTGGTCTTGGCCTTGGTGCCCTCTTGCAATCCTTCCATAGACTTTTTAATTTTCCAATGGAAGTGCCCTTTTTAAACTCCAAAAGACTCCTCCAAAAACACAAATGGCAGTGCCCTTTCAGTGACGAATTTCCTGCCCTGCAGTGACGTCACGCCTTCCATCCACCATTTTGGTGGGCATTTTTCATGACCCACGTGGCTCGAGTAATAACCGGCAAAAACAGCAAGAAAGGCGCATTGGTTGCACTTACCTCTGGTGCTTGAACTAGCTTTATGTTGTTGCGCCATGGCTGTTGTATCGAGAAAGATCAAAACGCATTTCTTCAGGCTAAACATCGCGTTCAAGTAAAAGCACTTTCGTTTTTACAAGTCGAGTGCATGCTCAATAATTTGAACGTATCACAACGCCCGCGTGCGGCATCTTCGAATGAAAATACGCTGGTGAGTATTTTTTACGCGTGTTCATGTGCGTCTATTGGCGCGTGCGTGTACGCGCGTGACTGTTGCCCACCACACATTCCCGGATGTTCTACGTCATCGAAAGCAATCAATATTAAAATGCGGCACAAAATTACAAAGTTAAAATTGACGCCATTAAAACGACCGCATTAGGTCAACGTTATAAAACACTGTACAAAATAATATTTAGTAAATGGTTTGCCAGCTTTGCGCAAACTAAAACCGTTTACGCATTACAATATTACTGGATGACTACAACGATACGAAATTAAAATGATAGGGTAAACAAGAGGTTTGTTTAAAAATGACTAATACAACATAATATATACATCATACACCGTTTGCCGTCATCAAAGGGAAATAGAATGAGCACGAAATGGCGTCGTTTTCTTGTCATTTTCAAAACCTCACCATGCATACTTTTCACCGATATATATACACTGGATGAAGTATGCAATAGCAGTTGACTATACGAGAATTGAAGCCATGCGCTGGCCGCCATTGTACCCCACGAACAATGCTTGGCCTAGACTGCTCCCCGGTCCATGCGATCGCTTGCATTCCACTTAACACATGTAGACCATGATGTAGACTAGTGAAGACGGTATGACCAGTCTAGGCAAGGCATTGTATTTGGTGGGGTACAATGGCGGACGGTGGCTTAAATTTTAGACGTCGTTGCTTCATCCAGTGTATATATCAATGATACTTTTACATACGTTGCTCATAAACCTGTCAATATCTGGCCTCTTGGTGGCAGCAGACACGAAGCCAATACATAGTACATGTACAACACAGATTTCTATGGAGTTCTGTGATACAGCAATGATTTCTCAGTTGTAATTTGCAAGGCACATTTTGGTGCATTATACTCATTTTATATTCATTTATGCATGACGTATGTACCTCAACGCGCTCCCGTTTTGAACACTTCGTATGTAAAACTGCACTCCATTTTTGAGTGCATTTATAGCAGTAAACGTTCGGTGTGCAAATGTACTGCGTCTTTATCCTTCATTTGAAAACGAACACGTGACATCAGCCAGCCAATCAGTGGCACCCGCATGCACGGACCACCATGTTGCGGTATTTCTTGAGCACAACATTTGAGCTATCGTCAAAGAACAGCACGGAGATCGCACTGAGTTTGGTGGGCGCACAGCAGGCCTGGGGCACGGTATCGGGGCTCAGTAGGTTAACCAATGTCTGCACAATGGCGTGATTGGTCGCGTTTAGGTAGTCGTTGAGTGGAAAGGCACACTCGCCTTCGCAGTAGTAGGCGGCGTAGCCTTCTGGGGCGATAATCCAATCCTGAAAGATATGCAAATGATATGAAAATGATATGCAAATAATTGCAATGATGTACAAATTATATTTGGTATTTAATGAATTGCAAATAATATGCAGATATGCAGACAATTATAGAAATGATGTACAAAGGACATATAACTTAGTGATTTGCAAATGATATGCAAATGTTGAAGATAATATGCTGATCATATAAGAAATGATGTTATGCAAACAATATGTAAATAATATGCAAATACCTCAATCACATATTTTACAAGATGATGGATAATTTGACATTTTCACTCCTGCAGGGGTGGTTTTCTTTTAAAGGAGCGTGACCAGATTCTTATCAATAAAGGATTTCGGTCCGATATGACCTAACAATCATATTAAACCTCCCCAAAATACTATCCATGGGAAGAAAACAGGAAATTTGCAATCCCCAATTTGGAAGCAAAAAAAGGTTGGTGTAATCACTGCACTATTTTATGCACCCGGGTAAATGACTTTACTAAACATCCGTAGATTTTTGACGATATCCTTAAAAATATACAGATTGAAAATACGAAATGTCAGAATGGTAATGAGAAAAATATGACACATGACATGGTATCAAAATCTCAACACTTATGAGAAAAATGGGTGGATCAAAAATGCGATCTCACTGGTCATTTAGTAAATAAAAGTGATAATAATGACCAGAATTGAAAAATAAATGAGACTTTAAACTGTTTTGCTTTTTGTCCCGAGATCCTTTGAGACTAGTTCCAAGTATTTTAAAACGTTTTTTTTTTTAAATATTATAGATATTCAGCAACAGTTCCAATGGGGGCTTTATTTTTGAGGTACAGACATTGCTGGATCAAAATGGCTGCCGTGTTTTACCTCCCATTCCAAGTCCCGGAAGTTGACCTGAAGTGACCTCTTTTGGCACTCTCGCTGTCTGACGGAGGCCGAGTTAGCTGCAATAAATCAACCAATATAGAAACTGGACTGTGTTAGCGTTATCGGATCAGTCGGGTATTCACGGATAGACCCAATTAGCTTGGAGGGATGAGGTCATGATATCAGACTTGCTATGGTCATATTGGTATCCATGGGAACAGGGAAAGGTCAATGCTCTAAGTCTTAGCAACCGACGTTGAAGTCATAACACCCGAAACTTAAAACATGTTGATTCGCTGTTTGAAAGACAACAAGCGTTCACTAAAAGTACAGTGTTTCATAAAGTCATATTTAAAGTCAAAATAAAGCATTATTTTGGTATACATGATGGTTGTACAAGAAATATGACCCACTGAAAAGCTGATACGAATTTCACAAAGAACGGAAGGGACAACACTTGCACCGAGTTGCCTAGCTCTGTACGCTTCATGTAATCGCCATCTTTTGCAGTTTAGCGCTCGGACTTGAGAGGGCGTGAGTCAGGACCCAACAGATTTTTACATACTTCACGGCGTATGGGAGTCGAGAAACAAGGCATCAATCTTGACGTCATCCATGCAATCGTTGCATGGTTGACATTAACATCCCTTTCAAAATTTCAAATATGGTGGAGCACATAGTTGCACTGAGAGTTTATCATCAAAATTAATTGGGTTGCCGATGTTAAAAACAAGATTCTCTGATTCTCATGAAGGTTTATGCACCGGGTAATATTTTTGATTAAATTCAAACAAGTGTTGTCCCTTCCTTTAAATACTCGCACTTCTCCAAGAAATACAAATTTACACATTTTTTCCCACTGAGAAATACTCACGATTTCGCATTGGAGACCCCAGATCATTGAGCGAGTTGGTGTTAGAGTTATCAAGACGCTGTTTCTTTCTGCTTCGGCGAGCAGGGCTCCGTTTGCTTCTCGATCTCGTGGACTGATATTCGGGCAAGCCTGTGAAGAAAGCGACCATGAACGGCTCTTTGCCTAACTCGCCATCGACTCCGACAAGGCCGATAGCACTGGGCTCCACTGGTTCGCCTGTGGTTGTGGAAATAGGAAAGGAAACCTCACCTCAAAACGCGATCAATTTGAACACGTACACTGAACATGTGAAGCTATCGGGAAAAAATGTGTCAAATTTCGTCAATCCTTGTTTTAATGGTAGAACACATGATTAATTGGTATCTCGAAAATCAGAAATGTTCACAGATATACACATAACTTACACAATATAAACATGATAACGATAGTGATCTTCCCCTGAAATGGTTTTGTCTGAACTGCTATATTCTTTGAGAAATGAGTGAAACAATTAATTTTCGTCTCATGAGACGAAAATTCACTTCGCCCTGGACCACTTCGCCCCAAAAAAGCCACTTCGTACACAGGCCGTGGTTCAGGGCGAAGTGGTTCAGTGGTTCACATACAATTTTAATTCACGTACCGTCTAACGTCTCAACCGTGAGCTGCAAGCCCATATTAGGTCTGGGAAACGTTCGCCACGTGGTGCTAGCCATCATGACGTCAAACACCAACCATCCGTGGTCATTTCGCCCCACAACCTGCCCGTCTAGATACGCCATAGACCGCGACCTACAATGTGCAGGAAAAAAGAAGAAAAACTAGAGGTACACACGTGCGGCGAAGAGTCGCGATTCGAACTCTGTAAACACACTAAAAATGGCTTTGTTTCTTATAAAAAGATATCATCTCGGGAGGGATCATTGCACTGGACAGTTGGAACCACTTCTATCTTTTATTTTGAGCAAGGATTTCTCAGTGAAAGGGTACATTTATTACAATTTTTGGAGCATTGCAAATCCTGTACACGGGCTTATAAAGGGGCGTGTTCAGGCTGTTCCACAAAACTTTGTTCTAACATCACAATCATATAAAATACCTCCACGAAAAAACTGTCCATGGGAAGAGAACAGGAATTTTGCAATCTCCAATTTGGATGAGGAAGCAAAAAGGTTGGTATAATCACTGCACTGTTTTAGTTTATGACGATATCCTTGAAAATATACTGAATATGAGAGCGCGAAATTTCAGAATGGTAATGAGACAATTATGACAAATGATATGGTATCAAAATCTCAACAACCATGGGAAAAATGGGGGGGGGGGGGGGGAGGGGGGGTGGGGTTCAAAAATGTGATCTGGTCACGACCTTTTATCCGGCTACCCTTGGCTCTCGTATAAACCCAAGTCGTATAGCCGTACCTTCCCAATTCTTGATCCTGCGGTATAACCTGGTACACGCTGATTCTATAAGTCCCGTTTCCGGGCGGGTTATCCATGTTGTGCCGAAACACTCGCAACTCGGCCGCTGTAACTGTCTCTTCGTCGGGTATCCGAGTCAGGTCGAAATGGTAGCGATGAGGGCCGTGCTTAGCTACGGCTCGCTCCTTGTAATGAACTGAAAACAAAATCAAGGAATTGTTAAAAAATTGTTCAAATTCAAGGACTGCGCTAGGCCTAACCAGTCCTCCTTATACACAAGAAGGCTTTAAATTCAATTTCTTAATTACATAAACCCTGAAAATATTCACCGGCAGCCATGACAGGGGGCAGGTTTTCATATTTAAATGATGCGACAATAGATCCACAAAGTGCCTACTCGTGCATGACGCACTGTGACAATGTGACTGCTCCCTGCGTCATATGGTCACCGCCAATGGTCATGACATCTATTGCTCCTATCTCAGACTTGTCATGGTGCCCATTGGAAACCATCCCATAAATGTTTTGATTTTGTAATGGAAGTGCCTTCAGCAAACACCAGCAAATCTCACCCATTAACCACATTCATTCATCTACATGGGCGAAATTTTTCTATGAAAAATTGCACGGTATAGACCGTATCGAATAGCTGCCATCTTGTAGGGCAGTTTCTTTGTTCCGTGAAGACATGCATGGTTGCATGTTTTGTGCTTGCATTGTTGACCAATTTAATAGAGCTCAGTGAACTTGCCCTACAAGATGGCAGATATTCGATACGGTCTATTAGCATCTACCTGACCACTGACCTACGTGTATATAATGGACTGCGTAAGCAACTCTGAGTGCAACAACTGTCCGCCATCTTTATCAAGGCAAGACAACGCTTTGCTGGAGGGGCTGGTTATACTACTTTTACTATGTGTCTTGTGAAATACAAGGGATTGTGTGGACCGGGGAGTAGTCTTTCAAACATTCCACTGCTTGGGGTATGGTGGCCGGCCACGTTGCTTTAATTCGCATAACCATTTGCTGTTGTACTCGGTCCATTGTGGATAGGTCAATGTATACCTAACATGGTGTGGGTAAACATGGGTATAAAGGACATGATTTCGACCTATAATCTTGGAGCATTCAAACATTCGTCTTTAGTGCTTAGGGTCTGGACAACATCAATGTCAGTTCTCGCTAAAAAAATCGGGACGTGACTCGTTTGACTTCCCTTTTCTTGAACATTAAAGCCGCATCGAATTTCCGCCATTTAAGTTTTATAATGTGTTATAGTTGCTGTTCGGGTGACTTCTTTCGCAAACCTAATTAGCAGACGGGGATACGTGCTCCTTTTTATACTCATTTATCAGAGAAACATCCAGTCCTGGACTCAGAAACCTCTCAAAACAAATAAGCAACTCTGGTGTATTTCTACATGACTCTAAGTTTTGTGGTGCCTGATGGATATTTCCTGCGAAAGATCAGTGCTGTGGCGTTCGAATTTGCAGAAAGATTTAATGTCCTTTGGGGAAATTTGTTAAACATGAACGACCGTTCACGAGTTGAGAGTTGGAAAGATCATCAGAATGTTGATTTGAAAAATCCGTAACGTCTGTAACTTTTAGGTGATTGATATGGCATAGGAACAGTGTTGTCACAACCGTAGTGGTTTTTTTTGACAACTAAATTTGTCATGGGTTGACTTTTGGAAAAGGTCCCAGCGCGCGAGGTCAAAAGGGTCAACAATTTCAGGGGTATTGGTGTATACGCGATCCGATTCTGTGCTAAATTCACAAATATATTTCGTGCAGACAAGTTAATTGTTATATCTAATCATGAAAATAGGCCTTTTAATGTGTTTTATTCGCGGCGTTTTGGTCGACATTTCCACAACCTTATAGTCAAATACGTATACGAAATTCCAAGGCGTTTATCAACTGTGACTTGCAAAGCACGAACTACGTATAAACATATCAGAAAAAAGGCCCGGGAAAAGCAACAATTCATCCATCTATTTCTGGCGGGAAAAGTTCAACGACGGCATGATATCGTAAACACATACCAACGAAAATGGGCTGGGCATTCCCGGCCGTTAAAGGTTCACGAACTCTGGATTAGATGGAATTTTGCTGATTGGAAAACTGTTACAAACGGCGTTATCTCCACGGTGATTGAGGATGTGTGTGATAAAAACCAACCTGTGTATAAGTCAGCTCAGTACCTCATCTACGTTCTAAGAAAACAATAAAAAAAACTGTGTCCATGACAGTGGACATTTTTTTACAGATGACGTGTTTGAGTACCGTTTTTGTACAAATTCCCCGCTGTATGGTGCCAACAACCATGTGTACACCTTGTGCATGCGCAAACCACAACCGCCTCGTCGGAATATTACCTATATCCCCACCCCGGGGTGCAAACTGCAAACGCTAGAAATGTGGACACGTGGAAAGGGATTACAAATCCCCACCTTCGGGACGGGGTGTCCCACGTTCAAGGTGGGGCATGTGGGGAGTTTTCGGTGTAAACCCCGCAGGCATTCCGGAAACGCCAACATGCAGTCCGTATAAACAGGGTGTCCGTGTTTACTTTGGGTCGCGATAGGAACGCAAAAGGCCGAAGCCAGTATGTATGCTAAAGAAACGGTCGTGATCCGTTAGGGAGTGCTGGCATGACGGATGGTTGTCTTGAAAGATTCTTGCGACAAACTCAGAGTTAAACTATGGTCAAAGGTATACTTCACAAAAGTGAAGTCAAACCATGGACGAATGTACTCATAACATTCATTCTGGAATGGTTTTCAGAAATGTGTGTCCCCACACGTATAATGCTTTTCACGTCAACTCTAATTTGTCACTTTGATATCTATTAGCAGAAACAATTAAACGAGCTTGTCCATATTGTTTTCTTCAAAAAATGGATTTCGTTATAACCTAACAATCATATAAAACACCTCCCCAAAATACTATCCATGGGAAGAAAACAGGAAATGCAATCTCCAATTTGGATGTGGAAGCAAAAAGGTTGGTGTAATCACTGCACTGCTTTATGTAAAAAAATAAATTAGTTTACAAAACATCGGTGTTTTTTTTTGACGATATCCTTGAAAATATACGGATTGAGAACGCGAACTTTCAGAATGGTAATGCGAAAAATATGACAACTGATATGGTATCAGAATCATGGGGAAAATGGTCGGTTAAAAAATGTGATCTGGACACACTTCCTTTAATGACCCTGCTGATAAGTACTTTATAACATTGCCACTTCTCAGAAGGTATGGTGTACGCTAGTTCAGAAACTGTAGAGATAGCCTATATGGTTATTTCAGGCCACTTGGAATTTTGACTCTGGTTGACATATTTTATGTTATCTTGAAACCAACCATGATATGGCTGTCTCGCGGACTTGTCGTGTCAGGCCAGTCTGTAATGATAGGAGGATACAGACAGGTTTGTGATCCGGATGTTGGTTAAGACCGGTGGCTGTGTGACTTGAAGAGTAATAACGGAAAGTGACGTCTGACATCGCTGAAGGCTTGACTCTTAAATCCCCCTAAATCCGGGACCAAGTCGGGTAACATGTCACGACTTAAGATCTGGTCTTGAAATTACTAAGTATATACGAATGTAGAGGTTTTGAGGGCTTGTTAGAAAGCTTCAAGCTGGTTTGTTTTTCGAGACGGTCCATTTCAACTTAAATTTAATTTAATAATTTCAAAGAATTAGAATGCAATTAATTCCAAATGGAGTTAATAATGAATAATTCCGATCAAATTCTGTTCGATGTCTTTGAATCGTATTTAAGGTACATACAGTACATGATTGGTAAACTGTTACAAAGGGCGTTATTTCCACTTGTGATTAGAAATAGAAGCCCATGTTGATAAAACTTCCGTGTAGAGAAGTTTCAGCCACATACAGTTGAAGTCAGAAGTATAAATACAAATACACCACTATACCATCATCACCCAAAATGGTAAACAGGACTACCCGAACCATTGCAAGGTGTACAAGCTACAGTTGAAGTCAGAAGTATAAATACAAATACACCACTATACCATCATCACCCAAAATGGTAAACAGGACTACCCGAACCATTGCAAGGTGTACAAGCTACAGTTGAAGTCAGAAGTATAAATACAAATACACCACTATACCATCATCACCCAAAATGGTAAACAGGACTACCCGAACCATTGCAAGGTGTACAAGCTATGTTTTAAGTACTGCATGCACGTGAGGAATTCCACAAAATCAAGACTTTAGTAAAGACTGTTACAAAAATGGTGTAAGCACACCAGTTTTAACACTTGATTGCATATACAGTTGTATTTATACTTTTGACTTCAACTGTATAGGTGCAGTAACACTTCAGAAAACCTGGAAAATCCATTCATGGCTTTTGTGTTGAGTTGAATGGTAAACAAATCTTTTGCGAAAGTGTTGTTTTTATAAAACAATTTTCAGTTGTTAATTTTTCAAAATACGATTTTGGACAGAAATAAAATCATGTGGCGTTTGGTACTATTATTATTATAACACTTTTAGTAAGGTTTTTCTTGTCAACTCAAAAAAAGGGGGTCACATGCGAATGATGTACTTGATATCATTACTGTATCTCTATTCGATTTTCGTCTGTGCTTGAAATATTTTATTGGTATACCATTAAAGGCCATTGCAATCATTTGAACATGAAACTTCTCACGAATTCCTCGAAGAATGTTGGTAAACTAGCCTGCAGAAATTTCAACATTATCATCTTATATCTAGAAACATTTCAGAAAACTTTTAAAATCCATGGTTTTTGTGTAAAGTGAAATGCTAAATAAATAAGTGTGCACACTATTTTTTTAATCTGCACCTTAAAAGTCGATTTTGAAACCTTAAGAAACAAATCATGTAGATTTTGTTACCAACGATATCAGATCTTTTAGTCTAGTTTTTCTTGTGAAGTAAAAATGTTGGGTCACTGCAAATGATATGCCTTTAATCGGCATTAGTAGAAATGCATTGATCAATATACATTTCAGCCTAATAATATGACGTCATCATTCGGTGGGCGTTTTTACGTCTGAAGTAATTTTGATTCGCCAAAACCTTGGAATAACCTAGTTCCGCAATCTCGCCAGGGGACCATACAAAAAAATCATCAGTCAGTTTCGCTTCATAGTACCATATTTCATAAGCTTCAAGTTTAATGTTCAATTGTGTGTATCAAGCCATCTTCCCCGCATGATCTAGTGTTTTCTTCCTCCATGATCCAACACATGCGCGGTTTAGGTTACCGTAAACTAGTGACTCAGACATGCCACAGATTGTCGTGATCAATTACTGCACAGTATCGTAATGCCAGAGGTATTATTAATAACCAATATCCGCCATAGCACCCACTAAGGACTAGCCTAAACCCCGTATGTTTGCTTTGCAAATTTCCCCGCATTACTCTAGCCATAACTTGACGAGTCCCCATATTACCACACTTCGTATGGATTCCATAAAGAGTCGTGATGACTGATACAACCCCAATGTTATAAACTATAAAGCACCATTTGTATACATGTACAGTTGAAATCAGAAGTATAAATACATGTACACCACTACCATCATCACCCAAAATAGTAAACAGGACAACCCGAACCATTGCAAGGTGTGCAACTGCAAGCTGCATGCACGTGAGGAATTCCACAAAATCAAGAATTTAGCAAAGACTGTTACAAAATTGGTGTATGCCTAAGCACACCAGTTTTAACACTTGGTTGCATACAGTTGTATTTATACTTCAACTGTACATCATTCCCAGTTACCCAAAATTTTACTTAATTACGAGTTGACAAGAAAAACCTGACTAAAAGTGTTGATAGCAATGACAACAATTAAACAATTAAATTAGCAAATGAAGGTGCTCTTAAAAAGAAAGAAAAAAATTCATGTATTTTTGGTTTGCTGAAGTATTACTGCATTGGTCCATGGAGGAAGAAACACTGTGTTTCTTCCTCCATGATTGGTCTATCAACATTATTCTTTAGTTATGTGATGTTGATTTTTGTTTTTTAAAGTTTTGCAATCATGTAACCCGCCTTCGCACAGCTATTGGTCTATTTGCTACCTTTTTTTTAAAATTAAAGGCACAGGCTCGTCAGCAATGCGCGCGCGTCAAATTCGTGCCACGAAATACGCAGCTCCATAGCAAAGGCATGAAGCTGCGTATTTCGTGGCACGAATTTGGCGCGCGCGCATTGCTGACGAGCCTCTGTATTTAAACCCCGTATACTTTGCAATGTCCAATGCAATCAATGATTCCACCCGAGATGATATATTTTATAAGTAAAAAAAATAAAGATAAATTTGAATGAAAATGAAATATAATGTGTGCACACGCATATTTCACAAGGGCGCCATCATGCGAACCCCTGACTACCATAATAATATGCTTCGTTTTCCGTGCAGTATATAGCCAGGGAACCAGCCTAAATAGTGGCTTTGCATAATTTCTTGAAAACATGGACACAGTTTTTCATTGTTTTCTCGGAACATAGATGAGGTACTGAGCTGACTTATACACAGGTTGGTTTTTATCATACACATCCTCAATCACACATGGAGGGAGATAACGCCGTTTGTAAAACAGTCTCCCAATAATGTAATCTATAACATATTTATCGATCAAGACATGACCTTTTTAGAAACAATGCGGTCAACAAACATTACAACGAAAAGGCAGCACATTTTGCCAGTCGTTTCGTAAGTAAATTCGACAACATAACAGCACGTCAAAAGTCCATGTGGATAGCAAACGCAGAGCACAATCGACACAGGACTCGCAAAAGTATGAAGCGAGGGATATTTATAGCTTGGTTCACCTTGGAGCTAACCAACGTTATAACTTCACATTGGCGAAAAGAGCTAGCAGAAAGAACGCGGAGCGGCTGAGGTTTCGTGCTGGGCCCCAATAAATGGGCTAATTAGGGCCCCAGATGGTTTCAATCCGGCTGACATGTGGGCAGGTCACGCAGCACCATCCCTAACCGGCTACGGCTTGGATACGTAATCATTGCCCACAACGGCTACGGCAAGGGCTACGGCTTAGGATATAGCCTAGGGCCTCCACACAATCTATCTTTAGTGGGCCACTTTTCAGACAGCTCCGGCGATATTTTATGGTCCCACTGCGACGTGCGTGGGAATGTGCATCTTCCGCAAGCCGGGTGCGGTACCAGAATAACACGGCGCAAGAATATCTGTCTTATATCACGAGTCTGGGATTTTAAAGTTGGAAAATCTGAAAAACGTGATAAATATTTGAAACAACTGAGTCTATTTAAAATTTCCAAATTTCAGGTGCCCTAAAACCATGGAGCCATGCTATAACGTAACACCATTTCAAAATAACTGCCACGTACATTTGCCAATTTGATATCCCCATCGAGTACCTTTTCGCAATCGTTTCCAGAACTTTTTCTTCTTTAAAAATCTACACGCTTTCTCCAAATTCCACTCACAACTTGGCCGACAATTTCACATGTACATGTACATGTACTTCCATATGCTGCCATGCCAATTATGTTTTCATTTTCGAACTTGGCACAACCAGGGTCCAACAATAATGACCCCAGATATGTACTTGCCAAATTTAGGATTTCCTTCAATCATCTATTTCGCGGAACTAGACGTCAAAAATTCGACAAGTGAAACTCACAGCGACGTTGTATAGAGGAAACGGGCCTGGCAATTGCCATGGAAATTGTCTCCGTATAAGCTTTAGAACTGGCACTCGGCACATGACAGACATGGATTTTGAAAATTGAAATACCCCTTGTGTGGAAGCACAGTTGCGGATACAGGTGCAAATCACCTGTTTTTTGTTGACTTTGGCCATTTCGTGTATATTTTGGTGATGAAATTGCTTTTAGAAATTGTTGCCGCTTGTGTTTTACGTTACGCCGTTACAGCAGGCTTTAGGGCTATAGTGTTTAGGTTCACTTTTGCTTACCCTGGCCGGCTTGGACTGTTTTATCCTAGTTCACTCCTGTCTATTTTTCTCTGCATTATTCAGTATTACATCGTAAATTGCGCTTTCTCTGTAACTGTTGTTTATTGTTCACTGCATGTAATTTGTGTGTGCTTGTTTTTTTATGTATTGGCCGAATAAATAATAATAATAAATAATAACAATAAGGCATCAAACCTCAGATTTCGCAACAAAATGAAACAGCCAACCATAGGGACCATTTCAACTATTATTGGATGATGCGACATTGCGCGTGCGTGCAGTACGCACGTGTTGAATACCTCATCGACCAATGGAATGCTGTGATTAGCCAGTACGCGCGCGTTTCGCGTTCTGAGAACGCGCGCGTGACAGCAACGTCATACCAGTAATTTCGGCTGCTGGAATATAGTCTACATTGACATGGTTCAGAGAAACCTTTGTTTTGTTGGGTTGTGGTGTTTGCGATGGGCACTTTCATTACAAAATCAAAGTCTATGGGAAGACTGCAAAAGGGTACCACTATACCATTTTGAAGGCTAGGCCAAGACCGTGAGCAATGGAGAAATACCTCCCTAAATTATATTTCTATTACATGAACATGTACTGTAATAACTTATAACTGAAATATAAAATAATTCATCCTCATAATCTGGGCAAAGCCAGATGTCGAAATAAGTTGAAAAGTAGATTATTTTTATGACAGTTTTTAAAATGGTTAATACTTCGTTAACAAAAAATCTAAACGTAATAATATATGAACCAAATTATGGTTAGTTGGTCTTAAACCTGAATGGGTTAGTTGGTCCTATAAAACAGCTAAAATCTATTATACACTAAATGGATTCGAAATAACCTTAGTTACAAGGAAAATCATGTGTTGAGAAAAAGAATAGTTTCATACCTGGCAAACTCATAATCGTATCGGCTTGGTTTAACGCCGATACTTCATTCGTGGTGTAGTTAAAAGCTGTTCCGGGCGTCCAAGTTACCGCGTCATCCGTCAATAAATAGAGGTCCAAATCTTCATCTTCAAATTCCCTGGTGTTTAACGAGCGGTAAAGATCCAGCATAAACAGCGGTGCCGAGTGGTTGTGAGTTCCCTTAACGGCCTCGGGTCTCGGTCTCCGTTTTAGCCCGAGAAGGTTCAAGATTTCCTCCTGGATTTCGAGCGTGTCTTCGTGGGTGTACTCCCCGCGTCGCATCCCGTCCACGTCTCGCGAAACGCGGTGAATTTCATCGCTGGCGTAGAACTGTCCCGACGCCGATTCCGCGAGGAAAATGAACCAAAGACAGGCGCAAATTTGACGCATTGTGGCTGATAATTCCCCCTGAAAGTGCCGAGAAGTTTAATCAGCTATAAAAGCTATATAATCCAATAACTGAGGAGCAAGTAAGATTGGTCAGAATAACAGGCACATTTCACAGAACATTGGTTTCAAACGCAAGCATGAAATTCACGCCATCGTTCGTGCGTGATCAAACATCACCAAAACACAATTAACACGTCTGCTGTATAAAGCTAAATCGTCAAAAGTCGATAACTCCAAACTGTCCCTTGTCGTCCGCTGATCAGACGGTTCCACTCGAGCAAATCTGGCCCAAGATTAGAAAAGGATTATCAAAAAATGAAGAGGGATTTTCTTCGCTTCAGTAGAGCATACAAAAGTCCGTTGCGTTCTCTCTTTGTGTGCTGTTGTTCGTGGTATGTGACGCATACGTTTTGGTATCGCGTGTACAGCATGTACACATGTATACACTCACGCACGGGTTGTACATATATCGTGTACGGCAAAACCGCGGTGCTTTTTCAACAGACGGTAAAGCACTAAGACGTATAACACCTGAATTTGAAGACTCCAAGTATTTCTTACACGTTTCCAAGGTTAAGCACCTTTGTCACCTCACAACCCGGGTGGTAACGGATCAAAGAATGCCCGCTATGTGCCCGATCCTCTCATGAATAATTGCAACCGAGTAATCTCCGATGTCACGAACCGCCAACTTTCGGGCCATATGACCACATCAATAAGTGTGCCCCGCCTGGAATACGTATCAATTTAGGAATTCCATGAAAATTTAAAGGGGAAATAGGGAAGGGCTTGAAAATTAATCCCAGATTTCATGCTCCGCTGGGTTGAAGGTGGAAGTCGTTGCGGTTGATTTTTGTTTGGAAACAACACCCGTGTATGCATTGTAATAAAAGTGTATTAGGTTGGGCCATGGATTTCTTCCTCCATGGTTGGGCCAGGCATGATTCACATTTGGCTCATTTTACCAAGGTGTTGTTGTTGTTGTTGTTGTTGTATATTTTATGGCATCTTCGGCAACTAAGGCCCTTTATGCCATCAACTATACGGTTTTAGCTTTAACTATACTATATTATCAACTTGAGATGACGAAGAAGGAGTTGCAGTTTTAGAAGTGGGAGGAAAACCCCCAGGGAAATGCCCCAGGGGAAAACCCACGCGGTCAAGTAGGGACTGCAAACCCAATCCACATACACGCCCCGGATTCGAACCCGGGACCCCAGAGGTGAAAGGCGAGGAAAGAACCCGTACGCCAACCCGACCGCCCCTTACCAAGGTGACATTCTTAACTTTCTTTTATACACATATTGCCCGTTGCTACGCCAGTGAACACCTCGATAGAGGGCGCTATAGATTATTTAAGGCGCTAAGATTACGTGTTTTTATTGCTTTAAAATTTAAAAGATCACAACTGCTGTTTCCTTGCTTACTTAGAGTTTGCAAGTTACAAAAGTAAACACAGATTCCACGTGCGAAAGTTTGGATTATAGATACTAATAAGCGACTGCGAAGAGACTAATTAATAAATTACGCAACAGCTTTCGCGGTTTTCCGCGAAAGTTGGAATGCGACTTTTTAATCAATTTTTGATTAACTTTAATCATCAAATTTACCAAGAAAGGTACAATACATGCGCACCCGCTTTTTACTTGAATTGATTTGTCATTTAATTAGACATTGTTGTAAGTTATTTCAAAACTCATTTAGAAAAATTTGATGTGTGGGACGTCGCAAAAAAACCGTCTTTATTTTACAAACTGGTATACTTAATTGACTTAAGAATTCGCGTAATTATAAAGCAAATAAAATAGGCCACATTACGCAGATCGCTGTGGTTTAAATGCTTTTTTAAAATCAAGCACAAGGCCAACCAATTACATGTACACTTTAATTAGGTAGTCGTTCGTGTCGGTTAAAAAAAAGCGTCGCGATTTTGGAGGTCCACCTTAATGTTTTAATGAAACCTATAGCTAGCATCACACGTGCCACACCGCCTAATTACTTTTTATATTGCATGGCTTATGTGCAATCAATAAGCTGATTTTGTGAGAATATGCTTTGTTGAGATTAGTACACGACGTCTTCAAGAAAACGAAAAGATAATTACTACCAGTAAATATAAATTGGACTCCGTTTGAAGGGACGTTTTAAGGGTATGAGCAATATTGCTCGGGAAGATTACAATTAAACAATACGGCAATTGACCGGCAATTTATACCTATATTAAACAAGGAGAAACAAGGCTTAATATCGTACGGAAATTGTCTTTGTACTGAGACAAAATGTGGTTAATTTATTGGTTTATTTGTATGCATCAAGCTAGGATCATACAAAACTGCAAGGTAAGAAAACAAGTTTGTTGGTATACACCAATCCGGTAACTAATATCTCCTCCCTGCATATCCGCCATAGCTGGGGGGCGTCCAGTGCATGGGCTGTGCGTTTTGTGTTGCTGTTAAAACGAAAAGCGCTCATCCATTACATGCACGAACGAGCCTCCTTCGCGTATACGCGACGCGCCCGCCTGTGCGTACACGCGACGCGCCCGCTTTCGCGCGCACACAACCCTACAAAGACGCGCAACTTGTTCGAAGTAAACAAATGCAGCTTCAGCAACAACAAAAAACATACAGTTCATTCAGTGGAAGCCCCCCAGCTATGGCGGATGTACAGGGAAGAAGACCTTATTACCGGATTGGTGTATACGGAAAGGTAAAGAGTCGTTCTTAAAATTCAAGCAATAATGTACCATAATGCGTAATTCAATCTCCGTCGTTACTAATTTTGCAAACATGTTGTAGGTTAATCTGATGAAAATTCCTAATTTTGTAGCAAAAGCAACGACCCCATATGCACTTCGAATAACAATTTATTATTTATTTACAATGAAATCATTTTAACTGACACAACTTATATAATTTTGCACTTGCGGATTTTCTCTGCAAAAACTACATATGTAGTAAAAATACTTCTTAGTCTCTTATAATAATTCGTATAAATTGCACGTTTTTATACTGGAATATCAAATTTTATCTTCGGGTTCTCTGCAGTGCATTAAATAACTCAGCACACTTATATTACTACTACTAATACTATTATTATTATTACATGTGTATAACGCATATTCCATATGGATATGTTCACATGCGCTTCACATTATAATGGATTTTTACGAAGCTAATACTCCACCTAAACATCAAGATAGGTGGGTGGCGCCATTGGCAGCCGAAGGCCAGAGACAACCCTTACTCTTCACGAAATAGTGCCACTGTGTGTTACACAACACACTGGACCAATGGCTTTAAATCCCTTCCTAAGGATGGAGCAAGTGTGTTTAAGTGCCTTGCTCAAGGGCACATGTACCACGACCGGGTATCGAACCTCCAACCCCAAGCTTTAACCAGAATGTTGCAAGTCAGTGGCACAAACCACCGGCCACAATACCCCACTATTTTGTACTTTTAAATTACAATGTAGGCCTATATGTTTCGAGTAACTGCATAATTATACAGATAAGCACCTCGCTCGATCCTTGAGATAATCTTGAAGAAAAAAAGGATGTCTTACAGCACGTTTTCAGTGTATGAATGTGAGATTAACATGTGCCCTTTGAGGGCAGTTTTCTGGTAGAAATCTTTGCCACAGAATTGGCAAATGTACGGCTTATGTACAGTGTGCGTTCTTCGGTGGGTGTTGAGCGTGCTGGACAGGGTAAAACCTTTGTTACATATTTCGCAGTGGTACGGCCGCTCACCTACAAACAAATGACAAATATGAGGATATTTATATAAATTTATCTTCAATTTTCATTTTTGATAAAAATATATCATCCTGGGAGGAATCATTGCATTGGACAGTTGGAACCACTTATATCTTCCGTTTGAGTAAGGTTTTACTGGTCAAATACTTAGAATTATGGGACGTTGCAAAATCTGTATACCGACAGAAACTTAAAAACAAAAAACAGGAACAACAGCATTACATAACTAAAAAATAACGTTGATAAACTGTCTTGTAGAAATTTCAGCCACATAGATGCGGTAATACTTTAGAAAACCTGAAAAATCCGTGCATGGTTTTTGTGCTGAATGAATGGTAAACATTGTCTGCAGACAATTTTTGTAACCAAAAATGTAGTGTTTGTTACCATTGCTATTAACACTTTTAGTTAGGTTTTTCTTGTCAACTCGTGGAGTAAAATTTTGGGTAACTGCAAATGATGTATTGGGGTTTTAAATAATATAAATTCAGTGTTGATTCGGGGTGATTTTGTCTTTTCAATACCTGTATGGCCGTAGATATGCGCCTGTAGGTTTTCCTTCTGGTTGAACCCTTTACCGCAGTACGTACACGTGTACATCTTGACATTAGAGTGTGTTCGCATGTGATATGTTAGGTGCGTCAGCTGCTTAAAACCACGCCCACACGTCTTGCATTTGTGTGGTTTTTCACCTGTTACAGTGGAAAATAAATCACATTTTAGGAAGACATACATCATTGCAAAACACTACTCACAATAAGTTAGGGATATTATGGGGCGTGCGCAGATATTTAATTGATGGTATGCATTCCGCTTGAATGATTTTAAATTAGACAGTTGTGTCTGTATGACAGACACACCTTATCACAGGAATAGGTCAAAGTGTTTAGATATTGTCCCCGATTTTGTCAAATGAAGCTGACATATCCTTACCGGTATGAGTGTAGGAGTGGATCTTCATGTCGATTTTCTGGTGGAACCCTTTGCCGCAATACTGGCAAACAAACGGTTTATAGTCGGTGTGCGTTCGCATGTGGGTGCTCAGATTGGATGCTCGGTTAAAAGCCTGTAGAGTAAACAAAATGGAAATGTTTCACAGTATTAAATTGTGAAAGATTTTTAAATTCATCCTTATACCACGTGCTTCTTTTCTAGGAAGATTGGAACAAGTTTTTCAGCACAGAAGAGAGTACATGTAGTACTCGATAAACTATGATGTTTGCTGCCACCAAGAGTTGTTGAAAGTCCAACTTATCTGATACGTGTTTGCTGCCACCAAGAGTTGTTGAAAGTCCAACTTATCTGATACGCGTTTGCTGCCACCAAGAGCTGTTGAAAGTCCAACTTATCTGATACGTGTTTGCTGCCACCAAGAGCTGTTGAAAGTCCAACTTATCTGATACGCGTTTGCTGCCACCAAGAGCTGTTAAAAGTCCAACTTAAATACTACATGTAGTACATGTACATTGTACGTGTGCACAACTTACCTTTCCACACTGTGTGCATTCGTAAGGTTTGACCGTGGTGTGTGTCAATCTATGGCGAGTCAGATTGCCTGGTTGCCTGAAGGCTCGCCCGCACAACTCGCACTCAAAGGGTTTGTCACCAGTGTGGATCCGCTGTAACAACGAATAACAAGGATTAAACATAATTCTATACCTGGCCATCTTTTATTAAATTCCGTAAACAAATTCTGCAATGTCCAAAAATGTTAATGCAATAATTCCGCCTGAGATGATATCTTTGTGTAAGAAAACCATCATTAAAGATGAATTTATATAAATGAGTGTGCTCACGCATTTTGTTTTACAAGGGTGCCCTCATGTGAACGAAACTAGTGCCCCGACTACCGTGGTATTATACCTTCGTTATCCATGCACTCTGGCCAGGGAACCAGCCTAAATAGGATGGTGACTTCGCACAATTTCTTGAAAGCACGGATACAGTGTTTCATTGTTTTCCTTTGTCATTCCAACAAGTTTTAATTGGGTTTCGCTGTCAAATCAAATGTAAATCAATGTTTGATAAGCTAGCGTCCGATGCGGATGCAAATCTTGCGGGACCTTCGCCAACACGGATCGGGGTCATACCTTAGGGCAAGATTTCAATTCGTACCGGGCACTCGGTACATTTAATTGGTTCTTTCTATGTCATCACTATGTCATTCAATTCTCCTTGATCGCTTAATTGGCCCCACTGCGCTCTGTTCTGCGTGGCCTTACTTTCGAGCAGTCAGGCCCGGGCAATTTTCAGGACCGCCGTTTGTAATTAAGATGTCACTAAGACAACTCTGGCGATAGTTGGGAGTGGGGGAAACAATTGGGTTTAGATTGTGATCGTGGAGGTCGGCTCGCTCGCCTTGCCTCGTGTTGCCGTCTTGTCCATTAAAGATTATCCTTGCGAGCTGTCTGTCTCGAAGACGTCTCAGTTGACGACGACTATTTCATGTACACCACTCTTGTGGTACTACCACACATTTCTGTATTGTCGACACTGTTGAGTACCGTGGCATACTGCACTTGGCCAAAAATGATATGTTTCAAAGTGAAAGGATGAAACGAAATCTTTGTGGGCCCACATGAAGTGCTGATGGCACCGCAGGGCACTGAGAATGTTCAAGTAAGGAATGATATTACGGAGCCCGACGACCAGGGGTAACGTGTGAAGTGCCACGGCAGAGCGATCTAGTGGATCGTATTCGAGACCTTAGTTCTAAAGGTTGAGGGTTCAAACTTCGGTCCGGCCCCTTAATCGTAAGTGTGCCCTTGGGCAAGGCACTTTGTCTCAATAGGGCCCAATTGTTACCAGGCCCCAATGTGAAGTGCCACGGCAGAGTGGTCTAGTGAATCGAAGAAGTAAAAGGAATCATAAAGCCATTTGCCAGACATTCGGCATACAGCACTAGCACTCAGTACTTATATATTCTGGCTCATGCACTTACACTTTGTAAGAATATTATGACAATAATTTGTAGGAAAACTGGCGATATATCGATTTAAATGGATATATTCTAGTACCTCGAGTCAGATACACTCGGCGCACACTACGAGCTTAGTATCAACAGCACTAATTGGACACTTGGCTGTAATCATGTTATCTCTAGAGTACATTGGACGCAGAGCTCTTTTGTTCTCGCCCGGCGTCCACGGTGGCTCATGCGCCTTGGGACCTTATTAACGTCCGATACAAGAAAACGACTCGACACTTAAATCCAAAAATAATGGGGCTTGAGGAGTGTGCTTCATCAAAAAGTCAACTGCACTTCAGGGCGAGTTATGAAATAAAAGACCATCGGTCAATATTGTCAAACATGCCCGTATCTTTGGACAGTAGGCTTAAAGAAATATTTGGGTTTTATCGACGAAATAATTAGGTGATACATGTTGGGGGTTCTGTGGCTGAGTTGTTTGTGTTGTTGACGTCTCGCAACATTAAGGTGAAATAATTAAGGTTTAATACCTGGTCGTGGTACCTGTGCCCTTAAGCAAGGCATTTAACCACATTTGCTCCATCCTTCGGAAGGGATGTTAACATGTAAAACTGTTGGACCAGAGTGTTGTGTGACGCACTTAAAAGATATCAGAGCGCTATTTCGTGAAGTGTCTCTGGTCGTCGGTTGCCAACGGCGCCACCCACCTACGCATCTCGATGTATATTTTTTGGAAGATACTTGTAAGCTTCATGCAATTCAGCCTGCGGGCTGTGAATTGAAGTTTCATAAACTCATAAAAAACAGAATAATAGAACTTACCTTGTGTGTTACCAGCGTGTTGCTACGACTGAAGCCTTTTCCACAAACGTCGCAGATGTACTTTTTGGGTTGAGCTGGTTTCGTGGCTGCACCTGTACCTGATTTCGGCAGATCACAACTCTTACTTGGGTAGCCGAAACCTAAATGTTTCTGCCCAGGTACAGGGCTCGGCTTCTGCATTTTTTCAGTACCAATTGTCGTCTCTTGCATGTCTTTATTCCAAGATGGGCTCTTGTTCTGATTTGGGCTTTCGCGGTCATGGAAGCTTGGCAAGTTCTCTATGTATTCGACGCCCAAGATTGGTTGCCTGGCTATTCGCTTTTGGTCGCGACCGAATTGAGAATAACCCACACTGGGTTCAGGACTTCGGGCAAGAAAACTGTCCGTTGGTCCTAATGTAGGTGAGATATTTGAAAAGTTGTCCTTTTCAGGGCTCGTAGTAGGCGTAGGGATTTGGTGGCCGTTTATGAGGCTGCTGGTGTCCTTTGGAAAGATGGGTTTATCAGATGTGTACTTGGGCGAGAAATCATATTGGTTTATTTTGGTGGGGTCATCTAAATTGGACGGATACATCGAGAAAGGTCCTTGAATGAAGTACGGGTCTCTGTGTTCTTTCATCAAATCCACATAAAGAGGAAAGGGTGCATCTTTGAAGTAATACGGGGATCTGGCATTTGCGAATGAGTGTATTGCTGATGCCCGTGTTGGACCGCCGAAGTTTCGGCGGAATACGGACGCAGCGTCGCGGTGGGACACCAACATGCCAGGCGAAAGGGTGTTCAACGGGGTGGCAGTTCGCGATGATCCTGCGGAATCACTGCTCGTTGCCCGCATCGATAGCAGATCGAGAGAGGTTTGGTTTTGGAACTCGGCTGTGTTGGGAGGTGTGTTGGGAAGTGTGCTGGAATGGAAGTTTCGCGAACTGGGTTTGACGCGATCGAACGCGGACGTAGGGGACACTCGAAGGGTCGACTTCGCACTGGAGAGGTCCATGGGTTCCATCAAAGTGACAGGGTTGCTTAATGGTGGATTTAAGTCAATCGGAGGACGGTAGACCTCGTAGTTTTCGTGAATATCACCCCTTGACCCATCTTTGATTATGTTGGGACGAATCTGGAACTTTGAATTTGGATTCTGTCCCAGATAAACTGGATATGAAGGAGCGGATTCCGACTCATAATGCCATGGCTGAAAGAGGCGATCTTTTGTTGATTTCGAACAATTTTCATGGAGGAATTCTGGAGGGGAAATGTAAACAATGTAGGCCTATCAGAAAAAGGTCTCAGGTTGTTCCTCCACAATTTATTTTATATCCCACTTTCAAAACACACTTTCTATTCCACCTATTTTGAGGCAAAATGTGTCCCTATCAAAATTAATCAACTTTATCGCACAGAAAAGCGTCGCCATTAGGAGCTATGGGATTCTTCCGGTAAGCAAAAGGCCCGGAAAACAAACATTATTAATTATAATAGACAAACTGCCTTAATAAATTAAACAAAATAATTTAAAATACGAATACACTGTTGATCTGTTGTTTTCATCGTCATTTTTCGTGAAGAAAGTTTCCTGATTAGTATAGGTTTCTGTGGGTCTTGAATATTATACATACCTGTATCGCTATCAGATCTATCGACGAATGAGCCTCGGCTGGCCGTCTTCTTGACAAGAAAAGCCCGTGGCATGTTTGGTTTATTGGTGTAATTTTTTACTTTGAAAACGCTTGCATGGAACTGGCATGCAGAACATATATACCTGCGAGGAAAAATATTAAAACAACTTTATAATCACCATATACAAAAGCAGGCATTCCTTACTTTTAGGCCACCCATTTTTGTAAATAACTTTTACAGCTGTAAAACTGACCTTTTTTTGCACTAATTTCACTTTAGTGGAAACAACCAACTCTTCTTCATTCCTCTAAATCCATAGTTTTTAACTTTTGGACGATAATTCCTTTTTAAAAATACAATTTTCAGCATTGCTAACTCGCTTGAATTTGGCCTGCTGGTTTTTCACGTTGTAAAAAAACTCCCTCTCTTTGAACAATCGGAGACCGGGTATTAAAGTGAAACCTTTCTCAGCCAATCAAAAACGGCCTTTCATGCCACATTGAGCATAAAACGCCATCTTTAATCTGAACCAGTTATTCTTGTTTTTACCCCATGCACAATTTCTCTCAAAAATCAAAACCCTGCCCTCTTTTCACAAAAATAATCTGATCATTCTGAAGAAAAAGATCAAGAGTAACACTATAGGCAAGTGGTTTGATAAAAATGACACTTTTAATCTCTTATATGGAACGGGGTACTAAAGGAATGCCCAAAAGCAAGACTGGAGGTTCTGCGGCAACAGTATAGCTAAATACGCATAAGCCTGATGGGTATAGTTTTACTTCTTACATTTTAAAAGGACAGCGGACAAAAACTGTTAATTTATCGGCACCCAATAACAATACTTAGGAATTCTAACTGGGGACTCCGCAGAGTACATACAATACCGTGGGACATGTTTTCGTGGCCGAAACCAGAAACATGTTTCTGACGTTACAATGTTCAGCTTTGGTATAATAAAAAAAACATGTCACTGATTATGATCGCAAAAACAACCCCCTACATTTTGAAAAACCACTACATTTGATTTTTTTCTTCATAATTACGAAAACGTATATCTTTTATAACTGTATATGACTGCATGATTCTATTAATATAAGTTGTGTGTAAAATTATCTTGAATTTAAGGACTGTTATGGTCAAAATAGGGCACAAAATATACACTAATGGGTGGTATGATTTATATAGGCCTACAGAGTTGGTATTGTGACTCGCTCTGAAAAAAAAGGTAGAAGAAGTCGCGCATGCAGGCTACGTCTAGTTTTTGCGACCATAAGAAGAAATCTGCGGCAGATCCACGCTCATTAAAATACAAAAACACAATGGAAATTCCTGGCGGTGCCCATGCAGATACCGCCTGGAATGTCCGTGTTCCGCTTAGAATTTTCACTGTGTTTTTGTATTTTAGTGAGCGTGGATCTGCCACAGATTTCTTCTTATGGTCGCAAAAACTCGACCTAGCTTGCGCGACCTTTTCTACCTCTTTCCAGAGCGGGTCACATTTTGAAAGCATTATGTTTCACTGTCTCCGTGTGCTTTGCAAATGCGTTAACGTTAATGATCCAACATAATTATTTACAAAATTTTCCTAAAATTCCCAGTTCCTTGATTCATAGAGCAAGGACTCTATGATTCACCGAGCCAAATAGGCTATGTTCTAAACCAAAAAATGTGACAAGCCCATGACCAAAGGCTGCTGTCTGGGGGTCTTGACTTGCGACGCCATAGGCAGAATTTGGCCTTTTAATCCGAATCGATTAAAACGTCAACCAAAGGATAGGCCTAATTCTCTATTTTTGTGCCTCGTGAGTGGCATCAAAACTCAACAGGGAGTCATTTGGCCCTTTGTCTGCCCCTTTTGATGGCAAGGAATTATATCGAACTTAATCCTAGCCTTTTCCCTCTAACCACTGGGGCTTACAATTACTTGAATGGGCATGTATCCTACAGAGAAGTGATGTGCAATTGTACTGTACGTATACAAAAGGTGATCATACGTCTTGTACATGGTGGACGTTTCAGGCGTTTTAAAATATGGCCGGCTTCAAATCGATTCTAGCTATTCTGACCTAAAGAGATGTAAAAATCATTATTGTTTTGCCTGACGTAAACACTGTAGTTAAGTCCCCTAAATCATAACCAATTAAGTTTGACTCCAAATATCCATTACGTATATATGCTTCGATGTTGGGAAATTTTTAAATATACAGACACGTCGACGAGCAAAATAAATGTGATTGAAACGGGATTCGAACCAGCGTTCTACCAGCTGAGCTATGCAGAGGAAGTGAAACTAAAGCGGGCCTCCCACTGTGCGATTTTTGCCACGAATTTCCTACGAATTGGTACGATTATCGGAGACTGCCTATAGACTCTACACACAATCGTACCCAATCGTAGCTAATCGTACCTAATTCGTGGCAAAAATCGCACAGTGGGAGGCCCGCTTAAAGCCCGGTATACACTTGCACTTTTTCGGCCGACGCGACTCAACTCAACTCAACTAGAGCGAACTAGTTGGTGAAAGTCGGTAAGTGTACACCACTTCACGACTCAAATCGGTGTCAGTTACTTCTAGTCTTAAGTTGTCTGAGCTATTTATGCAGTGTTGAAAAACTAGGCCTGACTATCACCGACTGCATGACACCAACTCTAGCCGACACGTTGAGTTGAGTTGAGTCGCGTCGGCCGAAAAAGTGTCAGTGTATACCGCAGGCTTAAGGTGGAGTAATCGAAAAACTTGTTCCTTTCTCCATATTGAGGAATTTCAAACTGTCATTAAAATAAACGAGGACCTCAGTGCTTTCTTTTGTGATAAAATTTGCAAATGAAAAGACGCGTGACGTAATACAGTGGTTCATTTCAACATCTGAAACGAGGCTGCCATGCGCCAGTGTCAATTCGAAATTTGTCAACAGTGGTATTTTTTTCGATTGCTTGCTAGGCCTAAAGCTGAAATATATTGGTACATAAACCGGTGATGTACAGTTCGAATTCACTTTCTTCAGTCACAATTTTCTTTGCTCTTTTACGCATTTTGGAAGCTTTTGTGGTGTACTTACCAAAGTCAAGCCGAAATATTGGAGTAGTGAAGTTCAGAACTGCTGCGTTTCCGTGTAAACTCCTTCCGACTGGTCTTTAGACAAGTGTGTTTCTGGAACTATAAATCTTGCATCTAAGACAGCACATCCCCAACGCGCGTTTCTTTTCTCACTTTGAACATTCGCGACGAGTGCTCCGGTTTTATTTAGCGCGTTTCCATTTTATTTATGCAAATTTATTCCCGTCTATATGTATACGTGTGACGACCATCCCGGCCCGGGCTCGCCGACACGTGTTGATGTTTATCATGACGGACCAATCTCTCTCAGCAATAGCCTCAGGAAACCTGTGTTACGTAATGGTTAATACTGATTCGCGCTTGATTTGTTTTTTATTGACTTGGGCGAGCGGAGGCTAGCGCCGCTAGAAAATGCGAAACGTGAATTTAAAAAGTGAAAAAAGTTTGTTTTACAGTCGGCTATCGTTATACAACAGAATAACCTAATTATCAGAAATGCTGGAAAATCACATTATTCTTAACAAAGGCCCATTGTGTCATAATTCCCAATTAACGAAATTTTTACTGTGTTGATAGCAATGGTAACAAACAATACATAATTTATTTCCATCAAAATAGTATTTTTGTTGGAAATGAATGTGATTTCAGAAAAGAAAAAAAAAATTATCGTACACACTCAAAAATTGGGGGTGGGGGTGATGGGGGGCGGGGCGGGGCGGTTTCTGAAACATCGCTGCATTTAACATTGATGCAGCTGAAATTTCTGCAAGAGATATGAATGTCATACTATTCTGAAAATTCATTAAATTTGCCGGATCCACTAGCTGTAGGCCTATTCGCACAATATTTATAAATTTTCGAAGTATGCATTGCTATATGCCTGATGAGGAAAACGAAGAGATATCAGAGCATTCAAACCAGTTAGCGATTGAATGGTCTATCATGCCCGAGCCCTCAGTACCCGTAGTTGGACCGCAACAGTTTCCATTGAAAGTCAGAAAGCCAGTTTTTATTTATCATAAGTGCAGCGAGTGGCCCCATGGTGTAACGGTTAGCACTCGAGACTCTGAATCTCGCGATCCGAGTTCAAATCTCGGTGGGACCTACTTTTTTTTCCCCCATTTAAATTTAATTTATTTTCCATCGAGATTTTGTCAGTAGGAAAAATTGGCACATGATTTTGCTAAATTAATGAAGAAAGTGCAGACAAATATCAAAATATAGCATAGTGTGCGACGTCATTATCAGGGTAGGCTATAGTGTACTCCGAGCAACATTTAGTAAGCTCGCCCTCTTGTGGTTATTCCATTGTTACTGCGGTGTATATATATTGTGACGTCACGTAAACACCCTAGAGATACACCGCAGTTTTCATTCGTCGGATTAGTCTATATATAACTGGGTCTAAACCATAGAGTTGTATAAGCCGTAACAGCTTATACAACTCTATGGTCTAAACATTTCGCTGGTAATCCGAGACGTCCATCGCTAAGGCACAATGAAACAGTTCACTTCAGCGCAAGGCCCCATGGTGTAATGGTTAGCACTCGAGACTCTGAATCTCGCGATCCGAGTTCAAATCTCGGTGGGACCTACATGTAATTTTTTTTTCTTCCATTTTCCCTATTCTATATGTTATATTTCTTGAAATTAAGCAGCGGGATTACTTGGTAGGCCTACAAAAATTGTTTTGCCTGTTTTGACAATAAACCCTTTGTATACGACACTGAGCGCAATATTTGGTAGGCCTATGCGCAACACAATGAATTATGAAACAACCAGGGCCCAATTTCATCAAGCTGTTTAGCAGAAAAACGTGCTTAATCCAAAATTTGTTTCCTTTATAAAAATGGGTTAATGGTCAAAATTGCATGTCAAAGTTGACATACATTTTTCTGCTAAACAGCTTTATGAAATTGGCCCATATCACTACCTGACTACCGTTTTAATTATCTACATGTATTTATTTATTATACCATTATTTATTATCTATATACTAGGCCAACCATTAGAAAATGGTAATACATTTTTCATTTCCAACAACAGGACATGTAACACCGATGTCTTGTGTTTTATGACGGCCTCTCAGCCCTTCATCTCGCGGTGACGTGGCTCTGCCAGACAACCAATGGCAAATAGTATTCGGGCAACAGCATTCGAGAAGAAGAAGATGGCGGGAATTGTTTGAAATGTTTCCATTTCAATTTAATTTAAATGCATGTGAGGCAAACCCCTTACCCGAGCACATGAACTTTTGCCAAAATTGAGGCATACAGCGCGCGGTGTGCGCGCGTTTTTGACACGCGCAACGCACCAAGTCCATTATTGAAATTGTCAACCAATGAGATGCCTCCATTTTGGCTTTCCAAAAAAGGAGGACGATATTCGATGTACCGTCTGCAAGAGGCATTGCATGTACAGTGTACATGTAGGCCTATGTAATCATGAAATACAACCGATATTACCAAAATATACCAGTCCTTATTACGCCACAAAAGGCAAATCGTATTTTACTTGGCTTTGGCTAAATTTGGGAACGTTCAACTAGCCAAAGTAGCACTACAAAATTGCTGAAATTCTAATTTATGGAAGAAAATTGGTAAAATAAAACACGTCGCAAACTTACCGATCCATGGCATGGCGTTTACTGTGAAATTATTCCAAATTTGCTGTCGCTTGAATGGCCTGGTGGTATCAACTCAACTCCACTGACGTATCACAGGGTCCTTAGCCGGCATTTCCAGATGAATTTAAAACTATTATTGCGGAATTGTGGCAATCTTTTTAATGAAAAACATAACAGACGTGCGCCCTCGTGTTTGTGCCATTTCTCTAAATTTTGCGCCGAAAAATTGTAAGAGCGCCCTCAAGAGTATCACAAAGATAAGTTCGTTGCGGTAGACTTTATTCAAGTCTGACAATAATCATTAGTGGCGATATAAACGAAAGAAACTGCGTTTTCCGTGGTTATTCAAAATAAGATTTAAAAAGAAACACATGAAGTATTTAAATAAAATCAAGAATATGCATCTTAATTCTTCTGTTTAATGTAAAAGACAAATTCAAGTCTAAAACTACAAGCGTGAAAATGAGTGTGTAATGTTCAGACTTGAGTGAAAGTATGATATTTGATTATGACGTCATTTGAATTTACTGCAAGGGGTTTTCTGATCGCGATCGCTGAATTGTTTATTCATGGCGGATGGAAGGAATGGTTTATTGGACATTTTGCAACTAGCTGAAGACAATTCTCTGAAATTGAAAGAAGTTCCCAGTTGATACTAAAGTAGCTTACATTACAGTAATTTATTTTTGAAAAGCATTGTCAGACAGATTTAATGAGATTTATTGAAGATTTGACAGTTTTTTTGTTGGGTTTGTTTGTCGTTTGTCATGTTTGTGGTTTAAAGGTAATATACAGGATTGGTATCTCGAAAATAAAAAATGTTAACAGATTTACGCCTAACTTACACAATATGAACATGACGACCGTAGAATACTTCCCCTGAAATAGTTTTGTCTGAAGTGCTATAGTCTTTGAGAAATGAGTAAAACAATTAGTTTTCGTCTCATGAGACGAAAATCCAATTCGCCCCAAAACCATTTCGCCCAAGTGCCATTTCGCCCCAAACCACTTCGCCCGAGTGCCATTTCGCCCCAAATTACTTCGTCCGAACACTACATCGCCAAATGCCACTTCACCCCAAAACCATTTCGTGCACAGGCCGTGGTTCAGGGCGAAATGGTTGAGGGCGAAGTGGTTTTGGGGCGAAATGACTGCAAACCCTTTGTTGACTGTTTTCTCAAAAGTTAGACGTAGTACGGAGCTGGTTTTTGCTCAGGTTGGTTTTAATCATGCATATCTTCAATCACACAGGGGGATACAACTATTTGTAACAGTTTACCAATCATGTATAATACCTTTAAATTTTTTTAAGGATTCACACCACCGATTTTTCATGAGAAACGTTTTTCACGAGAAACGTTTTCTATGGGAAACTAGGTGAATTTTGTGTTTGGAAAGAATTTAGAAGTTGAACATGGCTTCAGACAAAACATATGAGACAAAACATATGAGACAGGCTGAACAATTTCCAAGTGCATTCTAAGAAAATCTTTAATTTTTCCCACTTTAAATTTTCCCTTTTTTTTGTTTGTTAGACAAGTGACGTTTTAAAGAAAAATATTCATGATCAACTTCTGAATTCTTACCCACATAAATACTGCCAAGTGCCAACTGAGAATCATCCCTTTTTGTTTTCCTTTTTAGGAGTTCTTTTTCAGCTAATCACTGATAAACGCAGTTACAATGGCCATACCAGATCGATGGTTAAATTGCCCTCGCAAAGGTCAACTTATTGCAGGTAAGACATGCAAATTATTTCATCGTTAGTAACTGGTAAAACAGTAAGCGGGGTTTTACTGTAACTCCGGTCAATATAAATTTAAATTTAATTTAAAAGAAATACTTTACACTTTTCGTAAGTGTATGATTTCCAGTGGTTAGGCTAGTATGTTTTTATATGTATTCAGATGCAGTTCTGCCCAAGAGGGCTTCGGTAAAATTCCAGAGGAACGAATAGAAAAAGGAAAAACTACCATACACGTTCGCCAGTTGAGGCTCCATGCACTAAGTCTATGGAGCATGACATAAAAAATCCAAGTGTTTTCAAAGAAAAACTTAATATTTTCTCATTGCTAAAATCATGTTTCCTAACCAAATTTACACTTTATTATTATGTCATATTATTATTAGGGAGAATTAAAGGCGAACGTGTATGGTATTTATACTGTAAAAAGAAAGCAAATTACTGTTTCATATCAAACTCATTGTTAAATTTTTCTCTCATTTTTTATTTTTGTTTATTTTATAATAATGACTATAATTAAACTTTTTTATTGTACCGGAATGTAAATTAATTAGCACATAATTCTCGTTTTTCATCAGGTAAGTTCCTGCCATTCAAAACGCCACTAGGATCTCAGTACAATGGCAAAATCCCCGAGGAGAATCGCTTCGATCTGTCGATGCTGTTCTCGTTTGTCGCTGGAAAGAAAGCCAAGATGGGTCTGATGGTAGACCTGACTAACACCAGTCGATTCTACGAGAGAGAGACGGTCGAAGCTAAGGAGACTAGGCATTTCAAACTACAGTGTCGAGGGTAAGCATTCAACAATATAAAAGGTCCTCACAAGTCCTCACAAGTCCATGGACTCTTTGTCAAGCCACAAGATATACGCTTCAAAAGACGAAACGCAAGTTAAACTTTGACCCGAAGATGAAGGAGGCTAAGAGATGTAAAATGTTATCAGTCAGTAACGTGTATGACCACCTTTTGTGGCAAGGCCGACTGCACCAGCCTCCGTGAGAGCCACTGAGGTAGGGTGTGCCACTCTGCCTAAAGAGCCTCCCTGCACCTCTGTTTGGGAGATGCGCAGATCCAGCGGTCAGCTCATCTCACACAGTTTGAAAACTCAACAAAATTGGTTTTCTGAGCGCCAAATTCGTGCCATGAAATACGCAGCTCCATACCAAAGGCATGGAGCTGCGTATTTCGTGGCACGAATTTGGTTTTCTGAGCGCCCTTAAAGGCACAGCCACGTCAGCAATGCGCGCGCGCCAAATTCGTGCCACGAAATACGCAGCTCCATAGCAAAAGCATGAAGCTGCGTATTTCGTGGCTTGAATTTGGCGCGTGCGCATTGCTGACGAGCCTGTGCCTTTAAACTGCATGATTCTCCCAGAGACAGTAGCTGGGAGGTTCCAACTGTAGGACCAAGAATTTTATTCGTTTCTGTTTTCATTTTATTCCAGACACGGAGAATGTCCATCTCCGGAGCAAACACAAGCTTTCGTCAAAGTCTGCTCAAATTTCGTTGCCAAAAACCCGGACGATATCATCGGTGTGCACTGCACGCACGGATTCAATCGTTCGGGATTTCTCATATGCGCATTCTTGGTCGAACAGATGGACTGGAGGTAAACTACAAGGGTCATTTCAAGATTTTGGAAATAGTATTATTTGTTATGGAGCTGCGTATTTCGTGGCACAAATTTGGCGCACGCGCATTGCTGACGAGCCTGTGCCTTTAACCCTTAGCCTGCTGAAATATTTTGTGTACACTATTCCCGTGCCGCTGGATATACTCTGTGATGCGTAATATTGCACAGTGCATGTGAGTCGCCGACATGGTGCAGGGAAAACATTTGGAATACTGTTACAAACATCGTTATCTCCATGTGATTGAGGATGTGTATGATAAAAACCAACCTGTGTATAAGTCAGCTCAGTACCTCATCTACGTTCCGAGAAAACAAAGAAAAACTGTGTCTATGCTTTCAAGAAATTGTGCAAAGCCACCGTCCTATTTAGGCTGGTTCCCTGACTATACTGCACGGAAAATGGAGCTATAATACCACGGTAGTCGGGGACCTAATTTTGTTCATATGAGGGCGCCCTTGTAAAAAAGTGTTTGTGCACACTCATTTACAGAAATTATCTTTAATTTAGTGTTTTCTTGCAAAAAAATATCTCGGGTGGAATCATTGCATTGGACAGTTTCTAGTAGCACTTCTGTCTTTCATTTGAGAAAGATTTTCTTTTTGTTTTGTCAATAGTATTGACGCTGCAGTAAGCGTATTTGCCAAGGGTCGGCCTCCGGGTATTTACAAGGGACACTACATCGAGGAATTGTACAGACGTTATGGGGATGTGGACGACACGCCCCCTGCACCTGAACTCCCCGATTGGTGCATTGGTAGGTGTAGGCCCCGCCCACAAATATGATGGACACACCCCTTGCCCCGCCCCTAAATCCCAAATTGGTCCAGGTGTATACTTCTTAAAATGTAAATTCTTGATCAGAGCAGAATTTTGTTGAATACAGTGAACTTGTGGATAACAAGGCACTGATCGACCAATCACTTTGGAATCGCTTTCAAGACTGTTCTGCTTCAGTGATTTCCTCTAGGTCCAAGAGGACCTGTTTGAACAAAGTGATTCCCACTTCAATGAAATGTGACATTTCATGTTTCTGGGAGAATCCTGTAGTTAAAGGCTCACAGAAAACCAATTTCTTTTGGTTTTCAACCCGATTGAACCTGCATGGGATGAGCTGACCACTGCATGCACGTGCCTCCCAGGTACCCCAACTACATGCTGTATTTTTTTGGTCACATGACTTTGTAGGTGCAGATGACAGAGATGAGAGTGAAATGTCAAGTGGCACCCCCACTTCACCGACGAAACCCCAAAAAGGTCAACGCGTCAACGTAAACAAACAGGTATGAAATGTAATCAAAACAACTGTTAAATGAGTGATTAATGTAATTTTCAATTAACGACATTCAAACATAAGCGGTGTTCGAAAAACAATGCTTGTCAGACACTTAATGTTTGACGCGCTTGTATGACCAGGAGCCGATTTCACAAAGTGCTAAGATGCGTCTTAGGAAGGGTCACTCTTCTTATCTCGGGACGTTGGTATGGGAATAAGGACGCATTGAACTCATCTTACTGTTTGTGAAATCGATCCCAGGTCTCAGTGGCTAGTTGATAATTTGTACTAACTGGCGAGACCTGTTACTTGATTTAAATACATGACCAGGGGATGATTTCACAAAGCGCTAAGATGCATCTTAGGAAGGGTCACTCTTCTTATCTCGGGACGTTGATATGGGAATTATGACGCATTGAACTCATCTTAAATTGATCTCCGGCCTCCTAAATTACTTTGTCAAAGGAATTGAACGTTCACATTACAAATTTGCATCATCAAATTAAGTGATCTCTTCGTCAAATGAAGCTATTTTGCTTAATTAAATCAAAAGCTGCTAATCTTCGTCGAATGAAAAGGTGTGCATTCACATCAGAAAATCTCCAAGTCAAATTAATATTGAATCTACGTCAAAAAGCGATTTCTCTGAACGGTGTCATAGATTGGTACTTTTTTCTTTTTTCATATTCAGTTCATGGAAGGCGTAACGGGAGTCAACATCGTCACAGACTACCAAACGGTGAACCGATTGAGGAAGAAAATACAACATATGACGGGCTGGCGCAAGTAAGTTGGTTGGTAACTGGGTAAAAGTAAACAAAAAAAACATAAAGTGAAGAAAAAAAATAATTGTATTTTTGTAATTTTTACCCTACAATTTTTACTTTTCCCAATTGCAGAAAATAGGTTTTTAATTTACATTTAGGATATTAGCTACAGAATTGTTGCAGTTTTATGCGGTCAAAAATGAAACTCGTCCCCCACCCCTCCCCTCCCGGGCTACCCTACCTAAGAGGTGGGGATTGTCACTTTTCGTGTGACAAAATCCCCACCCCTGGAGCAAAATTTAGGTGACAAAAATCCCCAACTATGGGCGCAAGACATGTGCATCTTGTATACAGATGCACATTTCAATGCGTCAAAGGCCCCACCCTGGGGCATGAAAAACATGACCAAACCCCCACCAAGGGGGTGGGGCAGCACGGGTGGGGTGGTGGGGGGCAATTGATAGGTGCATGATATTTGAATGTTTTTGTCTCCTGTACATAGACAAGATTTTCCAGGCTGTCAGCCCGTATCGTTAGACAACAAGAACATAGCCGCACTGAAATTCAAATTGTACAAAGTTAGCTGGAAAGCTGACGGCATAAGGTACGTTCAAACTTGACGCTGTATTCATCTCAAATTTTTGAAAATGGCATTATTTATGGAGGAAAATATGTCTTATTTGGCCCTCAAAATGGTTGTTTTGCAAGCCTCTGTTTCTATTATTTTTTTTAAATATTTAATGGGTTTAATGAACTTCAATTCGCAGCCCGTAGGCTGAATTGCATGAAGCTGTCTTCCACCTAAACATCGAGATACATAGGTGGGTGGTGCCATTGGCAGCCGACGGCCAGAGACAACGGGGAATCCCCTTACTCTTAACGAAAGAGTGCTCTGGGATCTTTTAAGTGCATTACACAACACACTGGATTAACGGCTTTACATCCCTTCCGAGGGTTGGAGCAATTGTGGTTGAGTGCCTTGCTCAAGGGCACAGGTACCACGGCCAGGTATCGAACCTGCAACCACAAGTTTTCACCTCTGTTGCTGGTCAATTACCTAAACCACTCGGCCACGTTACTCCACCACCGTATGGTAAATTAACCTACTTTAAACACTGCAATGCTATTGGTTGGCTATCCGGACCCCCTTCTATCCCAGCATGGATTAACGGCTTTACATCCTAAATTATGTAAATTCATTAGTTTTCTTGTGTCGTTTCCTAGGTACATGATGCTTATTGATGGCCTCAACCAGGTGTACATGTTTGATAGAGACAACTCGGTTTTCTCAGTGCAAAATCTTACGTTTCCCAAACGGAAGGAGGAAGGGCATTTATCAGAAACGTTACTGGATGGTGTGAGTACATGCAATTTTTAAAGTAATTTTGTTTATACAATTATTTTTGTCCTTTTCTCATTTCCTTTGACAGTCCTTTTCTCCCACTACCCTCTTTCCTGGACAAGCTAATCGGTGTCTTTATTAACCCTTTTTAGGAGATGGTTGTGGACAGGGTCGATGGCCGTGCAATCCCGAGGTACCTAGTCTATGACATCGTTGTGTTTGAGGTGAAACTATTTTAAATTAACTTCAGTGAATAATGTTAAATAAATATGCCTCATAGATTTTGGCTGAGGAGGGGGTGGTTGGGGGTGAGGAGGGGGTGGTTGGGGTGAGGAGTGAGTGGTTGGGGGTGAGGAGGGGGTGGTTGGGGGTGAGGTCGAGGGGGTACGCTTTGTGGAATCGTGAAAATGTTAACAACTTTGCGATGAAATTGTTTTGCTTGTTCGTAGGGCCAACCCGTAGGAAGTTGCGACTTTGATCGGAGGTTGTTGTGTATCGACAAAGAGATTATCAACACACGGACTCAGCACATAGCGCAGGGGATGATCGACAAGAATAAAGAAACGTTCAGTCTACGAATGAAACAGTTTTGGGATATCACAAAAACGAAAAACGTGAGTAGCATTTTAACTGCGAAAAATTATTTGACACGCTTTGAAAAACATTGTAGGTTAAATAGCAACTAAACAGTTACTGTCATATGCCTCTCGGCAACTTGTAGTGCAGTGGTTGACTGGCTAAGGTGCTTGCCGTTGTAAACAAGATTTCATGCATGGGTTAGAATCCTGTTCGATACCTTATAGTATTCGAAATGTGGTGACAGGCTGATGGCATAAACTTTATCTCCGTCCCCTCGAAATTTCATTTCTGAACAACTATGTGATTGGGGTACAGTGACCTGGGATCGATTTCACAAAAGTTAAGATGAGTTCAATGCGTCCTAACCAACGTTCCAAGATAAGAAGAGTGACCCTTCCTAAGACGCGTCTTAGTGCTTTGTGAAATCCGCCCCTGGTCATGTATTTAAATCAAGTAACAGGTCTCGCCAGTTAGTACAAATTATCAACTAGCCACTGAGACCTGGGATCCATTTCACAAAAGTTAAGACGAGCTCAATGCGTCCTTATTCCCATAGCAATGTCCCAAGATAAGAAGAGTGACCCTTCCTAAGACGCGTCGTAGCGCTTTGTGAAATCGGCCCATGGTCATGTATTTAAACCAATAATTGTTTCACAGATTTTGGATGGCCATTTCTCACAGCAAGAACTTGGCCACGAAACGGATGGAGTTATCCTACAACCGCAACAAGATGTAAGCTTTAAAACATTAAATTTTTGCATAAATTTTGAATGTTTATAAACCTTTATCACGGTGCGGCCGTCTTCCATTTTCTCCTTTTCAAATGAATGTAACAAAAGCGAGGCTTGCAGGAAAAATAGTTTGGCCCGTGTTTAAATTGTTCATTGTGTGCATCACATAAAACACGCAGCGGGGACAGCAATCTCTCAAAACAACAACAGAAGATTACTCGCGCGCGTGCACGCGCGCAGATGCACTATTCGTGCCCAACACGTACTATGGGAAACAAGACAAAGATGGACGCTCTGTGATAAAGGTCATAGCCATTGGCAACTTTTGTACCTTGTATTGGAAGAAAAACCAGTATTCTCTAATCTTGAATTTTTTCTTGAAGTGAATTCGATTAATGTTGACAAATGGTTTTCACTTTTGTAGAAATACACTGCCGGTCGTTGTGACACCGTGCTCAAATGGAAACCACCGAGTATGAACTCCGTTGACTTTAAACTTCAGATCACGTCCATGAAAAAAGAAGGGTTAGTTGTTTTTGTAAAATGTTTGGATACAATTTGTAAAATTTTAGGATTGCCCACCGTCATTTTTAGATTTGATGCTGCAAAAGTGGAAGTTGTTAATAAAAGGACCAAGTTTTTATTTTATTTTAGATTTATGAAGGAAAATTGGGCTGTAATCCTTAAAGGTAGAACACATGATTGGTATCTTGAAAATCAGAAATATTCACAGATTTACACAATATAAACATGATGACGGTAGAAAACTTCCCCTGAAATGGTTTTGTCTGAAAGTGCTATAGTCTTTCAGAAATGAGTAAAAAAACATTCGTCTCATGAGACGAAAATTCACTTCGCCCCTAAACCACTTCGCCCAGCATCACTGCGTCCAAACACCACTTTACGTGACAAAATCCCCACCCCTGGGGCAACATTTAGGTGACAAAAATTCCCACCCTCGGGTGCAAAACATGCGCAAAAAAATGCACAAAAAAAAGGGTCAGGCATGAAAACGTGACCAAACCCCCACCTAGAGGGTGGGGCAGCGCAGGGGGAGGGGAGGGGGAAACAATTGCTCGGTGCATAACAGTTTTCCAATCATGTAAATCTGTGATCTGTCTTTAATTTATTTCTTTTAATTTTTTGTTCGTAGAATGCTTCCCGAAACTAAAGGTCTGCTGTTCGTCGGCGGTTACCCACATCCCTTCGCAGAAATCAGACTCACCAAGGAGTTAAAGCAATACGATAAAAAGATAATCGAGTGTACGTTTGAAATAGACCACTGGGTGTTCATGCGGGAACGGACGGATAAGAGTTTTCCCAACGGTCACACGACTGCTTTAGGTAAATGCATATTCATTACTGCTTCCGTACATAAACACATTTGGTATGGTGCCTAATCACCATTGGATGAAACAACCAAACATGAGATGAGAGATAAATCATATGGTCTTTATCAGGATTCGAACCCAAGACCTCTGACACACCAGGCAGATGCTCTACCAGCCAAGCTATGAGGCACAGTGGTATATTCCCTCAGGGTTTCCCCAAAACCTCCGACACCTGGCAGGTGCTCTACCAGCTGAGGTATGAGGCACAGTGGTATACTCCCTCGGGTTTTCCCCAAGACCTCTGATACACCAGGCAGATGCTCTACCAGCTGAGCTATGAGGCACAGTGGTATACTCCCTCAGGTTTCCCCAAGACCTCTGACACACAAGGCAGATGCTTGACCAGCTGAGCTACGAGGCACAGTGGTATACTCCCTCAGGTTTTCCCCCAAGACCTCTGACACACAAGGCAGATGCTTGACCAGCTGAGCTATGAAGCACAGTGGTATACACCCTCAGGTTTTCCCCCAAGACCTCTGACACACAAGGCAGATGCTTGACCAGCTGAGCTACGAGGCACAGTGGTATACTCCCTCAGGTTTTCCCCCAAGACCTCTGACACACAAGGCAGATGCTTGACCAGCTGAGCTATGAAGCACAGTGGTATACACCCCCCAGGTTTTCCTCAAGACCTCTGACACACCTGTGCACTCTTTTTTTTCAGCCGTGTGCAACAGCATTGCCCATCCCGTCACCAAGGAAATACTGCTCGACTTTATTCGAGATACCGCCATGAAGCCAAGCACGAAACGACCGGCCTCGGATCATGCACATGCACCGCCGGCTAAATCTAAGAAGGTTAGATCGACAGACACTGACCTCATGCCGCCCCCACACCACCACGGAGTTGCCGATCGCAAACGCGCCCCGCAAACGTAGCCACGATAAGATTGAATATTACGAAAAAGCATCTGATATGAATTGACCACTCTCACAGACGCCATATTTGTAGGAAAAATATAACTGCGCGTTAAACGCCATCAAGTATGCCTACGCACATCATGAATTATGTTCCAAACGGGCGCTCGTGTTGCTCAAAATTTGTTCGAAATACGGCACAGCCGATGCGCGTCACAATGTACGCACAAGATCCTGATGCACACGTGTGGCAATTTGTAGGAAGTGACGTCATTTGAAAGAGATCAATATAGCTATACATGGTACTCAAAAAAGCCACTGGAAACACCAGGGATAAATCCCCTTCTCAAAAAGACCTTGAATTCAAAATTAAAGACCGTTTACAAGTTTGTCATTAACCCAATATCTTAATGAACCAGTTGACAGGGAGAACTTCACTCAAAGTACATGTAGTACCAACTGTCCGGTCAAATTATTATTTCGGAGATGGTGTCTTACTACAAGAAAACACTAACTGAAGATGAATTTATATAGATGAGTGTGCGCACACACTTTTTAACAAAGGTGTTCTCGCGTGAATGAGTCTAGGCCCCTGACTACCCTGGTGTTACGGCTTTGTTTTCCGTACACTGTAGCAAGGGAACCAGCCTAAATTCCGTTGGTGTAATGTGTTACCACGAACTGACACGCAGTGGCACTTAACTGCTTGTCTCGGGAACAAAATGACGTCAGCACGTAAATTGTGTTTTCACGAAGTGAGACCTATCGTAAATTAACAAATTAGGAAGTGTTTCGGTCATATTTTTACTATATTCTATACATGATATGGGAGATATTATTCGTGTTGAGCATTTTCAAAGTTCTTTTTCCGAATAAATTCGACGTTTTCTTGGGTGTCAGTTCGTGGAAACCGAAATTCAGACGTTTTGAGTCCAGTGTACCAAGTGCACACACACACTTGGATATCAGTTCTTGAAAACTTGTGTACCCCACTGTGCAGTTTTCACGAACTGTAACTGAAATGCACTTGGGTGTCACTTTGTGGTGTCTTCGACGAAGATTCGACAATGTTTTGATCTAGACATTTCGTGATGTGTGTTAAATTGTTTTAAAAACTGGTCTTATTTTTTTATTTAATGGAGAGACCTTGGCTTTTTTTCCCAAATCTCGTCTTGGACTTCGGCTTCAACTTAGACCTTTCAGCAAATACTGCTTGAGTAAACTTGGACAAAAGACAGAGCTGCATTGTGGGAAGGTTGTTGGATCGCCATACTTTCCACAATGTAGTTTTGTCTTTTGTGGAAGAGTATTTGCGAAAAGGTGTATGGCCACATGGAGCCTAAGCCGAGATTTGGAAAAGAGCCCTGGTCTCATGCACTCCCATTTGAAAAGCCAGTAATTTCGTTATGCTTTTAAAATTGACTTTTAAATTTGGCTACATTTTTGTTTGTATATTTCCCTCTGTGTATTCCCGATTATTTTCAATCGGCTTAAAAACTCAATTCAATGTGCAAAATTTGAATAAAAAACATACACTTCAAGTTTTGCACAAGTACAAACTATACCGGTACTCGATACATTTGTAAATTAAAATGTGTGAAATAAAGAAAATTTTACAGAAATCTAATTTCTTATGCAAAGTATGTTTATTGTTTCATTTTTACATCAATGTTTAAAAATTAATTTTATTCACTTTAATTTAGCTTGTTTCTCAAAAACACGATTTGGGCTTGATCCAAATTAATTTTGTAAAAAAATAAAGAAAATTAAGGTCATGCAAGGTCGTGACCCCGGGTCATGATATGTCTCTGTTGATTGTCAGTCCTCGTTCATCCTCAAGAATGGTCTCGACTCGTGCTCTCTGAAAAACGAACAAAAATAAAAAATAAATAGCCTTTTGCTTGTTTTACATGAATAGCGTCTTTTCACATGCACACTGAGTATTCAGATGACCAGACTAAACTTTTGTTGCTATGTAAGATGGCAGGTGTGAAAAACAATCAATAACGTGTTCACGGTAGAATTTGTCACTTGCACAGTTGTGCTCAAAACGAGGTTTTCCTGGCATACGTCATATTTTACAATGGACGAAAGTCAACGTCACAGCAACCGACATGGTAACGACGCGAGGGAGTCATTGTTTTGCAAATATGGCAGAACCGTGCAAGTGGCGAATGCATACCTGCCAACATTTGAAACTGACAAATCTTATTGGCCTGCAAGCGGAGCATTTAAACAAATTGGAAGGGGCATGGCTATGGGGGCGTGGCTTCCTTTAAGAGGGGCGGAGGAGAGGCATAGAGACTAGTACGACAGTACGAGTGCTTCAACTTTTGGGATTGTTTAAAATTACACCATCGTGCAATGTCAATAATATTTTAACAATCACAAGAACCAGTTTTGTTTTAAATATTTACCTTGCACAAGTGTGGAAAAAAAAATCTAGGCGACATCGATCGTTGAAGGATGGGCCAGCGAAAGGGGCCAGTAAAATCGGTTCGTTGCCCGCTGCATGCCCGTTCGTGCACAACCGCTCGCCACACACACACGCGCGCGCGATGCACGGCCGTTGCCAGTTTACAATGCAAGCAAAGAGGGCGCTTGCTTAGGGATTAGACTTGCACACCTACAGTGTACCAGTGCCATATGCCATGGCACTTGCTTGGCGACTAGACTTGCACAAGTTTGCTTCACGAAATTACTGAATCAATTGAGGGGGCTCTTTTCATGTGGTTCTGTGTACGACGCGCAGTGCGATAAAAAAATCATGGTACTCTCGCTATTTCCCACTCCCCATGTTTTCACAAAATGGTACTCTTCCGATTTTCAACACTTAAAAATCGGAACAAATCGTACGATACAATCGGACTAGTTGGCAGGTATGTGAATGCCATAAAGCAAGCAGACTGTTGATTGGTAGGCATTGGCATGCACCACGTGGCAACAACAGCATAGTATGTGAAGGTCATAGTGGAATGGTTACATGCAAAGGGCTTATTGGGTACCTCTAGTTTATCGAGTTGGTCGCCAGGGTTGTTTCTGTCAAGTACTGGAGGGACCATCGCTTGTAGTCTGACGGCTTTAATCGCTGTGGGCTGACAGGAGATCAAATGCTTGACTTCTTGGGCCTGGAGAGAATCAAAGGTGTACAAAGAATATGACTCATAGTTTTCCTCCCACCTCTAAAACTGACTAAAAGGCTGCGTTCGGGCGTGTACTCGTGTTAACACGAGCATACTCCTGCGCGCGCGAACGGCATGATTAACGACACTCGGGTCAGTGAGAGTACGCTCTCGCTACTCCCCAACAAATGGGGAGTGTGCTCTTACTCCTGACGAGTGCCATGTGATTTGTACGAAGATGGCGGGATATAGGTGGAATTTTTTGTGAATTTGCTAAACGTGTCAACTGGATAACTGAAACAACAACTCACTAAGGTTTGTTTTACACGGCATCAAAGGTTCTCACGACTTACGGTCTGTATTTTCTTCAATTTCTTGTGAGCAGTGGAACGGCGTTTTTTGTGTAGTCATGGCAAGAGACGGCCATCTTGAATGATGGCCATTCGCGCGTGTGGACTGCGGACTTGCCGTTCGCGTAATGCGACCCGAGTGCAATGCGCACGCATTACTCCGGAGTAGTGAGAATTGCACGCCCGAACGCAGCCAAAGTGTTGATAGCAATGATAACAAACACCACATTTGTTTTTCTCGTGTAAAATGATACCTTTGTAGGAGAAATTGCCCACTGAAGTTTTTTTTAAAAAGTTGTCTGCAGACAACTTTTTAAACCATTCATTTCAACACAAAAACTATGCATGAATTTTTCAGGTTTTCTGAAGTATTACTGCATCTATGTGGCTGAAATTTCTACAAGGCAGTTTATTAACATTATTCTTCAGTCATGTAATGCTGTTGTTCCTGTTTTAAAAGGTTTTCCAATCATGTAATCTGTCCTTGAAGACAGAGCTTACCCTATTGCCTTGGTATCTAAGCCTCATAACTCGTAGTCTGTTCCTAGCTTCCGCAGCCCTAAAATAAATACAGATATTTCAAAACAATGATATGATCGACAGTGTTTATGTAGAAGTTAACATCCGCAACATCTGGTATGGTGCCTAATCACCATTGAAATCAGGGGCGGATCCAGGATTTTGAAAAGGGGGCGGCATGAAATTTTTAAGCATGAAATGCTGATGACAATAAAATAGCGAGCGCGTAGCGCGAAGACGTAACAGCTTCTAGATGGATTCTAGATGTTCTGTGGTGCGATCTGGGGCAATATTTAACCACTTTAAGCAGGAAAAGTGTATTTTAATTTTTTTAAAGGGGGCTGCGTGCGCTGCCCCCAATTCATGAAGCCTCCCATTGGTCAATACAAGTAACCTGACTTACTTCAATTGACCGATCAACTGGCTGTGTTTGTCTTTCTCAATGTCTACGTCCGATGCTGTTTTGGTTGCAACAAAATCACCCCTCCTCCATTCTTGAACTCGCTTCTTAGAACTTTCTATTGCTTCGGATACTTGTTTGGAAGGATCTTCGTACTAGAAATTGAAAAAAACAAAATTAGTTATACACAGAATATAGAATTGAAAATGACGTTGTTACGTCCCAACTACGCCAACGGTCCCAACTTATTGTCAAGACTTCCGGGGAATCGGGTTGGCGTAGTGGTACTTTCCTCACCTTCCACCAATGTGGCCCTGGTTCGAATCCCATCCGGGTCAGTATGTGAATTGGGTTCTCAGTCCCTGCTTGATTTCGTGTGTGGGGTTTTCCTCCCACCTCTAAAACTGAGAATTTCTTCCTGTTCTCTCGCACTTCATGGCCGAGCTGAACCACTTCTATCTGGGTCTTTCTATAAATTTGGGGTCCAACGTGTGACATTTTTCTGTCCCCGTTACACCTGACATACTGCTATTTGCCATACAAGTATCATTGAAGATGCCTTCAAACCATATTTTTATGAATTGTATTTGATGTAATCACTCTTTGAAATAGAGGGCATTTAAAGAATATGTCCTTCCTGAATTTACAAAATACAACATTTTACAAGATGTCAGATGTAACGGGGACAGAAAAAGTAGACCCCAAATTTATAGAATGACCCATCTTCCATTTGAGTATTATTTTCTGATAAAATAGTTGATTAAAATGGTTTTTGTGTTGAATGGAAAAAAAAGTCTTTTGCAAAAGACTTTTTAGAAAAGCACCTTCAGTTGTTAATTTCTCACACAAAATACCATTTTGGACTGAAATAAAATCATGTGGTTTTTGATACCATTGTTATTTATATTACTTTATGGTTTTTCTTGTCAACTCATGAAACAAAAATTGGGTCACTGCAAATGATGTACTCTACCTTTAACCGCTAATAACACTGCCAATACTGTGTATTACATGTATTCTTTTGTTCTGTACTTTGATAATTAAGTAGGCCTACATCTGTTCTATCTCAGTCTATTTTTCTTTTCTATTCAAGCAAAATTATCTCAGGATAATTAAGGAATCATTGTGTCAGGCATTTTCTTCTAAAATTAGTAAAAATAAAAATCCAATTGTTAAATGTTTCTTGAACAATTGAGACTTACAGCAAGGTATTTACTCCTTTGCGTTGGGTCCATCTGATTGAGTTCTTTGGCCGTTAACTTCTTTTGATTCTGATATCGAAATTTGCCTTCATTTCCAGGCATGCCGTCCTCTGCATTATTCTGAAAATCAAAGGAAAAAAAATGTTGCAACTTACAAATAATTCCATTAATATGGGATAGGCCTAAGTTAGGAAAAAAATTCAGTTAGAAAAAAAGTTTTTCCTGAGTAAAATTGTTACATTTCCCCCTCTTAATTTTCTGTTTCTATCATCAAAGTTTAACTGGCATGTTTACATCAAATTCATCCTTCATTATCTTACCTTGTCTCCCATATTTGTGTGCTATTAGACGAAACCTTTTGGCAAATTTTACAACTCAAATTATCTCTGAAACAGCATATATGCGCATGTTCATTTTGTTTTCACACGAATTATTTTCTGCACTGTTTACATGTTGCCATCGATATCGTGCGTGCTACCCAGACGTAACTTGTGTATTCTTGACGAGACATTCCACACATTTCTGCGCCAGACTATTTGACTCCGTTTTTGCTAGACTGACTACTACTAGTCCCTCCATCATTTCGATCTCGAAAAATAACGAATGGTTAGAATTTCCCATTAGAGGGCGCAATCTACTTTCTACAGTACAGCTGCAGAAAAGCTCCAGAGGTCTTGAGGCCTGAAACTAAAATACTTTATACTCCCCAGGGAGCTGAGAAGGAATAAGGAATGATATTACTGAGCCCAATGACCAGGGGTAATAATGCAGAAAGCGCATTGAGAGATCCGTCGGATCTGTAATGCGCTATATAAGAACTGTCCATTATTATTATAGAGACAATTTAAAGATCAAGTGCATTCTTTCGTAAAGAGCATGGGGATTCCCCGGTGTCTCTGGCCATTTATAATTTCTAATTTTTCATGGGTTTCCTCACGCTTGCGGGTGGCAGTGCAATGGGCACTTTAGAGGAACCCTTGGGTTTTTTTTATACCAGAAATAAATAATAATAATGCGTCCATATAAAACCATATCACTGTGTCTCTACTTCGTAGATTTTCCTCTTTACGGAGACGGTTCAGATGAGAAATAATGCATTATTTCGCATGTACTTTTAATTCATTCCCAAACAAAATGCGCCCTCATGTTGTGTCCGTTCCGCCATGCCCTAAAACAATAAAATTGGTGTTGTGACAGATTTCTGTCGCGGTTTAAAATGGACTTCATCAGTTGCGTGATATATACTCATTGGCAAAAAAGCTATGATTGTTATTTGACAAAACTGTATCGTTTTAACGCAATATTTTTCATTCAAATGTTGAATGCATAGATGAAACGCATATATTTACACTGCGCAAACAATCGTATCAGATCATCTTTGTAACTGTACTAACATCACAAACAAAGGCGCCATTTACGGCTCGATATAGAATCAGTGAGTCGTGCCTTTTGTGTGGTTAAACATTGATCGATCAATATTTACGTTGGACCCCACGCGACTGGGACCAAAATGCAAATTGTGGCAGCAGACAGCACTTCGGTATATATAGCGTTGGTTACTATGACAATCGCTGAACGAGCGGTGCACTTTCCACGGTAAATTGCGATTTGTTGTGATTTGTAGTGTAGATTAACACTCAAAGCGTGTGTACGCACACAGCTGACGGCTGGTATATCGCTTTGATGCAGACCATTCTGTCTATTACCACTTAGTAAACGAGCGTGTGATTTTAAGTGCATGATGTCAATGGATAACGCGCGCCAACGAATAATGCAAACGAAGGGAGATTAATTGTGTTCATTCGACAGGCAACATCTTTGAACGAATTTCTTCGATCCTGATTCGGAGATGCCCTTAAAATTGTTTTTAGTAAAACAGGTCCAAGGATGTTCCTGAACTTTAAATACATCAGTGACCAGTCAAGAATCAAAGAAAAAGCATCAGATGTTTCGACAATTAAATTCAAATTGTCATCGAAAACGATGGTCTCATCAGTGCATCTGAAACGAGGCTGCCATTTGAAATAAGTCCTTTGCCCAGCACGGTCTTCTCGCGATAAGCTCTCCATTGTCGCGGCTGTTTTGGAGCCTTGAAAATGCCAGTCCAACGGAATTATCGTGGAGGTGCGGCGAGATATTCACGATGTCATCATAGCATCCCGTAGTTTTCACCAAGTGTAAAATGTAGCGGGAAAGCATCGGTTCGAGAGCTAGAGCAACACATATACTTGAGTGACTACCTGTCACGATTCAGTTGGAAGCCAAATAAGTGCACACCAGGGTTCGGAATCCACAGCGTATTATGAACTCGAGACAAATCAACGCCCACAAGGTCCGCCTTCCCAAATTGCCGAAAAATGTCACCGAAGGCCAAAGGGTGAAAAACAAGGGTTCGCATTCCGTCTCAAATAAAAACATCATCAAAGTTAACGGGAGTTTGTATAAATACAACAATGAAAGCTACGGGACGCAGAACGATTTCTCGCCAAGAACAGTTCGCACGGAACCGACCGTTCTTCCGTCGATTCGGAGAAAGGTCCAGGAGTATCTGGGAAGAGACTTTGGGGAGACAAAGTCTGGGAATCGCCGGCGTGAAAGTGACTCGGTTAAAATAGCCACCGGGGTGGCGTTTCTTGGGCAGAGGCCTGTACCGCTAACCGAGTCACGAGTGGGGCATTATCCGCAAGGAAGCGACCTGCAGTCTTTTCCAAGACGGGCCTTGCCTCAGTGGATTGGATCTCAATCAAGAACGAAGGCAAAGGATGATTATAGACTGCAGCATATCGTGGAACGCGGGAAGGATGAAAGTTTCGCGCCAACACAGAGGCAGGAGTGGCGTGAACCGGGTCAATTGGACGCGCTGCACGCGTTCAACCGCGCCAAGATTGAGGAATTCAAACGATGGCATGAGAAGATGAGACGCATAACTGGGGATGAAAATCCCCGCGCACCTCCCAACACCGCGTTAAATCCTCAACCTTTACCAACTTTTGGAGGATTAAATAAACCGAACAGGTCGGACAGAATCCCGGAAAATGCAACTACGCTTAGTGCGCTGAAAACATCTGATACATGTCCAGCGTGTATGTTGGAAAATATTCAAAAGCGAAATGCCGGCAAATCTGGTCAAACAAACCCCGAAACCCAAGTGAATGACACTTCTGCACGCGTACATCAGCAAGAAAATCACCCGTTCAAAGACACAACTGAAGAACATTCGCCAGTCACTACAGACACTTCGTCATCCAAGGAGCCAAACAAACTCAAGGCCAACTTGATTGAAGTGCACGTACCACAAGAATTACCGGACTCGGACAAAACTCCAACTTATCAAAAGTTGAAGAAACAGCAACGCATCTTGCAGTGGCTTGAGCAGTGCAACCAAGCCGTCCAGACATCGGCCAACAAACACTGGTATCACGTGCCTAATTCTGCCGATTCAAAATGCAGCACATGCGAAATGGAATTCAGGGCAAATGGCGAAAACAAACCCTCAAAAAGAGAGAAGGCGACTAGGTCAAGTTTGGACTTCACAAAGGCTAAAATGGCGCGTGATGGACGATTCAATGTTTAAATATTTTATAAACGAAAGACGTACAAGTTAAATTTATTTATTGGGTATTTATCGGATCATTTGCCAAAGTCAAATCATCCCCAGCTCCTTTGAAACTGAGAGTTTCACGATTGTCATAGGCCTAGCCTATCTTGGTTATTTGGTGCGTAAAGTTATGAACAGTAAAATATGATTTAACATTTTTTCTTTTTTAACTGAATTAAAAAAAATGCATACTTTTTTTTTGTTGCCGCAGGTTCGGAACAATAAAGTAAATATGTTTAGTGTGGCAGTTTGTTTGTGTTTTAATTAATTGTTTGGAGATATAAACATACGGTTTGCGCCAATCTCGTCATATGCACTTTCCTACCTTTGAATAGCGAATCGCCCGACATTAACACCAACATTTACTCGGAGCCATTGCATACATTTTGTACAAGTACAAGCGCGTGTTTTTGTTTGTGAGCAAATGACGCCGTCTGCGTAGCTCTGTTGTGATTGGTCAAATATAATGGTCACGCGGGTTCGGCTTACCTGTCGGAACTATGCATTACTAAATTACCTGTAAGTACTGCTTTTTTCTTCATTTTTTGGTGCTTAAATAAATGTTTCGCAGTTCTATATTTTTTACGTTCTAAAATTTTAAACAATCGTAATTCTTGGCAAAAATAACGTGGAATATGAAATTCTATACTGTGACCAAGCCTACACAAAGTTAAGATGGCGGCGTCCAGGTACAGAAAATTTCTCCGTTTAATCGAACAGTGGCCCACGGATTCCAGCAAGAAAGGTCGTGATTTAGCTGCACACATACGTCAGCGTGTAGCTACGGAGTTTTCTCGAGGTGAAAATACAATCGTGAGTGCGTTCTGTCGGTTATTTTTGCAGTGATAAGAAAAACCGGGACCTAGAAAAGCGTGCGCTATATAGGCCGCGCGCGCGCCGCGTTGGGTCTGTGCGGCGGGTGGAGGGGGCGGGGCGTGGAGAGGGGCATGTGAAAGTGTGTGAATAAAACTTATCGACGTTCTTAATGCATCATGGGATTGGATGACAAATATTGCCAGCGAAGTATGTGTAAACCTATCAGGCGGACGCCAACTCGGTAACATTTTCACTCAATTCTTTCCAAATTGATTTCTATTTTAGATTGATGAAGAAATTTGCGACAGAAAATATGAAGCTCTTCTGAGAATCCAAAAAGATCATTACAAGAAGAAGGTAATAAAATATGCAGTCCAGTCAGCTTCGCCTACGTTGCATTTAATATTCAAGTTGTGTCACAAAAGGCCAACAAGTTTTTAAATGTTGTTTTTTATATACAGTACCCTAGGATGCATGATACGTCAGCCACAGGATCCACATTTGAAGATTGCCATAAAGTGATGTCTTCAGGTAGGTTGTGGAAACTAATTTGTTTAACCCAGTAACACACAGGAATAAACCCCTTCACGGTTATCGACGCCATCTTGTTCACGGGGCACTTCGAACACGTGTTGCCACGTGCGTGCGCGGATCGTAGCTATAAATTCACAGTGACCTAAACAATGCATTCTTTTACTATCCGCGCACGCACGCATTCGAACTGCCCCGTGAAAGTGTTTATTGGGGAACAAAGTTGTAGTAGTAGAATATTGCTTGAAACCTGAATGGAAACTTAAAGTGGTTTCAACTGTCCAGTGCAATGAAGATGAATAAATGCTTGTGTCCTCATTTGAATGAAATTAGGCCCCCCGACTACCAAGGTATTATGGCCAGAAACCAGCTATAGGACGGCGGTTTCGCACAATTTCTTGAGTGAACAGTTTTTGTAATCCTGTAATCTTTAAGAAAAATTATAAAGCGTATGTTTTGTTTTATCGTTCTGTAGATGCAATACATGAGGTGAACGAAATGAGCAAAAGCTCATGGACCAAGTTCAAGGAGTCGCTGGGCATTGGCAAAGATGGGCCGAGTTAGTGTCAACAGGGGACTTGTATGTAAGATATTGTACAAAGCACCGTGATACTCAATTTAACCACTTGACGCGTAAACGCGCCAAGATGTCCGCATCGGTGTAGCGGAGGACTTGTTAACACGTTTAGGGGAAATTCACTCGTTACTGCTTTTAACATCTACACTCGCAGTAATCGACGAGGGAAATGGCCAAAACAGCATTGGCGTGTACAATGACCGTGTATTGACACAACAATACTTTACCGCGCATGGCTAATGAGTTCAGTTGTTTTCCTTCAACTAAAAATAAAACCGCGCCTATGTACAGCAATGTTTGAAATAATCCTGGCATTAACTGGTTAAAAGCATGTTTTAGTCAATAGTGAAAGTTTTATTTCAACAAACAGATATACTACATTAGTAGAACCATCTACCGAAAAATAGTGGCCAATATGGTATTAAAGGCACAGGCTCGTCAGCAATGCATGCCACGAAATACGCAGCTCCATGCTATGGCGCACTGCTGACGAGCCTGTGCGGATTGCAATGTTAATTTAATGATCGTGATTAGGGGCTGTCCAGACTTCTCAACATTTTCACAGTTCTAGAGCGTAGTATTTTTCAAAACCCTCCCCCCAAAATACTAAAAAAAAAATTGTCACTACCATGAAATGTCAACATTTTACAGTGCATGTAAAGTCGTACGCTTTGTAGAACCATTAAAATGTTGGCAAGTCCCAACGGGCCCTTAATATATCGGTGGCATATTTTCACCCCTAAAGGACTAAGATTAACCACATTGAAACAAACGTGACATTAAAGGTTAGCTTTTGATTCAGGTAATGTTTAAACAAAACAGGGAGAAATCATTCATTTAAAGGCACAGGCTCGTCAGCAATGCGCGCCCGCAACACGCAGCTCCATGCCTTTGCTATGGAGCTGCGTATTGCGTGGCACACATTTGGCGGGCGCGCATTGCTGACGAGCCTGTGCCTTTAAGTGGGACAATCTTACTGTAATCATTTCAAACATATCAGCCATTTGGAAAACAAACAATAACATTAGTAACTATACAATTACAAACACTAAATTAATCCTGAAAATTACAAAAGGTCTATTGCATGGTTCAAATTATACTTAGAACACTGAAGTATAAAAATAATTTAATGTTCAAGCAATTCCTTTTGCTTTACATTGTTTTGTGGGGGTGCTGTATAGACTTCTACATTGTGTCTAACAATTTATCGAAGCTAGATTGAATTTTTGATCTGCTATCTGGACAGAAGAATTGAAAGGTCAGTGAAAGTTCTAACTTAGTCCATTTAATGAAGGCGACAGAAAGCATTTGACGAGTTAATTTGCAAAAACAGATTAAGTGCCATTCAAGATATCTCATGTACCTCAAGGTTTTCTGTTGTGCCTTTCAGAAAATACCCCGCAAAATGCAGCTCTGAGGCATTCAATTAGTAGAACTGACTTGGTTTTACCAAATAATTACCTTTCAGTTACATTTTGCTTGATATTTTCTGAAATGTGTAACAAAAATAATGAGGTACATAACAAATATTAAATGGTGCTTACCTGTTTTTTGCAAATGACCTCTTCGTTATAAAGACATTTAAATAAAAAATAAAATTTAATTTCTACCCAATCAATTTGAGTTCAAAATATTAAACAACGATTTATGAATTCTAACAATTAATTTATTCGAGGCGGTATATGGTTTTTAGTAAAATAACACCAACAGAGCTGCAAACTTTGAAAAGTAACAAATTAAAACGAGGTCTAAATGATGAAAACGAAAATGAGAAAAACAAAACGCTGTACAAAATCGAAACAAGACACCATGTGACCACCACCACCACCAATCAAATTGGGCTAATTTAAAAAGAATTTTAAAGCTCGTCTTTTTCTTTGTCATCATCCATGTCAAAATCGCTAAGATCAATATCCTCTTCTTCTGGTAGCTGGAAGAAAGAAAAACAAAAGAAATTAGTGTGAACGCATTTTCAGCATTAGTAATCGTTTTGCCGACAGTCTTTGCTTGTCCGTCCACGATACGTGTGCCCTTAAGCAAGGCGCATTGCTTCTCTCCACCCAGGAGTAAAAATGGGTACCCGAGAGGGTAGCGAATGTTGATGCGTTTGATTAGCCATTGAGTGCCCGATAGGCAGCCGGGGCTGTATACTCTGTAGGAAGCCGAAATGGTATATGTAATGAACAGCCAAAGAAATGCAGGAGGTATTTCAGACACAGTGGCGCACCCTGCCTCAGTGGCTCTTACAGAGGCTGGTGCAGTCAGCCTTGCCACAATAGGTGTTCATACACGTTGCTGACTGTTATGCCACATCTCTCAGCCTATTCAGTCTTGTAAGAGTACATATAACTTTATTTTTTTGACTGTATAAACGAAAATAAAAACATTTCATTACCACTCCGTCTTTGCCATCCCAAGGTTCTGTTTTCTGAATTTTAGCTAATTGTTTCCCGCTAACGACTTCTGTATTGAGACCTCTGCCCATTGATGCAGCTCTGAAACAGAACAAATAATAGAAATATAAAAGATTACTGGTGGATTCTTGTAAAGCGCACACGTTTAACCTGCAGGGTACTCTCCGCCAACAGGGTACTCCTGGCAATGTTGCCATTACTACCGCTGCCATCAGGGAATCACCAGAACCATTTCACTTCAACTATAGGTGGCTGCCTGGCTAAGGCACACAACCCTATCAGCAGTTAGATTGTAGCATTCCGCCAACAGCTTCCCAAATATCGCTCAGGTTGATGAGGCAATTGAGATTATGTGTCTTGCCTACAGACACAAACACATTGGCACAAGTGGGGCTCGAACCCGTAACCTCTTGATCATGAACACAGCTGTGTACCCACTAAAATACAGAGGTGGGACGGGAACCATTGATGTATAGGGAAACCCATACTAGCCCGGATGGGGTTCGAACCGGAGCCACAAAGGTGAAAGAACTTACCTAAGATATTCATGTATCCCGTCTCTACTAAACGACCCCTTCAGTCTAGTATAGGACATCTTACGAGCGTTGAGCACCGCCATTGCGGGGTAACCAAACCCACCAACACCCAGTGAATTCTCCAATGCTGATTGAGCACCAGCTTCAGCCCACACCCATCTGTATAGGAAAGAACCAAGTGGGTACCAACATAAATAAAAATGCGTGTACAAAAAATACAAGGTGCAATTCGCTTTAAACTGTCATGTACAAAACTCACAATGAGTTAGGGATATTGTGGGGTGTACGCAGATATTTTATTGAGGGTATGCATTTCGTTTGAATGACTTTGTATATGATTAGACAATTGTATCTTAGCTTGCTAAGTATGCATTTGCTTAAAAATAGTATACATGATTGGTAAACTGTTACAAATAGTTTTATCCCCCTGTGTGATTGAAGATACGCATGATTAAAACGAACCTGAGCAAAAATCAGGTCCGTACTTCGTCTAACTTTTGAATTAACCACTTCACCCTGAACCATGGCCTGTGCACGAAGTGGTTTTGGGGCGAAGTGGCATTTTGGCGATGTAGTGTTTGAACGAGGTAATTTGGGGCAAAAAATGGCACTCAGGCGAAGTGGTTTGGGGTGAATTTAATTTTCGTCTCATGAGACGAAAACTAATTGTTTTACTCATTTCTCAAAGACTATAGCACTTCAGACAAAACCATTTCAGGGGAAATTTTCTACGGTCATCATGTTGACATTGTGTAAGTTAGGCGTAAATCTGTGAACATTTCTAATTTTCGAGATTACCAATGATGTATACTGCCTTTAAGAACTTCGCGACCATAAAATAGCACTTAAGCCAAGCTAAACGCATCTGTTGTAGTAAGCATGCCTTTTCAACTAATGCTTAAGCAGCACAAAAAAGTGTGGCAAAGTACCTTGCTCAAGGACACTGGTTACGATCCATCATGACCAGAATTCAAACCCACATTTTATAACTTGAGTTATATAACTTGAGTTCAGAAACATTCCACAAATTGTTCTTAAATTTTTGGACAAAGTCTTGGCATTAAATCATATACCTACCCCCACTTCTTGTAACGTTCCGTATTATCCTCGAGGTGTTGGATGTACTTATTACGGCCCACGGCGCCGGAATCCAGAATGTGCGGCAGGAATGAAATGACGCAAAGCTGTTTGTCGCAGGCGTTTTTCAAGACTTGTTCCTCCGTAAGCTACAACCAATAGTAATAACACATATTTTGTCGTGTCAACGAACAAGGTCATAACACAAAATTAACTTGATGCACGGACAATTTAGCATGATGCCTAATCTTCAATTAAATGGAACAATCATGGGATGAAAGAAAAATCATATGGAACGCATCAGAATTAAAACCCAAGACCCTCTGAGAAGATGCTCTACCAGCCGAGCTATAAGGCACAGTGGTGTACTCCCTCAGGTTTCCCCCCAAGACCTCTGACACACTGGGCAGATGCTCTACCAGCTGAGCTATGAGGCACAGTGGAATACTCCCTCAGGTTTCCCCCAAGACCTCCGACACACCAGGCAGATGCTCTACCAGCTGAACTATGAGGCACAGTGGTATACTCCCTCCCGATTTCCCCAAGACCTCTGACACACCGGGCAGATTCTCTACCAGCTGAGCTATGAGGCATAGTGGTATACGTCCTCGGGTTTTCCCCAAGACCTCTGACACACCGGGCAAGTGCTCTACCAGCTGAGCTATGAGGCACAGTGGTATACTCCCTCAGGTTTTTCATATGAACCAAATTTTCTCTCGGTTTTAAACCCCTTTTAACTTTGATTTCAAAGCAAACATTTTTACCTCAACGACTTCAGGAGCAGGCATCGACTCGCCAGCCTTATTGTTTGCCCAACTGATGATATCTGAAGCCGTCCGGCCACCGTTGTACTCCTCGGCGCTAGACTGATCCTTTTTGCCGGCTGGGAAATATTTGATGGTCGGAAAACCTCTGACCTTTGGGACAAAAATAGAAATTTTATTTAATATCCCACTAGATAATGTGTCCATTTGCCGATTGTTGAGATCTTTCAAGTGTTGCAAAATTTGAAAGTGTTTACAAGAACATTCAGCTCTCGACAAGTTTTTAGAGACCCTTTCAGAGACAGGTTTTGAAAACAAATATCGTCCAAGGATTGTCCGAGAAAGCTACAAATGCTACCCTGGTTGCAAATAGAAGCCACTCCTAGGCTTTGACATTTACTGTGGCCATCGAGGCCAATGGCCTCACGCCCTGCTGAGTTGGCCCTGATGCCCCTTCAAGATATAGACTATCTGAGGCCAACTTGGCCAGCATGCCCTATCCCAAGCGTTGACATTAACCAATGCCACCGAGGCCAATGGCCTCATGCCATGCTAAGTTGGCCCCGATGCCCCCAACTTGGCCAGCATGCCCTGCTATACACTAATAACCAGTTCACATTTGGAACAAAGTTGGCCGTGGTGCCCCTCCAGTTGGCCTCAGTGCCCTTTCAAATTTGGACAAAATAAAATCCGTAGATGCCTGCACTCTACGTACCCCGAAAGCACCAGTTTTGATTGTATGTGCTGTTGCATCCAACGCTCCCAACTTAAAGACACCTTTCAGTTCAGTGGCTGCTTTAGCCCACTCCGGGGCCAGGCTTTTGCAGTGCCCACACCACGGTGCGAAGAACTCGACCAACCATGGTTCTGTGCTTTCGTACACGAGCTCGTCAAAGTTACCGTCTGTTAAGGTTATGACGTCTTTTTCGCTTCCCTGGAAAAGAAACAAAGAAAACTGTTAAATCTTGTTGATAAAAGAGAATATAATTTTTGCACCGGCGGCCATAACAGGGGGCAGGTTTTCATGATCTGACAATAGATTCACAAAGTGCCTACTCGTTCATGACGCACGGCGACAATGACTGCCTCCTGTCATGGCCGCCTAAGCAAAGGGTGTATACCGGTACTTGCAATAAAAACTACGAGTGATTCTAGAGTCTAGACACTAAATTTAGACCAGGAATATTTTTGACGTACCGAACCACCGGAACCATCAGAACCACTGCCGCCGCCGCCGCCGCCGCCGCCGCCACCACCGCCGCCCCCACTAGGCTTCTTGCCCCCTAGTCGCCCCGTGACTACATCCTTAGCAACCCGTAATGCCTCTGACGTGATGCCATCTGCAGATCTGGCACCTGTGGGTAAAATCAAATTGTAGATGACTTTTGAAGGAGCATGTTTATACTTTTTAAAAAAAATGGATTTTGTTCTAACCCAACAATCATATAAAAACCTCCCCAAAATACTATCCATGGGAAGAAAACAGGAAATTTGCAATCTCCAATTTGGATGTGGAAGCAAAAAGGTTGGCGTTATAACTACACTGCTTTATACAACTTGATAAATTAGTTTACTAAACCTCGGTGGTTTTTTGACGATATCCTTGAAAATATGTGATCCGCACTGCAAAAAGGCAGAATAAGTCACATAGCCTAGGTCAAATTTTTGCGACCATAAAAAGAAATCTGTGGCGAATCCATACTCATTAAAATACAAAAAACACAATGGAAATTCTTGGCGGTGCCCAGGCGTGTTCCGCCTGAAATTGACATTGTGTTTTTGTATTTTAATAAGCGTGGTCGCGAAAACTTGATCTAGCCTGCGCGACTTATTAGAACTACCTTTTTGCAGAAAGGGCACATATACGGATTGAGAGCGCGGAATTTCAGAATGGTAATGAGAAAAATATGACAAATTATATGATATCAAAATCTCAACACCCATGGGAAAAATTGGGGAGGTGGTAAAAAAAATGATCTGGTCAAGCACCTTTTTGAGCTGAAATACGTTGGCAATGTCTCACCTTGGTAGTCTGTCGGTTTTTGTTTATTGGCACCGAATACCTTAATGGTAGGAAACCCTTTCACACCGTATGTACTTCCGATGGACTGGTGTTCTGTAGAGTCTACGGCTGCAACTTTAACGATACCCTGCAATGCACAATCAAGCACAGGGTTAGTCCAAGTTGGGGAGTTCATATCCAAGTAAGGAAACTTCTTTTCAACTTACATTTGAAATTCTAGGCCTCAAGTTGAGTGCGGTAAAAGTTGAGAAGTTGATCAGAGATTTTTTTGTTGGAAATAATTCCGTTTACTGGTCGCCACTTATTCTCCTTATAAAGACTTAAAAGGCACAGGCTCGTCTGCAATGCCCGCGTGCTAAACTCTTGCAACGAAATACGCAGCTCCATAGCAAAGGCATGAAGCTGCGTATTTCATTGTACAAATTGGGCCTCACGCGCGCATTGACGAGCCTGTGCCTTTAATAACGACCAAAACATGTTAAAATTTTGAAGGAAAGATTTTTGGAGTGAAAAACATTCATAAATTTTCTTGAAAATACTTAAACTTGTTCTGCCCCGTTCCATAGACCTAACGCACGGCGCCTCAGTTGCAACCAGTGAACGGAAGTCATACTCTTTTTTCTTTAAAATTACTCATCAAGCATCGCTAAGTGCACATTTGATGAAAAAAACAAAGATTTTGCAAGGAAACACTTTTTTTTAGCCCGTCTCATGTTTTGGACACAAGGTCTGAAGCCATGATTAACTTCTCAATTCTTTCCGACAGAAAAATCATATGGTCCTCATCAGGATATGAACCCGAGACCTGTGGTAAAAACAAACATAGAACTGATGAAATGTCAAAAAGCCGAGACTCACCTTCAGTGCAGTAGCTGCCTTGTTCCACTCTGGAACCAGACTTTTACAATGTCCACACCTGCAGAAATTTAAAAAAAATAACTGATCAATTTCACAAATCAACTCCAAGTTTAACAGGTATAAACAAAATCTTCCATGAGTAAAAAGTTCAAGCTAAGCAGATGTTTCAGCTAAGGCCAAACAAATTTAATGGTGTGTTTACGGTAACGGTAACGGCCTAAAAAAAATCCAGGTAGGTACTGGTAGGTAGGAAAATAATTAAATTTTTGTTTACATTTCAGTTCATGCATTTGCGTGTTGTTTTGCAATGTTTGAAACTCACTATTAACAATATATTAACCATGTTCATGTACAAGTGTAGAAAATGTTATGTTCGTTGAAAATTATTGCAAATAGTGCTCATTTAAATTTATCAATTTGAAAATTAGCAATAAAAAGTTTGAGGTCGGCAATTTAGCCTCAACAATTCCAGGTAGGTCGGGTTACCGACTGGCTGATAAACAGAGTGGCGACCTCACGGACCTGACAACTATGCCGATATCTACGTTACGCCTTCTGAACACAAACGTACCATGGTGCATAGAACTCGACCAACCAAACAGCATCGCTCTTTAGAACTTTTTCATTGAAGTTAGCTGCTGTGAGCTGTATGACATCAGATGTACTGCTGTACAGTGCGCTGGCCACTCCGGCCAGTAAAACCAACACGATTCCTATAGACGAAAGAATATTATAATTTAAGCCATCAAATATAAAGAATTCCACATCCAGCCACTGTCTCTACTACTCGACTCCATGTGCAAAACGGTAAGAATTTACAAGTCGGACTATTTTTTCTCAAAGAAATTTTTATTTTCTCTAGTTTCTAAATTCAGGTTTTTCCATCAGTGTCACATTTTTCGGTATTTTTTTCGTATACATTGAACAAAGATTTTAAGGAAATTACCTCCTGGAATCAACACATAATGTAATTTTAAGATATACTTCCCACTTGCACTTTTGTCGCAAATGTTGCTTTTCTGTAGAAAAATCACGTTTTCTTCTTCAAAAATTGCATTCAGTTAGTGCACAAGATAACCATTCACGCGCACGCGCAGCGCCCTCTGTTGTCGCGCTTACGCACGGACCGCTCGCCGCGTCATTTTGTGCATTACTTTATGCAGTAATTTTATCATTTATTTATCTCAGAAATGCAACATTTGCGACGGAAGTGTCAGTGGGAATTATATCTTAGAATTGAATAAGCTATCGATTCCAATATATAAATTTACCAAAATCCGTGTTCAATGTATATGAAAAAAATACCGGCATTTGTTATTGTAGGCCTACCACAATAATTGTGGTTCAACTGAACGAAATTCAATTTTTCAACATGTTCAATCTGGTCATGGAGAAAGAAACCATGTTAATAACCATGTTAACCCTGATCAAAACATCGGGCATATGTCGGGACTGTTTTTGCACTCGTACACGTCAATTTAAAATCGCCCAGCATGTACAACTGTCACACATACTTACCTATAGTACACTTTTTCATGGCTGATCAGATAAAAACAATCACTAAATCAGATAAACTTTCGCTAAACTCTCAGAGATAAGTACACGTGCGCCTCCGACAGATGCTAAAGTATGAATAAACAGAACGTGGCTTTTTGGTCTTTTTTGAAGGCTTCTCTACTTGGCCGAATCTGATTGGTCCATGTCACTTCCGCATTGATGACCTTTGACCGGAAACATGTCCCCGGAAAGTCTAAACCCAGACGTCATGGTACTGATACGACAGGACTAGTTGGACGGAACTTGACCAATTTGGATTTTTGGGAGGCGCGCCGGCGCGACAACTTGTTTATTTCGGGTCATCAAAAAGCCGGAATTAAATATTTTTTTATGAAGAATATGGTTGAACATGCAATAAAGGGTAAACAAAAACTAAATGTAATATTTTAAGCAAATAAATATACCTCTGCATCTGTAAATGACCTTGAACTGAAAACCAAGTAAATTGAACCATGGAGAAAGAAATGATTGAACAAACGACAACGTTGTTCACTTTTGTTCACACGTCACTTGTTCACGTCTTCATTCATTGTTGACAAAATTCCCCTAGTTAAAGGCAAGGCTCGTCAGCAATGCGCGCGCGCCAAATTCGTGCCACGAAATACGCAGCTCCATAGCACGGCCTTTAACTTGAGGGGTGGGGCAGCGCGCGCGGGTGGGGGTTGGGGGCAGGGGCAGGGGCAGGGGGACGGGGGAGGGCGGGGGGATGGGGGTGAGGAGGGGGTAGGGGAAACAAATTGATAAGTGTTAGTCCATTACCATGAATGATCAATCTTTTTTGCCCCTTGTAGAACCATGGTAACTGTAGGGTCTTATGGGTCCAATGTTGGTGTACCCCGATACATTTTACATCTTGCTTTTGTAAATTCAGGACACATTCTTTAAATACTTTCCATCTCAAAGAGTGAGTACATTAAAGTATGGTTTAAAAGCCATTTTAATGATTTTTGTATGAAAAATAACACATATCAGGTGTAACGGGGGACACTAAATGTCACACTTTTGTACCCCTAATTAATAGAAAGACCCTGTAGCAATAGCTAAATCATTAATTAAAACACTAAAAGTAAAACAGTATGTTGAGTTAAAAGCCATTTTTTTTTTTGTGTGAATTTTAGACCTCGGTGAGATCCACGCGAGGTTGCTCGATCACAAACCTGTTATCCAGGGAGAAATTAGATTCTTCATAAGAGAGTTTGAGGTAATTAAAATTATGTCGAGTTGCGTTCTTATACAGAATATTTATATACACAAGGTTTACGTAAAAAAATAGTCTTTGCAACTAATTAAAATATGTTTGCTGACTTTGCTCTATAAGTTTTACCTGGTTGTCAATAGAGCCTTTGCATGGCGGCCATGACATGGGAAGTCACATTGTCACCGTGTGTCATGCATGAGTAGGTGCTTTGTGGTTCTATAGTTGCATCATTTAAATAAGAAAATCTGCCTCCTGTCATGGCCGCCGGTGCAGAAGCTCTATTGGAGCAAGGAGGAACAGAGGAAGGAAACATGATTGGAGAAATATCGGATGCATTAAAAATCAGATGCAATAAAGATAAGACAATATATAATAATAATAATAATAGCAATCGGGATTGAGTGTCTTGCCCAGAGTCACAAACATGTTGACCATAGTGGGGCAACCTTCCGATTGCGAGCCCCGCTTCATACCCACTAGACCACACGCGCTCCCATATGATCTGCATTCAAGGTAATATGGAAAATAAATGGGTCTAGTATGAAAAATATGTGGTGACAAGATCTAGTCTTCTTTTCTGATATTTTTCAGGGCAAAAGAAATGACCGGGAGAAGAAACGGTTGGAGCGTATCAGTAACCAGATGCAGGACTTGAGCGGCAAGGTGTTTCCATCTTGCGTTGGTCTAATTGAGAAACATTTCCTAGAAGCTCTAGAACAGTGTAAGAACAACTGTCTTTGATGTGTTAAGGCCAATGAAATTAGATTACTAGTTTCTCGTCAACCATTTATTAAATTTTGGAGAGGGATTTTTTTTATTATTCATTATTTAATTAACTGCCATTTAGAAACTGATTATTAAGGCTCTAAACTCGCCCAGAAATGGTTTGGTGCCAGTATCAATGCCATTGAGTTATACCGGGTAGCTTGTGTCTGAAGGAACAAGTTGAGATGACAAAATCATGGGAAATGACAAAGGAGATGTCTGGTTATGAAAGAGCAATATATTTGAATATAAACACAAAAGCTGCAAAACACAGATCGCGACTGCACAACTAAAATGGAAACATTTCGCATGGGAGTAGTTTGCATCTGATTTTTCCACTTTTTTTGCAAAATAATGAAATTTTGGAATAATGAAATTTTTTGGTGCGGGGTCAAAATCACATGCGGGCGCTGACGAGAAACTAGTAATCTAATTTCATTGGCCTAAAGTAATTAAAGACGACCGCATTTATTTTAACTTCCTGACCTATTAAAACTATGTTCTTTAAAAAGTGTTTCTTGTGCTGATTTGCTTACATGTACTTACAGTGAAGGTTTCCAACGTGATGTGTGAAAGACTCCAAAAACAAGAAAAGGACAGGCTAGCGGTGAGATTTAATCATTACCTCTGGTCATTGGGCTCTCAATAGTATTCCTTAATTTCACCTTCTCACTTCCCTGGGGGATATACAGCCCCGACGAGTTCAATGCGTCCTAATTCCCATACCAACGTCCCAAGATAAGAAGAGTGACCCTTCCTAAGACGCGTCTTAGCGCTTTGTGAAATCGGCCCCTGGTCATGTATTTAAATCAAGTAACGGGTCTCTCCAGTTGGTACAAATTGCCAACTAACCACTGAGACCTGGGATCGATTTCCCAAAAGGTAAGATGAGTTCAATACGTCCTTATTCCCATACTGTTTCAAGATAAGAAGACTGACCCTTCCTAAGATGCGTATTAGCACTTTGTGAAATCGGCTCCAGGTCTCCTAAGGGGGTAAGTATCTTGCCTAAGGGCACACATGCCACAATGTATCTTTGCCAATAAACAAATCTAAATTTCAGCCACTTGGGGCATTACACACAGGCTTTGAATCCACACAATTATTTTCCCATCTTACTTTTCTTAATCCTTTTGCTTTCAGACCACGCCTCTTGAGAAGGAGCGTGTCAACAGGGATGAGGAATGGAAGTCGTTTCTGGAGCATCTCGGCCAGCAACGAGACGCCTTGGATTCACAGCATCAACGCAGTATCCAAGACATGGAGGAACACTTTGAGAAACTCAAGCAAAACCTCAACGTGTAGCGACCACAAATCACACTACTCATAATAAGTTAGGGATATTGTAGGCTGTACGCAGATATTTTATTGAGGGTATGCATTCCGCTTAAATGATTTTGTGTATGATTAGACAATTGTATCTGTATGACAGACACGCCTTGACACAGGAATAGGTAAAAACAATCTTTTGAAGAAGAAAAAAATTTCCAAAATTGACATTAGTGAGGTTTCGGTGTGCACGGTTAGTGATTACGACTACGATTAGCCAAACCTCAAAATCGTTACCTTTCGCTGTCCGTTTTTCACTAAGGTGTAGAGGCATTGCTATCAGTGTAAACAACAAAACAACACTTGGGATATTTGTGTAAACGCCACAAGTACGCACAAATCGATGACGTAAAATTCACTAATAGTCGTCGTTTTGCCTAACCGTATGCGGCCGAAACCTCCCTAATGTGCCAACATCCCCAACTTATTGTGAGTATTGTATGAACTCAAACGGAGTCTGTCAACAGTACTGGAGAGGTCCGGGTCCCCCCCAGTTGAAATTCGGAAATGGGTATTTTTCACAATTTTACAACATTTTAGAGGGTTAGTGCCCACCTGGAAAAATGTGTGCACCCGTACCCCCAGGTGCCCCCTCAGATGTCTCACTCTAGTTACGCCGCTGATCACAACATACATTGGGGTGAAAACTTGGTGTTACCAGCATGCCCTCGCCTCTTAAATTTCACGAGACTCGTTAGTCGTAGACACTAATAACCAGTACACATTTAGTACAAAGTTGGCCATAGCGCCCTTTGAAACTTGGACAAAATCAAGGGTAGATCAGAGTGACATGCTTCTTATTTTATTCACAAAGAGAAAGCAAAACAAAGTTGGCAATAAAATACCCGGTAGATTATTCTTGCTAAATTAGCATAATTTGCATTTATTTTTTTCTTCATGTACAAATACATGTACAAGTCTTTTACATACACATTTATTCGCATATTTTTGCACAAACATTTTAAGGTTAGGGCTGTCCAAATTTGTCAATATTTTCCCAGTTCTACAAAGCGCAGGAAGGGGGGTCGAGCGCCACGTAGGACTTTACATGCACTGTAAAATGTTGACTTTTCATGGTAGTGACAAAAAATGTTGATAAGTAGTATTTCGGGGGGAGGGAGGGGGTCTTGAAAAATACTACGCTCTGTAGAACTGTGAAAATGCTGAAAACTTTGGACAGTCTTACATTTAATTACATTTACTCGTAGCACAGTGACAAATTGCTGTTGTTAAGTTTGTGCATGGTTTATCGAACAACGAATGTACAGTGTGAACTGTCAATTGACCACTTTCATAGATGCCATCTTTGTAGGAAAAATACAACTGCGTATTAAACGCCATAAAGTACGCGTACGCACATTAAAAATGTTCCAAACATGCACGCGTGTTGCTCAAAACTTTTAAAATGCAGCACAGCTGATGCTCGTCAGAAGTGACATCATTTTTACACAGACTAAATTAATTTTTACAATATTTCTTTATAATTTTTGTGCAATATTTAAATGACAATTAACAAGATTATGATGAATTTTAAGCTCAAGTGTATTATTTGTTTCATAATTATCAAGTGATGTTTGAATTTGTTATGCAAATGATCCATTCCAAAGTCATACAAACTGTTGAAATGTAAATAAATTGTAACAGCTCTTCTTACATGCTGCTAAATAGAGTACCTAAGTGAACATGTCACCTTTTGTCAGTGGACTAGACACAAAAATGACTGAACTGTGTCCCTGTGCTTTTGCAATGGATGTTTCAGTGGAGAGCTTAATGTTTGGAGCCAGTTACCAAGGCAACAATATCACACCAGATTTCTGTATATTATTTTAAGGATGTGTATAATTACGGTAAGGGTGGGGTGGGGGTGGTCTTGCAAGTACAGACATGACATCTTGAGAAGTTTATGTAATCGGATTGAAAAGTAACCATGTATAGACCTTTTGCAGGGGCAGCCATGACAGAGGGCAGTCACATGTGGATCTATTATAACATCATTTAATTATAAAAACCTGCCCCTTGTCATGGCCGCCCGTGCAACAAGTCTATTATATGGCAGATCTACGCAACCATTCCAGTTTCACAATTATAGGACAAAGTTCAAATTCCATATGGCTAATTCAGCTGTACTGAATCATGCCACAAAGAGACGATAATGATCTACGGTATTTCTATTTTTAACCAAAACTGCCTTAGTGTACTGTATATAATCCCGAACAATTGAGTTAATCAGGACCATGCAACACGCAAATACACTCTTTTTTTTTCCTGTATAGACCGTATCGAATAGCCACCATTTCGTGGGGCAGTTTCTTTGTTCCTTGAGGACATGCATGGTTGCACATATTGTGCTTCCATCGTTGAACGGTTTAAGTAACGAAAGGTGCCCCACGAAATGGTGGATATTCCATACGGTCTATAGAGCAGAGTTATAGTCGAGTCCATCACAAGTCCCTGCGTCTTAAATAAAGTCACAAGCTATTCAAATGAACTCCAACAAAGGCATTCTTTTATGCTTGTTCATCCTTTGCTTCTTGTTACTGGACTTGTCACGGACTTGTGATGGACTCGACTACAACCCCCGTACAGAGACGACTTCAAAAGTCAAAACAACATTGTCATTTCAAAACAAAACTGCCGTTTACCATTTCAATGTATAGTTGGTTATTTATGTAAATTTACAAAACAGACATGCAAATCTCATGAGCATAAAATAAACAAAGTAGTTTCTCCTTTGAAATAAAAAGAACTTTGAATATATACCTCGCTCAAATAAAATGCTCCAAAATAAATGCAACCAAGTCCCCACCAGGGAAAAAACTCAAGTTCCTTGATAAATTTTAAAACACGCCAAGAAACAAAACAAGTTTTTCTTTTATTTTCAAGTTAACTCGATGAGACTTGCAAATCTCTTAGATGTCTCGAGACGGCTTCTAACTCTTGATGCTGACTCGCAGTCGTGGACTTCAATACATCTGGAAAGACAGTTTGAGGCTCCTTCCTGCTGAGGTCATTAACGGACTTGGACCGCGTTAAGATACTAGCACACACAGTTGTTGATTCCAGGTCAAGACAATTCAGTGGCGCGACTGTCGCCTTCTTGTCATCAGTCTCTAATTTTTCGTTCGTGGGATCCGTAGTGCGACGAGGTCGGCCTGAGGCGCACGCGTGTTTCGGGATGTGGTATGGTCTACTGTATCTAGGTTTCGAGCGTTGGTGACCGCGGAATACACGTTTCTCATCCGCTCGTAGATTAGGAACCGAGTCAGACGCTCGTAAACTTCGCGGTGCCTCGTCAACCTCTGATGTTTGGGCTTTCGGCCCAGTCGAACGGCGAACGGGACCTACGCAGGTTATGTAGGTTGGGTTCAGATGGACAATGTTGTAGCATGACGACCGTCGGTTGCCTTGTTCTTTGAGGTAATCTTTGCGGCTGTCCGTGACTGAACTCAACATTCCGAGTTCATTTAAAGCTGCATCTAAATCCATATCCATGCTTGTTGCGAACTCACGATAACACGGACACAACCAGAAGCTAAAAATGAAAGGAGAAATTGCATTGAGTCAGTATAGAACAAAAAGTATATATGGATCACTATATATATATGGATAAACCCAAGTAGCTAGGCCAGTTCAACTTTACTGGTCCATTAGGCATAGTTATGCACCTATCAATAATGTTCCCCCCACCCCTCGCTGCCCACCCCTCGCTGCCTCACCCCGGGCCCTAGGTGGCCGGGGCATTTGACCCTTTGAAAATTTTTTTTGTGCATTTGCATGTTTTGCACCCGAGGGTTGGGTTTTATGTCTCCTAAATTTTGTCACGTAAAAAGTGACAATCATCACCTCTTAGGTCGGGTAGCCCGGGGGGTGGGGAAACAATTGATAGGCCTCGGTGCACGACGGGGCGTGCGCGGTATAAATCACGACATAACAATCATGACGCATACATAATTTTGGGTTAATTTTGCACCATTTTCTCAGACAATTAACAAAATTATATCATGATTATATTAACAACGAGAGCATGAAGAATCAAGAACCAAGCTATTCAAACGATGCGTGCCTATATAACTACACATGTATCTTACACTTTTACAACACAAAATAAACATGACGAAACCAAACAAACAGGCTCTATCTTGATAATTTACCTGAATTAACCTGTAGATAGAGGGCGCTATTCAACATTACCGTTGAGTTTACGTTTTCGGATTTGTGCGCGCGCTATGCTCAAGCTGATAAAAACGTGTCTTTCTTTACGATCATTTTGCGTAGTTTACCGTGCATGGACACCCAGGATTTGGTTTGTTATGACCTATATACCATGTAGAAATGTTAGTTTGATGATAAAAACGCAATATTAAGATGAAAAATTGCATGGTCAGTGCATTTTCCTACCTCCATGGTCAGTCACATGTCACAGTGCAGCAGCATGCATACAGCATAGCCATAGGCTAGGCCATAGCAGTCAAAGTTAGCATCCAAACGCGAAATCTGCGTAATATCGACGTCGAAGCCTTCTGTGATGATCTTCGGCAGTCTCCACTGGTCACATCTCCTTCAGCCACCCTGGACTCTCTAGTGGATCAGTATGAGCGCATTCTCTGTGGTCTTCTTGATGACCATGCGCCTCTTTGTAAGCGAACCATCAAAGCACGCCCTCACTCGCCCTGGTACAACGACGCTCTTCGATCCGCTAAGTGCCACCTACGTCGTCACGAGCGCCGCTGGCTGACCACCAAGCTTGAAATTCACAAACAGATCTTTAAGGAGCAATCAATTCAATACAGCCAACTTGTGACCAAGTCTAAAACCGACTTTCATACCCGCCAGTTAAATCAGTGTGACAGCAAGCACTTATTTCACGTAGTCCATAAGTTAAGCGTGCCTCCTTCATCAAAGCATCTTCCAACTGGTCTCCCCATAGATGTTCTGGCCTCCCGCTTTGGCGATTTTTTTGACTCGAAAGTCAGATCACTTAGGTCGGAACTTGACATGGCCTCTTCCTCATCACATCCAGCGCCAATTCGTCCGACCAATTCCTGTGCAACAGAACTTGATTGCCTACACCCCCTCTCCGAGTACTCTGTCAGGAAGTTGATGATGGACGTACCTACTAAATCCTGTCGACTGGACCCTATTCCGACGTGGTTAGTAAAGAGTTGCCTTGATGACCTCCTGCCTGTCATCACTAAAATCATCAATATGTCTTTAACTGAGGGCATGCTCCCGGAATCCTTAAAGATCGCGCATATCACGCCGGTAATCAAGAACCATACATTGGATCGTGAAAACCTGAAAAACTACCGGCCAATTTCAAATCTTAAGTTCCTAGCCAAGTCCATCGAGCGTGCAGTAGTTTCCGAGGTCCACACTCACCTTTCAAGACATAACATGCATAGTCCTATGCAATCTGCATATCGCAAAGGACGGAGTGTGGAGACGGCTCTGGTTCGGGTGTATAATGATCTCCTCCTCGCTGTGGACCAAGGTAATGAAGCGGCTCTTGTTCTCCTGGACTACTCTGCGGCTTTCGATACAATAGATCACCACAATATGCTGCAGAGACTACACCAGAGGTACGGTGTTACTGGCTCAGCTCTGGACTGGTTCAAATCATACTTTGCGGATCGCAAACAGGCTATCTCCATTGGTGATGCCATATCTAACCCGTATCGCGTCGACATTGGAGTGCCGCAGGGATCTGTTCTCGGCCCCATGTGTTTCACACTATATACGTCTCCCCTAGAAGATATAATTTCATCATATGACATTCACTACATGGTCTACGCTGATGACATTCAGATGTACACAACGATGTCACCAAATGGTCGCACCAACGCCATTGCAAATTTAGAATCTTGCATACGTCATGTTCAATCCTGGTCCGTTTCGAACAAACTGAAGCTGAATGAAGACAAGACTGAAATCATCCACATCTCCTCCAAGTTCCGCCAAACCTCAACTATCTCTGCATTACACATTGGTCAGCAATCTGTAAACACTGTATCTTCTGCTCGTAACCTTGGAACTGTCATTACATCATCTCTGGACATGCATACTCACATCAACAAAATATGTCGTCAGTCATCATTAGGCCTTCATAAAATCGCTCAGATACGCAAATACATTGATCAAAAAACAACGGAGAGACTGGTTCATGCTTTCATCACCTGTCGCCTTGATTTCTGCAACAGTTTACTCCACGCTCTCCCTGACAACCATATTCGCAAACTTCAGCGCATCCAAAACTCTGCGGCCCGTCTTGTTACTCGTTCATCTTTTCGACAACACATAACTCCCATCCTCCGCATACTTCACTGGCTTTCCGTTTCCTCGCGCATCAAATTCAAGATTCTCCTTCTAACATACAAATGCCTCAATGGTTCCGCACCTAAGTACCTACAAGAACTCGTTCATGTCTACCAGCCTACTCGTACTCTCCGATCCAGTACTTCACTCCAGCTCACTCAACCCACAACTCGAACCAAGTCGTACGGTCATCGGTCCTTTGCATCCTCAGCACCAGCCATATGGAATTCACTTCCGCAACACATCAGACTTACTCCTACGGAAAATCAATTCAAAAATGAACTCAAAACCCACCTTTTTAAGTAATTAATTAACTAAAGGCTTTTCTTTGTGAAGCGCTTCGAGACATCTGTGGGAAGCGCTATATAAATGCAGTTTATTATTATTATTATTATTATATCGCATGCATAGCACAGCTCAGCAAGGTCGCGTCGCCGGCAACGCCTCCCCGGCCCCTTCCCCGGCCCGCTCCCCCGGCGCGGCCCGCTCCCCTTGGCGACTTCTGGCACCGCTGCATGCGCATGGGTTATATATTAGGCCAAAAAAAAAAAAAAAAATATGTTTAGCCATCATGATGATCATGGCCATGGATCGCGTAAGTTGAAGTCTCCCAAAAATGATGCGGTGACGCTGCTTTTTTTCTCTCGCTTTTCTTAACTTGTCTAGGTAAAAAAAAAACTTTGACGCGCAGGGTTGAAAGTAATCATGGTAATGGCCGCGCTAACGCCAAACATATTTCTTTATGTATCGTTCCCATTCTCTTTTTGCAGAACTCCACAATGAATGCAGAGTCACAGAACCCGTTTGCAGATTTGAAGATCGACTCACACGAACCACTGCACAAAGTGACGTCCCGGTCCAAGTGCCCACAATGCAGTGCGTCGAGGAAATACTTCTGTTATAAATGCTGCATTCCCATGCAAAGTATTGAAAGAACATACGAAACGGTCAAGGTAATTCTATCCCACAATGCAATGCTTTATATTTTTTTAAAGCTTAGCGTACATCGACTTTGCAACTGGAAGCAACTCAACTGATCATGCAGTTGCTGTCGATGTGCACCTCACATATTCAGACGTACTTTTAGAAGGCTAAAAGTGTTGTTTTGGACGTTTTATATTGGGACGTTATCATTTTCTATATACACTTTTAGCCCCTTAACATTTTAACCACCTTCGATCGTGTGGACCGTTCTTACACGCCCTCAAGAGGCCAGATACACATGTGTAATATCGTACCGTAAATTCCAAATCAGACATTTAAAAACTCACCATCGGGGTCCTTGTAATCTCAAGACTTCTGTACCCTTGTCGTTCACTGTCCATGATGACTCAAACATCAAAAAAGGATAACGGGGAGCAAAATCTGGAGTAAAATCGACAAATTTGGACAGACGGGAGACTTGACCACGTCATGCATGTTGAATTCGCTACCCATGTGATCGCGTCAAAAGGAAAGTAGTCCCACCAACGCGGATGGATTTTGTTTAGCCTAGATCTGCCCCCTGTCTATGTGCGCTACGCTGCTCTCGCTCATATACAACGCGTGGGGAAGTTAGTATGTGGACAGGGGTCCAGTCTAGGCTAAACAAAATCCATCCGCGTTGGTGGGACTACTTTCCTTTTGACGCGTCTCAGCATGAAGTCTGTGTACCGCACTGCCTGAAAATTTTCGATTTTACTCCAGATTTTGCTCCCTGTTATCCTTTTTTGATGTTTGAGTCATCATGGACAGTGAACGACAAGGGTACAGAAGTCTTGAGATTACAAGGACCCCGATGGTGAGTTTTTAAATGTCTGATTTGGAATTTACGGTACGATATTACACATGTGTATCTGGCCTCTTGAGGGCGTGTAAGAACGGTCCACACGATCGAAGGTGGTTAAAATGTTAAGGGGCTAAAAGTGTATATAGAAAATGATAACGTCCCAATATAAAACGTCCAAAACAACACTTTTAGCCTTCTAAAAGTAATTCAGACGCACTCTTTCAACCTACAGCAACTAGTTGCAAGAATGCCTACATCGACAAAACTCACCGCAACTGGATACAACTAATTACCAGAAAGAAGAACATAAGCAACTCGCGGCCAACTGCAATTTTCCCAGTTGCCAGTAGTTGCAAGTGTGCATACATCGACCTTTTTAAGCAACTGATCAGTTGCTCCCAGTTGCCGTGAGTTGCTTCTAGTTGCCGGAAACATTTAAGTTGCCACTAGTTGCTTCCAGTTGCATTGTCAATGTACACTTGTCTTAATCAGTGCTATCTCCCTTTTATAACAGTTGCCGCTGAAGGTTGACATCATTAAACATCATCTTGAACTAGACGGGAAGAGTACCGCCGTGCATGCAAGGCTTCTGGCCCCAGATCATGTGACCATATATACCTATCCAGAAATACCGCTGTACGTCGACAAAAACAAGGTAAGGTATACTATATTGTCGGTATTGGGTAAAAGGATTAAATTCCAGAGTCTGGCAAATGTGATTTAACAAACAATGTGACTTAAGAAATGCTCAAAAGACCTTATAACATATTATTACCGCTAAGGTGAGTTTGCACAAAAACAGAACTGTATTGTGGGAAGGTTGTCGGGGCAGACTTTGCCCCATTTTCCTGCTTTTGTGCAAACTTACCGAAGAAGCAATTTGGATAAGGTTAGGAAGAAGTTTGAAAAGTTTCATGGATAAATGTGTTAATAAATTTTTTTTATATCTTTGCTTTTTCCATCATTTGTTTCAGATTCTTCTTGTTTTTCCTTACAAAGACGCCATTCCACTCGAGGAGTTAGTTTCGAGCAAAGCCATAAATGAGAAAGAGGTAGTTCAAGCTCATATCCATTCCACAGACTCGCCGAAGAGCAGTCCGTCAGAGAGAGATTGTAAAAATTCCATGCTGGAACCAAATGACACCAGGACAAACAATTCTGGATCCCAGCGTAGTGCCGCATGCACGTGTAGTCCAGCATTAAGGACAGAGTGCAAATTTTGCGAAAGTACAGTTGATAAAGACGGTGACAAGTTGCACTCGTCAGCATCATCAACTGTTTCTGAAAGCAGAAATGAACAAGCTGTGGATTCTAAGGAGCCTTCTTGTGATGAAACAGCATCCCGCTTTTGCCACCAAAAAGACAACCGGAACTTGTCAGAAACGTGCCATCACGAAGACAAACTTCTAGAAGTTGTCAAGGATGTTGATGTGGAATCGCAAGAACATCTGTCCAAGAAGATCCGCTACGATCAGGAGCCATGTTTGTTTGATCGCGTTATCTTTATCGACAGCACTTGGAACCAGTGTGGAGTTATAAGCAGGGACAAGCGTCTTGAAGGTATACATAATGGTGGATTCTTGTATAAGGAGACGTCCATAAAGTATGTACGGCTACGCACGAAATGCCGACTTTTTAGACCTCCTTCCCTCCCCCCCCCCTGTATGCATATTCCGTGACGTCACCCATATGCTTTAACGTTGGGTGTACGCATTGGCTCCAACCCCCCTTCTCCCCTCAATGCGTACGTACTTTATGGACGGACCCATAGCGCACATGTCTATGCGAGGCGTTCTGTTGATGCTGTTGCCATTATTATCGTTGCCATCAGAACCACTTCGACTAGGTGGCTGCCTGGCCAAGGCGCACAACCCTATCAACACTTAGATTGTGGCATTTCCCCAACAGCTCCCCGAATATCGACCAGGTTGACAAGGCAATTGAGATTAAATGACTTGCCCAGGGACATCAACTTGGAACTAGTGGAGCTCCACTTCTGGTGATTCCCTGATGGCAGTGATAATAACGGCAACGGCGCCAGGAGTATCCTGAAGGATAGATATGTGTGCCATACAAGATAAAATAAATGTTTCTTTAATAAAAAGTGCTATCACTTTCAAGAATAGCTTCTGTTGTTTTGATGTAGTTGTCAACATTTTAACGCAAACTTTATCTTCTGTTCTTCATCAGGCATTCAGCGAGTGGTTCTGCGAGATCGTGAGACCACTTTCTGGCGATCGCAGTCCGGTAAACCACAGACGTACCTCGCGACAATCGAAGCTATCTATTACTTCCTCATCGACTACCACAAGATCATCCTCGGGAGGTCCTACAATGGCGAGTACGACAACCTGTTGTTCTTTTACAGCTTTATGTACGATCTTGTTAAGAAGACGAGGAAAGAGAGGGATTTGGAAGAAGGTAAAACGTAAGTCTTCAAAATAGTCTTGGGAAATGTTTCAGGGCTGGAATTTCAGAGTTTACAAAGTATCTTTGCCCAGTTGGGCTCCCATGCAACACCGAGAGAAAAATTTAGTTCAAAGGGAAAACCTGAAGGAGTTTACCACTGCTGTGCCTTCTAGCTTAACTGGTAGAGCATCTGCCTCGTGTGTCAGAGCCTCAAAGGTCGTGGGGGAAGGGAACCTGAGGGAGTATGCTACTGTGCCTCATAGCTCAGCCGGTAGAGCATCTGCCTGGTGTTTCAGAGATCTTAGGGAAAACCCAAGGGAGTATACCACAGTGCCTCAGCTCAGCTGGTAGAGGATCTGCCTGGTGTGTCGGAGGTCTTGGGGAAACCTGAGGGAGTATACCACTATGCCTCATAGCTCAGCTGGTAGAGCATCTGCCTGGTGTTTCAGAGGTCTTGGGGAAACCCGAGGAAGTAAACCACTGTGCCTCATAGCTCAGCTGGTAGAGCATCTGCCTGGAGAGTCGGAGGTCTTGGGAAAAACCTAAGGAAGTATACCACTGTGCCTCAGCTCAGCCGGTAGAGCATCTGCCTGGTGTTTTAGAGGTCTTTGGGAAACCCAAGGAAGTATACCACTGTGCCTCATAGCTCAGCTGGTGGAGCATCTGCCTGGAGAGTCGGAGGTCATGGGGGAAACTTGTGGGATTATACACACATGTACCACTGTGCCTCGTAGCTCAGCTGGTAGAGCATCTGCCCGGTATATCGGATGTTTTGGGTTGGAATCTTGATGAGGATCATATGAAAATTTCTGTCAAAAAACAGATTTCTGGTTTGGATAAATCACGTGGTCTTAGAGTTAGTTTTATTTCCAGCCGTAGAAACCAGCACGAAGTGCGAGTTCCTTTTGTCATTCGAGGTTGGTTTCTCTTCTTGTTGAAAAAAAATATCCTACGAGCACTATGTGTACATACCGTATTTTCCAATTTGTCAACAGATTTCATAAGAAGGGTTTCTGGTGTTGATATTAGACGAGAGAATCTCTCAGATTTTTGCGTCTTCGCTTTGATAGATAATATCCGAAGAAAAAAACAGCATATTGCGGACGTTGGAGAAACCAAATAGTTGTGTTTAAGTTGCTTCCTCGAGTCAGCGCTGACCTGAGGGATCATGCAAGGTGTGATGAGTTAGGGAAAACAAGGAAACGAGGTTAAAGACGTGTCGACCCATATCGAATGCCACCTTTATTTACAAACACATGATACCCCTTGATCACGTGGTACCCTTTCTTTACCTTTCATGGTCAGGACTAAAGGCGTGTTCCCATTGGACTTCTTTTTCAACGCCCTCGCGGGAACTTTCCGTGACTCCCTGTAAACATTCCTTCCTGTAAACCACCCGTGCGTTCCCACTTACCATATATTTTACACGACGCGAGCGGAAAATTTAGCTACTCGGTTGGCCATATGTGGTCAATTGAGGGCGTGGTTTACATAACCTTTGACCTAACAGGATGTTTGACATGCCATGGCAGTCCATGCGATACACATATAGACTACTAAAGTGTGATGTCAGTTGCCATGGTAATTAGGTCTAAACATTCGCTGGTAATCTGAAATGTCCATTGCCAAAGCGCAGGGAAACAGTTCACTGGTTTTAGTTTAGACCCAAAAACCTTGGCAACGCACAAAGGGTGACGTTTTCACTTTAGTAGTCTATTGGCGCGAAATTTTGCATGCTGCACGAAACCCAATCAAATTTCGAACAACTTCGAGTAAACTTGCCATTATATTTGCGAAGAAAAGAGCATGAAAAAACACGTGCATACGTTGGAATTTACGAGTGTAATAAAGGAAACAGTAGTTTGAAAGCATTTTATGAACTTTAAAGGTGTACGAGGTATGATATAAAGCCCGCCGTACACCTTGCGTTTCGTCTGTGATCCGATCACGATAGCGCATGTTGTGGAGTTGCATCACAAGGTGTACGGGTTTTGCGATGCGTTCCGGTGGCGATGTGGTCAGGATTTTGTGTACGTGTCCGTCGCAACGCAATCGCAGAATTTCGAGCATGCTCGAAATTTGGCGTGTCTGTGCAATCGCAATGGAGTCGGAACGCAAGGTGTATGGCCGGCTTAAGGGTCCCGACATTGACATGCAGTTGTGGGGGGGCGGGGGGAATCTTTAAACTGAGTTGTTTGTTTGATTATCCAATGAATGAAACACAAAGTGATTGTCTGCGGTCTTTCAAAGATTGAAGTGCACAACGAGACAAGATTGCATCATAAGTTGTGTATAGGTGGATCCAAAAATTATTCGCTGTGCGCGTTTCTGGATCCTCTCAATTCGTTGGCTCTGGTTAACGGTCAGGGCGCCACTCCAAACTGATAAGAGGTCTAATGTATGCCATATACATATAGTGAGTCGAATAAAACCAACTACATGTATACACTTTTAAAATTACTTGTGTTTTAGTGTACCGATATTTATATGAGATGTTTTGACATGTGTTTTGGATAAGTTCTCCTGTGTCTTGTGGTGGCAGTTTAATTAAATTATGTTTCATACATGACCGCACATGAGGCAAATGGAACACGACTTGCGCCAACTGATCAGAATAAGAAAAACTAGACGAAAACAACAACTCCCCTCCCCCCTCCCCCAAACCTGCCTTTGTTTAGTTTGTGGCTTGTCCCTGTGGCTATAGATTGTCACTAAATCCTCATATGGAAGTTTCCCGTTAGCAAGTTTTTCAATATATTTCACATGTCCCATTTCAAGTCATTTTAAATGAAGACACCAATATCACCAACATATTTCTGACGTCACTGATGATTTAACCAATGGCCAGTTTTGGTCGTCGGTAACGGAAGCCGATCATTGGTTGAACCATTAATTACGCAGAAACATGATTCTGGTTATGATTGCGAAAACACCCCCCTCCCCGATTTGGCATTGCGTGCCAATGGTATATAGGCGTATATACCCGCGTGGGTGGATAGCGTTCATTGAAGCGAGGATCCGAGTGTCCCATTATTATTATTAAATTCAATTCTGTTTATGGTATACAAACAAGCTTTAGAACATTACCAAACCGAGTTGAAATCAGTGAAATGTTCGGACTTCCCTTTTGACCTTGGCCTTTGTTGGTGCCACTTTGACGTAGATTAGGGCGGAGGTCTTACATGCACACCACTTTTTCAGTCAATAATATTTATTGTTGACATGGTTTGTACCGTGACCCCTCTCCCCTCCACCTTAGGCAAACCGGGGGTCGTGTTCAATAGCGCAATACGTATGTATACCGAGGAAGGATGCTTCAACAGTGAAGGTATAGGAATGATATACCCATACAATACCGGCTGCGCGTACGTATTGTGCTATTGAACGCGCCCCAGGTTTCAGTTGACATTTCCTTTCAGATCTGGATTTGGATCAATCAAAACCACTCTCAAAACTATAGCATGACTTGAAAAATTGGTGGGAAAAGGAGAATGCAATATACCGTGTAAGTCTCGCGGGGGGTCTAACTTACAGGGACCATGTCAGGGAATGGCAATGGGGTTTTAACGTTGCGACGATCTTCTTTAAGTTATCACTTTACCGTACCGCGTTTGTAAAACGCTCAGACGCCAATAAATTTTCATGTCTCAATTTCTGGTATAATTTGACAGTATTTTATTTATAGAAACATCACAGGAAAAAAAATGAAGTAGGATGATTGATGGCTTCTATTATGCATGGTACACAATGAATGGGGCTTGGCTGGGGCCCAAGATTTCCCAGGCTCGGCCTGACTGGTGAATGAACTTAACATTAAAGGCAACTATACAAGCTCCAACAGAGGACTCGATTGAGAATTACATGGAGTTTGAGTTGAATTGGCTGAAAGGTGTTTTAGTCATTAAAAGTTACCAAAATGCACAGGCAAATCCAGCCTCATTAAAATACAGGAATACAATGTAATTCAGGAGGTCGGACCCTGTGTATTCCTGTATTTTAATGAGGCTGGATCCGCCACTGAAATGTGCCTTCGCCGAAAGCAACCCTATCATCGGAAAGTACCCCGTAGCATGTCGAAGGGTTTAAACATATCTATAGCTAGGATCAATTTTTTTAAATTGCTTTTTAAAACTATATTTTTTAAACCAATTTTACCATAAAGACTACCAGGTTAATTAAATGTATGTTAAGCGACTGTCTAAAATGTATCCTTGTTCGATAAATGTATCCTATCAATAATAGTAAAACAAATTTCCACCAAGAAAACGAAATATTTAATTTGAACTGTAATTAACTGCATTAGGAAATACGTTGAGCCATAGAGTCAAACGGTCGTTATCGAGTGGGAAGTTTTTGTTGATGACGAAATCACCAATTATTGCGGTGAGAGTGATAAATCTCTCTGCCATTGACGGCCTGTAGAGGGCGGTAGTTATCCACCAGCTGGACAGTGTGATCTGCAGTCGCCTCGGTGCCGTAGAGAGCATAAAACTTGTGCATCTGTAAAATAAAATTAAAAAAAATCAACAGAATTAGCTTTTTGAGTGTAACATTTGCATATTGCCTAGCTGTGGTTACCTCAGCCCTAACTGTATCATGTAGTTATCTGTATTAGGGCTGAGGAAACTTGTCATCATGAACACGATATCTCAAAACATTAAAATAAAAATGTGTCATTTTCTCCCCGTGACACACTAATTCCCCCTGGGACTCACCCAAACCTTGTCAGGCATAACCACTACGCAGGTCCTTCAGGGAAATAACAAGCCACGATGAAGATTCAGCCTACCATTGCAGCGAAAAAAAGGAGGCATACTGGGTTATCGGTTCGCTCGGGAAGACGCTCATTGCTTCGTGCACAGTCTGCGCGCATGTATCCGCACCCGCACCGCGTACGTACGTCCGACCAACCAACTGAAGCGCACACCCGACGTCTTGGACGTACGTACGCGGTGCGGGTGCGAATAAGTGCGCGCACCAGTCTGTGCACGAAGCAATGAGCGTCGTCCCGAGCGAACCGACAACTCAGTATGCCTCTTTTTTTCACTGAAATTGTACGCTGAATCTTCATCGTGGCTTGTTATTTCCCTGAAGGACCTGCGTAGTGGTTATGCCTGACAAGGTTTGGGTGAGTCCCAGGGGGAATTAGTGTGTCACGGGGAGAAAAATTACACATTTTGATTTCAATGTTTTGAGATATCGTGTTCACGTTGACAAGTTCCCTCAGCCCTAATACAATAACCACATGATAAAGTTAGGGCCGAGGTAACCTCAGCTACTGGTGCCCCAAATTCTTCACTTTTAAATGAAGGTGCAGTTTATAAAATCACATATGATATTATTGCTACGTGGTGCACGCCATTGCCCAGCAACCAACAGTCTGGTTGCTTTATGCCATTCTCTCCTACGGTGAACACGGTATTGATTCTGTACTTCACTCCTGCTGCGTGCATGCACCACATAGCAACAACAGATTAGTCAGGTCGAGTAGATACTGAGTGTGCATGTAAAAGGAAGTACGTCAGTACACCGGACGCTATTAACGTTACACGTGCAAAAGGCCGATTCGCGATATCCCCAGGTTTTAATCAACTATCAATTTCCCCCCTTTTTCCCCCAGGGTCACTTCAAAAGAGCTCGGACTTTAGTCTGGACTAAACCTGCAACGAAACCAACCTTTCGCATGGAGATCATGATTGGCTGCTCGAAGAGCGTCCAGATCACATGTTCATCACAAGGGGGCGTGGTTAAGGAACCACGGTAGCGGTAGAACCAATCAGCGTTATCGGGCAGGAATGCCAGTAGGGGAGTCAACGGGGACACGAAGATGTGAGACTGGCCTGGCGAAATAAGGGCAATCAAAACAAGATTTAAGCCCGGCGCAAATGGGAGGCAAAAACACGAAACGCGAAACAAGTTTTCATCGAAACAAAGTTTCGGTCTATCGTCTGCGGCGCGCGGTACTTGTTTCGATACTGGAGAAACCGATGACCAATCATCAATCAATTTCAGGATCACGCGGTATCAAGATATCATGTGACTGTACTGCTTTATTGTCGCCGCTGGCGGCGCTATATCCGTTTCAGTTGCATTTTTGTGTGTGTGTGTATGTGGCGTTTCTGTTTTCCGTTTGCAGGGTGGATACACTGAAACGGGCAGTAAACGAATTTGTTTCGTGTTTCGTGTTTTTTGCCTCCCGTTTGCGCCGGGCTTTATTTAAACAAGGAAGCATTTTCGCTCTGTATAGGCCTACTTTGGAGACTGTACCGACCCCTGGATTTGTGTGAAAAAGGTCGTTTGTTTCCCCCCGCCGCCCCCAACCTCCTTTTCCCTCTCTAAATCCCCATTATCCGCTGGTGTTTTCTTCCTACCTTTATTTCCAACTTTTGGCAAAGTATGCAGGAGGATATCAAGTGGGGATCCACGCAAAGATGGGTTGTGGCCAATCTGGAAGATTTGAAATTTGTAGATGCGTCTACGTTTTTGTTTTCGATAGAAACAATATTTGGAATGACGTCATGGTTTCCGCCATTTTGTGTGGCATTTAACTGTCGTGCACTGTGGCGCGAGTGTCGCCAGTAAAACGAGTGAGAAAACATATTAGTTGCACTTACATATATCTCTAAGAAAAAAATGTATTTCATGCTATATCGAGTAAAACCACGAGTTTTTACAAGTACAATGTTTAATTCTAACGTATTTCAACGAAAACACGCAGTCGCCTTTTTTATGTCGTGACGTCACGAACAGTAACTGGATAACATTTGTAAAATTGAAAAATCATAAAAACAAAACCATGAATATTTTAAATGACCTGGATGAAAACACCAAACACTGCAACGCCGTCCACGTGGGTCTTGGCCGTAGCTACACTCGTGTATTTCGTGTCAAAGGTCACCAGATGCATCTTAGGAAAAAAAGTTCGAATGAATAAAAACTAATTAAAGGCCAAATATTTGTCAGTTACACAAGAAAATAGTGTGGTTACAAAATCGGGAAACAGACCCCAGTTTTAAAGATATTTTGTGTATACAATTTACTATGCATGCCTGAACGAGAACCAAAATGGCGTTCAAAGTGTAAGGCCCATACCTCCGCGTCATATCTCTTGCCGTTAACCGTGTGCTCTGATCCGCCAGCGTGCGGGTTTCCCCAGTGGAAATGAAGCTGTGCCACTTTGTATTTCGCGCCGGGAAGACCGCCCCCACTCACGAAAAAGTCGCCATTGATAGCAAGTTCCACTGTAAGAGAGAGAGAGGAGGAGAGAGAGAGAACATCTGCAGCAATGCGGAAATGTAGTCTTGGCTTACATGATATGAAAATTGGGACACATGCCTGATAACATCCCCTTAAAACAGTGCCCCTTTAACGCACTCCCCGATCGTGCCCATTTCGCTGGGGAACAAGCGACAGAAATCTTGTCGCCTCTTTGGACCAATCAGGACACTAATTGGCAGTGCATTGCAGGCATTAAAATGTAACGCGCGCAGATTGTAAACACCGTGCATGCATGTGATACATGTACTCGGTAATGCTGGCCGTGTCTGCGTCGGCGATTGGCTGCTATTTAAAGCATACAGGGGAATCCGTTCCATTCACTTTGGTCAGCATGCAGAGTAAATTAAGATCGTCGCCGGAAATTTGAGTAAGGGATGGGACAGTCATAAGGAACAGAACCCAATGGGTCTTTCTATATATAAATTGGGGGTCCAGCTTTGGTGTCCCCCGTTACATTTTACATCTTGTTTTTGTAAATTCGGGACACATTCTTCAAATACTTTCCATCTCAAAGAGTGAGTATATAAAGTACAATTCATACAAAATGGCTTAAAAGCCATTTTAATAATTTTTGTACGAAAAACAACACATTTTAGGTGTAACGGGGGACACTAAATGTCACACTTTTGGACCCCTAGTTTATAGAAAGACCCACACACATACATTGTGGTTACTCAGGTTCCCATTGGAACGAATGCCAAAATACCAAAGCTTGATTATTTATAATTCTTACAGCGTCTTGAGATAAAAGGCAAAACACTCCTTAAAGACTCATCTTTTCAAAACTGTTCATTTTTATAGGAGTTGCCCATCAATTTTATCAACTAATTTCCACTTGAAAACACCCCTGCATAAGTGAAAATTGCCAGCGGCCATTTTGGGAAAGGTCCCAGACGCTACTGAGCAATATAGGGCCACTTTCACAAGCCGGGTTGTCAAAAATATACTTAGAAAAATATACCCCACATCACGATGATGCAGTTTCCACACAAGATTGCAGTCGTTCAGCTGTAAACCTTTATATAAACAGTTGTGGGCACGCAAAATACTAATAAGGGTGGCGCACCGATCTCTGCCTTTTTAGTGGAGTGCACCATTCTACGCTACCTGTGTGTCCGTTGTTTTTCAATATCATTGTGTCGCCATTCCCGCCAGCAAATCCCTCAAAGTTCAAAAAGTCGAACTGAACCTGTGCCGCCTGATACGTATCTATGTTGATGGGTGATTGACGCGTGCCAGCACAGTACTCGGGAAACATGTTGGGCCAGTTGGAAGGAGCTGTGCGATTTGTCAAATTGAAACAAAAATATGTTTGTAATAGTTTGTGTTATTAACATGCTGATTGTCTAAATAAAATTTTACAACAGTGACAACGTAAATGGATTAATATAATACAAAAGGACGCGCATGTCTATATATAAATACCCTCTTACATGTACCGCACATAAAATTACACGAGGACTCAAAGGGGAGACTCCGGAAGGCATCGTACCCCAACCACTAAATAATACTAATAATAATAGACAGTTCTTATATAGCGCATTACTGATCCGACGGATCTCTCAATGCGCTTTCTGCATTATTACCCCTGGTCATTGGGCTCAGTAATATCATTCCTTATTCCTTCTCAGCTCCCTAGGGAGTATACAGTCCCGTGCAGCTTATGCGCACAGGGACTAATCAAACACATTAGCTTTCTCTACCCTCACAGGTACCCATTTCCTCCTGGGTGGAGAGAGGCAATTCATGGCAAAGTGCCTTGCCCAAGAGTACACGCACCATGGACAAGCCGGGATGGGATTCGAACCCACGACCTGTGTATTGACCACAGTCTTGGATTCAACACGCCATACCGCTCGGCCATGGTGCCCCATATATTAAAGACCACCAGCCCGCTGTACTATTTCATGCAGGGGTTTGGCTAGGGGCACATATTTCCCAGGGTCGGTCTGACTGGTGAGTGAACTCAACTTACAAGTGGATCCTCCACCGTAAGTCCATTCAGGTTCGCCTGCTGTAAAGTACAAAAAGACGTGGGTAAATCTTTTTAAGAAGACATATGGAGGCGTGTTTATCGAAATGCAGATTAAAACAATTTAAACATTAATTTTTGTGTATTTAACTTTTAACAAAGTCTATTGACACCTCACAGCTGACTTATTGTTAGAGCGCTGAAATGACCGGAAGATTTATCGGTTCTGATCGTTTAATAATAATAGTTTAACAATACTTTTTGTTCCTTCGGCACGACACCTCGGATAAAGCGTTTCGCAGCATAAATTGTCACCGTGATAACAAACTGAAATAAATATCTTACCGGCTGACCGGGAAGAAAACTCCTCCGCATCTGAAAAGCAAGGTTTTCAAAGTTTATGAAAGGGTCTTTGATGGTAATCTATTCGGTCGGCCAAAAGGAAAAGTCGTGGCGTTGCTGATAAAAAGCATTTTGTCAAACTGAAAATTTACGAAACACAAACCATGTTTGGTGGAGCATGTTTTCCCAATTTCATTGCGCCGTTTATGCGCCAGTCACACATACAAGACGCACGGCCTGCGCACTGAAAAATTAGCAATTTTGGCCAGTGCGTTGTCGTTTGCTAATCGCGATAAAAGCACACTGTTCCATTGGTTTGTACACAAACTGGTTTGCCGCTTGTGCGCGGCCTATCGCGACGCAGAAAACGTTTTGAGCTGGGTCAAAGTTCAAATTTGTTGAACTTTGACCGCGGTGCGCTGACATTTCCAACGCGCAGCCAATGAGGTATCAGAGAAGCCCCAAGTTACCAGAGTGGAATTTTCTATTTTGGAATAATCGGCGATTGGGAGCTCATGCAATGCGGTGAGCGCACAACGACGCACTGTGACCGGGCCATTAGCAAGAAATGCGGGCAGTCGGGTTGGCGCAAGTAGTGTGTAGGGCCTTAATGAGACACTTTATGCAAATTTGTGCAGATTTATGCATGACCACACCCCCTTAGAAGCTGAATATCTCAATGAGACAAATGTGTGTGAGACAATGGGAGAGGGGGCATTGTGTGAATATCTTAATGAGACAAGTGGTACGTAGGCCAATGAGAGAGGATAGGGGTGAATATCTTAATGAGACAGAGGGGCGTGAGAAAATGCGAGAGTGCGTCGGGTGAATATATTAATGAGACAAGGGGGCGTAAGCCACAGAGAGCGTGGAAGTGAATATCTTAATGAGACAGAGTAGCGTGACCCAGTGGAAATGCGGGTCGTGAACTGAATATCTTAATGAGACAAATAGAAAATATGAACCCGTGTGAAGGTGCACGACCTAAACAAATTAAATCCGTGTATATTGGAGTCAATGTAACCCGTTTTTACATAATCGCTACATCGCTACTCCATAAGACACGTACCGTGCTTTATTTCACTACACAAACTTGAAATCGCTACACCCATACACTGTGTACAAACGTCTTATAGTATTTACGTTTGATCATGTATATGTACTCTTATTTAAACTGCGTATTTTTTGACGTATTCTTATGTATAAGATACAATAATACGAAGGTCGACATTAAGAATAAGAACAATTAAAATACAGTAAATGAAATGCAGTACAATAAGAACGTTAAAACGTATGATTCACGTGTCATAACGTGTGAACGTATTTCATGTTGCAAAGTGATATTCCGGACGAGTATTTACAAAGTTATACCTAACTATATTGACGAACAGTCTATTCCACTCATTGTACATATACGCGATAATATGGTGCAGTACGTACCAGCATCCTTCCTATATGGTACCAGCCTCTATAACGCGTTGAGACAAGTCATACTGGCGAGGCCTTGAACATCCTGTGGGCCGGGCTTTGTTTGGGGTTGTGAGGGTCGAAACACCATGACGTCATAACGATGAGTCAGCACAAATGGTTGACGTGTTAATTAGTGCTCGTTCTCCAATGGCGCTAGATTTGAAAGCACTAACCCTGCTATTTCAGCTTCATTTTTGGAGTAGCATTTGTTGGATCCACAGCTCCAATACGTTTATTCCTTCATTTCAACTCAACGCAGTTTACAACATTTTTCAGAAATGCTGCAGCAACTTAGCACATCGACGCCAAGACGGAATTACATGGTAGTCAAGGTACGTTGTAAAAAATATTTATTTTACACGTCAATTTGTTTGTTTCCTTTGTGTTTTTCCTATAAGCTGTTTGCCACCTGAATACTGTAGGCTCCTATCATGTTTATTTGGTGTATCGGGCAGATTATTGTATCCTGTGTGGATACCGAACAAAGAAACCGTCCTTAGAGCGCGAAAATCAAATCGCTATCAAAAACAAATGCTGTAGACTGGTATGATAAAATAAGTTTACTAACATCATGCGTGGTTATATTTGAAGTCTTACATGAGTTTATTTGTACATTTTTTAAAAATATCCTTTTTTCATGTTGAAATTAATAGTTGCAATTACATAAACAAAACAAATTGCGGTTGATTTAATCAATAAATATTTACGATCGATCAAAAGTAAATACTCGCGTAAAAGACAGTATATCAATCTATAGCATAATATAATCCTGAACGGGCTGTTTGGTGTTACCCTTATTGATAATGGATTGCTGGAGAAGTGCCTACTAGAGGTAATAATTTATTTTCTACCAAAGGCACTTAATTTTAAAATAACAATTTCTTTTCTGAAACTACTAGTTTTTAATCCCCACCGCGTTCCTCACGGTCTACTTATTCGTCTTTTACCGAAACAGTCCGTTAAATTTGGCCTCGTGTTTAGGCATTACTCTGTTCAAGGCTTTGTTTACTTCCATGCCTTTATTTACTTTTTCTTTGAGCTCTTCCACAATCTCTTGATGAGTATCATTGTCTTTCAGATATAGGTAACTTGACAATAAATCCTTGTAGTTATTGAAAAAGATTCTCTCGACTGCCCAGAGGGTCTTCCTGTTGGCTTTTTCCTTGGCTTGATCTTCATCCATACCCTCGTTGACATACTTTTCATATTTTTCACTCCACATGTCTCCAGTGGATTCTTTGGCTTCTTCCAACCAGTCTCGATAGGCGACATTGTCTTCCAATTCAGAATCAGACTCATCCGATGATTTGTCATCTTTTTCTGTTTCAGATTCCAATTCATCTTCCTCAACATCTTCGTCATCAGCCTGCGTAGAGTCAGTTCCACAGCTTTCTATTTCCGAATCTTCAAATCTACGCTTTTTAAAATCGGGTTCATAATTTTCCATGTCCGAATATTCAGATTGAATAGGTTCAATTTCCCGATCATCGTCAACTCTGTCCGTTTGAGATTCATCTTCAGCATGTACATTCTCTGCATGCCGCCGTAGGTTAAATTTCCGCTCAAAGCTTTTGTCACACTGGTGGCAAGCATGGGGTTTGATTGCAGAAGCAGCATTCATATTGAATCTTTAAGGGTTGATCTCCGAATGGCAAAAATCGGATTAAATCGTTAATATATAACTACTCATTATGCTTATACCTCTGGTCTTTGTGCTCATTATGAACATATATATTCCCTGCTGTCTATAACGTCAGCGTTTACTCATTTCGCTGCTCACTTCGCTGCTCATTTTACTCATTTCGCTGCTCATTTGCTCATTTCGCTGCTCATTTTACTCATTTCGCTGCTCATTTTACTAATTTCGCTGCTCATTTGCTCACTTCGCTGCTCATTTGCTAATTTCGCTGCTCATTTGCTCACAGCGAAATTAGCAAATGAGCAGCGAAGTGAGCAAATGAGCAGCGAAATGAGTAAAATGAGCAGCGAAATGAGCAAATGAGCAGCGAAATGAGTAAAATGACGTTATAGACAGCAGGGAATATATAAGTTCATAATGAGCACAAAGACCAGAGGTATAAGCATAATGAGTAGTTATATATATTAACGATTTAATCCGATTTTTGCCATTCGGAGATCAACCCTCAAAGATTCAATATGAATGCTGCTTCTGCAATCAAACCCCATGCTTGCCACCAGTGTGACAAAAGCTTTGAGCGGAAATTTAACCTACGGCGGCATGCAGAGAATGTACATGCTGAAGATGAATCTCAAACGGACAGAGTTGACGATGATCGGGAAATTGAACCTAAAGTATTCAATCTGAATATTCGGACATGGAAAATTATGAACCCGATTTTAAAAAGCGTAGATTTGAAGATTCGGAAATAGAAAGCTGTGGAACTGACTCTACGCAGGCTGATGACGAAGATGTTGAGGAAGATGAATCGGAATCTGAAACAGAAAAAGATGACAAATCATCGGATGAGTCTGATTCTGAATTGGAAGACAATGTCGCCTATCGAGACTGGTTGGAAGAAGCCAAAGAATCCACTGGAGACATGTGGAGTGAAAAATATGAAAAGTATGTCAACGAGGGTATGGATGAAGATCAAGCCAAGGAAAAAGCCAACAGGAAGACCCTCTGGGCAGTCGAGAGAATCTTTTTCAATAACTACAAGGATTTATTGTCAAGTTACCTATATCTGAAAGACAATGATACTCATCAAGAGATTGTGGAAGAGCTCAAAGAAAAAGTAAATAAAGGCATGGAAGTAAACAAAGCCTTGAACAGAGTAATGCCTAAACACGAGGCCAAATTTAACGGACTGTTTCGGTAAAAGACGAATAAGTAGACCGTGAGGAACGCGGTGGGGATTAAAAACTAGTAGTTTCAGAAAAGAAATTGTTATTTTAAAATTAAGTGCCTTTGGTAGAAAATAAATTATTACCTCTAGTAGGCACTTCTCCAGCAATCCATTATCAATAAGGGTAACACCAAACAGCCCGTTCAGGATTATATTATGCTATAGATTGATATACTGTCTTTTACGCGAGTATTTACTTTTGATCGATCGTAAATATTTATTGATTAAATCAACCGCAATTTGTTTTGTTTATGTAATTGCAACTATTAATTTCAACATGAAAAAAGGATATTTTTAAAAAATGTACAAATAAACTCATGTAAGACTTCAAATATAACCACGCATGATGTTAGTAAACTTATTTTATCATACCAGTCTACAGCATTTGTTTTTGATAGCGATTTGATTTTCGCGCTCTAAGGACGGTTTCTTTGTTCGGTATCCACACAGGATACAATAATCTGCCCGATACACCAAATAAACATGATAGGAGCCTACAGTATTCAGGTGGCAAACAGCTTATAGGAAAAACACAAAGGAAACAAACAAATTGACGTGTAAAATAAATATTTTTTACAACGTACCTTGACTACCATGTAATTCCGTCTTGGCGTCGATGTGCTAAGTTGCTGCAGCATTTCTGAAAAATGTTGTAAACTGCGTTGAGTTGAAATGAAGGAATAAACGTATTGGAGCTGTGGATCCAACAAATGCTACTCCAAAAATGAAGCTAAAATAGCAGGGTTAGTGCTTTCAAATCTAGCGCCATTGGAGAACGAGCACTAATTAACACGTCAACCATTTGTGCTGACTCATCGTTATGACGTCATGGTGTTTCGACCCTCACAACCCCAAACAAAGCCCGGCCCACAGGATGTTCAAGGCCTCGCCAGTATGACTTGTCTCAACGCGTTATAGAGGCTGGTACCATATAGGAAGGATGCTGGTACGTACTGCACCATATTATCGCGTATATGTACAATGAGTGGAATAGACTGTTCGTCAATATAGTTAGGTATAACTTTGTAAATACTCGTCCGGAATATCACTTTGCAACATGAAATACGTTCACACGTTATGACACGTGAATCATACGTTTTAACGTTCTTATTGTACTGCATTTCATTTACTGTATTTTAATTGTTCTTATTCTTAATGTCGACTTTCGTATTATTGTATCTTATACATAAGAATACGTCAAAAAATACGCAGTTTAAATAAGAGTACATATACATGATCAAACGTAAATACTATAAGACGTTTGTACACAGTGTATGGGTGTAGCGATTTCAAGTTTGTGTAGTGAAATAAAGCACGGTACGTGTCTTATGGAGTAGCGATGTAGCGATTTTGTAAAAACGGGTTACATTGACTCCAATATACACGGATTTAATTTGTTTAGGTCGTGCACCTTCACACGGGTTCATATTTTCTATTTGTCTCATTAAGATATTCAGTTCACGACCCGCATTTCCACTGGGTCACGCTACTCTGTCTCATTAAGATATTCACTTCCACGCTCTCTGTGGCTTACGCCCCCTTGTCTCATTAATATATTCACCCGACGCACTCTCGCATTGTCTCACGCCCCTCTGTCTCATTAAGATATTCACCCCTATCCTCTCTCATTGGCCTTAACTCAGTGCGCAAGCCGCGGTCGGGCCGTCAGCGGCCCGCTAGCGGCACCGCTAGCGGGCCGCTGGTGGCAGCCACCCGCGGACCGCTAGTGCTCCGTTGGCGATTGAGGAGCGGCAGTGGCACTGGTGGTTTGCCACGTATACCGCTAGTGGTTCGCTAGTAGCTCGGGAGCTGTAAAACGCTGTTCGCGTGCCACTTGGTCGGTGTGCCGATGCCGACCGGCCGCTTCCCTGCCGACGGCAGCCGACGGCGGTCCGTCGGTGGCTTGCGCACTGTACGTACCACTTGTCTCATTAAGATATTCACACAATGCCCCCTCTCCCATTGTCTCACACACATTTGTCTCATTAAGATATTCAGCTTCTAAGGGGGTGTGGTCATGCATAAATCTGCATACATTTGCATAAAGTGTCTCATTAAGGCCCTACACACTATTGGCGCATCCTTCCCCGCCTTTTACCTCTGGCGTCCCGGGTTCGATTCTGGGGCGTGTTGGATTTGCAGTTCTTACTCGGCCGCGTGCTTCCCCCAAGAGATTTCCCTGGGGTTTTCGTCCCATTTCTAAACTACATTTTCCTTCTTCGTCCTCAGCAAACACCGTACATTTAATGGCATCTGGCCTGTGCTGTCGAAAATGCCATAAAAATTAACAGCAAGAAGAGCTGCTTTATGGGAAAGTTTTGCCCTGGAAAAACAGAACATGAACTTTTAGCTGCTGCAGTATTTTTTGCAAAACAAATCCTTGAAATATTATTGTGCCCTTACATGTACCCCTACAAGCTATAGACCGTATCGAATAACAACCATTTCGTGGGGCACCTTTTGTTACTTAAACCGTTCAAATGTGCAACCATGCATGTCCTCAAGGAACAAAGAAACTGCCCCACGAAATGGCGGCTATTCGATACGGTCTATACCTGCTAGCCGTTTTGACTAGTGTAGCCAATTGGTTGGCATGGATTTTCCCTACTGCATTGTTGGAAAAAGAGAGGCAAACACGAGATTTTTGTGGTGCTCCGGCGTGATGCCCAGATAGCTCAGTTGGTAGAGTATTTGGCCATGTAAGCCCAGGACCTGGGTTCGAATCCCAGTAGGGGCACTGCAATTTTCTCGCGGTTTCTTTCAGTTAACAAATTTGTTCAACTTACTTTCAAGGGCGAAAGCCGCAGCCACGCACGCCAAAAAGACCAGAAATCCCATGTTGAACGGCGTGAACTATCTACAACAGAAAAAGCAAGTATAGTTACATCGTGAAATATTCGCATTTCTCAATGTTCCGACTTTCGCAACGATTTTGTAAAATCCTCTTCAAAAAAGCTAGAGACAAACCTGATATTCAAACTGTGTAGAACTGCAGTTCGTTTGCGAAAATAATGAAGGAATCTGGTGCAGACCAATATGTAGCTTTCTGCGGACCTCGACTGTAACGTTGATTAATTACATTGCAGACCACGTGACACGTATATTTAGTATAGTAAGGAGTACATTGGTCATTGCGTGCTGACGTCACCAGTCACGTGTAGTGCACGCATCTTCCTGTCGCAAGGCCGTTGCTGAAACGAGTTGAGCTAGGCTGTATTCGGGTATTGTATGAATATTAATTAGCAAGTGACGGTGATCGCAACTGACCAATCACGCGCCGCGTACGTTTTAGTTCGGTCATCGCGCGTGCACGTAAAAATAGTGGAACATATTTGCGCGACAATATTAATTCATGATTCAAAATTGCATCATAGCTAGGAAAGAGCCAATTATCGCGGTAATTCACACGCGCCTCACTCAGTGTAGTGGTAGCATCCATTTTTATCGGGGTGGGGGTGTCTAATGTTTAAATGAACAGTTAGGACATTTTTCAATAAATACGTATCTTTATTCAGATGAACTGCGTTTAGCTTTTAGCGAAATATAGTAAGTCTTCTTTCTGTCTAACATCTATACCGCGTACATAAGTGCACGATAAAATAATAAACATGTACATATAAAAGATCTCCCCCATAAGAATCGTGGGAATTTCAGACTTGTTGAAACGAGCCTTGCTGTAACGCGCGAGATGATTGGTCGAAACGGCTTCATTAAAAGGTCATTTATGGGTCAAAAGTGTTCAGTATCTCTCATTGGTCGAACAGCCCCGGGGTCTAAAACAGCCTAGCTCAACTCGATTCAGCAAGGCTCGTTGTGAACAACTCGATGTCGGATAGCATGCAACGGCCTTGCGACAGGAAGATGAGTGTCGCGCACGGGACCTTTGCACATGTTGTTGCTAATCCATCCTGATTGATCAAATTAATATTGCGCAGTCAGGCGAAGAGAATTATATATAAATAGGATTAAAGGTAATTATGCCCAATCATCACAGGAATTATTTTTACTTTAAAAGAATTTCAAATGCAATTGGTATAAATTTAAGTACAAATGTTAAAACATAAGAATCGAGCACACGTAAAATCGACCAAAATATTGGTCAAACTCAAACGTCAGATGTGTTTATAAATACTCTGGTGTTAAAATGTTGACACGAACCTGGTGTAGAACTTGGCGTGATTCTTTTGGTGTTCAAGTAACATTTTACTAGTGTTAAAAAGTAACGCCAAGTGAGCATGCGCGAAAATCTAGCCACTGAGGGCGTGTTTGTTTCGGACGGATCCAGATTCAGATCCGCGCAGATCCAAGGTGAACTCGTTCACTTCGCGCACATCCTGATCGAGATCTGTGGAATCCTTCTCGAGAGATGGTTCAGCGCTAGATCCAAAATGGCGACGTAAACATCGTGGAGATTTTGTGTGAGTAAAACCGTGTCGTTTCAGTTTTCAGAGGCAACACACGATACAAACAAATTTAGAATGCTTGTTTATTTACGACGAATGTCGTGGGAGAAATTTGGAACAGAAATTTGACAAATTTGGTAAATAAATTGCAATCACGTGATTTGAGATCCGAGTTGAGAGCGGTTTCGTTTGTTTCTGCGCGGTAAAATAGATTCGGATCTGCCGTGAAACAAACACGCCCTTAATAGGGCTTGGGAATGTGATGTCATGCAACGTCACAATGCAGTGGTTTCCGCCATGTTTGTTGGCAGTAACATGCGCGATGTACGTTCAGATAAGCAATGGCAGCTGTGCGTATCACTGTTAAACTGTAGTGCAAAGACCCACAACCACCCTGGCGAAGGCCTATAGAAGGCAACAAAATTGGTCCACCCTCGTAAGTTGAGCACTAGTTTATTTTTTTTGCACTTTGCACTACAGTTTAACGATACGTTCAGCTTGTTTTGTTTCAACGCGTGCAGGATGCGTGCGACGCGCCGCGACATGTCGAATTCAACTACCAGGGCTGCGTTCCAAACACGCGAACATAGTTCCGACCTGTCAATCAACCGAACCCGCCGACCAATCACAACAGAGCTAGCAGACATCACCCACATAGGTCAAAGTGCACTGTACGCTCACAACATCACGCAATGTTCTGCCCCATACAATTTGTACAGTGTTGTATGCGATGATCCGGGTGAAAATTTGGTTTCAAGGCCGGTCGTTTCGTTGTTCAAAGGTACGAAAGCACGCATGTCATGATATGACATCCCTGTATTACTGGCCCTTTACTCAGTGTGTTCTAAGACAACTGTCGACCCTGAAACACGAATACCTTTGAGTTTTCTCCAATGAGTCTGCATGTGCTTTCCGTTGAAAGTCCCATTGCTTTGTGCGTTGTGTGACGACATTTTGACGATAGCGTGTGAGCCATAGCAACAATATCCAAGGGGGCGGGGCTAACTAGGCAAACTCGGAGCTATGCATTTGAGTGGAACGAATTGTGCGCCACCAACGTTCGTCAACGTTGGCCAACAAACTTTTGAGTTGTTCGCGATGAAATAGGGGAAATAAGATGACATGCAGCTGGTAATCTTCTTTGAATTATCACTTTACCGTACCGCGTTTGTAAAACGCCCAGACGCCAATAAATTTTCAAGTCTCAATTTCTGGTATAATTTGACAGTATTTTATTTATAGAAACATCACAGGAAAAAAATGAAGTAGGATGATTGATGCATGGTACACGAATGAATTGGGCTTGGCTGGGGGCCAAGATTTCCCAGGGTCGGCCTGACTGGTGAATGAACTTAACATTAATGAACTTAACATTAAAGGCATCTATACAAGCTCCAACAGAGGACTTGATTGAGAATTACATGGAGTTTGAGTGGAATTGGCTGAAAGGTGATTTAGTCATTAAAAGTTACCAAAATGCAGAGGCGGATACAATGAATTTCAGGGGGTCCGACCCCCTGAAATCCATTGTATTCCTGTATTTTAATGAGGCTGGATCCGCCACTGAAATGTGCCTTCGCCGAAAGCACTCTATCATCGGAAAGTACCCCGTAGCATGTCGAAGGGTTAAAACATATCTATAGCTAGGATCAATTTTTTTTAAATTGCTGTTTAATACCTTTTTTTACCCTTTTACCATAAAGACTACCAAGTTAATTAAATGTCTGATAAGAAGCGACTGTCTAAAATGTATCATTGTTCGATAGATCTATCCTATCAATAATAGTAAAACAAATTTCCACCAAGAAAACAAAATATTTAATTTGAACTGTAATTAACTGCATTAGGAAATACGTTGAGCCATAGAGTCAAGCGGTCGTAATCGAGTGGGAAGTTTTTGTTGATGGCGAAATCACCAATAGCGGCGAGAGTGATAAATCTCTCTGCCATTGACGGCCTGTAGAGGGCGGTAGTTATCCACCAGCTGGACAGTGTTATCTGCAGTCGCCTCGGTGCCGTAGAGAGCATACAACTTGCGCATCTGTAAAATAAAATTTAAACAATCAACAGAATTAGCCTTTTGAGTGTAACATTTGCATAATGCCTAGCTGGGGTTACCTTAGCCTTGTCCAAGGGCTATGATATTGTGTGAATCCGTGAAGAATTTGCATGTATGCTATGCAGCAAAAGTGCGCCATCGCGCGGTGAATTGTAGCCAACTGCAAAATAGTCTGTTTACCGAAATATCTTGGTCTGAATCCTGACTTCTCGGGCGAGGCTTGTGCTTTCTGTATTCGATGTGTTTTATGGGCGGGGACTCTTTATGCTAATTTTTCGAACAGAGCCCTGAGACGCGAAAGCTAACGGTTGTTTTGACAGAACAATACGGTGCCGTTTGAAAAATAGCAGATTTTCCGTACGTAGCCTATACCCAGTTGGTAAGTTCACAAACACGTCATCCCTTTACAGAAAATATGTGAGGGATATCTTCTGGTCTTCGTGAAAGTCATCAATTTGCAATTTGTAGGCTGCATAATTCAAACTACCGTTGATTTCCTCAACGAAACGAAACCAACCTTATACATGGGGATGATGATTGGCTGCCCGAAGAGCGTCCAGATCACGTGTTCATCACAAGGGGGCGTGGTTAAGGAACCACGGTAGCGGTAGAACCAATCAACATTATCGGGCAGGAATTCCAGTAGGCCATAGGGAGTCAACTGGGACGCGAAGGTGTAAGACTGACCTGGCGATATAAGGGCAATCAAAACAAGATTTAAGCCCGGCGCAAATGGGAGGCAAAAAAAACGCGAAACGCGAAACAAAAACGTTTTTCTCGTGACTTTGACATTCGTCTGCGTTACCCCAAAACAGAAAACACCGTTTCGCGAAATGTTGTTTCATCGAAACATGTTTTCATCGAAACAAAGTTTCGGTCTACCGTCTGCGGTACTTGTTTCGATACTGGAGAAACCGATGACCAATCATCGATCATTTTCCGGACCACGTGGTATCAAGATATCATGTGACTGTACTGCTTTATTGTCGCCGCTAGCGGCGCTATATTCGTTTCAGTGGCATGTTTGTTTTGTAGACTGGTTCCCGTCCACATATTCCACACAGGATAATATTTTCGCAATAAGCGAACCAATCTATAGGGATCGGGAACCAATCTAGTTTGTTTTGTTGTGTGGCGTTTCTGTTTTCCGTTTGCGGGGTGGATACACTGAAACGGGGGGTAAACGGAGAATTTATTTCGTGTTTTTGGAGACTATACCGACCCCTGGATTTGTATGTACAACGTCGTTTGTTTCACCCCGCCCCAACCCCCCCCCCCCCCCCCCATTTTCCGTTGGTGTTTTCTTCCTACCTTTATTTCCGACTTCCGGCAAAGTACGCAGGAGGACATCAAGTGAGGTTCCATACAAATATGGGTTGTAGCCAACCTGGAAGATTTGAAATTTGTAGATGCGTATCGTTTTTGTTTTCGGTAGAAACAAAATTAGGAATGGAGTTCCAATGACGTCATGGTTTCCGCCATTTTGTGTGGCATTTAAAGGCAGTATACATAATTGGTAATCTCGAAAATCATAAATGTTGAGACGAAAATTCAATTCCCCCCAAAACCATTTCGCCCAAGTGCCATTTCGCCCCAAACCACTTCGCCCGAGTACCATTTCGCCCCAAATTACTTCGTCCAAACACTACATCGCCCAAATGCCACTTCGCCCCAAACCCACTTTATGCACAGGGCGTGGTTCAGGGCAAAATGGTTCAGGCGAAATTACTGCAAACCCTTTTTCAAAAGTTAAACGAAGTACGGAGCTGGTTTTTGCTCAAGTTGGTTTTAATCATGTAGGCCTATATCTTCAATCACACAGGGAGATAAAACAATATGTAACAGTTTTACCAATCATGTATACTATATTTAACTGTCGTGCACTGTGGCCTGAGTGTCGCCAGTAAACAGGTGAGAAAAACATATTAGTTGCACTTACATATATCTCTAAGAAAAAATAATTATCCTTTTTCATGCTATATCCGTCGAGTAAACACACGAGTTTTTAATGTTTAATTCTAACGTATTTCAACGAAAACACGCAGTCGCCTTTTTTATGTCGCGACGTCACGGAAAGTAACTTATGCAACTGGATAACATTTGTAAAATTGAAAAATCATAAAAACAAAACCATGAATATTTTAAATGACCTGGATGAAAGCACCCAACACTGCAACGCCGTCCACGTGGGTCTTGGCCGTAGCTACACTGGTGTATTTCGTGTCAAAGGTCACCATATGCATCTGGAGTTCGAACGATTAAAACAAAAATTAAAAGCCAAACATATTTCAGTTACTGTATACAAGAAAATAGTATGGTTAACAAATCGGGAAAACAGACCCCAGTTTCAAAGATATTTTGTATTGTATACAATTTACCACGCATACATGAACGAGAACCAAAATGGCGTTCAAAGTGTGAGGCCCATACCTCTGCGGCATATCTGTTGCCGTTAACCGTGTGCTCTGATCCGCCAGCGTACGGGTTTCCCCAGTGGAAATGAAGCTGTGCCACTTTGTATTTCGCGCCGGGAAGACCGCCCCCACTCACGAAAAAGTCGCCATTGACAGCAAGCTCCACTGTAAGAGAGAGGAGGAGAGAGAGAGAACATCTGCAGCAATGCGGAAATGTAGTCTTGGCTTACATGATGTGAAAATTGGGACATTGTACCTGATAACATCCCCTAAAACAGTGCCCCTTTAACGCACTCCCCAATCGTGCGTACCGAGGCCCTGTTGATTGAAACCGGCCCCATTTCGCTGGGGAACAAGCGATTGGCTGCTATTTAAAGCATACAGGGGAATCCGTTCTATTCACTTTGGTCAGCATGCATCCCTGTTATTAATTTGAAAAACTGCGGAATGGCTTAAATTAAGATTGTCGCCGGAAATTTAGGTAAGGGATGGGACAGTCATAAGGAACAGAACCCAATACAATTTCTTGAAAGTATAGAAATAGTTTCTTTTCGGCATAACATGACCGAATTGATTCATTAAAATTACATCAAAATGACTCGGGCGTGTGTTGGCTGAACACAACAGCCGGCTTACTCCACAAATTTGCGTGGATTGTTTAAAAGCCATTTAAATTAATGATTTTTGTTCGAAAAATAACACATATCAGGTGTAACGGGGGACACTAAATGTCACACTTTTGGACCCCTAATTTATCGAAAGACCCATCAACACACACAAACATTGTGGGAGGTTCCCATTGGAACGAATGCCAAAATACCAAAGCTTGATTATTTAGAATTCTTACAGCGTCTTGAGATAAAAGGCAAAACACTCCTTAAAGACTCATCTTTTCAAAACTGTTCATTTTTATAGGAGTTGCCCATCAATTTTATTAACTAAGGCTGGATCCGAAATAGTGGCTTTGGCTGTGGCTGCGGCTGTTGCTATGCTGTTTCTAAGGACTTTCATTGTCCGCCCATAGCAACAGCATAGCAACAGCCATAGCCACAGCCAAAGCCACTAATTCGGATCCAGCCTTATTTCCACTTGAAAACACTCCTGCATAAGTGAAAATTGCCAGCGGCCATTTTGAGAAAGGTCCCATACGCTACTGAGTAATATAGGGCCACTTTCACAAGCCGGGTTGTCAAAAATATACTTAGAAAAAATACCCCACATCACGATGATGCAGTTTCCACACAAGATTGCAGTCGTTCAGCTGTAAACCTTTATATAAACAGTTGTGGGCACGCAAAATATTAATAATGTTTGCGCATCGATCTCTGCCTGTTTAGTGGAGTGCACCATTCTACGCTACCTGTGTGTCCGTTGTTTTTCAAGGTCATTAGGTCGCCATTCCCTCCAGCAAATCCCTCAAAGTTAAAAAAGTCGAACTGAACCTGTGCCGCCTGATACGTATCTATGTTGATGGGTGATTGACGCGTGCCAGCACAGTACTCGGGAAACAATTTGGGCCAGTAGAAAGGAGCTGTGCGATTTATCAAATTGAAACAAAAAAATATTTGTAATAGTTTGTGTTATTAACATGCTGTTGCCTAAATACAATTGTACAACAGTGACAACGTGATACAAAAGGACGCGCATGTCTATATATTAATACCCTCTTACATGCACCGCACATACAATTACACGAGGACTCAAAGGGAAGACTCCGGAAGGCATGGTACCCCAACCACTAAAGACCACCAGCCCGCTCTACCCTGGGACTATTTCTCTGTCGATGTCAGGTCATTTGTTACAAACACTGGGCCAGGGTAAGATGATTATTAATTTATGCAGGGACTTGGCCAGGGGCACAGATTTCCCAGGGTCGGTCTGACTGGTGAGTGAACTCAACTTACAAGCGGATCCTGTACCGTAAGTCCATTCAGTTTTGCCTGTTGGAAAGTAGAAGACATATGGAGGCGTGTTTATCGAAATGCAGATTAAAACAATATTTAAAAATTAACTTTGTGTATTTCACTTTTAACAAAGTCTATTGACACCTCACAGCTGACTTATTGTTAGAGCGCTGAAATGACCGGAAGATTTGGGTGAAATCACGCTTCGGTACGTTGCTTTGATGTTGATTAAATTTATCAATTATCGGTTCTAATCGTTTAATAATAATAGTTTAACAATACTTTTTGTTCCTTCGGCACGACACCTCGGATAAAGGGTTTCGCAGCATAAATTGTCACCGTGATAACAAACTGAAATAAATATCTTACCGGCTGACCGGGAAGAAAACTCCTCCGCATCTGAAAAGCAAGGTTTTCAAAGTTTATGAAAGGGTCTTTGATGGTAATCTAGTCGGTCGGCCAAAAGGAAAAGTCGTGGCGTTGCTGCTGCAGTATTTTTTGCAAAACAAATCCTTGAAATATTATTGTGCCCTTACATGTACCCCTACAAGCTATAGACCGTATCGAATATCAACCATTTCGTGGGGCACCTTTTGTTACTTAAACCGTTCAAATGTGCAACCATGCATGTCCTCAAGGAACAAAGAAACTGCCCCACGAAATGGCGGCTATTCCATACGGTCTCTACCTGCTAGCCGTTTTGACTAGTGTAGCCAATTGGTTGGCATGGATTTCCCCTACTGCATTGTTGGAAAAAGAGAGGCAAACACAAAATTGTTGTGGTGCTCCGGCGGGATGCCCAGATAGCTCAGTTTGTAGAATAATTGGCCATGTAAGCCCAGGACCTGGGTTCGAATCCCAGTAGGGGCACTGCAATTTTCTCGCGGTTTCTTTCAGTTAACAAATTTGTTCAACTTACTTTCAAGGGCGAAAGCCGCAGTCACGCACGCCAAAAAGACCAGATATCTCATGTTGAACGGCGGGAACTATCTACAACAGAAAAAGCAAGTATAGTTACATCGTGAAATATTCGCATTTCTCAATGTTCCGACTTTCGCAACGATTTTGTAAAATCCTCTTCAAATAAGCTAGAGACAAACCTGATATTCAAACTGTGTAGAACTGCAGTTCGTTTGCGAAAATAATGAAGGAATCTGATGTAGACCAATATGTAGCTTTCTGCGGACCTCAAGTTTCAACTTAAATACTCGACTGTATAATGTTGATTAATACATTGCAGACCACGTGACACGTATATTTAGTATAGTAAGGAGTACATTGGTCATTGCGTTCTGACGTCACCAGTCACGTGTAGTGCACGCATCTTCCTGTCGCAAGGCCGTTGCTGAAACGAGTTGAGCTAGGCTGTATTCGGGACTTGTATGAATATTAATTAGCAAGTGACGGTGATCGCAACTGACCAATCACGCGCCGCGTACGTTTTAGTTCGGTCATCGCGCGTGCACGTAGTGAAATATGTTTGCGCGACACTATTAATTCATGATTCAAAATTGCATCATAACTATAGGGAAAGAGCCAATCGCGGTGATTCACACGCGCCTCATTCCGTGTAGTGGTAGCATCCATTTTTACCGTGGTGGGGGTGTCTAATGTTAGGACATTTTTCAATAAATACGTATCTTTATTCAGATGAACTGCGTTAAGCTTTTAGCGAAATATAGTAAGTCTTCTTTCAGTCTGACATCTATACTGCGTACATAAGTGCACGATAAAATAAAATACATGTACATTAAAGATCTCTCCCGTAAGAATTGTGGGAATTTCAGCCTTGTTGAAACGAGCCTTGCTGAAACGCGCGAGATGATTGGTCAAAACGGCTTCATTAAAAGGTCATGTCTGGGTCAAAAGTGTTCAGTATCTCTCATTGGTCGAACAGCCCGGCGGTCTAAAACAGCCTAGCTAGCTCAACTCGATTCAGCAAGGCTCGTTGTGAACAACTCGATGTGGTAGCAACAGTCTTGCGACAGATGAGTGTCACGCGTGCGGGACCTTTGTCTGTATCTGTCAAATACTGCAACAATCTCCTCGTCGGGATATATCAGTTGCAGGCGCAGGCGTATTGTATGTTGTTGCTAATCCATCCTGCAGGTATCAAATTAATATTGCGCAGTCAGGCGACGAGAATTATATATATAAATGGGATTAAAGGTAATTATGCTCAATCATCACTGGAATTTTTGTTAAGAATTTCAAATGCAATTGGTATAAATTTAAAGGCACAGGCTCGTCAGCAATGCGCGCGCGCCAAATTCGTGCCACGAAATACGCAGCTCCATGCCTTTGCTAAGGGCTATGTCACGGTTTGCGCATGCGCCAAATCCTTTTATATTTTGACATACGTGCGGGCTCAGATGAATGTAGTGCAATTTCGTTACACAACGCCATTGGTGCGTGTGCTATAGTTGTGTACATCGTGTACTTAGCAGTGTGTTCGTTCATGAGTGTTTACATTACGCAGAATTCAACTACATTGTGCATCGTGTGCGCGCATTTGTTCGATTTGGCATCGCGCACGCGCGATTGCTCGATTAATGTATGGAAAAACAAAATCGTACAGCGGTGGCGGCCACTGTGTCTTTCCAAGGACAGAAGGTATGCTGTAAAATTGCTGTCAGGACCAAATAAGCTTGTCAGTTTTGATGGAAAACAAGGTTAAGTAAATTGCTGTATCCAACCATGTCATTCATATCATTCGATGCCGTTTCTGTCATGTTTTGTCGAGTTTTTTGATGGGATGAAAAAAACTCTCTTTTTAACGACGGCCGCACACACGGTGATGTCGATGTTTGGCGGCTTAAAAATACGGCAAACAGTGCGATTCCAAGTAAAAAGTAATGCATCAGGACATCCTGGACGTTGACAAGTACACCACTGCCAAAATTACTAAAGAATGATAAGGGATGGCAAAGATTGAATAGGATATGCAAAACCTGGCGACAAAACTTGAAAAGTTAGCCACACTTTTTCAAGTTTTGCTGCGCATGCGCAAACCGTGACATAGCCCCTTTAAGGGCGTGTTTGTTTCACGACGGATCTGAATCCAGATCCCGAGTTATTTTACGCGCAGAAACAAACGTAACTGCTCTCGACTAGGAATTCAAGTCACGTGAATCGGATCTGCGCAGATCTGAATCTAGATCCGTCCGAAACATCGAGAATCGGGTGGCCACGGCCAAAAATAGATTTTGTTCATGCTTTTGACCTTTGCCCCAAACTAACAAATTTTACTTTGTTGCCATGGCAACAGCCAAATTACGATTTTAGGATGGTTTTGCAATTTTTTTCACTTTTTGAAGAGTGAAATTTGCATATTTTCAAAACTGCTTCACCATTAAACAAGATATAGAAAATAATTTTCTTTAAAAGTTATTGATAGGTGGGTCCTTGGAGACTGCATTGCATGTATAAAAAATAGTCACAGGTATTTGGGTGGGTTATACCATTTATTTCAAATAGGGGTGTTTTTTTTCTTTTTCAAAGTATGAAAATATACAATTTTTTGACAGCTCATAACCCATATGGGGCCAATTTCACGGCGCTGCTAAGCACACAAATTTGCTTAGCACAGGATTTGTTTGCTTTATTTTGCAAAAATGGATTGTCAGCCAAAATCGTAAGTGATGTGTATTGAAAGGTATTCTCCTACTCTTGCGAAGAACACAAGTTGGCGTATAATTTTGGCTTGTAATCCATTTTATAAAGCAAATAAATCCTGTGCTAAGCAATTTTTTGTGCTTAGCAGCGCCATGAAATTGGCCCATCATGATGGTAGTGCTCCAATTTGAATATCGGCCACATATTGTTGAGATGAGACATTGGTCTTGTGGAATATTTAAAAAACAGCTGGGGGAAACATACTTTATTGTTCGCAGTGTTGCCAGACATTTTCCCATTTTTTCAAATGTTGGTGGAAGGCTAAGTAGAATAGGCGACATTTCAAAAAGGTGGCAGAAAGAGGAATTTTTTTGTAGAAGGTTGTAACATGTTGATTTGACCTAATTTTGCGGTGGTGAATCAAAAAATGATGGTTACGAAGCTGTATTTTACGTTAAAGGGGTATTTTTGGCAAAAAATAAACAAAATTGTTGAAAAACAAGGCTTTTTTTTTTTTACAGGAAAACCCTTTTCCTCAAATAGGTGGTGAATCCAAAAATGACTGTTACGAAGTTGTATGTTAAGTTAAAGGGGTATTTTCGGCAAAAAAGTCTTACAATTTGTTGAAAAACAAGGTTGTTTTTGTACAGAAAAACCCCTTTTCCTCAAATAGAACATGGTAACATGCCACTCTTACTTAATTTGGGGTGGTGAATCCAAAAATGACTGTTACGAAGCTGTATGTTAAGTTAAAGGGGCAATTTCGGCAAAAAACGTCAAAAGATTTGTTGAAAAACGGGTTTTTTTGTACAGAAAAACCCCTTTTCCTCAAATAGAACATGGTAATAACAAGCCACTCTTACTTCATTTGGGGTGGTGAATCCAAAAATAGCGGTGTCCAAGATGTATTTTGAGGGCAAAGGTTCTTTTGGGGAAACAAAATCTAAATGATGTTATAATTAAACACATTTTAAAAGCCTGCAGTAAAAACAACAACGAATATACAGTGATCATCGTTGTTCTCTTAATCCATCATGGCAGACTTACACTGCAAAAACTGTGGTGTTAAATTAACACCAGTGGTGTTGTCTTATATAGATACCAAGGCTGGTCTCTACATAGGTGTTAATTTTAATACCACACTTGGAATAAATGCATTATTTTTAACACCCTTGGTGTTAAAACTAATACTTGTGGTGTTAAAATTCAACACCAGGCTTGGTATCTATATAAGACAACACCCACTGGTGTTACTTAACACCACAGTTTTTGTAGTGTAGAGCCGCCCAGATCAAACACGATGCAGACTGTCACAGCTGTTGTACTCGTGTCCGGTGGTCAGCTTCTATGTAGCACACCCAGGTGGTGCTTGGGCGGCCCCTGGGTCTCATTCAGGCAACGTCAGAATATGGAGTCCCGATCCCCCTTCATTGTTGATGCGCAGCTTAGTTAAGGGTGCCATGAGCTGGCATGTCATCTGGTAGCAGTCAATGTGGCCAAAGAGAGGGTGACGTCTTCGTAAGATGGTTGCACGGATATCTTCGAGACTGGTGGTTCCATTATGCACATATCATTCGTTCCAACCAAATTTTTGTATTTGTTTCATAAGGAGAAGTGTATCCGAGAAACAAACAGCAAACCAAAAACATAAAAAGTTGCAAGCAAAGACATAATTTTCGACCACTTTGTTTTAGGACGAAATGGATGAAAAGGTAGGATTGGCATGTTCCCGATTTATCTTTAAAATATTTGTTTTGTACTAAAACATGGCATCTCTAATCCAAGAAATGTTTCCACCTTTTAATTATAATGTACAGGTTTGCAACTAAATTCACCCCATCCTTCTCTTATTACCACTTTCAAATGATAGGCCGTTGTCTCATATTACCTGGAGCAAAAGAGATGTTAACACTCCTAGTAATGTGTATTTTGCACACTTACAAGTTCAATATATTCATATTCCACTGTAAAACTAATATGATAAGATTATTTTCTTTTCACGCACTGGTTAATTTTCATTATGGAAATACATGCTTTGTACTACATGTGTAATCATTTTGAACCATGTTATGTGGTTGTGGTTCTATAGGATCGCTTCAATACCAAACAACAGTTTTATAGTAACAGTATTGTTTGGATTTATGAATACAAAAATTGCTTTTATGCTTTTTGTCAAAACAAAAACCTTTGACCATGAAAATACAGCCTACTGGTAAAGTCATGTGGATTCAGCACCCCAAATTAACTAAGAGTGGCATGTTATGCATGCATTATATTATACGCAGATATTTGATTGTTTTTTTAACCAAATACTCAACGTTTTCAAAAAGATTTTCAGTATTTTTTTCCAAAACCCCTTTAACTTAAAATACAGCTTGGCAACCATTTTTGAATTCAGCACTCCAAAATTCTACTTTAAAAAAGCCTCTTATTAGGCTATATCTCTTTTCTCCTCTTTTTTTTTTTTACCAAAAACTAATGTTTATAAACTTGTTTATGTTTTACCCAAAAAAAGCACTTTTGCCCTCAAAATACAGCTTGGACACGGTCATTTATGGATTTAGAAAGAGTGGCATGTTGTGGCATGTTATGGCATGTAACCATGTTCTATTTGAGAAAACAGTGGTTTTTTTTGCACAAAAACTCGTGTTTTTTAACAAATTTCTGGCATTTTTGGGCCACAAATACCCCTTTAACTTAAAATATAACTTCATAACTGTCATTTTTGGATTCAGCACCCCAAAATTAGATTAAATCGACATGTTACGACCTTCTACTTAAAATTGCCTTTTTTTGTCACTTTTTAAAAATGTCGCCTATTACTTAGCCTTGCACTAAAATTTGAAAAAATGGGAAAATGCCTGGCAGCACTGCGAACAATAAAGTATGTTTCCCCCAGCTGTTTTTTAAATATTCCACAAGACCAATGTCTCATCTCAACAATATGTGGTCGATGTTGAAATTGGAGCACTACCATATGGGTTATGAGCTGTCAAAAAATTGTATATTTTAATACTAAAAAAAAGTAAAAAAACACCCCTATTTGAAATAAATGGTATAACCCACCCAAATACCTGTGACTATTTGCACAACCGCCGACGTTGAGGGCTGCGTAGGAATCTACGCAGTCTCGAGTATACCAACCCGTCGGGTGGACGTGTGTGTGATCGCTCGGGATAATCAATGGTTTTGAATTATCATCCATTAGCTGATATATTTCGAGGAAAATGAAAGTGCAGCAGTGTGTTACCTAGCGTCGAGTTTGGGATGTTTTGTAAGGCGAAATCAGGTAACCAGAGTAATTTAGAGGCATTTAAACATTTGCGAGGTGTGGGCAGCACCGCGCACCGGTATCATGATTACGCAGCTTCAAGCAATCGCCGTTACCGCACGCATGGTTGGCACTACGTTGGGTAAGCCTACACGTACGTACATAGTCAAATTGGCTTTTTCTCAACAATGGTAGAGCGCGCTCCAGTAATTCCCTTTGAATTTTCGCGTGCCTTAAGCAATGCACCCCTCATTGGGCTTGCGTGTGTATTATAGGCTACAGTGCCAATATGCTGTGTGCGGGTTATGCTGCCTCGTCGTGTTTTATGTACCGGACAAGTTTCCAACTACATGTACTCGTTTGCTGAATGTGCTGAAGATGGACATGATTTACGCCTTAGTTGAGGTACGAATTGCTTCAATGCTTTATATGTCATAAGATATTATTCAGTTTTGGTAAAACATCTGTCAGGCCCATAAATATGGCGAATTAGGCCTAGTAGTCTCAGGCTCGTATTTTATAGGTATCACCCGTGTGGCGACGGGGGCCCAGTCATTCGACAGGTATACAGGTATACAGCCAAATATTTTGTACGTATACAAATGCATACGACTCTTTAATTAAGTTTGGGCTACTAAGCCCACCATGCACAAGTACGCATTATAACTTTAAAAAAAAAAAAAAAAAAAAAACCAAACAAAAAAGGCTAAGGGCAGTTTAACACACGCGTCTCCGAAACAGTGCTTTTCTCCGCCTTTTCATGGAGCCAGGCGGCCAAGGTACAGCGTGGGTCGGAGAAGGCATGGGCAGGTGAAATGTTTTCGATAATAGGCGTTTACACAAACAGTTTCCGAAATTTCAACTTTCTTTGTTGCTTTTTTCGTGCTCCCTATAGGAAACGGCGGATGCCAAGGATGGTTGGCAAGACATCGACCAATTGCAAGGTCTGGAAGACCGCTGGAGGGAGAATTTGTTCACCTTGGCGTCCTATGGATCTATATGGAGGACAACGCCGAGATCTGGAGCGAATGCTCCAACGGGTAAACAAGGCTCAGGGTGCAATGCTAGCATGTTTATAAACGGGGCACGCCCTTGAATCATGGGAATTAAAATACCAGTTTGGCAGGTTCGTTAGATGATAGAGGGCGGGCCTCTTTCAAGATTCGTAGTTCGGAAAGTGCCCTCACAATTCTTGTTTTGTTATTGCTCGAGCATGTATAGCGAGCGCAATATAACAATAAAAAAGGAGTCAGCCTAGCATTTGGGAAATCTGGTTCTGGCCTTTTGTTTCAAGGTACCTGTGTTAGCGCCCTCATAGGTAATGGAACAGGCCCTAAGTGGCAAGTGAATGGACTCTTGCTTACTAAATGTATGAAGTGGAGGACGGGCCCCCAAACGCGCAGTTTAAGCGCATCTTTTGTTAGGCAATTTACGAAGCACGGGTTGGGCTTCCGAGTATCAAGGCCTAGATCGTATTTCTATGGACAAGGACTGGTCCCTGAGTACATGTGGGCTATTTCACAGTGGGTGGTCATTTGAGTAGATTACAGTTTAACCCATCCTGGATAACTTTATCAGTGCATATACATGTTATGAGTGATTTTATATGACGGGTAATATGAAGGACAAGCTACAGAACTATTTTTACATAATTCTACGAGTTATTCGTTTTTAATTTCTCTATTTACATGCACTTTTAACACCATTTTGGAGTCTCATTTCAAGTTTTGCATTAGTTTAAGTGCAATCATTTGTTGATGATGCATTATTGTGGTGATCATTTGGTGATCAATCATGGATATATAGTGTTCAACAATATTGTGAAACTTGGGTTGGTGTAATTCGGTCAAAAAAAAAAAAACAAACAAACAAACAAACAAAATATGGTAATGTCCTCTCCAGGTCAAGGTATTCCACACAATGGAATAGTTTGGAGATATGTACTCACAAAGATGTTTGTATCATCACATGACACATTTGATGGAGTAAATATGACAATTTGATCGTGGAAGAGATTTGAGTAAATTTTATCAAGATCATATTCAGGGTTGTGGAAAATCCGTTAAACATTTGTCCTCTCCAGGACAGCATTCAATTGTAATATAACATGTCAACCATGATTGAAATATTTCGTTGTTAGGTTTGTAAAATTAACAGTACCATTCCTTCTAACAGGACAGTGCATGGCATTACCATTTCAACATTTAGTCTGGCCATTATATTGTGATATTCTGTGTTTAACAAAATGTCCTCTCCAGACAACCAATTACAAATTATTATTTCAGTGGAAAAAATAAACACGTTAATCATAATGCCACGCTCTGATATTTTTTGAATTATTAGTATACATCCTGAAGTTGTTAGATCAACAAACTTTTGTGAGTTGGACAAGTTTGAAATTTTACCCCGATTTGCCAGTGAGACTGAAAGTGTACACTTATTGTGAAATAGCCCATGTCTTAATTTCCAGTTCCTTCGAGGAGGCAGAGCATGGGCCTCTGAATGCTATGCTGTTGTTCGTGAGCACGTCAATTAGACTGAATGATAGATATGTGTCGCCATTAGGCAGCAAGCATAGATGCACTGGGGGTTTGGCTTGACAATACTTAAAGTTTCGTCATAACCCCAGTCAGAATCTGTATAGGCCGAGGACGGGCCTCTAAAGGGCAAGTTCAAAGTACCCATAGATTACATGTGTACTTGCCGAGATCGGGCCTCTGAATACTAAGTGGTAATACATATTCCACATGTACTCGGTACTAGACAGAGGACGGACCGAGTAAATATTGCCCACGTACTCTATATACTAGATAGAGGGCGGGCCTCCCAATGCCAAGTTTAATATGCTCATAGCTTGCATGTGTACTAGGCAGAGGAGGGCCTCTAAATGCCAAGTTGAGATGCCAAGTTCTGATGTGACGCTAATTTTGGCATGGGTACCCTTTACTAGACAGCCGACCTCTGAATTAGCGTATCCCTATTAATATGCGCTCTTATTTGGTATTGGTACATAAGGGCGTGTACATAGGCAGAGGACGGGTCTCTGAATTCAAAATTTCAATAAAAATCAATTTTATGAATGCCAAATTTTAATGTGCCCATGTTTTCTATGTGTATAGATACAGGTACTAGGCACAGACGGGTCCCTGTATGTCAAGTGTAATATACCCATAAATGGCGTGTGTGCTAGAGGACGGGCCTCGGGACACCAAGCTTAAAGTTGCATTGCCCGTGTTTCGGTGAAAGGATTAAAAATAAAAATTAATTTACACAAGCGAACGAATTTATAAAGCTTACGTGTCTCTGTAACGAAAAATATCAAAAACTTAAGTTTCCGACGTCGGGAGTTGGAGATGCAGGCCTTTTTCTTGAAACGTGCTTTTCATGTTGTGCATGTGCGCGTGCGCTCGTATGTACATGGTGTGTGTGCAATGTGCACATGTGCGCGCACATGTGCATTTGCGTCATGGCCCTGTCGATTGGGTGACCTGCCAGCCATTTGGTCGTTTCTTGTTTTTGATCGACTGGCGTTGGTCCTTGACGGATTTTTTACGTTCTTGGTGCCAAGTGGGGGCTGATAACTTTTTCTATTCGGGAAAGTTACCTATTTTACCCTAAAAAAAAGGCTGAGGGCGTGCCTCTGAATGCCAGGCTTATGGTACATGTGCAATGTAACCATATTTTGCGTATTACAATCGGGTCACGGTCTTAGATGAGAGACATTCTATGATTTGAAGCAAAAAAGCCCCTTTTCCCCTTGTCCAATCAAAATGTTTCATATATGAGTGGGACGGGAATTTTATGTAGTTTATTCATAAGTGCGAGTTGAATCTGTGTGTCACAGAATACGACCGTGCCGTTCAATTCAGTGAGACAACCTACTGAAAAATGATCAGTAATCGTGTTGACCTCCATTGACTTTGCCGATTTTGAGGTTCAACACCCGTTCTTTGAGTGAAAAAAGCCCCTTTTCCCCGTGCATCATATATTTTATGAAATAATAACCAAACTAAAGGTAATACTCTGTACTTTGAAATGCATAGCGAGTTGGGGAAAAACATAGACGTACTTTTTTTATGTACTCACAAAAGTTCGCAGTGAGGGGCTGTTTTCCGTGTCATTTTCCTGCGCTGAGCGTAGGGTCACGGAGCTCAGCGAGCAGATGCGCGCAAGTTCATGGTGCAAATGTACTTGGCAGAGGACGGGCCTCTGAATGCTATGTTTATGGTGCAATGTACTTGCCAGAGGACGGGCCTCTGAATGCTATGTTTATGGTACAAATGTACTTGGCAGAGGACGGGCCTCTGAATGCTATGTTTATGGTGCAATGTACTTGGCAGAGGACGGGCCTCTGAGTGCTATGTTTATAGGGCAATATACTTGGCAGAGGACGGGCCTCTGAATGCTATGTTTAAGGTACAAATGTACTTGCCAGAGGACGGGCCTCTAAACGCTATGTTTATGGTGCAATGTACTTGGCAGAGGACGGGCCTCTGGATGCTTGTTTGTGGTACAAATGTACTTGGCAGAGGACGGGCCTCTGAGTGCTATGTTTATAGTGCAATGTACTTGGCAGAGGACGGGCCTCTGAATGCTATGTTTAAGGTACAAATGTACTTGCCAGAGGACGGGCCTCTGAACGCTATGTTTATGGTGCAATGTACTTGGCAGAGGACGGGCCTCTGAATGCTATGTTTGTGGTACAAATGTACTTGGCAGAGGACGGGCCTCTGAGTGCTATGTTTATAGTGCAATGTACTTGGCAGAGGACGGGCCTCTGAATGCTATGTTTAAGGTACAAATGTACTTGCCAGAGGACGGGCCTCTGAACGCTATGTTTATGGTGCAATGTACTTGGCAGAGGACGGGCCTCTGAATGCTATGTTTGTGGTACAAATGTACTTGGCAGAGGACGGGCCTCTGAATGCTATGTTTATGGTGCAATGTACTTGACAGAGGACGGGCCTCTGAATGCTATGTTTATGGTACAAATGTACTTGGCAGAGGACGGGCCTCTGAGTGCTATGTTTATGGTGCAATGTACTTGGCAGAGGACGGGCCTCTGAATGCTATGTTTAAAGTACAAATGTACTTGGCAGAGGACGGGCCTCTGAATGCCGTGTTTGTGGTACAATGTACTTCTATTTTGCACATATGCGCGCTATACTTGGCAGAGGACGGGCCTCTGAATGCCATGTTTGTGGTACAATGTGCTTCTATTTCGCATACTCTGTATTTGGCAGAGGACGGGCCTCTGAATGCCATGTTTGGGGTACAGTGTACTTCTATTTCGCATATATGTACTCTGTACCTGGCAGAGGGCGGGCCTCTGTATGCCATGTTGATGGGCCTTCGCTAGCACGCTGATTTTAATGTGGTCCAGGGGCACCTCTTTGTGCCATTTTGTGAATCCCAAAGTTCAAGTACCCCGTTCGCAAAGTTTTGCTAAAAATATTAAAAAAAACAAAATAAAAACCAACCAGTACCATTGAGTACCAGTGGTATTTGAAAATGCTGGAGAGTCATCTGTGTGAGAGAGATTTTGATCAATCTTTGATCCCATCGCTACGCACGCAGCGAAGCGGAAACGAGGCACCTCCCAGTGGGTAATTTTCAATGGCAAACCAAGTGGCTTGCCAGTCCCCTTTGCACCCACCCCGCCTGAAGTTCTCTCTGGTAGACTACAGGTAGATTTATAGGCGCTCGGATTCAGAGATCCAACTATTTTGTAGCCGGCACATTAAGCAATGATCCTGGTGCTTTGGGACGATATCTTAGCAGAGTCACCCAATAGGGACGAAGTTCATGGTTGGCTTCATCATGGAATTAGTCTGTATAATTTTTTCCAGTCGTTTCATGGCAGATACAGGGGCAGGAATTGCTGTTTATAATTGCCCACCGAAAGGTATTTTAAATGCGCTCGTTTGTCAAGATTATGTCGCCCTTTTCATAGACACAATCACCAGGCGGTGGATAGAGGGCTCTATATACGTTGTGGGTAGGGTCAAGGAAGTACAGCCGCCGAAATGTGTGACTGCCTTGACAGTCTGCTTCTATATCAATGAAGGGACCTAATCTTTGGCGCAAGGACACACCCTTCAGTGTGGTACCTTTAGGCAATGTTGTCAGACCCATAACCAAAGGCGATATTTTCTCAAGTACCGACAACAGCCAGGGATACAAGCAAATCTTCTTGACCAAGGAGTCCAGAACCTTTTCCGGCTTCGAGTGGGTTTGGTTTAAAAAATAAAAAAAACAGTGCATAAGTTTACTCATCCATTGGCTTTTGTCTTCCTGCATGGCTTAAGAACAAAGGTATACATACAGAAATATGGATAGACGACCGTTTCATTGGCAAGTGCCATCCCAGCGATGGAGGGCCAAAGTATACGAAGGTTTAAAACACTTCACTCGTGTTTGTTTTATTGCGGTGTGAACAGGACATGCATGGGGACGGTTCCTACATCAGAGCTCTAAGGGCCGTTTACGTCGTACGCTACATACAGTTAAAGCTCGGCTTGTTCAGCAACTTAAAGAAAAGTCATCGGCAGCCATCGAACAGCATGGTGCATCTCGGGTTTGGCATCTGCTCCAAACCCTATCATTTCCGATTCCTGAGCATAAAAAGGTATCATTCGCTGAGGTACGAGAGACAATTTTGCGGGAGGATAAAATGCTCTAAAAACAGATGCAACGTTTTGTGGGCAAAGGCCAAAGTTTTGCTCTGGTGTTTGTTTGTTTCTGAGGGAATGCTCCTCCTTCATATCTACACTTGATATGATCTCGTGCCTACGCCTCTGTCACCACAAGTGCGGGAGGAGATTCTATTTTGGAGGTTTGTCGATAGCTTCTCGCAGCTGATCCCTTGAAGTCAAGGCCGCCACCTTGCTATCGCATTGCACTGTCGGCAGACGCATCTGGCTATAAATAGGGCGGTACCCTAGTCTTACCAGACGGTAGTGTAAGTTTCTGAGATTACTGGTCTGCAGACATTTTGGGACACACGGGTATGTGTCGCAAGGAGGCCCTTGATCTATATTTTGTGTGGCTCTCAGTCTTTGATTCGCTATGGAACTTGATGGTGGATGTGGTTGGAGATTCCAGAAATGTGGTGGATGCTTGGACTGGCCTCCGAGCTAGGTCTAAACCGCTTTCAAAAATGTTGAAGTTTAAATTTTTGTTTTGCCCTCTCCTTGGAGGCAAATTTTTCGCTCAAGTTGACCTAGGTCCCATCTTGTAGTCCCACAGGTTTTCACCTTTGATTTGATGGCACTTTCGTCAAATGTCCCGGCGCGCAGGAACGGGTCTCCACTCAAGTTCTTCCTTTCGCCTGTCAGAGGCAGGTCAAGCAGGGGTTTTTAGAATCCCCGTCTTCTACGGGATATGTCCCGAATTTTTCAAGGGCTGGGGTTTGAGCTCTGGGCCTTCCAGTGCTACTTCCCACGTATTGTCACCCCCCGAATGGATATCGCTTACGCTAAGCGTCACCATGTTCTCCTTGTGTCCGACTCAATGTTCAGAGGGTTCAAAGGATTCGGCTGGCCCAAGGCATTGAGCGTGCAAATGTTAGCCAACGGAGGCACAACAATGGCCCCGTTATGTAGACATCTGGTGGTATCTTGCAGGGCTTTTCAGCCGGAGGTGGCTGTTCTGCGCGGAGGCATAAATGATTTCAGCCGATTGACCGACCCTTCGCAGGGTGTACTTGACGTGGTAGGGGTTTTTCGCGCCGTTGCCCAACTGATCAGGGAGAAAATTCCCAATATGCATATTTGTTCTTTCCTCAAGGTGCCAAACCAAGATGGTGGACATCAATCGCTCAGTCGCCGTAGTCAACTCATTATTGAAAGAGGTCTGTCATGAATGCTAGCTGGCAGTTTTTCTCGAACGATTACATCGTGGAGCAGGATCTTGCGGACATTGTGCACCTATCGATGATGGGATATCTAAGCTCCAGCGCAGGCTGCGGCTGTTTTCAGATCCGTTTCGGGCTTGCCCTCGGGAATTGCGATACAATGCTAAATTTCTTCTTCAATCATGCCCTCCCCTTCTTCACGAGAGCGTTTTGGTATCTTTTTGAAGATGATCAGTGCGGCAACCAGGCTGACAAAACTAGGAAACGAGTTGGATACGCAGGGATATGGAGTGCAAAAGAGCAGACTTATTTGCAGCATTAGACCGATTTCTGCGGGAGCATCAAAGCAAATGATGCTGTACTGAAGGGGAGGATCTGGAGTCAGTGACATCACTTGACATCCTATGCTTTTTGATCGATCGTGACTCAGAAGGTCGCACGCAGATTCACGGCTTAGGGTGAACAAATTTGGGTAAGCACGGGATCTGCAGCCGATTTCACGAATCCTTACGCACTGCGTAAGTCCGCTTGCGCAACATTTTATTGCGTAGGCTGCGCAACATTCCTGTGAAAATTACACGCAAGCTATAGGGCTTGCGCCATTTTGCAAAAGTTGCGCAAGCTGAGCACTCTTTCGTGAAATCGGCTGCCGCTCTTGTGGGTGCCCGCTTATATTAGCGGCATGCACCGTGGACTCTTATGTAGGGCAGATAAGGGCATACTTTAACTCATTCGGTAAGACCGAAGTCTGGCGAGTGGGATAAAAGTTCGCAAACCCTTGCATCTCTCACCAAGTTCGTAGATACATGAACGCAATGCAGCTGGAGCAGGCTGAGTCTCACATTACTTCAAAGCAGGCAATTCCATTGTTTTCTGATAAGTTACGATGGTCGGTGAAAGAGATCACTGACCGATCCTGGAGACTTGGCAAAGGCGAAGGTCTTTTCCCCTAGCGCTACGTGGTACAACGAGACTTGGCCCTTTTCCTCTGCCTATAATGGGCCGGAGACAGAGCTGGTGACCTAGGAGGAATCGGAACCTGAAAAATAACAAGGATAGAAGGAGGCGATTTTTTATTCAGCCACACTATTGGCAAGACGGTAAGTGAGGGTGACTCATCATTGATAATGATTCCAAAGTTGCAGGACCAAGGAAAGATGGATCCAGTCGGCGCAGTTCAAAGTCTGGTTGATCTTTCGCCCCTTGGCGGCCAATCGCAGAGTCCTCGTAAACAAACCCTTCGCCTGTTAACGGACAGAATTCACGGCTGAAGATGTATTTTGCCGCAACAGACAACCCTGAAAACCAGCTTTTGAGAGCGCACAACAGCCGTGCCATGGGTAGCAACCACACTGCGGCTCCTGGATGCATCGGACGAGCAGGTGATGGACCACCGCCAATGGGCGTCGCGGAAGACGTACAAGCACTATACCCAGGTTGAGAGAGTTATGAGGCGTCAGAGCACGGTCCAGGTATTACGCGACGCCGTCTCCACAGCTGAACAAAGTCCAATGGCAGATATCGTCGGACAATTCTATAGGCGTCTGAACTCGGGCCTCGGGGCCCGCGTAGCTTTCCCGCCATCTACATGCAGCTGATATGTCTAAAAATGCCATCACCTACTAACAAAACTACCCATTTTGTTTTTTAATCAATTTTATAGGCAGCGACAGCTTGAGAAAAGAAAAGAGAAGAAAATAAAATGAAAGAAAGGCAGCAAGACAACTAGTCCAGTTTTTCTTTCCTTTCTATCTGATACAGTCTCCCGCTTTCGTTTGAGGTTTGGGTAAGGATTGGGGTGTATTTGGGCAGGTTTGGGGGTTCTCGGCGGCCTAAGAGGGCAGGTTTTGGCGAAATCCATCTAACCCATATCTAAACCCTATAGATGCCGGAGTCGGACGGAAACAAAGGCGTTGTGCAAATAGGTTACTATTTGCACAACCGCCGACGTTGAGGGCTGCGTAGGAATCTACGCAGTCTCGAGTATACCAAGGTGGCAGGTGGGGAGTATTTGGACGAGAAGGAACGAGTCGGCAGAGGACGGTATACGGTTGTATGTCTCAACGGTGGTAAGATAATAGTTTGGCCTCGGCGGCCAGCTTCTGGTGAGTATTATTATATATACCTTTTTTTTTTCCCGCCCACCCGACCTCCTTCCTCATTGCTGAGCTTTCCTATGGCTTCGGTTTCTATGCTCAATCCATCTAACCCATATCTAAACCCTATAGATGCCGGAGTCGGACGGAAACAAAGGCGTTGTGCAAATAGGTTACTATTTTTTATACATGCAATGCAGTCTCCAAGGACCCATGGCACCTATCAATAACTTTTAAAGAAAATTATTTTCTATATCTTGTTTAATGGTGACGCAGTTTTGAAAATATGCAAATTTCACTCTTAAAAAAGTGAGAAAATGGCACAAATCTAAATTTGGCTGTTGCCATAGCAACAAAGGTATTTTTTGAAAACTTTTACCACATTTGTTAGTTTGGGGCAAATGTCCATCAAATATAAAAGTATAAAGGAAATCAATTTTTTGGCCATGGCCAACATTTTCAAAAAATAATTGATATTAACAGTCCCTCACTCTTAAGCATCGGTATGGCTTTAGTAGCTTTATCTCTCAAACGCCCAAGATGCTTGGCCATTGTGAGATTTTGTTCAATATGGCTACCCCAAGTCCGATGATGACCTCTGTTTGTCAGGAACTTGGCACTAATTGATTGGCTAGGCGTTTCTTACCGTTTCTCAACGTTTGCAAGCACAAACCATGCGACACTGTGTTGTATTTGTTACTAGACTATCTGTTTGTTCTGTCAGAGCATGCATTATTATTATGGTGTTTTATTACGATCATTAATGCAACCGAATAGGCTGAAGTACAACCTGATCTAACAAAAGTGTCAAATTACAAACAAATATAACATAAAATACTTTAGACGAAAAAATTAAGGACATATACAATATTAAGGATTTATATTGAGCGTACACACGATAATTTACACAAGATCAACCACACCAAAAATGTTTATTTATAATCCAACAGCGGAGGGACCGCCAATTACAGGAATGGGAGCAAGTGTGGTTGGGTGCCTTGCTCAAGGGCACAGGTGCCACAACCCGTCACGGCCAGGAATCGAACCTACATTCTAGTACTAGCACAGGAAGTTAAGTTCGACGCACTAGACCGCTCGACCATAACACCCCACTGGGTTACAGGAACTTAGCAATAAATAATTGTTTGGTTTATCTATTTAAAAGCCTAATATTAATAAAGGAGGGAATTGGACTATTTTTGTACCGCTCAGTTTTACACATACTATATTTACAGTAAATGGTTTTCAATTTCTCAATGTCATAGATGCAAATACCGTGGTGTCAATTTCCACTAAACAAAACTACCCCTGCATTTTGCAATTGTGAAAATTACTAAACGGACCAGCATCCATTTTGGAACAAAGGCACATACGCTACTGGGCAAAATAGGGCCACTTTTAAGAGCTACATTGTCCAAAAGGTTTATAGTTGGAAAAAAATCTCTCTAATAAAGAAGAATTTGCGGGCATACAAAATATTCATGAGCTCGGCGCACGGATCTCTGCTTATTTACTTGGGTGCACCCCTACGGCGCGCTGGGTACGAGCGAAGCGAACACCATACGACAGAACAGGTTTACAAGACCTCGCCGAATGAGGGCGCTAAATCCAATTGGCGTATTGTCACTAAAACAACAGGTGCATTGCTAGATTACACTGCGGGTGCGATTTACGTTTTTAAAATGGGAATTGAACCAGAAAATACTCATTTTAATCTTAGCAGTGGGACAGGTAACTAAAATGCTGACTAGAAGAGTTTATCCTCAATTTTTACATCACGAACCATGTTTTGGAATAACAAAGTTCAGCTGGTAGAGCATCTGCCTAGTTTAGTCAGAGGTCTCGGGTTCGAATCCCGATAAGGCCCTTACGATTTTTTCTCATCCCAAGTTTGGTTGTTTCATTTCAATGGTGATTAGGCACCATACCAGATGTGTTCACAAAAAGGTTGTACATGTACCATATGGTTGTACATCCTTTGTTTTGAAACACAAAAAGAGAAGGCATTTTTGAAATGTTTTCTCATTATCAGTTTTCTTCCTCCGTGGTTATCTGGGGGGAGATGTGGAGAGAGAGAGAGAGAAACGAAATTATAAGAATATTGGGAAATAGATTTCTGTGAAAACGCCTACGTCACATGACCGCATTACAAAACACCAGCCTAGTTTTTTTGGGAGTGCGGCGCACTTAGTCACAGACAGTCACCCGCCAAATTTGACAAACTAAGCGGAGCATTGTGAACTCTTTTGAAAGTTCAGAACTGTGACCCACCGTATCCTTGGTAATAATATGCGTCAGTTGTGTCTGATAACCATATTTGGAAATTAGATACCCAAATATGGGTGTTCGTCCCTGGTTCGCCAGTAACCTCGATATTATAAGAAGATTGCGTCATGTCGGATGCATGTTGCAATCCCGTAGTGGTCCGATGCCGATTTACGCACATATCAATCAACCAAGAAAATAGTTCCAGTCATTCTGTAATATCATGCATTCGCGTGGCTTTAAAAAGTAATGTTTTATCTTAAAATGAAAATATGGATAGTTTGATGTTTTTACTCGTGGGTTTGTGCGAATATAATGCTTTATGGGGCAAACTGCGTCATGGGAAAAAAGGACGAGGGTGGATGAATATATACTAATTTTATGAATGGCAATGAGCCAACAGACGGCATTGACTGGTGTTTTGATACGTGTACGTACGACACTACGCCTACGTGTGTATGCAGCGCGCGGTACACGTACAATTTCAATCCCCATTTATTTCACTTCCCTCAACAAGATGGCATCCGAAAACTTCATTTGTACGTCTCGCGTTTGAGCGAGATCGGCGCAGAAGTGGGCCACCCCTGCGTTGGCTGTTCACGGATCTTCCTCCAGAGCTGCCTGGTACCGTCTGTGAAAGAAATCGACCGATCTTCGCTCGCAGGGAACAGAGAAAATTTGACTTTTTTGAGAGTGTTTCCTTCGGAACGAGATTCGATTTTGCCCAGGTTTCCGCCGCCGCGCCGGGGACATCCAACATAAGCAACACTTCGCCAGATTTCATCATCAGGATTTATTATCGCCCACATAAAACTGCACGCCTGGTCATTTTTATCCAGAGAAACGACCATTATTTTGAATTTGGTTAACTCTGTGGACAGCATACATGTCACAACACTAAGGCGCAATTTTGAAGTGCGTGTGTTTTTTCCTTCCTTTAATGGACATTTTGGAGAGGAATCCGATGCCAATGAATTTAGCAGCTGATAAACATTAAAAACAAACTTGGAATACTCAGGAATGACAAAGTTATAGTCAATGACGTAGTCTTTATTTGATGTAAATATTGTACAGGTTTTTATCGTCGGAAATATATTTAAAAAACGTTGTTTTTGTTTTGTGTACGGCAAAGCATTCTATGTACAGAATCCATTGTTTGGATGTTGACCACGACGCACGAGTGACCTCGCGTAAACCGTGTGACTAAATCGAAGCGTGGATTTCGCAATCAACTGTCACCCGATAATCTTGCCCGGTCTTACGCAAAGATTTACCCAACGTAAATTGCAACCAAAGTCTTCCATTCGCATTCACGGACATTGTGACATTACCAGATTCCTTACTGGATTTATTGGTGGCGATTGTATTTCGCTAACTTCAATTTCTTGTTGGAATTTTGTCCGGGAGACCGTCGGTTGGCCAGCGTATTTTCGTCAGCAACCCTACCGGCTCGCAGCTGATTTTTCCCCACGGCGTTGCCGATGGACATTCGACGCTCTCTCCCTATTCCGATCCAGAATGATGGGAATCGGAGAAAGGCGTTCGTGCATTTCGACACACCACCCGAGTTAGCGAACTCATTAAACAGTTTCAGCCCGAATTTATCGGCGCCTACCCCACCGAATTTTGTTCCCAAGGAGCCTCATGTTTCGTCTAAGATCGGAAACTATCTGCTCAAGGAGGAAACGGAGCTCAATGTGTTTCATGCGCTGGACGCAGTTACACACGAGGAAGCAAAATGCAAGGTTTGTTCTGTTCAATTTATTGCTATGGTGATGTAAAATTTAAGGATGGACTCATTTCTCAGAGACTGTTTGGGTGTTGAAAATGTGATCAAGTGTGCTTTGTTTGTACAACTGCATGTTAAATTTTTGTGGTAATTTTTTCGTATACATTGAACAAAGATTTTAAGGAAATTACCTCCTGGAATCAACAGATAATGTAATTTTAAGATATACTTCCCACTTGCACTTTTGTCGCAAATGTTACCTTTCTGTAGAAAAAAAATCACATTTTCTCCTTCAAAAACTGCCTTCAGTTAGTGCACAAGATAACTGCGCGTGTGCAGCGCCCTCTGTTGTCGCGCTTACGCACAGACCGCTCGCCGCGACATTTTGTGCATTACTTTATGCAGTAATTTTATCATTTATTTATCTAAAAAATGCAACATTTGCGACAGAAGTGCAAGTGGGAAGTATATCTTAGAATTTGATGATCTGTTAATTCCAGGAGGTAAAAAAATAAATCAAAATTCTTCACTGGAATCCATCGTGACATTGTTTTTATTGGCATTGTTACAGGTCGTAGATGCAGCGAAGTACACAGAGAAATTTGCTCCAAACTTCAAATTGGAACCACACACCAACATCTGCCAAGTCAAGGAAGTTCTGCTCGGAGAAACGAAAGCCTACGTCTTGTTCCCCCGCGACTACGGGGACATGCATCAGTACGTACGCAGCAAGCGCAAACTACGAGAGGGCGACGCTAGCCAACTGTTCTACCAGATGGTTTCGGCGGTTGCGCACTGCCACGAGGGCGGTATTGTCCTGCGAGACCTGAAATTACGCAAGTTTGTCTTCAAAAATGCTCAAAGGTACGTGTTCTGTTTCAGACCTTGTGATAATTTGAATTGTTTTAAAGCCCCAGTACATCATTTGCAATTGATGGGAAAAACCCAACTAAATGTGTTTTTAGCATTGGTAACAAACACCATATAATGATTTTTTTTTCTGTGAAAAAATTGTACTTTTGTAGGAGAAATCGAAAACTGAAGGTGCTATAAAAAAATCATCTGCAGATGATTTGTTTTAATTTTTGTTATTTTTAATTTTTTTTCCATTCATTCAACACACAAACCTTGCATGGATTTTTCAGGTTTTCTGAAGTATTACGGCATTTATGTGGCTGAAATTTCTACAAGGCAGTTTATCAACATTAATCTTTAGTTGGGTAATGCTGTTGTTTTTGTTTGAAAAAACAATTTAATCATGTATAGTGACAGTCTTTAAGATGTACAGTAGTATTCTTTAGAGTTGTCTTTTGGGGGAAAAGAATGAAAGGTATGCAGAGCGACATCGCATAATCAGACCCTTGCATCTATTACCCCTTACTGACTTGAGCCTTTCAGCTGGGGGATGCTAAAGTTGTACCTCTGTAATTGCTTCCTGTAGACGTTCTATTTTTAAAAGGCTGATGTTCTTAAAATATCGCTGGCTGCGGAAATTGAGTCAGTTGCCTGAAGGGGCAAATCCCTGTGAGATGCTTGGAGGGAAGTGACTTACTCAGTGTAATGTCGCATGGATTTATTTTAAGGAATCGACATGCAAGAACTTAGCTACTGCTGGCAGTGGCTTTCAGGCCGGAATTAAACGTTTTTCAAGCCACTGTGAGCTAGCCATGTTGTAGTAAAAGAGTTAATGATTTTGGAGGATTCAGCTTAAATGCTTCTGAATTCTTCAAAACAACATTGTTTATCACACACCCCTGGAAGTTGGGATTAATAATTTAATAGGCACTTCTACCTGATTTCCAATTTAATATTTGTTTTTCTCAAATTCACTTCGCAGAACTGACTTGATGTTAGAGGGCCTGGAGGATGCACACATTCTGGATGACAGCGACCGAGATTTACTCTGCGACAAACACGGCTGCCCAGCGTACGTCAGTCCAGAAATCCTCAACACTGACCCATGTTACTCCGGTAAATGCGCCGACGTCTGGAGCCTGGGCGTTATCCTGTACACGATACTCATCGGCAGATACCCTTTTCACGACACAGAGCCCAGCTCGCTCTTCACTAAAATCCGACGCGGGAAATTCACCGTGCCCGAATCCGTGTCGTCGCAAGCGAAGTGCCTGCTTCGCAGTATCATGCGCGTGGATCCGGCTGAACGACTAACGGCCGAGGAAATTCTCTATCATCCGTGGTTCCGTCAAAGCTCTAAGATGTGTAATTCATACGCAGATTCGCGTAAGACAGTCGATCAAACAGTACCAGATTTTTCGATGCCAGAAACCGATGACTCGATCTTCTTATAGCTGCAAAAGTACAATTATTTGTCATTCATTCAACACAAAGTGAAATGTTGGTGTAATTTTTTTGTTTTAATCAATGCAAGATTGTTTTTAGTGTGATTTTTGGTACTGATTGTGAAAAAAAACAACTTTGGGTTATTAAGTCTAAACTAGACTTCCTTTAGTTTTACTGCACTGTTTTAGTTTGTTTTTCTTTCTGCTATAAAGTGACCCTAAAAGCAGTTTTTGGTAGAAAGATCTTGTAATTTTGAAAATTCCCTGTCCTGTAAACACTTGAATGAAATCTTCCCTGTACTTTTGGTGTCCATGTGAAACATTTGGAGTAGTGTACCAAATGCACCCATAGATGTTCTTGCAACACATTTAAAAGACTTGGCTTGTGCTAATTTGTCATTCATTATAAGATTACGTTTTCTATAAAAATGCATATCTGCCACTCGAACAATAGGGCCTTTGCATGGCGGCCATGACATTGTCACAGCACGTCAAGCACGAGTAGTCACTTTGTGAATCTATTGTAACATCATTTAAATATGAAAACATGCCCCTGTCATGGCCGCCGGTGCAAAAGCTCTATACTTGTATAAATTAAGCATCTTTCTGTGAAAATTATCTGAAATGATCTTTAGATATTTTATGGTTGATAGCTTGTACTAATCTTAGAATGTTTCACATTTTCAAAGAAAAAGATAGCGTCATTATTTATGCAGTTGAAACGTTGTAGGCCTACATGTTTGTGGTTTCTTATGCAGTCCTTTAAGAAAACGCCGGCTCTTTAATGAATTGTAGCATAATCACCCTTATGAAGAATTATAAATATCCTTTTGATGGTCAGAAACCTCCCAGATAATTTCCCCATTTCACGTGGCTGGATTTTCAATAAAATATGTTTAAAATGCCATGTAGTACGTACACAACAGAAACAAAGTTGTTTTGTACGTGTAGCCCACTTACGGGAATTTATCATGGAAATTTGAAAAAGGTCAAACTTGTTGAATAAAGTGACTGAACGTTTGGTCAGGAATAGACGGCCGAAGTGTGACGTGTTGCCATGGTAATGGCTCTAAACTAACATGGCCGTCGGAAAAAAAGTACCATTGCAAAAGCACAAGGACACGGTTCAGTGATTTTTAGTGTAGAGCCATTGCCTAGGCAACTAACAAAAGATGACGCATTCACTTTGGCAGTCTATACGTGCATCAAGCGGGGTGCTCCTGGCGCTGTTGCCGTTATTACCGCTGCCATCAGGGAATCACCAGAACCATTTCGCTTCAACTAGGTGGCTGCCTGGCCAAGGCACACAACCCTATCAGCAGTTAGATTGTGCATTCCCCCTAACAGCTCCCCAAATATCGTTTAGGTTGACGAGGCAATCGAGATTAAGTGTCACAAACACGTTGGCACGAGTGGGGCTCGAACCCATAGTTCTTCAATCACGAGCACGACTGTATACCCACTAGACCACACGTGCTCTCATTATAAAACTCATACGTCCATTTATCTTGGAATATTTTATATATACATTGTTTGACAAATTAATTTCGGCTGTTATAAAGAAAAATGACTAGATGCCATCAGTCAGTTGTCATTCTTCCCATACTGCATTTAGAAACTCGAAATCTATGCTATCTATCTAAACGCATTGTACATTTTCACTCTTGCGGTTCGTTTCATAGAATTCAAACCATACATGTACATTTGTAACATTATGTACGCATACAGAATTGTGCACGTACGTTTTCTCTGTGCAGTAATCTTTAAGAAATGAGATCCCATGCTGTGCATACAAAAAATCTCTGTAAATTACTAATTACCACGTGACTATTTGAACTCTTAAAATCAAGTCGAAAGTCCTGGTGTACGGACATTTTGTTTTACTATAAAAGGTTCGTTTAATTATTCACTGCCAAATAAAATTAATGTGTATGATAAGCGAGACTTGTGAAGTTGGATTTATTTGCATAATTTATGCAGCACGATATGGGGCCGAGGGTACACAGCCCCACCCCGCCCCCTCACCCGTCTCCCCTACATTGTCCCCCATTGTGTCTCAAACATCCAAGGAATTCCTTTCAGTTTTTAGGGGAGGTTGGTGCGTTAACAAAAGGGAAGTGTGTTGAGTCAGGGGCGTTAGGGGGAAGTCATTAGGCCCCAAATCGCGCTGGGTATATTTATTTGGGGGATGTACTCTATTGAATTTCGAATTTAGACGTCGTCATTCACAAATGACGAACCTAAAAGCCACGTGTAATTTTATTGCGTCATTCTCATGAATAATTAATAATATCCGCGCATACAACTGTTGGACATTATATTTTATACGTCACGGATGTAACTCGGGTTTCCCGGAAGCTTGATTTTGTGTCAATGTTTTTGACAGACTATTCCAGGAATATGTTGACGTAATATTGAAATATATATCTTTGTGGCACAACCGTGGCCTCCTCAGGAACGAGTATAATGAATAGTTATGACATACTTTTTGAATATTCATCGTACAACTTTGAGTCCCGGTCCCACGCACTCAAACAGGTTTCGCGAGTTAGTCCAAAAGTGTCAACTAACCACTGAGACCTGGTCAAACAGCTTTTGCGAGTTAGTCCAAAAGTGTCAACAAACCACTGAGACCTGGTCAAACAGGTTTTGCGAGTTAGTCCAAAAGTATCAACTAACCACTGAGACCTGGTCAAACAGGTTTTGCAAGTTAGTCCAAAAGTGTCAACTAGCCACTGAGACCTGGTCAAAAAGGTCTCGCAAGTTAGTCCAAAAGTGTCAACTATATCCACGTCCACTGTGTTTTCTTCCTCCATGCTGTGACATGACTGAGCTAGTGCCCCTCGGGGCGAGTCCCAAGTCAAATCAGATACAATGTACAGTCTTCGAGCCGGCCCCAAGTCAAGTCAGTGAAAATCGGTACTCGAGTCGACTCGAGTCGCGAGACTCGAGTCTGATATGAGTCTTTACAATACGTGACCATAAAGTCGCTCTGAGCACGCTTCCTTTAATTTCGATATATTCGTTTAGTAAAGCCACTGACATGCTTTAACTAGTACAGCCGCTCACCCGCTCCCATTCGTTTCGAAAACGTCAATAAACATTGGGTATTCAGTCACAAGAGGGCGCTGCATCTTTAGACCAAGAAGTGAAAATTGCGCGAAAAAGGTAAGACTCAAGAGTATAATTTTTATTGAAGGCGAAAGTTTGAAATTTTCTCAAGTTGAATCTAGCCAGTTAGGATTTTATCTCATTGTGACATACATGTATTATGAACCATGTAAAAGTGCTAGTTTATATGATAACAACAACATTTTGTAGGAGAAATGTCAATATTTTACTTAGGAAAAAATGCGGGTTCCACTTCCCGGATATCCCCTAGCACTGGCAATGACTGGCACTGCACTGCCAGTCATGCTGAGGATGATGCCTTGTTCATGTTGTTAGTAAAACGTGGGACATGCGACCCCATGCGACATGGTGGAATGAAACAGTGGAATGGTAGAATGTTGTAACAGATTAGTGAAACGCGTAGGGAACCAACGCTCACAGGTATATGCAGGCATACGAACGTGTGCGCGTTTCACCATTCTGTTCCACCATTCCACCTTTTCCACTGTTCCGCGTTTTACCAACATCCCTTTCGAGATACGTTAGCCTGCCGCTTGCCCGGTTAAAAAATCACTTTAAAACACTTAATCTCAATTTATATCGCTTTAGGAAGTTTGCACAAAAGCTGAAATATGTTAAAAGTTCATCAAGAATGAGCAAACCTAGACCCATGCCTAGACCCAGTAACCAACGACTCAGTTACTGGGTCTAGAGCAAACCATAGACTCGGGAGGAAGGATTCCTCCATGAGCAATCCAACAAAAGAGATGAAATTTTTGTAAATTAATTTTAAAAAGACTATATATTATAGCCAGGCCTTTTTTTAAATCAGTAAATGGGCAAGAAAATCACAAGGCCTAAGTGTGAATGTACAGTTGTCGTCTCACTTGTGTTATGTTTTCATTAAATGCCAAGACCCAGAGCGGAAAGTGCATTGACCTCAAGGAGCACCATGTCTTCAGAAGGGACAGCCTCTTCGCTTTTTCAAGATTCCGATTTGAGTGACATAGCGACAGTTTCGAGTGTCTCGTCGAGTATGACGTCATCGGTGTCGCCCTCGCAGGACCCAATGGCGTTGTTGCTGCTACAGATACAGCAGTATCACTCTTCAAAAGTACAAAGTACGTTTGTGTGTGTGTGTCTGTCAAGGATTACGTGACCAGTTTACTTGAGACTCGAACCTCAAATGACTTGACTTGAGACTCGAACCTCAAATGACTTGACGTGACTTGAGACTCGAACCTCAAATGACTTCTGATCAATGCTGACAGGAATGTACCAACACCTGATTCTGATTCTGACTTTTTGGGCAACTGATCAGTTGCTCCCAGTTGCCGCGAGTTGCTTCCAGTTGCCAGAAACACCAGTTGCCACTAGTTTAATTAAAGAAAAACCCGTGGAGAACACTGGAGTCAGTGACCTAAACCGCTTGGCCATAGACCTTATCGTAAATATCGCTTGGGTGAGTCTGCACAAGAGCAGCACTGTATTGTGGGAAGGTTGTCAGGGCAGACTTCGCCCTGTTTTCCTTCCCACAATACAGTTCTGCTTTTTAGCAAACTCAAGCGGTATTTGCGGTAAGGTCTATGGTACTCCCTAGTACCTTTTGGAGCACGTGTGGTCTAGTGGGTATACAGCCGTGCTCGTGATCGAAGGTTTATGGGTTCGAGCCCCACTTGTGCCATTGTGTTTGTGTCCGTGGGCAAGACACTTAATCTCAATTGCCTCGTCAACCCAAGCGATATATGGGGAGCTGTTAGGGGAAATGCCACAATCTAACTGCTGATAGGGTTGTGCGCCTTGGCCAGGTAGCCCCCTAGTTGAAGCGAAATGGTTCTGGTGATTTCCTGATGGCAGCGGTAATAATGGCAACAGCGCCAGGAGCACCCCTGTGGGGCGGACATGAGCGCTATATAAGTATCCACCATTATTATTATTATTATTATTAGTGCGGAATGTTAAAAACACTAGAAACGTGAAATTGTTTTTTTTTAACCGCAGAACTCCAGGAAAAAGTAAACTACTGGAAGGCTAAATGTGACAGGATTGCTGAGATTTCTAATGAGTATGCTAATTCATTGTAATAAACCCTTTCACGGTTATCAACGCCATGTTTTTCACGAGGCAGTTCAAACACACGTTGCTGTGTGCGTGCGCGGATCGTGCATTGTTAGGTCACTGTGCATTAGCTACGATACGAGCACAGCAACGCGTGTTTGAAGTGGCCCGTTTTGCTCATTTCTTAAAGAGTATAGCACTTCAGACAAACCCATTTTAGGGGAAGTTTTCTACCGTCATCGTGTTTATATTGTGTAAGTTATGTGTAAATCTGCGAACATTTCTGATTTTCGAGATTACCAATGATGTGTTCTAACTTTAAATAATTCCCCACCCCAAAAAGTGCCCAAATTTTCATGGGTAAAAGTGATTCAGATTCTTGCAATCGTGATCTGTGTATTTTACAACCGCTCACTTTGAAGTTCTCTAATTTCTTTTTTTTACTTCAGTAATGCCCTCAGTGCTACAACATACAGGATGGAGAATAGATTTCTAAAAGCCCAAGTTAATAACTTACGGAAACAGCTGCATGCACTGAAAAACCAAAGGTCTGAAACATTTCTTGATTTTTGATTTCAATATTCATCCACTTTTTCAAAATGAACCTAGACAGGGATGTGATTTTTCAGGTTTTTCCTGAAATCAGCTTTTTTTTTGCCAAAAAACATGACCCCTGTGAATCGTGTGAATCCCATGCTGTAATGGCTTCACGCTGCGCGCTCGCAATTTCAGGTTTTGTTTTCAAACATCCAATCATATCCCTGAAATTTACACTGAAGAATAACTTTCTCTCGATATATTTTTGTGTGTAGAAGAAACGGCCCACAAAATTCATGTGAGGTTCAAGCACGTTTTCAGCCAAAAGGTAAGTCATTTTGTGCCATTTTTGTATCAGACTGAAGACTGTGGTTAATTCTACATGTGTCCTTGGGGAAGGCACTGTTTTTAAGAGAAGTGCTGATATTTTTTATTTTTTTTCAGCCGAGTTGCCAAACAAGGAGGCAGATTTGATGCAAGGTCAAAATGAGGCACTTCTGATGCAAATGAATAAAATAAAGAAACTGGCCTCCAAAAAATCCAGCAAGAAAGTCCGCTATTCGGAGGTCCCTCCAAATGACGGCTTCCAAAAACCTGAACCAAACGCTCGGAAATCGGACCTTCTACCCAACGGTGAAGCCAAGCTCGCAGCAAATATATTATTGCTTTCAGGTGGCACAAATAAATCGGCAAGCAGAATTCCCAATGAGGAAATTCTAGCTCCGAATACATGCCTTTCCCCAGTAGGTGAGGCATCGCTGAGCAGATATCATTATGCAGGGCCCACTTTGCCTGGGTATGGTAAAGCCATGGGCACAGGTGGTGGCCAGGAGCGGAGGATAAAGAATGTTTATGCAGTGCCAGAAACATTGGATGTCAAACACAATAACTCTGACTTGGAACTTAGTGTTGAAGGAAGTATTGAGGACCCCACTTACGCAAGCACTCCTATTGGAGGTCATTCCCAAATGCCATTTTCAAAATCGGAGCAAAATTTAACCCACAGCACCGTTGCCACTCCAGAAATTACCAAGCCAATCAAAAAGTTTGCTGTCGATCTTTCATCTGGACAAAAAGTTCTCACAACTCCGCTTCCTAAGTCTGAATCACAGTTTCCTGTTGATCTTAACCGCACCCAGACCAGGTCGCCCACTTTCTGCGGTGAGGGGTCGACCACCCCCGTCAGTACAGGTGGTTCCTCCCGGCTTCATGGCACGCATAATGCTGACAGGAATGTACCAACACCTTCTAGGGGTGATCCATCAGATTTATGTCCAAAGGATGAAAGCTACGAATCCGATGCTTCTATTCAACTTTTTAATTCTAAGATTCCAAAGAGGAGCTCTCCCCAACCTTGCTGCTCATTTACGTTTGGATCAGGCTTGGTCTTGCCAAAAAGCAAAGAGAAAGTTTGTTTAGAAGATACGGCAACCAGCTTAAGACGACGTCCTCTCCTAACCACGAAGTACACGTGTAAGTCACCAGAATTGGTGCCGAAGCCGAGACCTAATTCACCGAAGAAGCACTTATCCAAAAGGAGAAAGGTGGACATCGATGATGAGCCGAACAGCTTTGACGAAACCGTTCTCCCAGATGGCGAACCAGTCGGGAAGGAAAACAGTCCAGAAGGTCTTGAAGTTGATAACCTAGTGGCATTGCCTTCGGGTCTCTCCAAGATGAGACGACATCCTCGCGCCGAAAAAGCCAAAGAAATCACACTGAAGCAGAGTAAATTGACACCCAAGATGTTTCAGGCTAGCATGAACAAGTCCGCAAGTCTCATGCGTGAGTACAACGGAGGTAGTTTGGTGAACGTAGACTCCCAACAAGATGCTTATATGAACTTGGCTTTGGAGAAGTCGCTCCTTGATCAGAAAGCAGTAAAGCCAACCAAAAGTGATGAAGTGGTAAAGGATTCAGAAGTCACCCCTAGAGGATTTAAAGTTCCTAATTTGCCTCGAAAGAGGCAGTTGCGGTCTACCCCAGAGGCGAAGTCTAACACAAACAGTTCTCCAAGTCTGACAAAAGGCGCGGTCCCACGGAGCAGCCAAGACAAATTTTCCGACTTGCCCCACGATTTGAATGGCTCCATCGACCCTCTCTTAGATCTCACGAGACTCGAAAACGGCAATGCCTCGACTTCGGAACACTTCAATCATTCCGACACTGGAAGAAGCTTTGCAGAGACTTTTGAGAGACAGAAAGGGTTGGATCATGAAGGTGAACATTTTCAGGAGACGGGGGAGGATAGCTGTCCCGATTTATTTCAAGAGGAAGCAGAAGATCGAGATGAAAAGTTGGATAAATCATCAAGCCGCGAAAGCAATGGATCCATGACAAGTTTCGATCAGTGAGTACTATTGTTTTGTCTTGTATAATCATGGGCCGATTTCACAAAGTGCTGAGACGCATCTTAGGAAGGGTCACTCTTCTTATCTTGGGACGTTGGTTTGAGAATTAGGACGCATTGAACTTGAATGAAATTGATCCCAGCTGACCCTTGCTTTGATTTTGTCTGAATTTCAAAGGATCCAGGAATTTTTCCAGGAGGGGGTTTTGCCACCAGGGAGGGGTTTTGCCTGTCAAATTTTTTATGTCAGCTCGTTTCGGACAGGCGGACACACACAAAATGCATTACATTATTTTTTTTGGTGTCGGAGCAGGGAGGGATTTTGACCCCCAAAACTCCCTCTCTGGATCCGCGCCTGACTGGGTAACATACGAGACTTGTGAAGTTTACGATAGAGCATGCTGGTCAAGTTGGCCTCAGAAAGTATATCTTGAAGGGGCATCAGGGCAAACTCAGCAGGGCATGAGGCCATTGGCCTTGGTTAATGTCAAGGCCTGGGATAGGTCATGCTGGCCAAGTTGGCCTCGGAAAGTGTTTATCTTGAAGGGGCATCGCGGCTATCTTGATTTAATTCTGTGCTGATTGATTTAAAGTAAGGTTGTTTTTGCCCTTACCCGACGTATTTATTAACACTGTATACTCAGTGCTTTCCCGAGACACTATAAAAAACTTCATAGCGTGCTCGGTTGGGACTCGAACCCACGACCTCCTGCATACAAGGCAGACGTCTTAACCACTCGACCACCGAGCTAGCCGGTGTTGAATGGCCGGTTCGAATCATTTCGCAACGGGGATTGCAATTAGTCAGAATTTTATTCAGACTTGCGTCGGGGAAATTGAATGTTAAGTAAGGTTGTTTTTGTCCTGATGGATTTGTTCTGATGGATTTTGCCGAGTCAGATTTGTGAAATGCAGAAATAATTTTAAATTTGTTTTGTTCGCAGAATTCCTAAGTTGGACGATAAACCCAATTACAAATACACGGAGGTCGTGCGCAAACAAAGTGATCGGCAGAAACTGAAGGGGTTTGGCTGCAAAGAGTGTGAAACGGTAACTTGACTGTCATGTTTAAAATAGCTAAATCTTTGAAGCTCTCAATTTCTTATAGGCCAGACAGAACTCGTTCTTGTCAGTCACTGACAAAGATCACTCCTAAAATCTTGGTGTGTGCAATTTATCTTAAAAATTGTATTACATGTATTACCATTTGATTCTTGCGATAGTTCTACAAGGACCTGCCGTTGACAGCCTCCCAACGAGAGGACAGAATGAAGATGTGTTCTAGACATCGCGCTCAGTTTAGTCCGCCGCACACGCCGGATCATTACTGGTCCATTGGTTTCCCTGATACGCAGACATGTCTACAAAGGGGTAAGACTACAGAGCTCACAAATTTAAAACAAAATATTTAGTTGCTCTTTGGGTAGTCTGGTTGCCCGAATTTCATTTTTAGTTGCCCAACAAGGAACGTATAGCTTCGCAAAGTGCAATAACTAGTGAAGTGATTCTAATATTTTTTTATTTTTAAAATTTTATTTAATAGGATTAATGAACTTTAATTCGCAGCCCGTAGGCTGAATTGCATGAAGCTTACAAGTGTCTTCCACCTAAACATCGAGATACATAGGTGGGTGGCGCCATTGGCAGCTGACGGCCAGAGACACCAGGGAATCCCCTAACGCTTAACGAAAGTGTGCTCTGGGATCTTTTAAGTGCATTACACAACACACTGGACCAACAGCTTTACATCCCTTCTGAAGGATGGAGCAAGTGTGTTTAAGTGCCTTGCTCAAGGGCACAGGTACCACGGCCGGGTATCAAACCCGCAACCCCAGATTTTGGCTCAAGTGTTGCGAGTCAGTGACCCAAACTACTTGGCCATGGTACCCCTCAATATTTCTTGATCGAAGAACCCTGTGTTCACGTTAGTAATCTCTTTGTCAAATCATTGCCGAATCTTCGTCGATTGAAGCTATTTCCCTGATGCGAACAAAGTCTATTAGGCGAATTCATCTTGAGGACTTCTGGCTTGCTTGACAGGGTACTTGAGAGAAAGTAAGAGTCCGGAGCCGGGGCGAAGGAAACCGAAAAAGAAAAAATACAAGATGCTCTTCAGTGGGAAGGAGGGTGAACAAGAAGATGTCGAGTGAAGGAACCATCCATCAGGAATCTTGAACAAATCCTTCAAGAAACGTCAAAAAGATTCTTCAAGAAACGTCAAACAGATTCTTCAAGAACAGATCAAGGAGCTTTTGACAAATTCTGGAAGGAACTAGGCAGATGCTCTACCAGCTGAGCTATAAGGCACAGTTGGTATACTCCCTCAGGTTTCCCCCAAGACCCCTGACTCACCGGGCAGATGCTCTACCAGCTGAGCTATAAGGCACAGTTGGTATACTCCCTCAGGTTTTCCCTAAAGACCTAATTCTTCTCTCGGTGTTGCCTTACAGCTCAGCTGGTAGAGCATCTGTCTGAGGTCTTGGGTTCGAATCCCGATAAGGCCCTTATACGATTTTTTTCTCATCCCAAGTTTGGTTGTTTCATTTCAATGGTGATTAGGCACCATACCAGATGTTGTGTTTTGATAATTTATTGAGTTTTGAAGTTTGAAGTGAAAAATTAAGGGCTTTCAAAAATATAGAAAGATGAACAGCAGTTTTGTTTCTTGTACTGGAGTATTTATACAGATTTTGTATGGCTTTTTTAACGCACTCGAAAATAATGAAAGAAATTTTTTGTTAAATTGTGTAACATTTATATACATGTACTATTAAAATTGCATTGTAGTTAATTTAATTTAAACAAATTAAATTTCTGACCAAAGTAAGGAAAACAAGGATAGTTTTATATTTGTTTAAGTACTTTTGGCACATTGATGTAGATTTGCTTGAAATAAAGAACGCGTTTCTTTGAGCCTTTTGCGAAGTTTGTGCTTGTATTTTTTTTCTTTAAACAATGCACAAAATCGAAGGGTAATTTTGAATAATTGTTCCGGGATGTGAAATTTAAGTCTACAAAATATTTCACCAAACTGGAAGGGGATGGGGGTGGATATCAAAGGATCTTCGACGTAACAGGCCATTTAGAAAAAGAACCAACATTTTTTTTTTTTAATGCCAGAAAATCTGATTTGAATAGACCTGAAATAATGACGTCCATGGCTTGTTTGCATGCGTGCAATTCTATTTTTGACAATCGCATTTTGTCACTTGCATTTGTTAACACACACCAACGCCCTCCTCCCGAAAAGGAGGATTTGAGACGCTGGGGAACAAAGAAATGAGGTACTCTGCCACATATCGTGCATCAAAGGACATTCATTGTTGGTTCTTGAACTAAGAAAATGCATTCTTTTAACAAATGGACCACCTGCAATAAATGCCAAAAGGGCACGTGTGTTCCAGGGCCTTCGGTAGAAGAATTGAGACAATCCAGTGGGCCGTGGAAGCTGGCTGGGTATTGTAAGAACGTGGATGGAGCCGCCCCTGCGTGCACTCTGTCGGTCGTGTTGGTGAAACGAACTTACATGCATGTAGGCCTACATACACGTATATCATCGACTGCAGAACTAAACAATTTAAGGCGAGTCCTAGACTTGGGCCGTTGACCGTGTATTTATCATGGATTTGGTGTTAAACATGAAAAGGTCAGTGTCCAGAATTCTTTGCAAACGCAAATTGGAGAATCCTTGGTCTTTCCTGAGCGCAATCGGACAATGTTTAGAACTTATAATCATCGGCTGGGACAATTTCTTGCATCGTAGAGCAGGTTGAGTGGGTAGGACATCTGCTCTACAATGCAGGAGGTCGTTGGTTCGAGTCCCATCAGAGTATGCTGCAGAGGTTTTCAACGTGGTTTGGGGGAAAAGGACAAACGTGAGGAAAGAAATTAGTAGTTGACCATCGATTTCCAGACCTTGTGTACATGAAACTGGCTGAAAAGTGTTTCCAAAGAACTTTTGATATTTTTCACTTTCAATATTTTCATTAATTTGGAGTTTTCCATCAAATCTGCACTTAGGCCTATACTGATACGTAATGAGTAATTTCAAGGGAAAATATTAGTGGTCAACTACTCAATTCTTGCCAATAAATTAACAATAACTTTCTCTTTTAGGCCAGACTTCGAAGAAGACACTGGATGTCCATTGCTCTCAGCTTGACGATTGGTGTGGTCGGTTCTACTATTTGCCTCAAGAAACTTGGGCATTATGAGTGGTAAGTTTTGAATTCCTGTTAATTCACGATGATATAAACAAATCAGCAGTTGACCATTGTTGCACACCTTGTTTGCAAAATTAGACTAGCTGAAAAAAAATTGAGAAAAAGTACGTTTTCACATAGATGCAGTAGGCCTAATACTTCAGAAAACCTGAAAATTCCGTGCATGGTTTTTGTGTTGAATGAATGGTAAAAAGGTTGTCTGCAGACAACTTTAAAAAAAACCACCTTCAGTTGGCAATTTCTTTAACAAAGGTGCCATTCTACACGAGAAAAAAAATCAAGTGGTGTTTGTTACCATTGCAGTCAACACTTATAGTGTTTTTCCCTTTTCAACTTGTGAAGGAAAATTTTGGGCAACTGCAAATGATATGCTTTAAATGCACAGGCTCGTCAATGCGCGCGTGAGGCCAGATTCGTGCCACGAAATACGCAGCTCCATAGCAAAGGCATGGAGCTGCGTATTTCGTGTCACGAATTTGGCCTCACGCGCGCATTGACGAGCCTGTGCCTTTAGAGTAGGCCTATATGAAATGACCCAGGGACCATTAGGCAATATTCGATCTTTTACAAACATACTGCCCAAACATACTGTATTTATTTTCATTTTTTATTTTGAGTAAATATTGTAAGCAAGACTGAACAAGACAGTCTAATTAAGGCCATAAAAAAAATGAGAATAGATACACAGTGCCGTATACTCGTGCATAAAGCAAAACAACAATGTGACTGCCCCCTGTCATCATGACTGCCCGTGGAAAAGGTCTATATAGATAATGCCTTTAACCAAATCCTTTCATATATAATAAACCAACATTTATCTACCCAATATGCAGCGGCGTAGCCAGGATTAAGCCTTATACGTGTCTATTCGGTTATCTGTACAATGTACACATTTCTTATTCCAATGCATTGTCTAAAATATTGAAAATCTCTGGTATATTTACAACTTTCAAAGTCTGACACTAAAAATTCAAAAGTATATAAAACAGTATTATTGCCTAATCTTTCACATTATGACTTACTTTGCATGCTATTAAACATTCAGCCATTTTGTATATACATAAACACTGCTTTAGAAATTCCATATACATGTACAAAATGTATCTACATATTTTTTTAAAAATGTATATATTCGTATATTAGTCAAGAGGGTTTAGGAGATGTGTGTGTCATTCCAGCATAAAAATAGCTTAAAATGAAGGCCGCAATAATACAAGTGCTCCTGGGGCGGTCGGGCTGGCGTAGTGGTTCTTTCCCCGCCCTTCACCTCTGGCGTCCCGGGTTCGATTCCTGGGCGTGTATGTGGATTGGGTTTGCACTCCCTACTCGGCTGCGTGGGTTTTCCCCCGGGAGATTTCTCTGGGGTTTTCCTCCCACTTTTAAAACTACATATGGGTCTTTCAACAGTAAGGGGGAATTTTGGCAATACAGACCCTATTTTCGAGGAAATACCTTTGTCTGGTCTCAAAATAAAAGAAATAAGTTAAGTTGTTCTGAAGAGATAACTTAGGCCCAAAAAGGGTTACGAATAAAGTGACAACATGCCTTTCTAAAAACCCTGTGTACAAATTTCCAATATACGCTCGTAACCAGGACGGATATTTGTTACAATTTAGGCCGTCCCAGTTACGAGCGTATATTGGAAATTTGTACACAGGGTTTTTAGAAAGGCATATTGTCACACTATTTGTAACTCTTTTTGGGCCTAAGTTATCTCTTCAAAACAACTTAAACTTTGTTTTGTTTTTTTAAACCAGACAAAGGTATTTCCTCGAGAATATGGTAAGTGTTGCCAAAATGCCCCCTTTACCGTGGAAAGACTCATCTTCTTCTTCATTTCAAGTTCATAATAAAGTAAAGTTATAAAGCCAATGCCGTCTAGTGGATGACATGAAGGGTCTTATAAATTTGCCGAAGATGCCATAAAATTAACAATGTACTACAGCAATGTGGGAATTTCACAGCCAACCATGGCCTCCATTGCCCCTGTTTTGGCCTCGGTGCCCTTTTGCAATCCTTCTTTAGACGTTTTGATTTTCCAATGGAAGTGCTCTTTTTTAACAAAAAAAATAAAACTGAAGTGCCACTTCAGTGACACAAATTCCTACCCTGTTACAGGTGCACCAATTGCATAAGTATCAAGATGAGCGGTGGCAGAAAGCGGACAAGCATAGCCAAACCACCGTTACATGTTTGTCTACTTTGGTCTCCATCCTTGGATAAATTTCATAACTTTTTGGATGTCAAATTCCGTCAGTCCCAAGTCCCCACGAAGCATCTCCTTATTCAGTGACGTCATCAAGTCTCCATCAATGCAATTTTTCTTGAACTTGTCAACGTATTTCTCCAAGTTGAGGAGCTTCAAGCACTGCGAGATTTGTGCCACCGTCAGGCCCTTGAGCTGGTTGGGGATGTCTTCCACCTTGGTGAAGGTTGCGTTGTTTGTGGTTGCATTGGTTCCTCGGATGCCGCCCGGTTTTGGCCGAGGCGCCACTGGTAGGCGATTGGTGGATGGTTGTTGTGGGTTAGATGATGCCCTTCTACTACTGAGAATTGACTGTAGTTCACTTGGTTGTTGCGAAGCTTGAGGTTTGGGATTAAAGGCGTTTGCCTTGGGGCTGCTGTTGGTAATGCCGCCATCTATCACGTCTTCAAGAATTATGTCCCGAGACATCCTCCGCTGTTGAGCTTTCTTCAATTCCTCCATCATAGAGCTCATGGTGGGCTCGGATTTAACCACCGGCTTCGGTTGAGGGTTGGTGATTTGTGCAGGCTGGAGTTGAGCCCCTGGAGGTTTCCAGTCGAGACCTGGTGGGGGTGGGGGAGGGGGCACGGCCAAACCTTGGATACCTGGGGGTACCGGAGCTGGTGGCGGTTGTGGGGGTGGAGGGGCTTCAAACGGGGGTGGTGGTGGAGCCGGGGGTGCAACGGCTGTTGGTGTTGAGGCTGCTGATGAAGCGGGAGATGAGAAGGAAGAAACCGAGGCTGCTGAAAACACTGACGGTGGAGCAGGGGCTGCGGCTTGAGGCACTGACGTCTGCCGATTGGTTTTAGGGATTGTAGTCACTGGTGGAGGAGTGGGAGGGACCACCCCAGCCTCTTGGGCCTTGCTGTTTTCCATCGGAAATTGGAAAATACTCTCGTTAGGGTCGTAGTCTGGGGGAGGAATGTGAACAGGTAAAGAGGCTTTCAGATGCTCGTAATCTGAGTCCGCTGAGCTGGCTGAGCCGGGGGTTCTTGCGATGATACCGGGGGAGTGGCTCTGAGCTGGATGTTTCCTGATTCGGCCTGTTGGAGAAAGTAGAAGCTGCTCTGGCCTGGAGCCCACGGAGGGTGACCGTCTCCTCTGTGCTCCGAGGATAGTGGCTGGCGTGGCGTCGACTGAGGGCGACCTGCGGCGATACGCCTGGCCTGCTGTGGTCAGTGGCAACGGTCTGTCGTCCCGTCCTCGCGGTGCTCTCCCATCAACTTGCGTGACTGCATTCCCAACGTGGTTCGGTGCGTGGTTGCTTTTCGCAGGTCTGGCTGTAGATGGTATGGGTGGTGCACTTGGCTGCACTGGGAGGTTAGCTTTCCCGTGGTCGTGATTTCGGTGATGAGCTGCCCGAGCGGGCATGGTCGCGATGTTCGCAGACCGGCTTCTGGCGCCAAAATCCTGCCGGGCATCCCTTGGTGAAGATGCCTTTCGTGGATCCGAAGACACGATGGCCGCAGCCGATGATGACTTGGGCATTTGTCTGGGCCTCGCAACATCTCCATTCCTTGTGGTAGTTGCAGACGACGGTGCAGCCCTGGCGGTGCTTTGTGCTGTACTTGGGGGAGGCACTGGGGTATGTCCGACAGTCCGTGACCCACTCACCCCAGTAGCTGTCGTAGCTTTGCTGCGCAGACGTTCCCTGGCTGACGTCACATACAGCGTGCCTGTTGGTGGGATCTTTTCATAATCCTCCTGAGTTACTGCCTTTTCTAGCCTTTTATCGGAGAAGAACGTGACATCTGTTGGGGGAAATAGATGAAGAAAGGTGATGAAAGGTGTAGCTTATTAATCGGTCAGTCATGATTGTGTATGAACAGATCTTGTGGTAAGGCTGTCCGAATCAGCCTCCGTAAGAGCCGCTGAGGCAGGGTGTGCCACTCTGCTTGAAGTGCTTCCCGACAACCTGCCCTTCTAGGGCTGTTTTTGAGACAGTAATCCTACACAGACTTAAAACCCAATAAAATTGATATTCTGGGAACACTTAACTATACTGCAGCCGATTTCACGAATCCTTACGCACTGCGTAAGTCGGCTTGCGCAACATTTTATTGCGTGGGCTGCGCAACATTCCTGTGAAAATTACATGCAAGCTATGGGGGTTGCGCCATTTTGCAAAAGTTGCTCAAGCTGCGCACTCTTTCGTGAAATCGGCTGCAGGACTCTTCCAGAAACAGGAAATGTCGCATTTCATTGCTGTTGGAATAACTTTGTTCAAACAGGTTCACTTGGACCTGGATGAAATCACTGAAGCAGAACAGTTTTTACAGCGCGATTCCAAAATGATTGGCCAGTCAGTGCCTTGTTATCCACAAGTTCAATGTATTCAACAAACTTCTCTTCTGATCAAGAATTGATGTTGTATAAAAACTGTTCCTTTTGTTTTAAGAGTAAAACCAAGATCCGTATTTCTGAGATTGCATTTTACTGGACGGCTCATTTCCACACACTACATCTTAGATCTTAATAACAGGTCTGTCTTACTCTGAATTCCAGGTGAGAGCTCGAAGGTAACATGTCTTGAGACGAGTTTAGCAAGCAGTGCCTGATAGCGCCGCCAGTTGTCGGCCGTGTGTTTGATGAAACCTTCTGCTACCTGGACCTTAACTGGAAGGTACAGTGGGATGTTGACAACTTGCGTATCGAGATGATCTGAAAAGAAAAACCACAAGAGATGCCCATTTACTCGTGTCTATACGGAATTCTCAAAGTAAGTAAACAAATAAATTTATGTTTGTAATGGGTTTTTATTGAACTTTAATTCGCAGCCCGTAAGCTGAATTGCATGAAGCTTACAAATATGTTGTACATAAACATGAAGATACATATGTGGGTGGCGCCATTGGCAGCCGATTATGGTAATTGTTTTATATAATGGACTAGGAAACCAACTCACTGAATGAAACAACTATCCGCCATCTTGCTCCAAGCAAGTCAATGCCTTACCTGAACTGGCAAGGCTACTTTCACTAGAGTACATGTGTTTAGTGGAATACAAGCGATTGCATGGACAAGGGAGCAGTCTAGGCAAATCAGTGTCTTGTCTGGTGTAACATGGCCGACACCTTGCGCCAATTTTTGCATATCATTCTGCTGTTTTACAGTTCATCCATTATATCGGTGATTGCTATCGGTTGTTTTAGTGAATAATACATGTGTTTAATTAGCAACTAATATGTTATCAAACTGTCCATTGATTGGCTGTTGTCTGTCCAGACTTCAGACTTTTGTCTGAATTTAGCTGCATGTTCAATCTTTTGGCAGACAAGATTGATCATGTTTGACAGTGTCTGATCATGGTGTTTGACACGCAATCCACACTGTCAGATTTTTGTTTCGTGTCTGTCGGAGAATAATCCGATAGTGCAGAAGGGCTTTAAAGGCGATGCATTTCCTTTGGATATAGTTTATAAAGAACGGGACAATTACCAACAGAAGACAAACTCACTGTTATAGATGGCATTGCCTTGTAGATAGGAGACTTCATACATATTGCGCAGCACCAACGGACTGAGTCGCTCCGATACATTGCCTTTAGCCGTGTGTAAATCAAAGTGTAGGTCGTCGTCTAGGTAGAAAGCGGCTTCTTGGGGTAATATGATGCGGTCGATGACGTCACGCATGTACATGGGCTTAGAACCTGCAAAGAGAAGACAAGATGTATCATGAGTCCTCAAAGCGCCCGAAACCGCCCTGCAGCTTTCTCCTCAAAGTGCCCCGCCCCCCTGTAGCTTTCTCCTCAAAGCACCCGAAACCGCCCTGCAGCTTTCTCCTCAAAGTGCCCTGCCCCCCTGTAGCTTTCTCCTCAAAGCACTCGAAACCGCCCTGCAGCTTTCTCCTCAAAATGCCCCGCCCCCCTGCAGCTTTCTCCTCAAAGTGCCCGAAACCGCCCTGCAGCTTTCTCCTCAAAGCGCCCGAAACCGCCCTGCAGCTTTCTCCTCAAAGCGCCCGAAACCGCCCTGCAGCTTTCTCCTCAAAGTGCCCTCCCCCTGCAGCTTTCTCCTCAAAGCACCCAAAACCGCCCTGCAGCTTTCCCCTCAGTGCCCAAAATCGTCCTGTATTTCTTCCATGTTAACTCGGTGAAATTTAAGTTTCTGCAAGCACACACTCAATTGATAGGCATGTATTCGTAGCTTGACTCATCCTCTTTCAAATCTTGTGTTCAGGAAAGGCGGCTACTATTGGATAACTTTGGTTGTTGATCTTGACAAGTAACATTAGTTTTCCCTTAGTACTTTTCAATCAGTAAAAGTGACACTTACGTTTTTTGTTGGTAATGACTTCGAAGCGAGCGTCCGCATACCGCAGCGGCAAACTCAACCACTTGTTTTTCTTGATGCTGGCAAGAACACGAGTTTGGATGTGGACTTGGTGAATGCGAAGGATCTGTATGAAAGATGATAGAAAAAAAAATAACCATAAATCCCAAAATGACCATGTGGTTCCACGCACATTATCACTTCATAAAACATTCATACTTGAAAGTTTTTCAATATTTTACCCTTCGCTAAAGCCCGCCGCACACCTTTGCGATTTACCGGCACACCGGACCATCGGATCCGGAAAAATCAAACAAGTTTGTTTTGCTCCGGTCTATGGTATACGGTCAGACCGGCCCGAATTGTTTCAGCGCACATCTTTTAAGTGGTCCGATGATCCGGTAAATCGCAAAGGTGTGCGGCGGGCTTAACGTGTGGTGTGCGTGGGTATGCAGCCGTGTTCGTGATCAAGGGGTTATGGGTTCGAGCCCCACTTGTGCCAACGTGTTTGTGTCCGTGGACAAGATATTAATTCCCAATTGCCTCGTCAACCCAAGCGATATTTGGGGAGCTGTCGGGGGAATGCTACAATATAAGATTAGTTTGATAGCGTTGTGCGCAACTAGCCAGGCAGCCACCTAGTTGAAGTGAGATGATTCTGGTAATTCCATAAGGGCAGTGATAATAGTGGCTACGGCGCCTTTAAATGACAGTCATGTTAGATACTGTGCACCTTATAAATGCTGTACCATTGTTATTTAAAATCCATGTTATTTGGATCAGCACCTCACCCTGTTTTTGGTCACTATTTCGTTCTCATCTGATGGTATTTCGCCGACCCACGAAACTTTCATTAGCTGCGGCGAGGAGCATAATTGAAGCGTCTCACGCAGCGTGTAGGATCGCTTGGACCATCTGATGTCCTCAACTTTAGATTCCATGCCGTCTCAATTGGCGTCGTCGTCCGATGTTTCGCTGGATAGAGCTAGAGATGCGTCCAATGGTCTCATTTAGCTGTCTGAAGAACAAAAAATGTGCTATGAATTTGAGAGAATACCATAGGTGTTTTCAATTTAAAATTACACCTTTTCGATTTTAAGGTGGACATTATTTTGCGGGTGCCAGTAAGAAAAGAGATGCTTGTTTAGCCCGCCTTAAATCCCGGGTTCGGTCCATAGCTTAATCCTACACGTATACACGTTATATCTTTACTATACAATTAACTTTGGTGAAATTATTTTTTCCCCCGATTGTTTTCCTTGCCGATATTATTGTTAAATTGAGAAATCTGTTTTCATGTGATCTTAAGTAGGCTAAATGCTGCTAATTTCAAATGTAGAAGAGCACGAAAAATCCCGTTGGATCCGAGCATGCCGTAAGAAACGTTTGGTAGATAGTGAATATACCAAGTCGTGTAGGAACAAACAAATTCCACGTAAAGAGGATCATGAATGTGAAAAAAAATACGGAAATGTAGATTATAAAATAAAGCACGGTTCTACCTAGACCACACCAAAAACGCTTCATGTCATTTTGATAGAAACGTATCCCCGCTACGTTGTACTATAGCTCAACCCACATGAAGGCCAAACGTGTGAACGAAACCATCGAGGCAAATATATGTATCCTTGAACTTTACACATCGATTATGGTGTCACGAAAAATCACAGCGATGTAAAAACGGCTGTCAACTGAACGCCATTAAAGATGACAAGGTATTTACTTCACTTCGACTAATCATATGCAGAATTAGCATGACAGCTCCATTCTGTATTATTGATGCCACATTTTGAACGTACGTTCAATTAAAAACAGATCTCGTTCAAGATAACAGGTGAAGGCTTGCTCCTTTTGGCAATGATTTGGAATAAAATGATAAAATTCTCATTTCCTAAAAACCACATCGAGGATATCCCAACGAAGGTCATTATTTAGTGATTCACGATAATAATATTTCGCCAACGCAATTTCAATTGGTATCGTCTATAGCAACAAGAAATATAATGGGGCAACAGGTGTCGTGGGCGAGCATGTAATTCGCTAACAGGTGGAAATGGCGGATGATGGGCGAAATGCTGACTAAATATTATGCATCCGCGTATACACAGCATTTCTTGCAACAACTGCAGTCATATTTTTATTATAGAGAAGTATGTCCAGATCATATTTTTACTACCCCTGCTCCCCTTATTTTCCAACGGGTGTTGCGATTTTGAACCATATCAATTGTCATATTACCGTTCTGAAATTTCGCGTTCTCAATCGATATATTTTCAAGGATATCGCCGGAAAACACCGATGTTTTGTAAACTAATTTATCCGGTTCCATAAAGCAGTGCAGTGATTACACCAACCCCGTTTGCTTCCACATCCAAATTGGAGATTGCAAATTTCCCGTTTTCTTCCCATGGATAGTATTTTGGGGAGGTATATGTTAGTTTAAAACGAAATCCATTTTTGGACAAATCTGGAAAAGCTCCCTTAACTTGTTGTTATATTGTATTTATATGGAAGTAGTTTTCGCCCTTTAAAAACCGAAACTAGCCAAATGCTAATAGGCTTGCTTTAATGGACACATATTTTGTTATTCATGAAACCATCGTGCTTAGTTGGAGAGCAGTTTTACTCCGGTGATGCTTTCATATCCATTAGAGCATCTTCCAAACACTATTTCGCCGCTGTCTATCCCCGTCCATTTGTTCCTATAGAAACAAGCATCATCATTAACCCATACCTGCCAACAATGCCGAGTAAAAAAATCGGACTGTAGTGAAACTTGCAACTGTCGAGTTGGTACAACAGTCAAGTTGACCTGGTATACCTGCACTTGTTTTCATGTACACAACGCATGCGGCGCGCGCGGGGAGTCGGGTCAAGTCGACCGTTTACCAACTGTTCCGATTTTAAACACTTAACACTTAAACATCGGAACAAATACGATAAAATCGGACTAGTTGTCAAGTATGTTAACCCCATGTTGCCTCCATCCGTCGTCTTAGCAACGTAAGCTGTGGCCATTGTCCCTTCAAATCTGACATTTTAGTCAACTACTTTCGTATCCTAGACACCAACTTCAAAATCATCCCAACGACTTTCAGAATTGTCAGTTTACATGCATGTACCATAAAATATGGGAGCTTAATTTCCTGTTGTCTTATTTTAAATCTCGTTAACTAAAACCGGAAGTGGGTATGAGTTTTGAGTAAATAAAAACGGCAGATTTTACTCTTGCACTTTTAATTAATTTTTGGTTTGAGTTGTTACGGATGTTTACGGACTTAGTTATTCCATGGGTTATTCAAATGTGTGCTGCTAGTAAAGTAATAATTTATTAAATTTTCTTAAATTCATACATGTATTTACATATTACATAAAGCAAAACGTGTCAACTAAACCACATCTGCTAAAGTTAATAAATTGTTTCAATTTGTTTAAATAATATTACAGTTTTCTTGAATCGAAACATGAAGATCGACATAAACCGCGCGTATTTGCATCTCAGCATAAACGTAAACAAAATGGTCAAAATTCGCATCCGTTTCATCTATTGTATTCACTGGGAACAATTCGTCATGATGGCGTTACGGACTAAAAATCTGGGACATGAAAGAATCTCTTCCAAAATTGGTCAGGTTTTACTTACCAAAAGGTGCCGCCAGTATCTATAAATGGTGTCATCTTCCCATTCATCAGAACATGTTACAGATGCGTAAAAGACGCCAGGATACAAATATAGCATCCAATGGTATTTCCTCAATGTCTGCCGAGCTACCACAAAATATGCGTCAAATATGGGCAGGTCCCACAATATGGCTCCCACTGAAATCAAGCTTTTGACATGGAAATTAGAAAGGTTGAACAACAAAAGATGTATGGCGTTTTGCCGATGTGGGCCGTGGAGTTCGTGCTGTGGAATGCTTGCTGTTCATTCAACCGGACACCTGTGTGTACTTTCACATCGATTTCCCAAGTATAGGCCTACGCACTGTTCGTGCATAGACGACTGGTAATCGCTTGGCGTGAACGCACTGGTATTATAAAGCACTGCGTTCTCATAACTCTGTTAAAGGGGCAAACCGGCTATTTTGGGCTCGAATTAGACACATACATGATTCTGAAAGTCTTTCCGAAATAGACTCAAGAGAACCTGAAAAGAAACCACCAAATTTGGCTGTTTTTAAGCATTTTTCAAAAAATCGAGGTCACGTGATTTATTCTGGTTCCGATAAACCTTGGAATTAGTTTTATTTCCAGCCGTAGGGCCGTGTGATACAGTTTATTTCTGATGGTTTTTTTTACTGCAGTACTGATCAGATTCAGCTCCAAAATATTTATGAGTATTTTATAAAAGAGGCTATCCAGTCAAGTTATGAAACAAAGTTGAACATAACTCTGAAAAATCGAACATAAAATGTTGACACAAAGTCCAAGGAACCGAAGCGAGTTCCACCGTGGACAGTCTACCGGACAATGTGACATTTAGCCCCACGCGCGATAGTGAACGGCTGATAAAGCGTATAACTCGACTATTGACCGTTTTTATTAACTTTAAGCTTTTGTGGTTAATTACGGGGAAATTTTGACGATCTTTTTTCACAAGGACCATCAAAAAAGTATTGTCAAGGATGCTGTATCACTAAATGACGTGAACAGTAGGCCGGTGTGTACCTTTAACCATAGAGCAAGGAACTTGCTCTATGCTTTAACACACAGAGCAAGGAAATTTTTGATAAACATGGATCTCTACATTTAGCGGAATAGCGCCCTCCTTTATTGACACATTTCAAATTTAGCACTCTCGGCCGAGGCATTGTACACTCGACCAAAAAAGTTCTGTCACCTGTAAGACATTTGTAGATATTTTATTATGAAATTGGATTTAATGTAGGAAAATAATATATCAAATTTTAGCTGAACATATCACTCAAAGGAATAGAGCTCAACGGAGTCCATGATGGCCGCAAGCTTCACGGAACAGGAATGCAACAAAGGAGTGTGGGGTCAGAATGAAAAACACCAAAAAAACAACGATGTCAACTTTATTGCACTCGAGCAAGGGGAATTACAGTTCAGTATTTTGCTTCCACCATACCTAATGCAATGGCACGATTCAGATTTGACAATTTAACCATTTTGATTTGGATGTTTTTGACAAGACATTGATAAATCCAAACTCACTTAAAAATGTCCTAATTGTCTACACACAAATTGCCCAAATCACAAGTTGCATTGTTCTTTGGTGTTTTTCATTCTGACCCCACACTCCTTTGTTGCATTCCTGTTCAGTAAAGCTTGCCATCATGATATTTCTTGAGCTCTATTCCTTTGAGGGATATGTTCAGCTAAAATTTGATATATTATTTTCCTACATTAAATCCAATTTAATAATAAATATCTATAAATGTGTTACTGGTGACATAACTTTTTTGGTCGAGTGTATCTTTTCATTTGCAAATAAATTTATTATCACAAAAGAAAGCACTTTGATCGTTTTCGATGACAATTTGTAATTCCTTAATGATGATCCTTTGATGATCCTGATTGTTATCTCCCTAGATAAATTCAGGCCTTTGTGCATCGTAAATGCTCATTTCTTTAGATTATACCCCAAGGCGACATTCATTTTAAAATAATGACTACATTTACAGGTAGTAATTTTCTGATCTGCTTCCTCATTAAAAAGTTTAATTTTGTTATGGTAGACATTTTCATGGAGCGACTAGGCAAGTCTATTTTCGGCACCTGTTCGGCGCGCGTTCGCGCCCACTATGTACAATCGGCACTGCTACTGGAATTACGCGGTTTTTATCCACCTTAGAGGAAACGCTGCGTTTCACATACGCGAACGTTTGCAAACGTTGGCCAACAATTTCGAGTGAAACGTATTGTGCGCCACCAACGTTGGCCAACAAACTTTTAAGTTGTCAGCCATGTTCGCGAGACATTTCAAAATGGCGCACGCGACATGAAAGATGACAGACGATTGTTTGCAGTTTTGAAAATAGCAAATAAATTGCACCTTTCGTGGTTTTCTCCCTTATCGCTAAGGACGCATTTTCAAAATTCGTGGTTTTCTCCCTTATCGCTGGCGATACACAATCAATGGCAACGTGTCACGTTTCCTTAAATTTGGTAAGCAGCGGAGAGCCACATTACAACGTCACTATACGACCGCTGGGACTCTAGGCGCCGCCATCTTGACAATGTATTTTGGCCATTTTGGCAAACAACCCGTTCCACATTGAGCAAAACTTTGGCGCCAACGTTAACAAATGTTCGCGTACGTGGAACGCAGCCCTGTACTCGAAATCTAATTACATTATGGACAATTTCATCAAATCTTTTAATAAGTTTTAACATGTCACTGTTGTATTTTGGAAAATCTTTAAACTAGTTACTGAATCATTCTCGTCATGTTTTGTGTTGATATGAACGGGCAAAATATCGTTCGATTCACGAGGCAATATACTGTGTGTATATAATTCTAAAGGCAATCGATCTCTGAAGACTGGTATTTAAAAAAATAAAAATCGCCTTCTAAAATGTCACGTCATGTAGCTAGGGGGGAGGTGGTGTGACACCGCCCTATTTATTTTATTCGGCAAATCCATGGTGCTGTCGGCAAACAAATAAATATATATATATAAAGGCACGGCTGTATCGGCAATTCTATTACGGCGCTGTTAGGGCGCTCATCCGTTCACCAGCAAAATGTGGTCACACCCACACCCTCAAAATGGTCTAGCTACGACCCTGCAAAGATGGCCATTTCAACTCATCTCCATATATAACACAAACATAAATAACACTTCCAAAATCGTTTAACTTAATGCTTGACATTTCCTGTTTAACAAAACATAGTAATAATTCCTAAATTGTTAAGGTATAAACTGATACATTGATAAACATTACATATACACAGATAATAATTTTTAAAATAGTTAATTTAACAGTTTATTGTATAGTTTCAATGATTATAAGGTGCAAAGATAGGTCTTCCAGGTGCAAAGATATAGTTTTCTTCAGAAAGTTTGACTTTTACAAGTCCGTTGATTGTTCAATCTGAACAAACCCCGAGACAGAGACTCCGTCTGGTGGTCCGCGTTGCATAGTTTGTTTGTTTCCGATTCCAACATGTCTAAGGTCAGTCATACTGAAACTGGTAAGCGAACCCAGTCGTCCACCTCGCTTGGATTTCAAGGCATTCCGATTTTTAGTTTGGCGACGATTGTCTATGTCATCGAAGCTATCCCGACCGCTCCATAGCCGGGGCCGAAAGAGAGCGAGTCTGGATACCGAACCGAACAGAGACCGAGGCGTGTATGTATCAGCTAGGTCATCCTCATTCGTTACGTCACTGATGTCGTCATCCAAATCGCCACCCGCCATCTTGGAGTCCAACTTGCGGAACCACATCGTGTCACTGTCTGTGTCATCAATCGTATCCGCGGTGGATTCAGACATGCTGGTTGCAGAAGTGGACGTGCCTGACACCGACACCGCGTCAACCGTATCAACGGCTCGTTTGAGTCTAGTCTCCTTCCGCTTAGCGAACAGACGTTCTTTACCTCTGACTTCATGTTGAGAAGTTCCACTTCGAGCTAAGGAACCCAGGTCAACAGACACGCTGATGGGTCGAGGTTTAGTCTCTTTATCAGCCGCCCTAATCCTCTGTAATGTCCCGTAATAGTACGCGCGACCAAGTGATTGTTGCCGCTTCTGGACCGTTGATGTGTTTCGGGTAAAACTTCTGGAACTTTCGTTATCTTTCTCGTAGGTATACACAGTGATATCTATCGGGGAGAAACAAAACATTGCTTTATAAAAGCTTAGAACAGCAACAAAGTATTGTATTCAACTGAACTACAAATTCCCAAAAAGCAACTTGGAAAGTAACAAGGTTAAATTTTGGGTAAAGCAGTTTTGAGTCGAGCATACTTCAGTTTACTGTGATGCTCTACTTTTGACGGGAACTGATTCTTGCGTTGAGTGAACGAGAGATTTCAGTTATCCGAGTTTAACTCGATGTCAATAACTGTTTGCGTCAATAAACCGTTGGAGGAGTATTGAGGTTTGGTAGGTAAGTCGTTTACATGCCCACGCTGGCTCATACGGCCGGTACTCATCCCCGGTTTCTGTGGCATGGAGTGACTAGGAGCATTGCTACTCCTCCTGGATGGGATGTCAGTCCATCGCAGGTCACCCCCAGCAACTAGTTTGGTTTCCCCAACCGTATCTGGTGGTACCCATTTATACACCTGGGTGGAGAGAGACAACATGGAGTGAAGTGTCTTGTCCAAGGATGCAACGCGGTGCAATGGCCACGCTTCTAACCATGGACTTCTCGTCCGAAAGTCCGGCGCGCTATCCATTAGACCACCACGTCTCCATTGAGGTTTGGACATTGACCTAAATCTATCACGTTGTAATAGATTTTTGTACTCACTTTTGTTCCCTTGGACGGCACCAAAGCGAACCTTTGTAGCAACCACGTTATCCAGCTCTAGCATCAGGCGCTTCCAGTTCTTATCCCCGCTGCCAAGGCCCATGGCTAAGGTCATCTCCAGATCGTGGTGTACAAGGATGCTCAAGACTGAAGGGTCTAAATCACCTGTTAAAATAGGAGCATGAACCATCTCATGTTGAAACTGTTGCCCAAGCGGTGTGAGTGCGACATGATTGCAACGTTCACTTATATTAGAGTATACTCCAACTACACGTTAATCAAGATAACAGCAATCGCACATAAATTATTATCGAATCGTCCACTTCATTTCTTACCAAAATTCACAGCATTTCCGTTGAGGTAGACCTCTTGGTGGAGCTGAATCAAGTCGAGCGGTTCTAGGGTCATTCGGACCCCGAGACGACATCCATCTAACGCCTGGCTCTCGGTCAAGTGACTTGGTGAAAATCGAACTCTCTTGGGAAGTGAGAACTGCCGAATTATGTCGGCTATAGAGAGCGTCTTTCGTTTGGACACTGAAATGCAAGACAAGAATAGCTACCAAATTCATAATTGTATGTCGCTGGACGGTGCTGGATAATTCAAACCAGGTCTTGGATGAATTTGATAGTACCTGGCCACTCGTCAAAATTATCAGTGGGCTAGAAATCGAACTAACTTCGAACTCTAACCCACCCCAAATATCAATCTATCCACTCGGCATACGGACCATTTCTTAGCCACATTTTTGCATAGCAACAACACATTTTAAAGTACATGTAGTATCTATCCAAACTTACGTGGTCGTTTCCTGTCGCCAAGAACTTCAAAGGGGACGTCAAAGTCGAGAGGGACGCTCAAATAGCGCCCTCCGGCGTCTCTGGCAATCACACGTTGCTGCTTCAGCCATCGGTGGATTCGAACCACCTGCAGTAAAATTCAAGCAAATTACATATTCACGTCATCATTACGTCATTCATTACGATTCATTACGATCGAAGTGACTGTGCTATACATGTCGTTTATTTTTATACAAAGGATCAAGAGCAAACTCAACAAGGGTATTTTTTTTGACCCAAATAATTTGATAACTTTTTTTGATATGGACATTGCAAATCATGTCTATACAGGATTTAAGTCAACATGGCGGCGCCCACATCAGCACAGCAATTGGGAGTTGCTCTCCAGTTGTCTATATTCAAACTCTATAGAAAAGACTGATTACCTGTCCCTGGCCGAGCGAATCTGTGTCTTGGAGCCCGCAATGTCCCTGTGTTACCCTCACTAGCAGAGGGGCAGGGTACTTGGCCATAATGTCCCTGGCGTTGTACGATTCACTTGACCATATGATGTCATTCACTGCTCGGGCAAACATGGTGGCTGAAAAATAAATTAAAAAACGAAATAAATAAATCTCAAAGATGGGTAATTCCCAAAAGTGTGACATGCTTTTAAAGATTTTCAAGTGTGTTTAGTGATTGAAGGTGTTTTTTTAGTAGAAATTTTTTTTTTTTATTTACATACTGCTACTTAAATTTAACGTTTGTGTGTGGATAAGACACCAAGGTTAATGCAAACTCATTCAATACAGCTAATTTTCATTGGCGTAGGTAACCCGGGACACCAAATTCCTATTCAATATAATGGAACAAATTATGAGCCTTTATGGTCTTTTGTTTCAAATATTTGTCAGTAATCACAGAACAAAATATTCAAGAAATTTGTGCTGTACGCTGTAATCACAGGCCACTAAGAATATGTGATGATGAGTGGCGATTTTTGATGCACAGGGTGTCGTACGTAACTGGGACACCAAAGTTTTGGACCCCTAATTTTAGGAATTACCCAGTAGCCTTTTGCGAGTAAACTTTGTACCCTGGCTGGCACCCCAAAATATTCACTTTCATATGGAGGTGCAGTTTATAAAATCCACATACTATACTGTTGTTACTATGTAGTGCACGCCATTACCTAACAACTGACAGTGTGGTGGCTTTATGCCATTCTCTCCTACGGTGAACGCAGTGTTGATTCTGTACTTCACACATGCCCGTGTGCACCCGGTCACATTACATAGCAACAAACATTTTGTCTGGTCGTCTGGATATTAATGTGTATGTGAAAAGAAGAGTCGCAAAAGGCTAATTTGGGAGAGATGTCCTCACACGTTTATAGTTAAACTAGAGTTGATTACACCAATTTCCAAACACCATGTTTATACATTGAAAACCAACACCTATTTTTTTTTTTAGGCTGACCCCACCTCTTAGAAAGAATTTAGTACCGCACACCCTACCAAGCTTAATACTGTGAAACATACCAAGGCACACCGTTTTAAAACTCAAACTAACTTACCTTTATCAAAATTTGAAGTTTCAAGATCATTCGGCAGTTCAAATGGTTGGTATATGGTATATACTCTTCGATTTCAACCTTCAAGCGTCATATCACATGGCCCAACCATGGAGGAAGGACTGGCCCGATAAACTTACAGTCAGTCGTTATTGGTAAACACCCTTATTTTCCCCGTATTTCCCCATACATGCAATCAATAAAGGCTTATTCACCGCTTTGGAATGAGGGCCGTCTATTGAAAGCCGTAGAGGAAAATTCAATAGAATATGCACGCTTCGTTGAGCATAATTTTGGACTCCGGAAAATCAGTATTGTCCCATTTCGTGCATTAGTTCAGGTCGCCACCCATTCGAAGAGCCAAGCTTTGGGTTCAGTTATTTGGGGGCACAGGTACGTACACACAATAACGCATGCAAATCTCTCAAAGTCGAACTTGTGGGGGGAGGGGGGGGGGGGGGGGGGGGGGGGGGGTTTGGGGGGTGGGGGTGGGGGGTACGTCCGCAGTACGTCCGCAGTGCTTATAAGAAGTCAAACTTGCACAGACTTCATTAATTCCGACATTTATTGTAAACATTTAAAGGGACGTTGGTAAAACGCGGAACGGTGGAACGGAGAGATGGAACAGAGGGATGGGAACAGAAGGGTGGAATGGTTTAACAAACTTTAAACAAATCTCCAAGCCAATCTATCTAATGTTGAGCAAGTCACAGTTATTACCCCAAGGCATGGTCAACGTTTACCCACAACAATATTCACCCATGTCTTAGTGAATATGTGCTCAACTTCCGTGGCTCTAAATTTAACATGAACCACAATTTAGATTTACTCACTATCCAACAAGTTGACTAGAAAAATTAGGAAATCCGTTTACCCAATATTTGTTATAGTGCGTGATGTTTTCCTTTGCAAGATTATTTTAATTTATTTTATGAATATATAAGAACAAACGCATTAATGCTGAATTATGTCTACAATACATTGATTAATTAATCAAAGTTGTAGCATATGTCTAGGCCTGTATACTTTTAAATTTAATGCATAATATGCGAATTTAATTCATAACAAATGAAAAGGAATATTTAGTTCAGCCCGTGTTGCAAACAAATAAAATTATTTTTCTGCGAATTGGATTGCACATTCGTAATCATTGGCAACGTATACTAAAACCGAAAGCCTAATAACGTATTTGTAATCCTTCAAAGACGAGGCTCGTCAATTACACCACGAAAAAATTAACACCAAAATTCTTGCCCAAAATAAACACCAAGAAGAATACGTTGACACCGGATGTGGGTGTTAAAGTTTAACACTCTTCTTGGTGTTAAAAAATATTGATTCCCAAATTGGTGTTACTTAACACCCAAATCCTTGCCCAATATGGATACCAGGGAAGAATCAAATTTTACACCAGTGGTGTAGATTTTAACACCGCATTTGTTGCAGTGTAACTGACAATGATTATCAGTCAGTATGACTAGATCAGTCAGTCAGTATGACTGATTAGTCAGTCAGTATGACTGATTAGTCAGCCAGTATGACTAGATCAGTCAGTCAGTATGACTGATCAATCAGTCAGTATGACTGATCAATCAGTCAGTATGACTGATTAGTCAGTCGGTATGACTGATTAGTCAGCCAGTATGACTAGATCAGTCAGTCAGTATGACTAGATCAGTCAGTCAGTATGACTGATCAATCAGTCGGTATGACTGATTAGTCAGTCGGTATGACTGATTAGTCAGTCAGTATGACTGATTAGTCAGTCGGTATGACTAGATCAGTCAGTCAGTATGACTGATCAATCAGTCAGTATGACTGATTAGTCAGCCAGTATGACTAGATCAGTCAGTCAGTATGACTGATCAATCAGTCAGTATGACTGATTAGTCAGTCGGTATGACTGATTAGTCAGCCAGTATGACTAGATCAGTCAGTCAGTATGACTGATTGATCAGTCAGTATGACTGATTGATTAGTCATACTGACTGATCAATCAGTCAGTATGACTGATTGATCTAGTCATACTGGCTGACTAATCAGTCAGTATGACTGATTAATCAGTCAGTATGACTGATTAGTCAGCCAGTATGACTAGATCAGTCAGTCAGTATGACTAGATCAGTCAGTCAGTATGACTAGATCAGTCAGTCAGTATGACTGATCAATCAGTCAGTATGACTGATTAGTCAGTCGGTATGACTAGATCAGTCAGTCAGTATGACTGATCAATCAGTCAGTATGACTGATTAGTCAGCCAGTATGACTAGATCAGTCAGTCAGTATGACTGATCAATCAGTCAGTATGACTGATTAGTCAGTCGGTATGACTGATTAGTCAGCCAGTATGACTAGATCAGTCAGTCAGTATGACTGATTGATCAGTCAGTATGACTGATCGATCAGTCATACTTCAGTATGACTGATTAATCAGTCAGTATGACTGATTAGTCAGCCAGTATGACTAGATCAGTCAGTCAGTATGACTAGATCAGTCAGTCAGTATGACTAGATCAGTCAGTCAGTATGACTAGATCAGTCAGTCAGTATGACTGATCAGTCAGTCGGTATGACTGATCAATCAGTCGGTATGACTAGATCAGTCAGTCGGTATGACTGATCAATCAGTCAGGATGACTAGAATCCTCGTAATGTCAAACATCTAAACTCCTAAAAAAGTCGGAAAGTCAAGTTTGACTGACGATTTCTCTCTTGTTACTAAACCATTATCCTTGAAATTTGTATCATTGGAAAGCCCCGTTATTCCTCTTTACAGTGATGTGTCATTTGTTATGATTAGGCAATTGGGGGATGTGCAGTATAGCGGAATACAGGGGTGGGTGGAAAGTAAAATGTCAACAAATTCACTGCTATTGTCATGCAGTGCATTCCCCTTTTGCTTGGAAGATGGGAATGTGTCAATGCACTTTTTGACAACTACAGCCCTTCTTTTCGTTGTTGTCCTCGTCAACAGCTACTACAGCTACTACAGGCGGAACTGGCAGAAGAATAACGTTATTCACGAGGTGTTCAAATGCCGCTTCAATACCTCGTTTCTCTTTTGCACTGCATTCGAAGTAAGCTATGTTGTATTTCTGTGCAAGACGTTGGCCTTCTCTCTTGGTGACTTGCCTCTTCTTCTGAAGAATTAAGAAATAAACCAACCTGTTCTGATTGAACCATGTCTGAGCCGACGGAACAACTGAAAAGTATTGTCCGAAAGTACCAACGAAACAGATTTTGCTTGTTGTGACGAAAGTGACGTCACTGCAAAAATGTCGGTTAAAGGCACGGGCTCGTCAGCAATGCGCGCGCGCCAAATTCGTGCTACGAAATACGCAGCTCCATGCCTCTGCTATGGAGCTGCGTAATTCGTGGCACGAATTTGGCGCGCGCGCATTGCTGACGAGCCTGTGTCTTTGAAGGAAGGGACAACACTTGTTTGAAGTTATCGACGAATTTAATCAAAAATATTACCAATGTTTTGCCCGGTGCATAAACCTTCATGAGAATCAGAGAATCTTGTTTTCAACGTCGGCAACACAATTAATTTTGATGTTAAACTCTGCGCCATATTTGAAATGTTGAAAGGGATGATGACGTCAACCAGCATGCAACGATTGAATGTATTCGCTGGCATAGTGTGACGTCAATTTGCGCGCGGACGCGCTTACTTCCTTGCCAACGGTTCACGCCACTTGCATGACAACGCGTTACTTCATTCGTTTTGCACAGGAGCCACACACGGAACATTTACTGTTGAGTTTTTCTGTTACAAACATGACAAAATAAGGCGGCAGGATGGCGTATCGCTATGAGAGTAGTATGAGCAAACCATTGCAAGTCATTGGTCCTTATTTTTTAACATTTTCTTCTAAAAGAATTATAGTAAAACACACTGTGCGCAAACACAATGGATGTAAAACGTGAGCGTGAACCAATAACCATAAAGTTACGGTCCAGCGCCCGCAAAGTGTCGTCACGACTGTGCCAGCGAATAACGTCAAGATTGATGCCTTGTTTGCCGACTCCCATACGCAGTGCAGTGAAGTATGTAAAAATATGTTGTGTCCTGACTCACGCCCTCTCAAGTCCGAGCGCCGAACTTATACAAAAAGGGGACAGAGTATAGGGAAACCATTTTGCAAGTGTTGTCCATCCTTTAAAGTGGTGTCGTATAGTAAATGATGCAGACGAAATTATGTAGCGCGAATAATGCATATATGTAGCGCGAACCATGCATATATTATATATGTTGGTTACACATTCTACTTTTAACATTCCGTTAAATTTGGATTGCAATTTTTTTTAGACACACTGTAGGCTTATGGAGGCTTAAAAACTCAAAACTCACCATGTCGGTTTTATTTGCAACAAGAACCTTAACAACGTCAGATGTCGTGCAGTAAAGATCCAAGACGTTCATCCATGTTTCAATTTCCTCAAAACTTCTTCGGTCTGTTACATCATACACTAAACGTAGAAAAAAGTGAAAAGGTCCGTGCGTTTTATTTGGAATGTATGAGATTCTGGCCTACAATAATGGTCCTGCAGCCGATTTCACGAAACAGTGCGTAACTTGCGCCATAAACGGTTATGGCGCAAGACTTACGCCATAAAGTTATGCCGTAGCTGCGCAATTACTTAAAATCGATTTCACGAAACTCTTCTTAGCTGCGCAACGTTTATTTTTTCACTTTAGCACTTGTAACTTCTAGGACGAGGCTAATTTCTAGTTTATCAACGACTATTTGATGCTTGCGCTTGATAAAATAGTCGTACATAAAACATACGTCGTTGTTTTTCACAAATTTTGCACGGTCATCATGGCTGCCGTCGCGAGTCATAATGCGTCGAGTCGCAGATTTCACCGATAAAGGCCGTTTTCTACAAACGGAAGGCTGGGGTTCAGTTCGTTGACGATGCTTTAAATAAGCACGTGTAGCTAGCTGCATTATCGTCATTTTTCACTGTCCTACGACACATTTTTCCAACTTACGCCACCAAAAACCATTGCGCAAGTTACGCCACATTTTATGGCGTAAGTCGGCGAGTTGCGCCACATCCTGATGTGGCGCATCTTTCGTGAAACGCTTATTAACTTATTGCGCAAGTTACGCAATAACTTATGGCATAAGTGGACTTACGCAATTGCGTAAAGTTTCGTGAAATCGGCTGCTGGACCATTATTCGTTGTTATTACAGACCATATGGGAATTTATTTGAACGTCTTGAGAAGAGACTAGGGTAGGGGTAAAGGGTTAGATGTCGGGGGTAAGGGTTACGATTGAATTCATTAAAAAGTGATGAGCTTGCAGCGAGGTCGTTTGGTGTAGTGGTTAGAGTAACAGACTTCTGTTATGAATGTCCCTAGTTCGATTCCCATTTGTGACAGATTTTGTGCAATACTCGTTACTTTGTTTTAAAAGATAAAGTAGTTAGAAGCTTGAAAGAGCCAGAAAAAAATGGTAGTCTTTGTTCAGAGTGTTAAATGTGTTAAAGAAAAATGAGAAAATTTGGCTTATGGTCTAGGACCATTATTGTATGCCCAAAACTCAACGCGTGCTTTTATTTGACCATTTTACACACCGTAAAATGATTTTCAGCACCCGAAATATGCAAGGCAACAAATTTGAGCGCAGGTAAAAATCTACCCAAGATTGTTTTTACTGCTTTTTAAAGATGCTGTGTTTATATTTGTGTGTTAAATCGTCTTACCGAGCAAGGCACCCTGCGTCCCCCGGTAAGACCAAGGAGCCAGGGCACGAAATTTGTCCTGTCCGTTTGTATCCTAAAAGAAAATGATGAAAGCAGTGACACGAGTAAGACAGTGTTAATTCGTATTACACGTGGGTTGCCATGGTAATTGGCTCTAAAAGTACCATTGATAAAGCACAGAGACATGGTTCAGTGATTTTTAGTGTAGAGCCATTGCCTAGGCAACTAACAAAAGATGACGTATTCACTTCGGCAGTCTACGATCGGGTAAAGAGGTGCACTTGGAACGTTCCGACAAATGACAAAATCCATAGACACAACTTTACTGGGTACGAAAAGGTTCTGGCAGCAAATTACCCGATTTGTTTCTGTTCTATTTAATGTTATGGAAACAATTGGTATTTTTTTTAAATTAGTGAAACACTGAATTAATACTCACCCATATTGACAATTTCACTTCTTCGCCATTAACGACAACGTCTTTCAATTTAAAATGGTAACCTGTGTAAGAGAAGAAGGGTATTTTTTTAAATATAATTTAGAAATATAGCAAACGTATAACTTCGGCCCATTCCCGCTTTTCTCCGAGGGCTAACTGCATGCAGTTGCACTTTTAAAGTTCCGTGAAAGTGTTTACAACTTCGGACGACACCTAATGCACCTATCAAATGTCCCAAACCCCCTCTCACCCAGTGTAAGTTGACCTCGAGAGCGTGCGGGATTCACGAGACTCGTCGACATCCGGGGACCTCGTATATAAGTTTTAACCACAGATATCCATTAAAATATGTGGTTTCAACACAGACAGCGACTGTTTTTCGGTACCATTTTCACACCACGTCAAAATTTGCAGTTTCACCTATATAGCCCTATACCGATTCGGGGTCCACTGTAAAAAAAATCTTAAAATCCCATTTATCACCTGTGCGAAAATGTTAATTGAGCAAAAAGTTCACAATTTTAAATTTGACCTTATATTTCCGTCTCTGAGATAAACTGGTAACCCAACACGCCATAGAAAAACCACACAGCCATGACAGCGCGTCGCTGGTAGTCCGCAAGTACAAGTGGCGCGGATTTTTTGGCGCCGTGTATTGGCGCGAATACGTTGCATTATTGCCGTTTTCAAAAGTTCTTGTTTCGGCTTCAGACGGTCTTTGCGATTTCCGTCTTGTACGATTTCCGTCCGTATAAACTTTATTTGTTTGGGATTTTTTTGTGGTTTTGTCTACTCTGTTCATGTTGACGTTCAAACCAGATATTGATTAAAGGGTCTGTGACATGCTAAACAACTTTGTGCCTAAGCTTTGCTTCATAATGACAGATTACTTGTTCAGCAAGACATACTATTGTTCGTTTGGATGTAAAATCAATAAAAGATGTCCTTTTTCAACTTTGAAGATTTCACTGCAATAAATCACAGACAGAGGGCGCTGTTTTGAGTGCATCACATAAGGAAGACAGAAGGGAAAAGTTAAGAAAAAACATAAGACTTCAAGTTGGACTTGTGGCAAATTGCTGCAGTTTCTACCCCCAGGTTTGTCATGGCTTACATCAGGCAACATGTAAAACAAACTCAAACAGCCATGGATTACAAAAGTTTCAGAAGAAAAAAAATTCAGAAAAAAAGTGGAATCTTTTGTGCACAGTTGAATGTGATTTTCCTGTGTTTGCCTCTTGTGACATAGTGACCTTGGTCATGAATATGCATATTTACATTAGCATAAAAACTAAAAACCTTTGTTTTAACCCCCAAAGCAAGCTCCAAATAGGATTTTTATGACTTTAACTGAGTAGAGTGGTTTTAAAGCATATATTTTATTGATAAAAATCCTAAATAAGGGGCCCTTTAAGCAGCGCTAATATTTCTGAGATGCACCAAGCCAGTGAGCCTTTCATTCGTAAAGGTACTTCCAAACAGGAAACAAAGGGTAAAAACATTTTTATTTGTTTGTGACAAACTCGGACAACATTTTGCTCATTTTATTTATTGAATCGATAGATTTTAAGGTGCCTTTTCCATTTATTGGCGTCTGGGCGTTTTTAAACGCGATACGGTAAAGTGATAATTCCGGTCTCCGGAAGTGTGACTCGCCGCGAGACGTACACGGTCTATTACAGATTTTTCAGTTAGTATTGTACGTAGATCATCACTTATATCAGATATCGCCTGGAATTTCTGTGTTTGTGTATTCTAATGAGCATGGATCTGGCGCACTATGATTTCCTATGATCGCAAAAACTCGACCTAGCCTGCGCGACTTATGTTACCTTTTCCAGAGTGGGTCACATAATAATACTTTAGTAAAATTTACGACAGGAAAACTAAATGTATGAAATAATTACCAATAGTTACTTGAAGTTGGAAAAGGAAAGTATCGTCCACGTATACATTCATCAGACTGCAAAGAAAAAATAATAGTTTTTGTGACTAGCACCGGCGAACAAGGTGGACCTTTCGCCCCTTTCCGAATTCCCCGTGTGCTTTTGTGGGGATTTGGTCGCGATTTTTACACACACTTTATTGTTTTCGTAAACTAAAGACGAAAACACGTGATGTAGCCTACTCTACCTTTATAAAAAAGTGAAAATCCCTTCGTACATCTTGGGCAGGGTAGCCCTGTGTGGGTGGAGAAGTAGGCCTATATACCCCTGCTCCTAGCTGGCACACAACTTAAAGGCACAGGCTCGTCAGCAATGCGCGTCAGCAATGCGCGCGCGCCAAATTCTTGCCACGAAATACGCAACTCCATGCCTTTGCTATGGAGCTGTGTATTTCATGACACGAATTTGGCGCACGCGCATTGCTGACGAGCCTGTGCCATTAAGAGCATGATTTTGTCATTTTCTAAACTAAATCGCGTGCTATTTCATCTATCTGGGGTGTTATGGCCGAGCGGTCAAGTGCATCGAACTTAAGTTTCTGTGCTAGTACTAGAATGTATAGGTTCGATTCCGGGCCGCGACGGGTTGTGGCACCTGTGCCCTTGAGCAAGGCACACTTGCTCCCATTCCTGTAATTGGCGGTCCCTCCGCTGTTGGATGTGGTATATAAATAAATAAATATTGCAGATAATTACCTTGTCTTGCCGACTGCACCGTTCCCAACAAGTATCAGTTTTATAACTCTCCGTGTGTTTGTACTTGTGGCCATGTTCCAATCAGCGTTGTAACTATAGCTCGCCAGAAGTGCATGCAAAGCGCATACGTCATACGAGAACACCACCTCAATTCAACAACCGACATACACTAAGTTACGACGCGAGGGACTCGAGTCATTAGTGAAGTCGGTCTCACATAAGCCCACTGTGCATGTGCGATAGTGTGCTTCAAATTTTCACTCGGGTAAAATTGTTTTAACCTAATCGTGGAAAATAATGTCAAAAAGTTACATGAAGGCTGGCTTTTTACTATTGTAGAACGTTGAGCCAATTATGGCGTTTCCTTGCAATTCCGCGAAATTAGTGCAAAACTGTACTGTGTGATACAGCGGGGAATTTCCGAAGACGGATCCAAAGTTCAAAAACGTACGGAGGCCCTTTTGTGACACGTCATTACGCAATTTTAGGCACATTCTAGCTTCCAATTCCCTGTGCATGTTTTTGTTGCTTTTGTTTTTGTTTGCTTTCCATGTTTTCTAAAAATGGTTCTTGTTTTAACAAGGTCATCTGTGATTAAGGTGATGCGGGGGTGCCGACGGCTTCGCCGTCCCATGAGGCGACGTTGTCTGTCATCTATAAAACACCATAGCATTGATACAGACGCTAAGGGACCAATTTCATAAAGCTGTTTAGCAGAAACAAATTGCTTAATCCAAAATTTAATTGTTTTATAGAAATGAGTTAGCAATCAAAATCCTATGTGATGTTTATTACAATGCATAGTTCCTACCTGTCAATCAACCGAACCCGCCGACCAATCACAACAGAGCTAGCAAATGTCACCCACATAGGTCAAAGTGCACTGTACGCTCACAACAACATGATCACGCGATATGTTCTACCGGCCCCATACAATTTGTACAGTGTTGTATGCGATGATCCGGGTGAATTTTTGGTTTCAAGCCCGGTCATTTCGTTGTTCAAAGGTACCAAAGCTATATTTCGTGATGATATGACATCCCTGTATTACTGCCCTTTACTAAGTGTGTTCTAAGATAACTGTTGACCCTGAAACATGAATACCTTTGAGTTTTCTTCAATGAATCTGTGCTTTCCGTTGAAAGTCCCATTGCTTTGTGCGTTGCGTGTTGCCATTTTGACGATAGCGTGTGAGCCATAGCAACAATGTCCAAGGGGCCGGGGGCGGGGTTAACTGTGCAAAATCGGAACTATGCATTAACTGGCGTTCTGCTATTCTTGCTAAGAACACAAGTTGACATACAATTTTGACCGCTTACCCATTTTTACAAGGCGAATCGATTTTGGATTATAGGCAAATTTTTCTGCTAAACAACTTCGTGAAATACAGTACTATCGATTTGGCAAAAAGAAAATAAGTCAAAGGCCAATCAACATTTTGGGTATTACCTAAAATACGTCAACATGAAGTCACACACTTGTCGGCATATAGGATGCGTACTCTATAAGGTTTATGCGTACCAGTTTCCACCTTGTTCCGTTTTTTTTCTTCTGTTTTTTCCCCAAATAATCCACTTTTTAAGTATTTGTTTAATTATTAATAATTAGGTCACCAATGACGCCATCGAATAGGCTATGAATTCATAGCGCTCTTGACGGCATATTTCTTGCGAGCATCATACAAGTTATTTAACTGTTAGGGCCAAACTGTGCTTGACGCAATAACGCTTAACTCGTCTTCTATAGTAAGCACGCCTTTTCAGCTAGTACTTATAGTTAGTGGTCCTAGTGCCAGTGTTGTAGTACTCGAGTCCAGGACTCGAGTCACATTTTTCGTGACTCGGACTCGACTCGAGTCACATTGGAAAATGACTCGGACTCGGACTCGACCAAGATGACTTGGACTCGAACATGGTGTCTCGTGACTCGAGTCACAAATTTCAAAAAAAGGACAAATATATATATAATCGCGCGCTGAATGCAGGATTCTTTAGGGAAAAGCACAGTACGACGTGTGAATATGTACACTACCCCTACCAGGCCGGCGAGGAGCACACGGGCACGTCATCATTTCACACATTGAGTGTACGAAACTATAACAGATTCAGTTTCATTTTGGTAAACAAGTAACTCGTGACTCGGACTCGAGACTGATGACTCGTGACTCGGACTCGAGACTAATGACTCGAGACTCGGACTCCACATTGGTGACTCGACTACAACACTCTCCAGTGCACGTTCTATGTTGGTGACAAGTTTTTAAGTTTGTACCTCGTTTTGTTTTCGTGATTTGCTCTGGAGAAGTTTGGAAAAAATGTCTAGACAAAAATACTTAACATAAACAATACTGTTCGGGTCGAGACCCGAATACTAATAATAAACTCAAATTATATGCTATTAAAACCAAATACACAGTATTGTTTGACACGAAAACAAACTTGACCCTTGAGTTGATCGAAGTCGACATGAGTTGTATGGGTAGAATTTTGTTTATTTAGCGAAAGATAGGCCTACAACATAATTTTAGGGTAGCCTACATAAGATCACTTTACAAAATACATGTCATAATGTCAAGGATCGAATTTACAACTTACACAACCTACATTGTATAAAGACAAACTATGCGAGAACAAACAGTGAGCTCCAAGCAATTGTACAATTCTACTGTAATATGATTTCTGCATAAAATTCATTCCTAACAGATGACAATATCAGAGTTCAATTTATAATACTATACAAGTACATGTGTATATATACACACACAAATGTAGAACAATAAAAACTACTTCATGCACTTGACACGACCATTCAATTTTACTTTATAAAATTTCGTATATGAGACGCGAGTTTCAAATTTACCAATAAAACCATCACCAGCCTAAGGTATAAGGAACAGTGGTAGCTATACTCGGGGTGCTAGTCATAAACACATCAGGTACCTCATCCATATGGGAGATACCGGCCTCCTATGTTCATGATTTTGAAACAAAATTGTGCGAGTGCACCTTTTACATATGCTCTATATACAAATCTTAAGCAAATTGTCTTTATGCAAATTGCGTATTTTAAGCAACGCTGTATAGTTGGGGGGAGGGGGGAGGGTGTTGGGGGCCACGGTGCTTTTTGGGAAATAGTTTGACAGACATTCCTAAAATTTGACACATAAATTCAACTTTTCTTAATAATTGAACCTGAACCTATCATTCCAGTGGCGGATCAAGCCTCATTAAAATACAGGAATACAATGGATTTCGGGGAGTCCGACCCACTGAATTCCATTGTATTCCTGTATTTTAATGAGGCTGGATCCGCCTATGCATTCACTCATAATAACAATTGTATAGTTTAATAGACCAGTTGCGTGATGGATTTGCATAAATCATAGAGTCCCGCCTTTACGCTATGGCGCTCGCATGCGAGTGAGTCAAGCACCAGACTACTTGGCAAATCGGGCCGTTTCCAGGGGGTGCAAGCTGGTACATAGCAACCAGCGCGAAAGTCTGCACGGTACCTGGAATACTTCGCACATTACTCTATGCATTTTTAAGCTGGACCATCCGAAATTACATGTTGGAATGAACATGTTGAAACATGTCATCGAGAATTTTCGTCAAATGACGTGTTTTTTAACTTTAAATCGGTGTCAACTTTGAAAGCTGGAACGTTTCCAAACTGCATTCAGAAAAATAGAGAAAATGTTTGGGGTTATGTGACCGGTTTGAAATTGCAACACGGTCCAGCTTAGAAATACATAGAGTAATGTGCGGGGTATTCCAGGTACCGCACGGTTACCATATGCCAGCGTGCACCCCCTGGAAACGGGCCCGATTTGCCATATATAGTATGGTGCTTGACTCACTCGTACACGAGCGCCATATAGCGCGAAGGCGGGACTCTAGCATTTATGTATAAGGCGTGACTCTAGGACTTATGCAAATCTATCACGCAAGTGATCTTTTGGTAGCCTCCCCCTCCCCCCACCCCCTCCCCCCCCCTCCCCCCACCCCCTCCCCCCCGCACCCCCAAAATATAATCCGACTCCCCCTTTAAGCAAACGGCGAATGGAATAGACGTGAATGCGGCGTGTATATCGCCGGCGCTACTAATTTCGAAAAAGCTTCCAAAAACATAACTGTTTGCCTCAAACACAATTTTAAAACAAAAAATGATCCGTAATCCGTAACTAAGTGCAAACCACTTATAAATTAACTTTATTTAAGTAGAAACAAAACTCCGTTGTTACCTTTGTCAAATAATTGCCAGTTAAACAATAATTGAAGATTGAAATAGCCTCAATTTATTCTGAAGTGTCCTTTGTTGGCATGCATATTTCTAGGATCAAGGTTGCAAGTAGTGAATCAATTCACCACTTGCATACAGTCATGTACTAATCAACAACTTTCACTGGGAACAAGGATGAAAGAACAAAATGGCGACGTGCAAGGTATGTGCAATGCACCGTACTACGAAGACACATAGGGGACATTTAAAGTTGCATTGCCCGTGTTTCGGTGAAAGGATTAAACAAATTAATTTACACAAGCGAACGAATTTAGAAAGCTTACGTGTCTCTGTAACGAAAAATTTCAAAAACGTAAATTTCCGACGTCGGGAATTGGAGATACAAGCCTTTTTCTTGAAACGTGCTTCACATGTTGTACATGTGCGCGTACGCTCATATGTACATAGTATGTGTACAATGTACACATGTACGCGCACATGTACATTTACGTCATAACCCTGTCGATTAAATGACCTGCCAGCCATTTAATCATTTCTTGTTTTTAATCGACTGGCATTAATCCTTGACGGATTTTTACGTTCTTGGTACCAAATGAAAGCTGATAACTTTTTCTATTCTAGAAAAATACCTATTTAACTTTTAAAAAAAATTGTACGCCCAAATCGGCCCAAACACGGGCAGTGCAACTTTAAGTTTTTTTTAATACGTACGTACGTTTACGTGATGTCAAAATTCCATAATATTGGTGTTAAAATCATGGTAAGACAATGAAAAAACTCCTCGAGGCATGACATTGAGAGAAAAAAACATTGAAGAAAATGTATGGGGGACAGACCCCTCGCCTCCCAGCGCTTTTTGGGTTAATTACCAAAGTCACATTTTTATCAAAACTTGCAAAATTTAGGTGAGATAACATTAGAAATTGTATTTCCCGTAGAACTACGAAAGAATTTATTAGTTACCACGTGGTCACCACAGATTTAGTTTTCCAGGCTGTTTTGGGGCATCTATCTCGCGGCCTAGCACCGACAACTTCTCGTCTGCTGTGTTATTTCCTCGTGCAGGTAGATATTCTCTTCACGTACAATAATACTGACGTCTGGAAGGAAGCAATTACAAAAGGTGTCGGTACAAACAAATACATAAAAAACATGAGAACATTCCCGGCACATTCTCTTCAAGATTCAATTAAAACAAAAAAGTACCAAACAAAATTAACAATCGTGTAAATTTTTGACCAGGCGTCCAGGGGCCAATTTCATGACGCTGCTAAGCACACCATTTTGCTTGTCATATAATTTATTTTATTTAATATGTATGAAAAAAAGGTGACACCCAATATCGTATGTGATACTCTTGTTGATGTTTCTGGTTTGTGTTTTTACGGCACTTGGGCAAAGACAGTACAAGATAAGGTCAAAATTTGAAGCAGAAACAAACAATGAAGTTTTACCGATTTTACAAGCCTCGATTTCTTGCTCGATGTCCTTTCGATATATCTTGGGAGAAAGTAAAACAGAATATATTAAACACTTCATAGTATGTATATCAGCTAACTGTGACCTGATCTGAGAAAAGGTAACATATAAGTCGCGCAGGCTAGGTCGGGTTTTCGCGACCGTAAAGGCCCTCTCGCACACGCAAAAATCTCGGGGGTGGTGGGAGGGGGGCGGGGGAGTGGAAGGAGCTTCACGAGTTGGTGAATTCGGGAAAATCTGGAAAACTCTGGGAAAAATTGTGGCCACGAGTTGTCAACTCGTTAACAGTTTGCACCAAACTCGTGCACCTCTGCAAACTCGTGTATAACTCGTAGGCCACTCGTACAACTCGTGGGGGTTAGGGTCGGGGAGGGGGGGGGGGGGGGGGGGAGGGGGGGGGGGGGGGGGGGGGAGGGGGGGGGGGGGGGGGGGGGGTGGGGGGGGGGGGGGGGGGGGGTGGGGGGGGGGGGTGTGATTGGGTTGTGCGGTGTGGTTTCTCCCTCTCTTGAAGCTCGCGCCCGAGAGGGCCTTAATATTAAAAAGAAATCTGCGGAAAATGTACGCTCATTAAAATACCAAAACACAACGGAAATTCCTGCATGCGTACAAATTCAAGGGGAACACAGACATTCCAGGCGGTATATCGGGGCACCGCCTGGAATTGCCACTGCTGCAGACGTTTTCTTACGGTCGCGAAAACTCGACTCGACTTACCTTTTCTCAGATTGGGTCACATTAATTTTGTATTGTGTGAAAACGACTGTATATGTCTGAGGGGTTTGGGGTATTGTACCAATATAACATTGACAGTGTGCGCAGCGGCAACCCCTTCATATACTCCCCTCCCTCCCTCCCCCTCCCTCCCCCGCCCCCTCCCCACCCCCAAAAAGTATCGTGCTCCCCTCCCCTCAGTAGTGTTCTCATGTGATTTGAGGTTTGCAAATACATGTAAAAGCCTGCCGATGCCTCTGAGTCTGCTGCGCTTCCCAGTCAAGATTCACAAACCCAACGCAGGCATTTTTTTGTCGGCCATATTAACATATTTTGTTCTTGTGGTTTTTCATTAATTCCCTCCCCATTTAGCGAAAATGGCGTTGCAAACATTCATCTTTCTGAGGGCGATTTATCTCACCTCATTCACAAGGTGTTCAAATGCCGCTTCAACACCTCGCTTCTCCTTTGCACTGGTTTCAAAATAACCTATGTTATATTTCTGTGCAAGACGTCGACCTTCTTCGTCAGTGACTTGCCGCGTATTCTTCTGAAGAATTAAGAAATAACTGGACGCCATTAAAGAAAGTGGCGCAAATCCCAAACTATATCCTTGCATAACAGTAATCACTGCTCAGTCAACGGGAAACATAATGACATGATCAGGGTGTCATTTTAAAGAGGAGATTTAAGAGGAGATGTGTGCCATACTTTATAGTTACAATTAGCAATAATATATCGGTTGTTTTTTTATCCACCCTGTATTATTTATGATGGTTTAATTCTACGCTTGACATTCCGTTAAAATTTGATTGTTTTTTGCTTTGAGAGACACTATATGGGTGCTTGAAACTGTGGGGTGTTAATATGGCCGAGCGGTCTAGTGCGTCAAACTTAAGTTTCTGTGCCAGTACTAGAATGTAGGTTTGCCCTTGAGCAAGGCACTCAACCACACTTGCTCCCATTCCTGTAATTGGCGGTCCCTCCGCTGTTGGATGTGGTGAATAAATAAATAAAATACAAAAACTCACCAGGTCGGATTTATTTGCAACAAGAACCTTAACAACGTCAGATGTCGTGCAGTAACGATCCAGGGCGTTCATCCATGTTCCAATTTCCTTAAAACTTCTTCGGTATGTTACATCATACACTAAAAAAAATTAAAAGGTCCGTGCGTTTTATTTGAACATTTCACGCACCGTACTTGACAAAAAAAGTGTTATTTTATAAGAAATGTGCAATTTGGCAACATTTGAGCGCAGGTAAAAATTTACTATTTTTAACTATCTTTAAATTTTACTATTTTTTAAAGATTGTATTTGTGTACTATGTATATCGTCTTACCGAGCAAGGCTCCCCGCGTCTCCCGGTAATACACGGGAGCCAGGGCATGAAATCTTTCCTCTCCGCCTGTATCCTAAGAAAATTATGAAAGCAGTGAAACGAGTAAGACAGTGTTCGTATTAGACGTGGGTTACCATGGTAATTGGCTCTAAACATCATGGTCATCGGAACAAGTACCATTGCAAAACCACAGGGACATGGTTCAGTGATATTTAGTGTAGAGCCATTGATTAGGCAATTAACAAAAGATGACGTATTCACTTCGGCAGTCTATACGATCGGGTAAAGAGGTACATTTTGGAACCTTCCGACAAAAGATAAAATCCGTAAACACAACTTTACGGGGTACGGAAAAGTTTTGGCATCGAAATTACCCGAGTTTTTTTCTGTTTTCATACGGAAAAAAATTGGTATAACGTTGTTTTGTTTTTAATTAGTGAAAAACTAAATTAATACTCACCCATATTGACAACCTCACATTGTTCCCATCAACGACCAAGTTTTTAACTTGAATATCTTTAGCTGTGTAAGAGAAGAAGGGTATTTGTTTTTAGAAATACCTAACCCTAACCCTAACCCCAAACTTCGGCCCATCCCCGCTTGTCTTCCGTGAAAATGTTCCGTAAAAACGCATGCGTGATCTAAAATACAAAAACCCAAAAAGAAAAAGAAAGAAAAGAAATCCTGGCGAGTACAGCTGCCATTGGTTTGGATGTAAAATTCTTTTAGTGTGGCAACAATAAAAATTTTAACATTCAGTTAGTAGTGTACATCATCATTTATTAGATTATGATACCGCCTCGAAATTCTGTGTTCTAATTCTTCATTTTAATGAGCATAGATCTGCTGCAGATTTACTTATGGTCGCAAAAACTCGACCTAGCGGGTCACACAATTAGGGCGAGTTTGTTTCGGACGGATCCAGATTCAGATCTGCGCAGATCCAATTCACGTGACTTGAATTCTTAGTTGAGAGCAGTTAAAGCGGGCCTCCCACTGTGCGATATTTGCCACGAAGTAGGTACGATTAGCTACGATTTGATACGATTGTGTATATACTCCATACACAATCGTACCAAATCGTAGCTAATCGTACCTAATTCGTGGCAAATATCGCACAGTTGGGAGGCCCACTTAAAGCGGGCCTCCCACTGTGCGATTTTTGCCACGAATTTCCTACGAATTGGTACGATTATCGGAGACTGTCTATAGACTCTACACACCGTCGTACCCAATCGTAGCTAATTCGTGGCAAAAATCGCACAGTGGGAGGCCCGCTTAACGTTCGTTTCTGCGCGGTATTAAACTCGGGATCTCGATTCGGATTTGTCGTGAAACAAACGCGCTCTTAAAGGCACAGGCTCGTCAGCATTGCGCGCGCGCCAAATTCGTGCCACGAAATACGCAGCTCCATTCCTTTGCTATGGAGCTGCGTATTCCGCGGCCCAAATTGCGCGCGCGCATTGCTGACGAGCCTGTGCCTTTAATATACTTTTAATTAGTAAAATTTACGACAGGAAAACTAAATGTATGAAATAATTACCAATAGTTGCCCGAACTTGGAAAGGGAAAGTACCATCCACGTATACACTCAACAGACTGCAAAGAAAAATAAGAGTTTTTGTGACTAGCACCGGCGAACAAGATGGACCTTTCGCACCTATCAAATTGTCGCCACTTTCCCCGTGTGCTTTTGTGGGGATTTGGTCGCGTTTTTCACTTATAAGTCTCATCTTAGGGGTTTTTACACAGAAATCATTGTTTTCGCGAACTAGAGACGAAAACACGTGATGTAGCCTACTCTACCTTTATAAAAAGTGACAATCTCGTCGCACATCTTGGACAGGGCAGCCCTGTGTGGGAGAGGAAGTAGGCCCTACCTCATTGTACCCCCAGCTCCTGGCACACACAAATTGAAGGGCATGATTTTCTAAACTAAATGGCGTGTTATTTCATCTATTGCAAATAATTACCTTGTCTTGCCGACTGCACGGTTCCCGACAAGTATCAGTTTTATAACTCTCCGTGTGTCTGTACTTGTGGCCATGTTCCAATCAGCGTTGTAGCTCGCCAGGAGTGGATGCTATTTGGCCTTCAACACAGGGTACAAGATACAAACATACAACTATACAATTCCAAAATTGTATATGCATGTGCGATTTGTGCAATTTGTAAAATTGTGTTAACCTAATCGTGAAAAAATAATGGCAAAAATCACAAAGTGACATGAAGGCTGGCTTTTTACTATAGTAGTAGAACTTTGAGCCAATTAATTAGGGCGGTTCCGTGCAATTCCGCGAAATTAGTGCAAAACTGTACTGTGATACAGCGGGGAATTTCCCAAAAAACGGAGGCCCGTTTGTGACACGTCAGTCCGCAAAATTAGGCACATTTTAGGTCCTAATTCCCTGTTGCTTTTGTTTTTGTTTGTTTTCATATTTTCTGAAAATGGTTCTAGTCTAATAAGGTCATCTGCGATGAGGGTGATACGGGGTTACCGACGGCTTCGCCGTCTCATGAGGCGACGTGGTCTGTCATCTATAAAACACCATAGCATTAATACAGACGCTCGGGGGCAAATTTCATAAAGCTGTTTAGCAGAAACAAATTGCTTAATCCAAAATATAATTGCTTTATAGAAATGAGTTAGCAATCAAAATCCTATGTGATGTGTATTACAATTGACTGGACCGTGTTCTGCTATTCTTGCAAGTTGACATACAATTTTGACTGCTTACCGATTTTTACAAGACAAATCGATTTTGGATTATAGGCAATTTTTTTGCGCAGAAACTGTGCAGAAACTGTGCAGAAACTGTGCAGAAACTGTGCAGAAACTGTGCAGAAACTGTGCAGAAACTGTGCAGAAACTGTGCACAAACTGTGCAGAAACTGTGCAGAAACTGTGCACAAACTGTGCACAAACTGTGCACAAACTGTGCACAAACTGTGCACAAACTGTGCACAAACTGTGCACAAACTGTGCACAAACTGTGCACAAACTGTGCACAAACTGTGCACAAACTGTGCACAAACAATTTTGTGAAATTGGGCCCAGGTGAGCCCTGTACCCCTTGCAAGTACAGTGTACTAGTACCAATTTACTTCTGGGTGGGGAGAGGCATTTTATGGCAAAGTGCCCTGCCCAAGGGCACACTGAAGTTTAATCTGGTTACATTATAACAGTGTAGTGATTACACCAACCTTATTGGAAATAGAAAATGTCCTGTTTTCATCTCATAGCTATAGACAAATTCATGTTTTCTTCTCATAGCATGGATGATATTTTAGGGAGGTATTTTATTGGATTGTCAGGTTAGAACGAAATCCATTTTATGGGGAAAATAATTTGGTGACCTTCCTTTAAGTTCCACAACTAGCTGTATCGTTCGTGCCAAGTGACCCGAGTGCAATGCGCGCGCACGCTCGAGTTTAGTAGCAACTGTTCGGAAAACTTGTTCTCGTTGAATAGGTGGTGTGTGATCCTGTTCGGAGTGCAGTGTCCTCTGGTCGTGTTGCTGTCGTTCGGGCGCGAGAATGAGTTATCCTGTGTCAAGAACAGACCGTCCGAACTTGGCCAGATAGAGCCGAACGCGGCACCGATCACTGATGCGTAGGTTGTACCTACAGAGGGCGCTGCATCATGTGCACGTACAGGATCGACTTTGTGTGGTGTAAATTTAGTAAATGGCTCGAGGCCCTAATCCATATTTTAGGTACATGTATTTCCAAATTATGAGATAGCCCATGACGTCATAATGGAGTCACACACTTGTCAGGATGCCTATCTATAATGTTTAAGAGTGTACCGATCGATTTTTAAGTTCATACCCTGTTCGCGTTATTTTTGTCCATACTACAATTGAATGTCGTATTCAGGATTTGTGCAAATCTTTCACGCAAATGGTCCATTGGCCCCAGTTTCTAAATTGGTTTCAAGTTCGTGCCTTGATTCGTTTTCGAGATTTGCTCTGGAGGAAGTTTCGACCCCAAGAAGAAACAAAAAAGTCTTGGAAAAAACCCTATAATAAACTAGCCTATTAAAACCGTATATTTTTGACAAGAACAAAAATTGACCCTTGAGTTTATCAATGTTGACATGGGTTTTATTGGTTGAATTTGTTTTAGCTTAATGTACAACATAATTTCAGTGTGATACATAAGATCATACATTATTATGATTACTTCTTTCTGGTACTGAAACCAAGGATTCCTCAAAAGTGCCCATTGCACTGTCGCTCACAAGCGTGAGGAAACCCATGATGAATTAGAAACGGTCAGAGACACCGGGGAATCCCCTTGCTCTTCACGAAAGAATGCTCTGCGTTACCTTACACACTGGACCAACGGCTTTACATCCCTTCCGAAGGATGAAGCAAGTATGTTTTAAGTGCCATGCTCAAGGGCAGAGGCACCCGCACCCGGGTATCGAACCCGCAACCCCAAGTTTTTCACCCGAGTATTGCGAGCCAGTGACCCATCATAAACAAAAATCGAAATCGAAATTACAGTTTATACACAAGCCTATAAAAACAAACTGCGAGAACAACCCGCGAGCTACAAGCAACTACATGTACAGGCAATGTATCTATAGTGACATAATTTCTTTATATAATTCATTCGTAACAGATGAAAGTTTAAGATCAATAAATACAATGTATACACACAAAAGTGTTGTTATTTTCTTGATAATGATAGACTGAATTACATTTGATCAGAATTACATTCGCCAGCAAATAGAATACAGCAAGATTAGTGGGTAACTTTGCGATGTATTTCATATATGGCATTTAGCACATTATGTACTAACAGCCATCAACACTGACTCAGTTTTAATGTTTATAGATACATGTATAAAGAGTATGACAATGATTCCATATAAAACCACAAATCCCTAGTTCCACACAATAATTTGTCGGGACATGGAATAACACCTACTGGTTTGAACCTAATATAACAAATGTATCCGTAACTACAGTAAAATTCAATTAGTAAATAGACCAGTTTCTTGATGGATTTGCATAAATCCTAGACTCCCGCCTTAACGCTATGGCGCTCGCATGCGAGTGAGTCAAGTACCAGACTACCTGGCAAATCGGGCCGTTGCCAGGGGACGCAAGCTGGTCAGTATAACCGGCGCGAAAGTCTGTGCGGTACCTGGAATACCTCGCACATTACTATACTCTATGCATTTTTAAGCTGGACCATCCGAAATTACATGTTGAAATGAACATGTTGAAACATGTAGTCATCGTGAATTTTCGTCAAAATAACGAAATAGAACGTGTTTTTCGGCTTGAAATCGATGTCAACTTTGAAAGCTGGAACGTTTCCAAACTGCAATGACGCATTCAAGAAAGTAAGATAAACGATTTTGGGTTATGTGACTGGTTTGAGGTTGTTGATCAACACGTTCAATCAGCATGGTACAGCTTAGAAATACATAGAGTAATGTGCGAGGTATTCCAGGTACCGCACGGTTACCATGTGCCAGCATGCACCCCCTGGAAACGGGGCCGATTTGCCAGATATAGTATGGTGCTTGATGAGTCACTCGTACGCAAGCGATAGCGCGAAGGCGGGACTCTAGCATTTATGTAAATATAAGGCGTGACTCTAGGACATATGCAAATCTATCACGCAACTGGTCTAATGCAAGGCTGTAATTGAAAAAATAGACTTACAATCAAAAATAGAATTTTATAATAATTATACATTTGTATGTAGTTTGGTAGCTTTCTCCCAAAACAAATTCTATATAATGCCTTTAACCAGATAACGGCGGGATTATTTTTTAGTTGAAGCATGGAGGAAGGAAAACAACTGAACTCACTAACCATGCATGCACAGCGAAGTATTGTTATGTGGATGTACTGTCATTGTACACCCTAATGTAACTTTGTTAACAACTTTTTTGGCCATTTCTCTCGGAAATTACCGCGAGTTTAGACGTCAAACGCAGTAACAAACGAATTTCTCCTGAACGTGTTTATTATAGGCCTCCGCTACACCGATGTGGAAATCTTGGCGTGTTGTACGGCCTCCGGCGTCAAGTGGTTAAAGGGCCCCTTATTTTTATCAATGAAATCTATGCTTTAAAACCACTTTATACTCAGTTAAAGTCATAAAAATCCTATTTGGAGCTTGCTTTGGGGGTTAAAACAAAGGTTTTTAGTTTTTATGCTAATGAAAATATGCATATTCATGACCAAGGTCACGACGTCACAAGAGGCAAACACAGGAAAATCACATTGACCTGTGCACAAAAGATTCCACTTTTTTCTCAATTTTCCTGAAACTTTTGTAATCCATGGCTGTTTGAGTTTGTTTTACATGTTGCCTGCTGTAAGCCATGACAAAACTGGGGGTAGAAACTGCAGCAATTTGCCACAAGTCCAACTTGAAGTCTTATGTTTTTTCTTAATTTTTCCCTTCTGTCTTCCTTATGTGATGCACTCAAAACAGCGCCCTCTGTCTGTGATTTATTGCAATGAAATCTTCAAAGTTGAAAAATGCCACCTTTTATTGATTTTACATCCAAACGAACAATACTATGTCTTGCTGAACAAGTAATCCGTCATTATGAAGCAAAGCTTAGGCATAAAGTTGTTTAGGACGTCACAGCCCTTTAAATATGGCGGATATGGCTCTCCAATCATTTTGCACAAAGTCGATCTGAGCTATAGCTAAAGAAAATCGTCCCAAAGCTAAAATGTGTTTCGTTATGTAGAATGTTTGCGGTCGTGTTATGTCGATAAAAACAGAAAGTATACAATTTGAAAACAGAAATGTTACAAATAACGAGCCGTTATTCTTAACAACAACTGCATTTATTTTGCCGTTGTGGTATTTCCTCGCGCAAGTGGATAACTTCGTGACGGTGATGCACGTTTACATTGAAATCTGTAAAGAAATATTACAACGGTGTCAGTACTATACAAATTGCATAAACAATACTGCATGAAAACATTGCAAAAAACAATTGTGTGAGATTTTGACCAGGCGTCCAGGGTCCAATAGACCAGTTGCGTGATAGATTTACATAAATCCTAGAGTCACGCCTGTCGCCTTATAATTATTATATTTGCACAAATGCTAAAGTCCCGCCTTTGCGATATATGGCGCTCGCGTACAAATAAGTCAAGTGCCATACTATACCTGGCAAATCGGGCTATTTCCAGGTGGTGCAAGCTGGTACATGGTAACCGTGCGGTACCAGGAATACCTTGCACATGTATTTTTAAGCTAGACCATGTTAATCGGCAACTTCAAACCATCACATAACCCAAAATCGTTTTTCCACTTTCTTGATGCATCATTGCAGTTTGGAAACGTTCCAGATTTCAAAGTTGACATCGATTTAATTTCAAGTAAAAAAACACGTTCTATTTCGTTATTTTGACGAACATTCGGGATGAGTACATGTTTTAACATGTTCATTTCAACATGTAATTTCAAATGGTACAGCTTAAAAATGCATGTGCGAGGTATTCCAGGTACCACACAGAGTTTCGCGCCGGTTACTATGTACCAGGCTTAGAGCTTGCACCACCTGGAAACAGCCCAATTTCCAAGGTAGTCCGACTGGTGCTTGAATTGACTCACTCGTACGCGAGCACCATAGCGCGGAGGCGGGACTTTAGGATTTATGCAAATCTATTGCGCAACTGGTCTATTTCATGACGCTGCTTATAAGCACATCTTGCCTGGCACATAATTTATTTGGTTTAATTATTTTGAAGAAAAAAAAGATTAAACCCAAAATCATATGCGATGTGTGATGACTGGTATTGTGGCACTCTTGTTGAGATTTATACAGTGGCGGATCCAGCCTCATTAAAATACAGGAATACAAAGGAAAGGCGCGGGTCCGCCACTGGTTTCTGGTTTGTATTTGCGTGCTACTTGGGCGAAGATAGTCAAATATAGATCAGGACAACGGGTCAAAATTTTGAAAAAGAAACAACAATGAGGCTTTACCAATTTGACGCGTTAGATCCTGATCCTCGTTCGTTTGCTCGGTGTCTCTTCGATTTATCTTGGGAGAAGGAAAAACTGAATAAATTAAACACTTCATATAGTACATAAAGTATAGATGAGCTATATATGCTCCCCAATCTGTGTGGGCCATTATTTTTGGTTCCCTCCCCAATGCATAATTCCGACATGTCAATCAACCGAACCCACCGACTAATCACAATGGCTGCGTTCGGGCGTGCAGTTCTCGTTACTCGGGAGTAATGCGTGCGCATTGCACTTGGGTCACATCACGCAAACGACAAATCCGCAGTCCGCGTGCGCGAATGGCAATCGGTGAACTGAGATGGACGTCTTTTGCCATCACTGCACAAAAAATGCCGTTTCATTGCTCACAAGAAACTGAAGAAATACAGGCCGTAAGTCGTGAGAACCTGATGCCGTCTGAAACAAACCTTAGTGAGATATTGTTTCAGTTATTGAGTTGACACGTTGAGCAAATTCACAAAAAATCCGACCCATATTCCACCATCTTCGTACAAATCACATGACACTTGACAGGAGTACGAGCACACTCCCCATTTGTTGGGGAGTAGTGAGAGCATACTCTCACTGACCCGAGTGTCGTTATTCTTGCCGTTCACGCGTGCAGGAGTATAACTCGTGTTAACACGAGTACACGCCCGAACGCAGCCAATATAGAGCTAGCAGACAGCGCCCACATAGGTCAAAGTGCATTGCCTCACAAACAACATCACGCGATGTTCTGCCGATACGTTGTATGTGGTGTTCGGGATGAATTTTTGGTTTCAAGGCCGGGCGATTCGGTGTTCAAAGGTAAGAAAGCTAAATGTTATGAATATATGACATCTCTGTATCACTGGCCTTTTACTCAGTGTGTGCTACGGTAACTGTCGACCCTGAAACATAAATACCTTCGAGTTTTCGTCAATGAATCTGTGCTTTCCGTTGAAAGTCCTATTGGTTCGTGCATTGTGTGTCATCATTTTTACGATAGTGTGTGAGGCATAGCAACAATATCCAAGGGGCGTGGTTAATTGGGCCATCTCGGAACTATAGCTATGGACGTCTGTGTGCAAATCATGTTAAAATCACGCGCCTTCCGCGCTTTTTTTTACATTCTAGCGCGAATTATATAAATACACAAATTTGAAAATGCACGCGCGTCTGCTGACTTGGAAAACTTCTCGAAGATATGTTAATAAACCTTTGGAGTCTCGTGACGCAGTGTGATCAAACTCAATAGACAGCTGAAGTGTGACGTGTTGTCATGGTACATGGTACAACATCATGGTCGTCGGAAAAAGTACCATTGCAAAAGCACAGGGACACGGTTTAGTGATTTTTAGTGTAGAGCCATTTCCTAGGCAACTAACAAAAGATGACGTATTCACTTCAGCCATCTATAGTGGCTAGTGAAAATGGCCTCGCCGAATGGCCTTGCAACCATATAATATTTCTGAGGACGATGTTAAAGGCAAGGCTCATCAGCAATGCGCGCGCGCCAAATTCGTGCCACGAAGTATACCCAGCTCCATGCCTTTGCTATGGAGCTGCGTATTTGGTGGCATGAATTTGGCGTGCACGCATTTCTGACGAGCCTGTGCCTTTAATTGTTGCCTCACCACTTCGACGAGGTGTTGAAATGCCGCTTGAACACCTTGCCTCTCCTTTGCACTGCATTCGAAGTAAGGAATGTTAAGAATCTTTGCAAGGTATTGGCCTTCTCTCTGTGTGACTTGCCTCTTCTCCTGCAAGAATTAGCAAATAAAACAATCTTTGCAGAAACATACGACTTGTTAAACATATAAGCAGAAGCCGATAGAACATGCAACTGAGGAAATTTTAATTTGTTTTTAGAATTATCGTTCGAATGTATATTATAGAAGTACAAATGAAGAAGAATTTCTTGTTGTCAGAAAAGTTACGTTATTGCAAAAATGTCAAATGAAGTGTTGTGTAGATCGAATTGACAATTGTTTTAGCACGGATTAACGATTATTAGCCCGGACTATCAGGGCGGATCCAAGATTGTAAAAAAAGGGGGGGGATTGGCGTGAAATTTTTAAGCATGAAATGCTGATGACAATGAAATAGCGAGCGCGTAGCGCGAAGCCCTAACGGCTTCTAGATGGATTCTAGATGCTCTGTGGTGATGCGATCTGGGGCAATATTTAACCACTTTAATCAGGACAAGTGTGCCCCCCCCCCCCCCCCCCCCCCCCACCCCCCCAACTGGATCCGCCCCTGACTATGCTACAGTAAAGTCCGTCGAGTTCATCACTTGTGATTTTTATCGGCTCTGGAATTGTGATGGACTCGACTGGTTATGGATATTTAAAAAAAAAAAATCTAAACTCACCACCTGGTCGATTTTATTTGCAACGAGAACCTTCGCAACGTCTGGTGTCGTGCAGTAACAATCCAGAATTTTCATCCATTTTTCAATGTCCTGGAAACTTTCTCTTTCTGTTACATCATACACTAAAAGTACAGGACAGGTGAAAAGGTTCGTGCATTTTACTTGCAGGTCTTAGGAAGACCATGTATATGATTACATGTATACCCGACAAAAAGAGTATAGCAGCCTATTCGAAATGATTCCCAGCGCACGGAATATGGAATTTCGAATACGCAGCATTGGGCTTGTTCAGACGCAGGCCCTGTTCAGACACAGTACTAAAAACGGACTAACTTCGGTTCAACCGAAAACGGTCTATCTCAGTTGTGTCTAGCTGAACAGTCTACGTAGACTGCTTTTAATACCAAAAACGGTCTAACTCCGGTCTACGTATAGACCGCTGGGGAGAGGCGGTCTATGTAGAATGTTTTCGGGTTAACTCAAGTTAGACCTTCTCGTACATACCGTGTTTGGACAGTTGAACATCCGGTCTATAATTATAAGTCGCTGCGATGACCCACCGTATTCAAGCGCGCGAACGCGCAAAGCGTGCGGCATGTATTATTGGCGTTCATAGCGGAAGTCAGGATGCAGCTGCGTTACCTGAGATAAGGTGCGTTCAGACGATCGTTGTTAACTTATAAGTAAAGGGGAGTTCACACTATCGCGGAAAAATCACACTGTTCCATTGGTTTGTACACGCAAAACGACGAGCAAAACGTTTTGAGCTGGGTCAAAGTTCAAATCTTTTGAACTTTGACCGCGGTGCGCTGACCTTTCCAATGCGCAGCCAATGAGGTACCAGAGAAGCCCCAAGCTAACCAGTTTGTGTACAAACCAATGGAACAGTGTGATTTTTCCGCGATAGTGTGAACTCCCCTTTAAGTGGGCACTTGTGAGTTAGACTGGTTCCCGTCCACATATTCCACACAGGAGAATATAAGGACAGGTAAAGGGCGCTTCATCTTGATCTGTAATTGGTCGTCTTTGCGCGTGCGCATTGTGTTTTTTATATTTAAAAATTGGCCAAGCCCTTCGTTTTAGGCAATGTACTTTATTTACATAATTGGATATGTTCGACACGTACGGCCAATTTACAAATGTCAATGCAAAATCTGCGCACTTACTAAAATAAAAATAATAATAATAACCACGTGACGGGCAGAATTCCCGTCATGGCTGCCCTTTACCGATCCCTATACTTTCGCAATAAGCGAAACAATCTATAGGGATCGGGAACCAATCTACTTGTGAGTAAGCTCGTAAGTAGTGACCTTGTGGACGCACTTAAGCGGGCCTCCCACTGTGCGATTTTTGCCACGAATTCCCCACGAATTCCCCACGATTCGGTACGATTAGCTACGATTTGGTACGATTGTGTGTAGAGTCTATAGGCAGTCTCCGATAATCGTATCAATTCGTAGGAAATTCGTGGCCAAAATCGCACAGTGGGAGGCCGGCTTTACTTACAAGTTGCCAACGACGATTTACCCACGAGAAATATTATGAGTAGCGCGCTACTTACGAGCCCGCACCGTTGGTATATGGGCCGTGTGCATGCTTGCGCTGCGTGCGTCGTTGTTAAGGCGGTGAACTATCGCGGAAAAAATCACACTTTCGCGCTGCGCTCACCGCATTGCATGAGCTCCCAATCGCCGATTATTCCAAAATAGAAAATTCCACTCTGGTAACTTGGGGCTTCTCTGATACCTCATTGGCTGCGCGTTGGAAAGGTCAGCGCACCGCGGTCAAAGTTCAACAAATTTGAACTTTGACCCAGCTCAAAACGTTTTGCGCGTCGCGATAGGTCGCGCACAAGCGGCAAACCAGTTTGTGTACAAACCAATGGAACAGTGTGATTTTTCCGCGATAGTGTGAACTCCCCTTAAAAGCACCGTGTGGACATGCGTCGTTGGTAGTGGAGTGGGACTGTCGTTAACTTTACCTTCGAAGGTAGTGCCCGTCTGAACATGGCTATAGACTGTTTTCGGTCTGAAGGGGCGTTCACACTATCGCGGGAAAATGGCTTTGCGCGCGTCATTGGTTTGTACAGAAACGGTTTGCCGTTTGTGCGCGGCCTGTCGCGACGCACAAAACATTTTGAGCTGGGTCAAAGTTCAAATCTGTTGAACTTTGACCGCGGTGCGCTGACCTTTCCAACGCGCAGCCAATGATGTATCAGAGAAGCCCCAAGTTACCGCAGTTGAATTTTCTATTTTGGAAAGATCGGCGATTGAGACCTCATGCAACGCGATGAGCGCAGCGCGGCAGTGTGATTTTTTCCCGCGATAGTACAGTGTGAACACCCCTTAACTCGGTCATGTCTGAACGCTCAGTTTTTAGGCCAGGAAAAGTTGCCCGTAGCGACCGCGGAATGTCCGTAGTCCCATGTCTGAACATAGCCAATGTTTTCAGGGGATAGTTGAGGTACAATGGTGTTAAGATTTCGTTTTAACAAATAGGCCTACAAGTACAATCATTTAAAATACCTCCTCAAAATACTGTCCCTGAGGGGAAAAAACCCAGTAATTTGCAATCTCATGGTTTGCAATTTGCAATCTCTGGTTGTGGAAGCAAAAAGGTTGGCGTGATCAGTGCACTTAATTAGTTATAGTTTACAAAACATCGGTTTATGGATTGAGAGCGCGAAATTTCAGAATGGTAATGAGAAAAATGGCACATGATATGGTATCAAAATCTCAACACCCATGGGAAAAATGCGGGAGCTATAATGTCATCTGGACACGCTCCTATTTGGATTTGTATAACGTATACGTCTTACCAAGCAAGACCCCATTCGCGTCCCGGTAATACGCAGGAGCCAGAGCATGGAATCTTTCCTGACCGCATGTATCCTAAAATGATATAAAAGCACATATTAATGATGTGGTGAATTAATTTTAAAGGAGTGTGACCAGATCACTTTTTTTACCCATAACTCCCCGGGACTTACCTTATGGGTCATGAGATTTTTATATCATAACACTCCGTTATATTTTTCTGATTACGAAACTGAAACTCCCGCGCTTCTAGGCCGCATATTTCCGAGGATATCGTCGAAAATCCACCGATTATTTGTAAAACTAATTTTCCAGTATCAACGTTTATCCACTGAAAGCCGACTCGATAGTTTTGTTCAATTTTTTACTGGAAATCGCGAATGTTTTCGGGTTTTTTGGGACATGGGAGGTGTGTATGGGAGTTACTTGATAATATTGGTAAGTTACATCGAAAACTATTTTCCAGAAACTCTGGTCATGCTCCTTTAAAAGGTGGAAATGGCATCTCTCGACCAAAAATAAAATTAACATCTTGACGTATACGATGCAGCACGCAGAAGTTTATGAAAACTGGAAATTCAGACAATCATTCCTGCGCATGCAATAGTAACGTTTCGTCAATTTTTTTTCCGTTTTTCATGGAAAGTTATGGCAGCAGAATATACCTGGAACCTTTATTTTTGTTTTTTCCCCATAATTTTACGTAGTTGTTCCGTTGTTTTCTCCGTAAAAAATGCGGACTTTCCGTCAATGTCCTTCGATGAACAATGTGAACTCCGTAAAAATACGGAAATCTATTCGGTCCACAACAATCGGTGAACACATTTTACGGGGTTTTACGGAAACGTTATAGTATATAGCAAAATTACCATATTTACGGGCAAATTCCGTAAATATTGTTACGACGGTTGATGTTTTATGCGTAATTCTAGACTGCCGAAGTGAATACGTCTTTAGTTAGTTGCCTAGGCAATGGCTATACACTAAAAATCACTGAACCGTTTCAGTGAATATCGCTTCCCGCTCCACATATTCCACGTACAACGACTGAAGTGATCGAATTTTTTGGTCCGGGAACCAGACTATTTGACGATGTGACATGTGTTTACATTTGGGGCGCCCTCTGTTGATTTGAGACAAAAGTCGGCAGGCAAAAAGCCCACTCGATTATAGGCAAGTCCATGGTTTTTCTACGTAGCTTTGTTTTCAAAGTAAAATATTTCTAACATCTTTTGATCATTAAACTTGCTCACAGGTGTCATAATTATTTAGCCAAATAAAGACAGCTTGTGTTTTCCAAGTCGATATAATTTATATATTTTATGACTAATTTCTTTTTCATCGAGAGTGCGAAATAAATGTCACCTGAATTGAATTGAATTGAATTGAATTGAATTGAAATTTAAGTTTCATATATAGACAATGGAGCTATAAAAAGGATGGACCAAGCTGTATTATTTTGCCTGCCGTTAAACAACAGAGGGCACCCCGTCTATACTCACCCATATTGACAATCTCACATTTCTCTGATTAACGACCAAGTTTTTAATTTTAATATCCTCACCTGTAAGAGAAAAAAGGTAGTTTTTATAATTTAGAACGCACACCCCACCCCCCCCTACCCCCCCCCCCCCCCATCCCCCCCCCCCGCCCCCCACCCCCCCCCCCCCCCCCAACCCCCCAACTCCCCTCAGAGGGCAAACATTTGTGCCTTTGCATGTTTAAAAAAAAAATTATATGTAAAACAGATATGAGGGATTTTTAAGACAGATTATTTTTGGAAAAATTCTACAAACGGGGACAACTTTCCTTAACGCGTATTGTTCATCAAAAAAACAAAGGTCACATGTGCAACGATAACGACAGGAAAAATAATTGTATGCAGTCATTACCAATAGTTGCCGTGACCTGCAAGAGGAACCTGTCACCCATGTATACAGACAGCAAACTTCAAAGAAAACACAAGAAATAAAAATTAAAAAGGGTTTTCCCAAGCAAACAATAAAACATGATAAAAACGTTTTAAAACGTTTTAGAAAGTGTCTCTTATGTTGTCTACACGTTGGAAAAAAACAATTATTTTGTGGACAGTTTGGGCGTTTTAAAGACGTTAGTATGCGATGTTTTTAGAACGTTTTCAGAACGTTTCTGTAGTTTCTGTGAACTTACAAACGTTTTACAAACGTTTTACAAACGTTTTACAAACGTTTTTTGTATGTTTTATGAACAAAATATTTTCTAGACGTTATTTTAGACACTTTTAAGCGTTTGGACGTTAGTATGCGACGGTTTTAGAACGTTTTCAGACGATTTCAATAACGTACTTTAAACGTTTCACAATTGAGAGTGCCTAGTACGTTTTATGAAGTTTAACAAGATGTTTTTTGGACGTTATTTTGTGGACAATAACGTACGTTATTATACGACTTTTAGAACGTTTCTAGAACGTTTTAGAACGTTTTAGAAACGTTTATGTGTTTCTGCAGATGTAATAATAACATGAATAAAACGTTTTAAAAAGTGTTTAGAACGTTTTATGAACGTTTCCACACTTATATACGTTTTATTAACATACATTTTCGATGTATCAGCCTGTTTCCAGAACGTAAGAAACGTATTAAAAACCGTACATAAAACGTTCTATAAGCAACCGACGTTAGGGTAACGTTTTAAAAATATTTAAACATTTATCAGGTAACGTTGTAAAAACATTCTTATCAGTACCATGCAAAACCATCCGCACGAATAACGTTCTGTGGATGTTTTATCAGCGTTTGTTGAACGTTTTTAGTACGCGTTCTCCAGATGTACCGGTATTGATGCTTCTAGATGCGGCGTCCAGGTTCATTTAAACACTGGAATACAACAGGGAAGCTCATCTCTTGGTCCGTATTTTCCTTGCATTCCCGTGTTTACATAAACCTGGCTGCTTAGTTTGGTAAGGGATAATATCTCACGTATACTTTTTCAGCGAGGGAAAATACATTTATTAAAATAATTTTCGAAAATGACAGTTTTCGGACAAAATACTTTACATTAATGTGTTATTTTCCCGTGGATACTGTACAATGTACGTGTAATATATATATCCTAACTGATCTATATTCGAGGGCTTTAAATTTATAAAAAGGTGAAGGCGATCAACTTAATGCACAAAAACAAAAGAAAATCACATTACAGTCTCAGCTTTTCTGGTATGGGAAATTGGAAATTAAATGTGAAAGTCGTTATAAGCCAGTTTTTGGAACTTCATAGACAAATTTTGGGACGTTTCATGCACGTTTAGATAACGTTTTTGCGAACGAAAACGTAAGCGACCTATATAAAACCTACACGTAAATTGAAATGTTTTTGAAGGTTTTAGTAACGTCTGAACAAAACGTTTTATGACAGTACCGTTTCCAACGTCCTAAAAACGTGTTTGGAACGCCATAGCAAAAACGTACTTTTGAGACGTTTCATGCACGTTTATAAAACGTTTTTAAAAACAAAAACGTAATGCTTATATAAAACCTACAAGTAGATTTAAACGTTTTTGTAGGTCTTAGGAAGACTAGGAAAACACGTTTTATGACAGTACCGTTTCCACCATCCAAGAAACGTGTTCGAAACGTCATTATTTATTAAACGTTTTTGAAGACGAAAACCTAATTCACCTATTTATAGAACCTAACAAAACGTTTTTATTTGACGTTTTGTGTTTGCTGGGTTGTCACTAGCAACAGCGAACAAAATGGACACGTGCCTAACCTGTTGTCCGCAGTGTTTATGATGTGGGGATATGGATTTGGTCGCACACAAATCATTGTTTTCGTTAACTGGAGACCATACCAAAACGCGTACATGCCCCGTGTGGGGGATTCGTCACTTGAATTTGTCTCCACGGTACTCAAGTTAACAAGTGACAATCTTGGGCGGGGCCGAGCCCGGCCGCGGGGTGGGAGATGGAGTACATATACCTAGATGCTCCTGGTATATTTTCTAAACTAAATTGCGTGTCATTCCATCTAACTTGCAAATTTAATACAGTACCTTGTCTTGCCGACTGAACTGTTCCCGATAACTACAACTTTTGTCTGTGTATTTGTGGCCATGTTTCAATCAGCTCTGTAGCGACATTTGTTCAAAAGAAGGCGCATGGAAACTGCATGGTAAGTGCATTCTGCGAGGGAGTCATGAAGCCTATACTGACTGTGCGATTTTGTGCTGCGAATTTTTCACGCTTAGGTAATTGTTGAATTTACGGTAATCTTATACTAGACTGTTGAGCCAATAATGGCGATTCCGAGAAATTAAGTGCAAAACTGTACTGTGATGATACGGCGGGGAATTTCCGGAGAATCATGGACTATCATACTTTACGGGGAATGTCCAAAGTTCAAAAACGTAGGCCTACTGAGGCCCGTTTGTGACACGCCAGTACGCAATTTTAGGCAAATTTTAGGTTCCAATTTCCTGTTGCTTTTGTTTTTGTTTGTTTTCATATTTTCTGAAAATGGTTCTAGTTTTAATAAGGTAATCTGCGATTATAGGGTGATACGGGATTACCGACATCTTTCTTTCGCAAGGGTCTTTCCAGTATGGGCGGCCAACAGGGCAAAAAAAGACAACGCGGCAGGCCGAAAGAACAACGCGGCAGGCCGAAAGAACAACGCGGCAGGCCGAAAGAACAACGCGGCAGGCCGAAAGAACAACGCGGCAGGCCAAAAGGACAACGCGGCAGGCCGAAAGGACAACGCGGCAGGCCAAAAGGACAACGCGGCAGGTCAAAAGGACAACGCGGCAGGCCAAAAGGACAACGCGGCAGGCCAAAAGGACAACGCGGCAGGCCAAAAGAACAACGCGGCAGGCCAAAAGAACAACGCGGGAGGCCAAAAGAACAACGCGGCAGGCCGAAAGAACAACGCGGCAGGCCGAAAGGACAACGCGGCAGGCCAAAAGACAACGCGGCAGGCCGAAAGGATAACGCGGCAGGCCGAAAGGACAACGCGGCAGGCCAAAAGAACAACACGGCAGGCCAAAAGAACAACGCGGCAGGCCAAAAGACAACGCGGCAGGCCAAAAGACAACGCGGCAGGCCAAAAGGACAACGCGGCAGGCCAAAAGAACAACGCGGCAGGCCGAAAGGACAACGCGGCAGGCCGAAAGGACAACGCGGCAGGCCAAAAGGACAACGCGGCAGGCCGAAAGGATAACGCGGCAGGCCGAAAGGACAACGCGGCAGGCCGAAAGGACAACGCGGCAGGCCAAAAGAACAACGCGGCAGGCCAAAAGGACAACGCGGTAGGCCAAAAGAACAACGCGGCAGGCCAAAAGACAACGCGGCAGGCCGAAAGGACAACGCGGCAGGTCGAAAGGACAACGCGGCAGGTCGAAAGGACAACGCGGCAGGCCAAAAGAACAACGCGGCAGGCCAAAAGAACAACGCGGCAGGCCAAAAGACAACGCGCCAGGCCAAAAGAACAACGCGGCAGGCCAAAAGACAACGCGGCAAGCCAAAAGGACAACGCGGAAAGCCAAAAGACAACGCGGCAAGCCAAAAAGACAACGGGGCTTGCGCTTGCGTGCGCAAGGTGTGGCCACGACTTATTATCTCGGGGGAACGAGATAAATTTTTTTCTCACCCTGTCCCTTCCCGGGCTCCGTACTGTTCAACCAATGAGAGACAAGATATCTTTTGACCTGCCAGTGGATCTTTTGACCTTTTAATGAACCGTTTCGAACAATCATCTCGCGTGTTGTTTATCTCGCGACATCGTAGCCGCAATTACCATAATTTGTGTGGGGGAGATCTTTTTATGTACATGTATATCATTTTATCTTGCACGCAGTATAAATGTTCGTAACTGAAGGAAGACTTACTATATTTCGCTAAAAGCTAAACGCAGAATCTCTGAATAAAGATAGGCCTATTAAATAACGCCCTTACAATGACTGTTCATTTAAACATTAGACCCCACCCCTAGTAAAAGTGGACGCTATACACTAAACGGAGCGAGGCGCGTGATTGGCTCTTGCTACAGACGCTCGGGGGGCAAAATTCATAAAGCTGTTTAGCAGAAACAAATTGCTTAATCCAAAATACAATTGCTTTATAGAATATGAGTTAGCAATCAAAATCCTATGTGATGTGTATTACAATTGACTGGTATTCTGCTATTCTTGCTAAGAACACAAGTTGACATACAATTTTGACTGCTTACCCATTTTTACAAGACAAATCGATTTTGGATTAAAGGCAAATTTTTTGCTATTAAAACAACTTTGTGAAATTGGGCCCAGGTGAGCCCTGTACCCCTTACAAGAACATTTGTATGTACTTGTACCATTTACTTCTGGGTGGGGAGAGGCAATTTATGGCAAAGTGCCTTGCCTAAGGGCACACGCACAATCGAACCGGCCGAGATTCGACGAATCCACGATAATTTTTAAAGCGGTTCAATGCACCTAGTATTATTGGTTCAACTCGTCAATCATTGTATTCCATCTTTTTTTTATAACACTTTTGACGCCCCCATTTTTCCCATGGGTGTTGAGATTTTGATACCATATCATGTGTCCTATTTTTCTCACTACCATTCTGAAATTTCGCGATCTCAATCCGTATATTTCTAGGTATATCGTAAAAAATCCACTGAAGTTTAGTAATTTCTAATTTATCCGGTTCTATAAAGCAGTGCAGTGATTACACTAACCTTTTTGCTTCTACATCCAAATAGGGGTTAGAAAATGTCCTGTTTTCTTCTCATGGCTATATAGATTCCTGTTTTCTTCTCATAGCATGGATGATATTTTGGGGAGGTATTTTATTTAAAGGCCCTGTAGATGATCTGTTTTTGAGCGATTCTGCGAATAAAACCATTATAAATCAAAAGAAAGACATCAACAAACTCATCCGAAGAAATTTCAGCTTTGTCAAATGTACCACGTTTAAAAAAACCATGAAAATCCATATGCATTTTCCTGGTCTTGGCGGGGTGTTTCAAATATTCGTTCTCAGTTGATCGGGTACTATGTGGCTTGCGTCATGCACTCTGTGGCGCACATACTGCGTGTGCGCGCGATCCATAAAAATGCATCGCGTTGGAACACGCACACGGAATACACAGCGCCCATGCATTTTGGACCGCGTAGATGCGAACCAAAAATAAGTAAATCGTTTGCAAACGATCTAAATAATTTCATCTTTACGGATTATTTTCTGGTAAAATTATATCATTTTGAGCGAAAACCTTTCAATGGATAGTTGCTATTAATTCAATCTTTACTTTCAGAATGTTTCCCCTGTAAACTCGTCGATTACTTTTTGGGGTCATTGCAAATGATCCACTGGGCCTTTAATTGTCAGGTTAGAACGAAATCTATTTTATGGGAAACAAATGTGGGACCTTCCTTTAAGTTCCACAACTAGCTTTATCGTTCGTGCCAAGTGACCCGAGTGCAATGCGCACGCACGCTCGAGTTCGGTAGCGTCTGTTCAGGAAACTTGTTCTAGTTGGATAGGTGGTGTGTGATCCTGTTCGGAGTGCAGTGTCCTCTGGTCGTGTTGCTGTCGTTCGGGCGCGAGAACGAGTTAACCCGTGTAAGAACGTAACAGACCGTCCGAACTTGGCCAGATAGAGCCGAACGCGGCACCGATCACTGATATGCGTAGGTTGTACCTACAGAGGGCGCTGCATCATGTGCACGTACAGGATCGACTTCTCGGCTGTACTGTGTGTGGTGTAAATTTAGTAAATGGTTCGAGGCCCTAATCCATATTTTTCTCAATTTGGTAAGAATTGAGAAGTTGATCATAAATAACTTTGAGTAGCTGACTGTAGACTTTGTGTGCAAAACATTTGATAACAGGCTGAAGTGTTTCCTCACAAAAATCTTAAATTTTACCCACTCGAAATTTTGGGTTTTTCCTTCAAACTGCACTGGCAGCACAAATATAAATCATGCTAGATGTTATGCACCTATCAATCCCCATCCCCCCCCCCCCCCCCCCCCCCTCCCCTCCCCCCGCCCCTCCCCCCCGCCCCTGGCTGCTCCACCTAATTTAGGAGACGGGAAAATCCCTACCCCTGGCCCTGGACCAACATTTTTGTGACAAAATCCCCACCCATGGGGGGCAAAACAGGCATATTTTGCTCCCAGGTGTGCTGAAAATTTGATAGGCCTAGGCCTATTTCATTTTCCCCCACTCTAGGGCGCATGAAAATCGGGGGGGTGGGGGACAGGGGGCAGTAATTGATAGGTGTGTATAATCTATCACTGGTTTTTTATTTTTTTATTTATACAGGTACAAAGACCAGTCTTCTGTCTCGGCTCCACCCTGAGGCTGCCTATGTGCTGATCACAAAATGGAGCAGTCGGAAAACACAGGGTCTGATTTAGCCCAGGCCAGCGACAAAGCTGCCAAAAAACTATCGAAAAAAGAGAGACGAGACAAGCGGTTACAGGAGCAAGCCAGAACTGAGGGGGAGGGAAAACCCCCATCTGGGGTTCCCACCGGTGCCTCGACGGCGTCTCCGGCGGGCACAGCAGGGTCGCCTGGTGCACAAGGACCTACGAAAAGTAAAGCGGAGTTACGGGCGGAGAGGCGTGCTAAACAGGTAACTTGGGGCGAGTTTGTTGATAGGAGTTGAGAAGTTGATCAGAAATGTTTTTCTTTAAAATGGCTCGTGAAGCATCGGAAAGTGCAGATTTGATGGAAAAATGCAAATTTAGGAGAAAACACTGTCTGATATGTTTTGTGTACAAGGTCTGAAGCCATGATCAACTTTTCAATTCTTTCCGTGTTTGTTTTGTCGTAGACTCGAATCCAGATCCTGAGAAGCCTGATTTGATTCCCAAACAATAAACTGGGAATCAGGTTGGCAATGCCAATGGCATAGTAGTTCTGTTCTAGCCTGCCACCTGTGGCTCTGGTTCGAATTCCGTCCAGGTCAATGTGGATTGGGTTCTCAGTCCCTGCTTGATTCCGTGGGTTTCCCCCGATACAGGATTGTGTAGGGGTTTTCCCCCCACCTCTAAAACTGAGCATTTCTTCATCGTCTTCTCTTCACAGGTTTCTTCAGGCTTATGAGCTACATACAGTGCCATGGGCACTTATGAGAAATCCTTGGTTTCAGAACCAAAAATAATTAAATTAAAATATTTTATTTGTCCGTTATGAAGGAGGCGGACAGAGCAAGAAAAAGTAAACAGGCAGCTGGAGTGCCATCAGGGTCGTCAGCAGGAAATGCCACACCTACCGGAGGGACAAGCAACCAGTCTAAACCTAGGGTTACCAAATCGGCCACTGAAGTTGTTGGTAAGTTTAAAGTTATTGTCAAAAATGTCGAAAATCATAAATGTTCACAGATTTACACATAACTTACATAATATAAACATGATGACCGTAGTAAACATCCCCTGAAAGGGTTTTGTCTGAAGTGCTATAGTTTTTGAGAAATGAGTAAAACAATTAGTTTTCGTCTCATGAGACGTGAATTCATTTCGCCCCAAAACCACTTCGCCCTGAACCACTTCGTCCCAGAAGCCACCTTAACCCCAAACCACTTCGTCCTGACAGCACTTCGTCTGAATGTCACTTCGCCCCAAAATACTTCACAGTGGTTCAGGGCGAAATGGTTCGGGGCGAAATGGTTTTTGGGCGAAGTGACCGTAAAGCCTTTTTTTTACTGTTTTCTCAAAAGTTAGACGAAGTACAGAGCTGATTTTTTACTCAGGTTGGTTTTAATCATGCATATATCTTCAATCACACAGGGAGATTAAACCATTTGCAACAGTTTACCAATCATGTTTTCTGCCTTTAAAGTCCCATAGTTTGCAGTGACCCAAAATGTTACTGTAAAATGGTACCTTTGTGGGAGAAATTGCCAACTGAAGGTGGTTTTTAAAAACGTTGTCTGCAGACAACTTTTTTACTATTTATTCATACACAAAAAACCATGCCTGGATTTTTCAGGTTTTTCTGAAGTATTACTGCATCTATGTGGCTGAAATTTCTACAAGGCAGTTTATCAATATAATTCTTTAGTTATGTAATGCCGTTTTTAAAAGTTTTGCAATCATGTAATTTGTCTTTAAGACGTCAAAATTAAACAATTGTTACTCTTAACAATTGCCTGCACCTCACAGAAAACACACCTTGCAACGCTAATATTTTCTGTTTAATTGCTGTTTAATTCTTCCTCCGTAGCACAAAGTCTGTCCAAGAAAGAGCCCCCTCGTGTGTCGCACGACATTCAGCAGGACGACCCAAAAGTGCAAAGACGACGAGCAAAGATGTTGGAAAAACATCAAGTAAGTTAAGCCTAGCGTACATCGACATTGCAACTGGAAGCAACTAGTGGCAACTGGTGTTTCCGGCAACTGGGAGCAACTCCTGGGAGCAACTGATCAGTTGCTTAAAAAGGTCGATGTACGCACACTTGCCACTACTGGCAACTGGAAAAATCCCAGTTGCCGCGAGTTGCTCATGTCTACTTTCTGGCAAGTAGTTGTACCCAGTTGCGGTCAGTTGCGTCGATGTATGCATACTTGCAACTAGTTGCCGTCAGTTGCACGCTTGCATCTGATCACGTGCGCGCACAGCAACTGCAAGCAACAGTTGCTTCCGGTTGCGAGGTTAATGTACTCTAGGCTTTACCGAGTTGCTGTGTCGATGTGCGGGATCTGGAAATGTAGACATGGCTGGATGCTCCCAGTTACCGCTAGTTGCGCAACTGATCAGTTGCTGTCGATGATCGCGCTACGCACACATCAACAGCAACTGATCAGTTGAGTTGCTTCCGGTTGCAATGTCGATGTACGCTAGGCTTACGGTGATGTGGAACAAAAAGTCTTTTGTAAATAATAATGGCACCTTATATAGCACACATCTATTCTGCGGGATACTCGTGGCGCTTTACAACATTACCCTGGTCATTGGGCACAACTCCCTGGGGAGTATGCAGCCCTGGCAGCCTAACACAAGCACTCGGGGGCTACAACCCTTGCAGGTACCCATTTACTCCTGGGTGGAGAGGGGCAACTTATGGCAAAGTGCCTTGCCCAAGGGCACACACACACAGGTGTGAACTCACTGACAATCGCGGACGTCCCTTTGTTCCTCTTTTGTTTGGACATAGTCTATTTTTCCTTACTCTTGTTGGTTTTGTACAGGAGCGAATCGCGGACGTTCGCTTGCCAATCGCGGACGATATTGTTCTCTTTGTTAGACCTCCCTAAAATGTCCACGATTGTTTGGGAGAACAAGCGCACCATGCCTGATTTCACATTTCTCGGTATCTGACCAACAGATTCCCCAGCGCGTCGAGTCGGAACGTAAAGTCAGTCTATTCTCCCACTTGGACCAGTACGAACGACAGGTGTCAATCACACGAGGTCTTAGCTTTGGTAGCGGTGGTATTCATCCGGCCATCGTAAGGCTTGGCCTTCAGTACGCGGAGGGAATTATCTGTGGTGCCAATGCAAGGTATTTGGTGTTTGTTTTGTTATTTTTTGTATGAATAGGTAACTTTCAGGGACCGCCGGGGTGAATTAATTTGATACAAATGTGGAAAAATATCTGTGAGTTTAGGAAATCTGGATGTAGTGAAAAACCAACTTGGCTCCACCGGGATTCGAACCGTGGACCTTCTGCTTAACGTGCAGATGCCCTACCTATTGAGCTATGAAGCCAACTTGTGGTCTCAAAACACGGTATTGCAGTTGTTCCTCAATGATTGGGATTGGCTTTCACGTGAGCTTAGCAAGCCCTACAGAGGGATAAACCCTTCAATGAGATAACCACCCCTCCCAGAGATCAATTAAGGTACGACCAAAACTCCTGCCCGGCTTGCCCCGATTTTTGTTCTCACTTTGTTTTCAATGATTGATTGATAACCATTCTTGACATGCTGCATGCTTTCAATCAAGTCATCGTGGAGTGCACCTTTAAGCCCTGGTTACAGCTTGACCCACATTTTCCAGGGCCAGCCCAGATTGTCTGGCAGGCCCTCACTTTGTTTTCAATAATTGATTGATAACCATTCTTGACATGCTGCATGCTTTCAATCAAGTCATCGTGGAGTGCACCTTTAAGCCCTGGTTACAGCTTGACCCAGATTTTCCAGGGAAAGCCCAGATTGTCTGGCAGGCCCTCAATTCGTTTTCAATGATTGATTGATAACCATTCCTCACAGGTGCATAGCGATGCTGCATGCTTTCAAACAAGTCATTGCGGATTACTCCACGCCGCCTCAGAAAGAACTATCACGAGACCTTGAGAGCAAGATTAAGCCGTACATCAGGTAATCGTGACATCCTTTCTCTGTCTTGATGTGTTAAACAAAAATGCAATTTTTAGTCAATTCTATAGGGATTTTTTGTAAGAGTTTTTGTGAGAACGTAGCAAGAAATTTGGAAAGAATTCCATTTATTGGTCCCCACTTACTCTCCTTATAATGACTTAATAATCACGGCTAAAAAGTGTTAATTTTTTAAAGGGAAGTTATATTTGGAGTTATGTTTTATAGACTTAACACACAGCGTCAGTGGCGACCAGTGAACGGAACTCATGCCAAGCCCCAAAATCGTTGCGCTGTCTGTTTTTCACCAAGGTGTGGAAGCGTCGCTATCAGTGTTGACAACAAAACTACACTGAAAAGATTTGTGAAAACGCCACAAAAACGCACATACCAATGATGCAAAATACAGTACAAGTTGTCGTTTTGCCTGACCGTGTGCGACCGACACCTTCCTAGTATATCTCACACAGCCATGTTTAGCATTCAGAGTCTGTGATAACCACAGGCATGTTTTTGTGTCTTCAACGACGGCGACTTTGACCCCGTTCTAGAGAAATCGCTTCATTCGACGAAGATTATTTAATCATTGTTAGTTAATGAAGCGTGCATTCACATATCAAAGATCAAACAAAGATCGAACGAAGAGTGATACCGTACACATTATAAGCGACCGCTAACAAAGATCGAATGAAGCTGTGGGAGGTCGTACATGGGCGTCTAGACGCGCTGTGGTTTTCCAGTGGCGCGTCAAAAACAATGCCTGCTGGGCGCTTGACACACAACATGCTTGTGCAACCAGTCCTGCCAAAATGCTTCGTCAAACGAAGGGAGTGTTCTCATTACAAATTTGCTTCATCGAATGAACGGGGTCATTGTTATTTAAATACTGATCATGCCGCATGTGATGTTAAAAATTGCAAACAAAATCTCATTTCGCGTTCTTTGACTGTGGAATACCGCTGCAAACTGAGTTGGCTCTCAGCCTTTTTCTGATTTGCGATGTACAATGTCATTATTTCTCGTGTCAAGTATGTAGCCACAGTGGTTTACAGTGGCCATGTATGATTCCATGTTTTGAAATAAATGACTTTTTGTCTTTTTGTTTTGTCAGTTTTCTGAACGTTTGTCGGCCAAAGTCGGTCAGCATGGGGAACGCAATAAAATACCTCAAGCAACAAATCAGCCATATACCGCGGGACATGACGGACATAAAGGTGGGTCTCGCATCAAAAAATAAATAAAATGAAATAAAATGAAATAAAATGTTTTTAGGGGCAGTCCAAAATTGTCAACATTTTCACGGTTCTACAAATAGTAGGGAGGGGGAGGACGGTCGAGGGCCGCGTAGGATTTACGTGCACTGTAAAATGTTGATATTTCATGGTAGTGACAAAAAAATGTAGTATTTCGGGGGGAGGGAGTCTTGAAAAATAATACGCTCTGTAGAACTGTAAAAATGTTGACAACCTTAGACGGCCCGTTAGCATGTTACTTCATTCGTCCTGCCATTGAAAGTGTATATCTTGAAGGGGCATCGGGGCAAACTCAGCAGGGCATGAGGCCATTGGCCTCAGTGGCCTTGGTTAATGTCAAGGCCTGGGATAGGGCATGCTGGCCAAGTTGGCCTAGTTGGCCTCAGAAAGTGTATATCTTGAAGGGGCATCAGGGCCAACTCAGCAGGGCATGAGGCCATTGGCCTCGGTGGCCTTAGGTAATGTCAAAGCCGCCGGATTTTACTAACTCAGTGCTTATGTATTCTAGTTGTGAAACACTGCCTCCGCTATTCTAAAAAATCCTCACGGAAAGAAATGACCTTAAAGGTAGCATACATGATTGGTATCTCAAGGAATCAGAAATGTTCACAGATTTACACATAACTTACACAATATAAACACGATGACTGTAGAAAATTTCCCCTGAAATGGTTTTGTCTGAAGTGCTATAGTCTTTGAGAAATTAGCAAAACAATTATTTTTCGTCTCGTGAGATGTAAATTAATTTCGCCCTTAAACCACCTCGCCCTGGACCACTTCGCCCTGAAGCACTTCACCCAAAGGCCATTTCGCCCCAAAACCACTTCGTCCAGACACTACCTCGCCCAAATGCCACTTCACCCCGAAGTGGTTCAGGACAAAGTGGTTTTGGGTCGAAGTGACTGCAAACCCTTCTTTGACTGTTTTCTCAAAAGTTAGACGAAGTACGGAGCTGGTTTTTGCTCAGGTTGGTTTTAATCATCCATACCTTCAATCACACAAGGGGATGAAACCAATCATGTATACTACCTTCAACTAAATATATTTTAACAAATTTAAGACAAAAACTAAAATGTTGACTGATTATTAATGTTGTTTTCAGGCCAAGGCTGATTTGTATGAATGCATTGACTTGTATGTGAAGAATATTCGACTAGCTGCCGAAGCAATCTCCAAAGATGCTATTAAGAAGATTAATGATGGAGACGTCATTCTTATATACACATGGTATGTAGCAATGCTTTGAGAAATCCGAGTCAAGTCTAGTCATTTGAGGTTTGAGTCAAGTAAAATCAGTGAAAATCGGGACTCGAATCGACTCGAGTCAGAGTCGGAGTCATAACAACCCTGTTGCACAGTCTGGGTCGAGTTGTCACAGTCATAACCAGAAATTATCGGTGGATCCAGGCTTATTAAATAGAAAAAAATAGAATGGACATTCTGGGCAGTAGCTGGGTACTAATCTCCATTTTAATGATCCTGGATCAGCCGTTGATTTCTTGAACTGGTTGTGACAACTCAACCAAGATTGCGCGACATCTGACCCGCATATCATGGTTTTACCCAACTATTACCAACTCCTGTTGATTTATAATTATCAGTTCCTCCTTGATTCGGCAAGTTCTCTGCGACGCTCACAAAGCGAAGAAGAAGTTTCGCGTCATTGTTGTCGATAGTCGACCCAAGATGGAAGGAATTGAAGCCGTGCGTCGACTCATGAAACATGGCATCAAATGCACGTACATTCTCATCTGTTCGGTTTCTTACATAATGCCAGAGGTACATACGTAATTAATGGTGATCCTAAATACTAATTTGTATCATTTGCAATGACCCAATTTTGTTTTTCATGAGTTGACAAGAAAAACCTTACTCAAAGTGTTGATAGCAATGGTAACAAACACCACATTAATTTATTTCCGTCCAAAATTGTATTTCGTGTTGGAAATTAACAACCGAAGGTGGTTTTCTAAAAAACGTCCCGTGCATGGGACCTTTTTACCATTTACTTGTACACAAAATCCAGATATAGATTTTCTGAAGCATTGATGCATCTATGTAGCTAAAATTTCTTCAGGCTAGTTTACCAACATTCTTCCTTAGATATGTTACACTCTTATTCCACAAATCTGTGAAACGTTTTATCTTGCAAATGATACATAGGTCTTTCACTACGGTGAGCCGCTCGAGAAATGTCTACCTCCGACGGAAAGCCGCTGCCTGCAGCTCGCCTTTACACATTAACAAACGGTGGCCTTCAATTAATTACGTCACAGACCTTAACAAAATTCCGTAGTGAAAGAGTTAAATAACAGGATAAATTAGTTTACCGCCCTTCCCTCTTCCTACGCTTTGTAGAACCGTGAACATTTTGGTTTGTTGCAGGTATCCAAAGTGTTCCTTGGTGCCCACGCTCTTTTGGCCAATGGCTACGTAATGTCTAGGGTTGGCTCCTCCGTTATCGCAATGGTCGCCAAAGCGTATAACGTTCCGGTGCTGGTGTGTTGCGAGACGTACAAGTTTAGTGAGCGCGTGCAGACGGACAGCTTCGTCTCCAATGAATTAGGTAAGTAATGTATCACTCTCACAGAAGCCATTTTTGTTGGGAAAAATACAGCTGCGTATTTAACATAATCAGGTACGCGCACGCACATCATGGAAAATGTTCTAAGCACGAGTCCATGAGCAAGTTCGGGCGGGCGACTATAGTTAACTAGTTAACTCTATGATGCGTGGCTTGACTAGCTAAACCTACCCCCGGGGCTTGGTTCCTCTAGTCAGACTAGCTAGTCAAACCACGCAGCGTTCGGATGGCATCTACATCCCTATTTTTTAGTCTATAACTATAGTCGCCCGCCCGAACTTTCTCCTAGATGTTACCCGAACGCTGCGTGGTTTGACTAGCTAGTCTGACTTGAGGAACCAAGCTCCGGGGGTAGGTTAGTCTAGTTAACTATAGTCGCCCGCCCGAACTTGCTCCGTGTTGCTAAAGAAGGGGGTGGGAGCGGGGTTGGTGCCCCCTTTTTCCCCGATTTTTGTTTCAATTTGGGGGGTGGTTTTACCCCCAAACCTCCCCCTCTGAATCCGTGCCTGTTATACCCGAGTTGCTGCAGCATTTTGCACAGAGCCAGTTGACACTTGAGCGCATGTATATTGCAAGGATGATGTCATGAATCAAATTTTCTCTTAGTTTATTTTGTCTTTTCCATTCCTGAGGCGACCCTGACGATCTCGTTAAGATCGGCAAACCGACCGAGTATCTTAGCAACTGGAGGAACATCCAATCACTAACGCTACTCAACTTGGTTTATGACGTCACGCCACCTGACGTCATCTCTATGGTGATCACGGAAATTGGCATGTTGCCATGTACGTCGGTGCCAGTCGTACTCAGGGTCAAAAATGTAGAAAGTTAAAGACATATTGTCAACAAACCGGTCAACATCTGCAAAGCAATACTGACCACTTTGAAGAATGAATTCAGTTCAATAAAACAATTAAATTTGTTGATAATTCTTGACATCTATGAAACGCTGCAGATATAAAATTTATTTTTAGTTTTAAATTGTGCGAGTTGAATTAATTTTCAACTAAATCTGAAAATATTTCAGAAAAAATTACACTTCAAATATCACCAGTGGTATGATACCAGTAGAAAATACAGTAAACTCCGGCTAAGTCTGCACTCTCGGGACCCGAACATTGTTCTGACTTACGCGAATATCGACATTTGCTGTAAGTCGTCATTTTGCCGACTTACGTCAATAATGGCCTATGGTTCATTGCACCATGGAGGCTTCAATTTACCTATTTGTTTTGTTTCTTGGGTTGATTTATGTCACCATCGTGATTTTTAACACTGGATCTGGAGACTACATGTACATAACACGTTTTTTTAATGGACATGTAGTGTTACGCATTATACGCGCGCGCAAGCAACGTGTGAAGTTATACATGTAAAATGAATGACGACCCCCAAAATAGTGCGCAGGCCTATTGAGGTGCTCATGATGCGAGTGGGGAAACCCCATTTTGATTGCACATTATGTGGAGGCATGTATTTTGTTACGCAGATACACTGGCGACCACAGTCCGTGTGTGCCAATAAACAGACGTCAGTTAAGCAGTGTTTGCCTTCTCACTTCTTGAAAACCGCAGATAAATCGATGCCATTGAGTGATTGTTTTTTTTAAGTACCGACTTACACAAAGGATTTTGTATTGCATTTTGTTAAAATGAACTGATAATAACATGCCGAATTAGAAACAAAAATTTCAATGTAAATGCATTATAGACGATTGTCGCTTTGCCAACTTGTACGATGTCGACTTGGCCGGAGTTTACTGTAGTGATTTCTTGTCGCTTATAGGTAATTTAAATTTCACACAACTGTGGCAAAATGCTTTCTTCCGTGTAATTAAGAGTCACTACAATGAAAGAATACTTCGCCAAAGTTCAATTTAACTCTGAGTAAAAGTAAGTCGTTGATTGCTATGATAATTAGCTCTAAACATTAAGATATCGTAAAAACGTCTATTGTTTTGGGAAAATGGTTCAAACATTTTAATGTATTTATCTTTGCTGACAGGGTAACATCAAAAATGTAAATTTTACTCGACAACTTATGCGTGGCCCTAGAGGTCATCCCATGCAGGTTTAAAACCAAACAAAATGTCACATTTCATTGCTGTGAGAATCACTTAAGAAAAATCTTTGAAGCGATTGGTCGATCAAAGCCTTGCTATCCACAAATTCACTGAATTTGGCAAACTTCTGATCAAGAATTTATATTTGAATAAATGTTTCTTTTTGGGGGAGAGTTTATTTACATGTGCATTGGCTATTATAACCTTCAATTTAAGAAAATAAAATTTGTGGTTTACAAACCAGAAATTTCCGATATTGCAAAATTATGTCAATTTATGTACGGTATTTTAAATTATTGTACACCTTTCACCACTAACTGCAGTACTTGAGATTATTACATACAAATATGTGCTTTAAGTTATAAGAACATAACTTTATCTTTTGAAGTCGCTTTCGTGAAGATGGCTTGAATAGTTGCGAAGACTGAATTCGGATCTTTTGCCGCGTCAACTTTGTCTAGAATACTTTTCTTGTTATAGTACTCGATCAGTGGCGCCGTCTGCTTTTGATAGGTTGCCAAACGGGATACCAGCGTCTGTTCGTTATCATCAGAACGTTTGATGAGTGGTTCACCGGTAACCTGCAGTAATAAAAATATGGCTATGGTGTTAATTCTCTTGCAGTGGTTGGTTTTGGATCTATATGACCCCGTTCTCGCTAGAAAAAATGCTTTGTGTGGCAGGCCTGGTTGCACAAGCAAGCATTTTTTTTAACGCAGCACAGCAGACGTTTGATGCTCGATGTACAACCAGGTATAGTGGCATCCCACAGCTTCGTTAAGTGACATGTTAACTAACGACGATTAATCTTTGTCGAAGCGATTTCTCTAGTAAGAACGGGGTCTTTTACTGGGCCAGCAATATCTGAAACAACGTGTGAATTTAAATATTCTAAGCTTGCACAACTGCAGTAAATTCCTTAAGAAACTTACGTCATCTTTCATAGGCACTTTAGGTGGGTTGAATTCCTCATGATAGCTCCGTCCGCTCGCTCGATGGATTAAACGACCGCAGATTCGCTTGATAAGAAGTGAATCGTCTATGCTAAACTCGACCACCGAGTCCAACTGTTGTTTCCTTGTATCAAGAAGATTGTCAAGCTGGACAGAATATTCAAAAACACACAATAAGTTAGGGATATTGTGGGGTGTACACAGATATTTTATTGAGGGTATGCATTCCGCTTGAATGATTTTGTATATGATCAGACAATTGTATCTGCACGACAGGCACACCTTGTCGCAGGAATAGACCGTATCGAATAGTCGCCATTTCGTGGGGCACCTTTTGTTACTTAAACCGTACAACAATATGTGCAACCATGCATGTCCTCAAGGAACAAAGAAACTGCCCCCGGAAATGGCGGCTATTCGATACGGTCTATAGGTGAAAAAATAATAAAGCGATAGAGTACTAAAGTGAAAGCGTCATCCTTTTCTGTGTTGCCAAAGTTACTGGCTCTCCACTAAAACCAGTGAACTGTTTCCCTGCACTTTAGCAAAGGGCGTTTCAGATTACCAGTGATTGTTTAACCCAATAGCACTCACTGGTAACAAGTAGTGTGTCTTACTACTCCTCGGCAATGTTTAGAATTGTTACTTGTCAAGGTCAATAACCAGAGTTATCCAATAGTAGCCACCCTTACTGAACACAAGGTTTGAAAGAGGATGAGTCAAGCTATGAGTATATGCCTATCAATTGAGGGTGTGTTTGCAGAAACTTGAATTTCAACATGGAAGAAATATAGAGTAATTTTGGGCACTTTTAGAACTATGGGTTAAAATCAGATGCCACGTTAATCTACTTTCCTGATGAGAAAAGGGTCAAAGTTAAAAGCATGCAACTGATCCTCATCTGTCCCATTGAAAATAAAAAAAAACACTGTACAAAGTTTGAGATTTTTTGCATTTTTCTCTTTTTTGTAATGACACAGTTGCATGCCCGAGTTAACCACTTTGTTGAAACACCAAGAATTCATACCATTTGGGCTTGTACGACCGTCCTCGGGAATCCGTCCAACAGAAACCCATTATGGCATTCTGGAGTGTCCAATTTACTGTCGATCATTTTGACTACGAGCTCGTCGCCGACCAAAGCTCCGCTGTCTATAACCTTCTTCACTTCCTTGCCCAACTCGGAGCCCGACGCGATAACGGCGCGAAGCATGTCCCCCGTTGCGAGGTGACACACGCAGAAACGATCAGCTAACTTGGGCCCCTGTAGTCCACACAGAGAAAAGACATTTAGACCTTGTTAATGGGGGCGTTCGAGATGCTTACACCGGAGCGTTCTTTTAGCCATCACGTGATACACGAGTCTGCCCCGGTGGCAGCCACTACTGCCCGAGCTCTCGGCAGGGTCTCTGGTGTAAGACTCAGTGTAATGACGTCACCTGGTAACCGCGAGTAGTAAAACATGGCAGACAGTTTGCAATCGCGATGCGAGTACGAAGAAAAACAGATTTATGTCACAAAATAGGAGAGAAAAGGGCTGTAAATTATACATTTTGCTTAATCAGTAGATGTCTTGTGGGTATTGACAGTTTATTGCAGTACTTTTAGGGCAACTAATTTTGCGTGGCGTCGGCTTCATTTTTCATTATGAGTCAAACGAAAGTGTTTATAAAGCCCCGCCTGGCAACAACCTTAGACCCGTGTTCCCAGAATTCAAAGCGAAACCCTGTGTCGTTCGTTTTGCATCTTCTGGAGGCTTCCCCCGGTGTTAACCCCCCGTTACACGGTGTAAGCATCTCGAACAGTTGGTATACTCCCTCATAAGGCCCTTAGGATTTCTCTCATCCCAAGTTTGGATGTTAATATCAAATTAGCACTAGATGTTTCAGATGCTGAGCCATTGAATTACGTGTCACGTCTTTTCGTTCACAAATTATGACAAAATAAAGCACAAACCCTCAATTTCGATGACAATTTCAAATGGAAAGAATTATGTTTACTGATCGCCACTTATTCTGCTGTCAATGTGTTAAAATCCGTTAATATTTTAGAGGGAAGTGAATTTAGGAGTGAAAAACATTAAACAATTTTCCGGAATTCATTCCTCTGTACAGTGTCATTCGTGTACTGTATGCATGGGATCCAACTAGACACGCCTAGCCTACCTGCACACCCTTCCCAGCCCCTGGGGGCCCAAGCAGGATACCCCTGATGCCCCGCCCTTCAGCAGGTGGGGAAAGTGGTGACTCCACCTCACCCTCCACTGATGGTTCATGCAAAACATCTCCTTTAATCGCTGCGGCCATTGTATCATGAGCCAATAACTGCGAAATACCGTTTCCTATGTGCACTGAATTTGCCGTGCACACTGCACAGATCTGCCAAATAGCTACATGTACAGTGCATTGTGCATCTGGCCGGACATGTACATGTAGTTCACATATGAATTACAGTTATGCAGAGTATTCAAAGCACTTGGCCAGAATGTGTATGGAAGGCCTGTTGCTGCAAATCATAAAAACTCAATACTATGGAGTGCCTCATGTTACAAATTCATATAAATATGAATAGCAGTACTGTACATGACAGCAAGTAGGTTTTATGTGTGCTAGACCGTACATGTTTATAACTAGCCCAACGGAATAATATGGTGTACATGTGGACATATGTAGTACACATTACCAGTATTCCTGTATTTTAAAAAGACATTTTGCTTTGAATTTGTTGAAGTCACTCAATTTTGTTTCTTCAAATTATTTCTTGAATTTAAAAGATGGTTATAAAATATCATTGATATACATGTAAATTTCAGCTACAAAGACAATCGGTCAGAAATTAGGCTTGCGCCAAGGGCATGCAACTTGAGCCGATACAATTATTTATATACACAGGTCAAAGGTCAGCTACTGCCAGACAGAAGACAACCTTATCAGGTGAAAGACTGGCCTGAGTTTGCGCGAGAGCGGAGAGGTCAACAGGCTGCGTTCGAGCGTACAATTCTCTTTCACTGACCTGAGTATTGTTCGCGCACACAAGAGTATACTCGTGTTAACACGTGGAGTACACGCTCGAACAAAGCCCTCGCATTGACCTGTCGTACTTGGCCTCCACTTTTGCGCTTCCGCACATTTGATTTTGGAGCAAACTGCCTTGTATTTTATCACACGGCGAGTACAAATTTTCCCCCACGATTTAACCGAAACTAGACATCGGTGTATAAATACCGTACACGTTCCCACTAATTCTTCCTAATATGACATGATAATGCCCCAGAAGGTGTAAATTTGGTTAGAAAACATGATTTTAGCAATGAGAAAATATCAAGTTTTTCTTTGAAAACACTTATGTCATGCTCCATAGACTTAGCCCATGGAGTCTTAACTGGTGAACGTGTATGGTAGTTTTCCCAACATCGAATCGATGCGTACTCTTCGGAATATTTAAACGTTTCGGTGAGTTCACCTTTTGAGCAAATATCAGACCCAAGGAACAAATTTCATTTTTGTGAGTTTGCCAAAGATTTCGGGTGGGAAACGGCAACAGGGCGAAGGTTCAGAAGCCCTGTTCACGGGTCTATTACAGGGTTTTATTCCAGGGTATTTATTTTGTATACTTTGAACAAAGATCGGAAAGAATTGAGAAGTTGATCATGGCTTCAGAGTTAAGACTTTGTTAGCAAAACATGAGATTGGCCGAACATTTTCTAACAGTTTTTTTGAAGATTTTATATTCCTAGCCTACTCCTAAACTTGGATATTTGAAGAAGTGTTTTTTTTTTTTGGCGACCAGTGAAGGGAATTCAGAAGAAAAATGTTCATGATCAACTTCTCAATTCTTACCCATAAAACGGTGAATCTTTAGTGACTGGATATTAAATTTAAACTCGGAGGTATAACAGAGGACCGGCATGGGGGCCGGGGGCGCGGGAGGACGGGGCCGGGAGAGTGGTTTACCTGGGTGCCCTTGCCCGCGCCGGGCGGACCGAGCAAGATTGCCCTAACTCCGTCGGGACCTTCTGCCGGCTTGGCAGCTGGTTGGGCTTGGGTTGTTGGGGCCATGATGAAAGGACAATCCCTATAACAGATCTATGTAGTATCGTTTCAAAATAGTTCCGCAAAAAAATCAAAAATGAACTTTTTTTCTGGCTTTGGACCGTGAACTTCTTCAACGTGATCGGTGCAGATGACGCGTTGTTTTACTGGAGTAGTCAGCAAGTCAATTTTGAGTTCAAACGAACCAACACGGAGCAGGGAACTAGACATAATTTATGCCAGCGGATCACGTGACCGTTTGGCCGGCACGGTCTCGCTCAAAAACCTTTAATTTAAAACTCTTGAAATAGACGCAAATCTGAGTAATAAATTAAGTATTGAAAGTTTTAATATCATTTTTAAATTACGTATAAATTCTCGTGATTATGCAGTTAAAATGAAAATAAGTGTAGCCTGAAGTCTAATGTAATGAAACAAAAGTTAGACCAAGGTCAAGTCAGTAAGCAGTGCACAGTGCAGTGCAGTGCACAGTGCAGTGCTAGTGCTGCATAATAAAGTCAAGTTATTTACAAAAGTTACGATTTCTAAAAGAAGGGAAACTACAGCAGGTACTTTATTTCCCACGGCATGCACTATGAATTCATGAAATTATGTATTAGCAGTTTCGTAATGCCTGGTTTAAATGCTGTCTATGTGCAGATTTTCGTCCCTATTTTAATATATTTTATAAGTTAGTGCAAGCTAGCTGGGCTTTGGAGCTCGCAGACCCTGTTCACGCCCACCGCAGACGTACGGCCTGGCCGGACCAAGGGTTTATTCACCGTTTCCACCGAGGTCATCGATTGTCAGATCGTTGCGATATTCTCTCCATACATGCTGCTGCTGTGCAAGTCGACAGTAAACCATGCATTTTTCAGTCCCAGACACGGAGGATGTGACTGAAGGAAGCACAAGTTATACAGTGAGTTCTAATCTTAGGCCAAATTTGATGGTCTTATTTTAGTAGAAATTTACAAAATATGAGAAGAATTCTGTTTAATTAAAGGTGTTAATATTTTAAAGGAAATGGTTTTACCTGGCTTTAGGAGTGAAAAACTTTAAACAATTTCCTTAAAATACTCTCTGGTAGGCCTATAAATACCGTACACGTTTGTCATAAATTCTTTATAGTATGACATGATAATGCCCCAGAAAGTGTAAATATGTTAAGGAAACATGAATTTAGCAGTGAGAAAATTTCACATTTTCCTTTGAAAACACTTGAGATTTTTATGTCGTGCTCCATAGACTTAGTGCATGGAGTCTCAACTAGCGAGGGTGTATGGCATTTTGATGTTCACACAGAAGCGCGCGAAGAAATAGGACGTGCGCGTGATGATCCGTTTGGTTTCTGGCCGGCCGCTTTGCGTGCAATCATATGCAATATCTTTTCCGTGATTTTTCTCTAAAACTAAGCCTTTGCGATGGAAATGTATGTAAGTATTCATATTCTAAAATCATCCAAGCTATCGATTCCAATAATTACTTTCGACAAATTCCAGTTGTGACATAAACTAAAAAAATACCAATGAAAAATTGCATAAGCCCATAGTGCAGGCTTAATTGAGAGCTGGTAATCATGTGTTAATGCTTTTAGTAGAGAGAAAGGCTATTATATTAATAGGATTATAAAGCAAATGTCAATAAACAGGTTTGATAGGATTAATGAAAATGGGATTAGGGAAGTGTGGGGGGAGGGGGTGCTGACAGCTAGGGGGTTGTAAACAATTAGGGTTTATGGCACACATCACAATAGTGCACAAAGAATTGAGAAGTTGATCATGGCTTCAAACTTACATACAAAACATGAGACTAGGTGAACAAGTGTTTTCCCAGAAAATTGTAATTTTTCCCATTCCTAAATTAAGGTTTTTCTATCAAATCTGCACTCACTGATTCTTGTTACATGTAAGTCATTATAAGAAAACTTCTCAATTCTTACCAGCTACCTTTGGAACAGCAGAAGAAACATTAATTTAGATCACATTCACAAAAGTGAATAAACTGAAAAATAATTTGTACGTTTTGATGGTTTTCTTTCACAGAGTTACAACCTGCATGTGAACGGCGTCTTCCATTGCTCCTTGCGCTTTTCTCAGCTTCATGACTTCCACGAACAAGTCAAGAAAGAGTTTGGTACCGACTTCTTGGGAACCTTCAAGTTTCCTCCCAAGAAACTTCTGCCGTTGACACTATCGCAAACTGACGAAAGGAGACAAAAATTGGAGAAATATGTCCAGTTTGGTAAGAAATAAACCCAATTGATGCAGAAGGACGATTCAATCATGTCCCTAATACCCTGTTTACACTTGATCCCGAGCTCGGGGTCGAACACCGAGCTCGGGATCAGCCCTAGATCACAAACTGAGTGTAATTGCTCTCGGGACCAAATTGGCCCCGGATCAGACCCCGAGATTTTGGTCTCGCATTGGCGGAGGGTTCGATCCCGAGCTCAGGATCAGTTTACGGTTAGATAAGCAATTAATCTTTACTGCATCCTGCCGCATCTGCTCCACAACTGTAGCTGGGGAAATCCCGCGAAATTTAAGTGGCCTTGTACACTGTACATGCACAACCCATACACACATTGATAAGTACTACACGCGCACATAGAGCATGACCTTTGACTGCAACTTCTGGCACCGTGCTCGAGATCAACTACAGAATTTAAATGCGGCACTCAGGATCATTGCGGTTAACACTGACACATTCTTATCAGGGGATCAATCTTAATCCTGAGCTCGGGACCAGTGTAAACCGGTGAGAAAGTGTATATCTTTAAGGGGCATCGGGGCCAACTCGGCAGGGCATGAGGCCATTGTCCTTGGTTAATGTCAAGGCCTGGATAAATTAGTTTCTTCCCGTGATAACCATTCGCAGTAAGCCAAGACCAGAAGATATGCAGCAGTGATCTGTTTAATGGTTTCCTGCTTAGCGCATTGAAGGAGACACGTCGAGAAACGCCAGTGGAAGCCAAACTGGACGTCTATCTAATGAATGGACACAAGATAACAGCTAACATCATGTCAATGGACCAAACGGATGATGTTCTAGAAGTAAGCAATCATTCTGTGAAAATTCTTGATTTTCAATCACTATTTTTCAAAAATTCACAGGTGTCTTTGTTTGAAGGAGTGTGTCCGATCACATTTTTGAGCACCCCATTTTTCCCATGGGTGTTGAGATTTTGATACCATATCATTTGTCATATTTTTCTCATTACCATTCTGAAATTTCACGTTCTCAATCCGTACATTTTCAAAGATATTGTAAAAAAAAAACACTGATGTTTTGTAAACTAATTTATCCGTTCCATAAAGCAGTGCAGTGATTACACCAACCTTTTTGCTTCCACATCCAAATTGCAAATTTCCTGTTTTCTTCCCATGGATAGTATTTTGGGGAGGTATGTTGTATGATTGTTAGGTTACAACAAAATCCATTTTCTGGAAAAATCTGAAAAAGCTTCTTTAATAACGTTTATCATTCATTTTTTTCCTCAACAGACTGTAGCGTCCGAGTTGGGCCTCAAGTCAGAGTATGTCTTCTATTTTGCCCTTTTTCTCGTCAAGAAAGACGAAGATGACGAGAGAGGAACAAGTGAGTTAAAGGCAGAGGCTCGTTAATGCGCACGTGAGGCCAAATTCGTGCCACGAATTATGCAGCTCCATGCCTTTGCTACGGAGCTGCGTATTTCGTGGCACAAATTTGGCCTCACGCGTGTATTGACGAGCCTCTGCCTTTAAAGGCACAGGCTCGTCAGCAATGCGCGCGCGTCAAATTCGTGCCACGAAATACGCAGCTCCATGCCTTTTCTATGGAGCTGCGTATTTTGTGACACGAATTTGGCGCGCGCGCATTGCCGACGAGCCTGTGTCTTTAATGCATCATTTCCAGTTACCCAAAATTTGACTTGACTAAAAAATAAAACGACTAAAAGTGTTGATAGCAATGGTAACAAACACCACATGATTTTTTTACTTGTAAAATGGTACCTTCGTGGAAGAAATTGCCATCTGAAGGTGTTTTTTACATACACAAAAGCCATGCATGGATTTTTTAGGTTTTCTGAAGTATTACTGCATCTATGTGGCTGAAATTTCTACAAGGCAGTTTATCAACATTATTCTTTAGTTATGTAATGCTGTTTTTGAAAGTCTTCCAATCTTTAACCACAATTCTTGTTTTCTAGTGGTGCATGTACTTTCTTGGCCGCCTACTTCAGTTTCCAAGATATGAACTACATGGAATATTCTTAGAATGTCAATTCTTGATCAAAACAGAATTTTTGTTCTCCTTCTTGTCTTCACTTTGCAGTTGTTCGGAGGCTGCAAGATTTTGAATCTCCTTTCATTTCTCTGAATTCGGCAGTCGGCACTCACAAAATTGTTCTCAGAAAGAAGTAAGTCTGTGATTCCTTAGCTTGGGTTCTGAGGGAGTATACCACTGTGCCTCATAGCTCAGCTGGTAGAGCATCTGTCCGGTGTGTCAGAGGTTTTTGGGGAAACCTGAGGGAGTATACAACTGTGCCTCATAGCTCAGCTGTCCAGTGTCAGAGGTCTTGGGGAAAACCTGAGGGAGTTTACCGGCGTGCCTCATAGCTCAGCTGGTAGAGCATCAGCCTGGTGTCAGAGGTCTTGGGGGAAAACCCGAGGGAGTATACCTCTGTGCCTCATAGCTCAGCTGGTAGAGCATCTGCCCAGTGAGTCAGAGGTCTTGGGGAAAACCTGAGAGAGTAGATCACTGTGCCTCATAGCTCAGCTGGTAGAGCATCTGGCTAGTGAGTCGGAAGTCTTGGGGAAAACCTGAGGGAGTTTACCACTGTACCTCTGTTTCAGAGGTCTCTGGTTCGAATCTCATGTTCAATCTGTTTTGCTGTTGTAGTTACTGGGACTCGATGTACGATGACGACCTTATCAAGGACAATACTGGACTACAGCTTCTCTTCGTTCAGGTAACGAGAATCTTTTAAAAATTGAAGATTTTTGAAGTCAAAACTCTTAAATTCTCTAAAGAATTTGTGACTTCTACAGCCTCTCACCACGCTTGAAATATAAGTTGAAATCGGCTCAAAACCCCAATACATCATTTGCAATTACCCAAAATTTTACTTCATGAGTTGACAAGAAAAATCTGACTAAAAGTTTTGATAGCAACGGTAACAAACACCGCGTGATTTGTTTCGCCGTGTATAATGGTACCGTTGTAGGAGAAAATTCCAACTGAAATTTTTTGATTAAAAATTTGTTTTACCATTTCGTTCAACACAAAAGCCATGCATGGATTTTTCAGGTTTTCTAAAGTATTACTGCATCTATGTGGCTGAAATTTCTACAAGGCAGTTTATCAACATTATTCTTTAGTTATGTAATGCTGTTGTTCCTGTTTTTAAAAGTTTTCCAGTCATGTTTTCTGTCATTAAATCTTAATTTAGAGCACTTTAAATGGCAATTATGTAATTCTGTTTTTGTTTACTTGAACAACCACATCTCCCCCCTCACCCCACTTCACCCCCTCCCCCTCCCCCACACTCACCCCCCTCCCCCAACAGGTTGTTAATGACATAGAGAGGGGTTGGGTCCAGGCATCTGACGATCACATCGTGAGGTTGGAGGCGCTCAAAGCCAAAGGCTCTCGAAAAGAGGTAAAATCTGTCAAAATCATGAAATCTGAATCCTAAAATTTGTTGTTATAGTTAGAGTTCGTCCAAAGTTGTCAATGTTTTCACGGTTCTACAAAGCGTAGGAAGGGGAGGGATGTCGAGGGCCGCGTAGGACTTTACATGCACTGTAAAATGTTGACATTTCATGGTAGTGATAACAAATGTTGATAAGTAGTATTTGGGGGGTAGGGAGGGGGGTTTTGAAAAATACTACTCTCTGTAGAACTGTGAAAATATTGATAAATTTGGACGACCCCTTACTAGTTTATTTACGAAGTATAAAGAGCTACCAACACCCTCCCAGATTTTGCAACCGATTTCCTGGAAAATGACAGATTTTGTGACTTCTGACACAGATGAAAACCCTCCTGGATTGTCAATTAACAACCTCAGAGACTTATAGACGTGTCTGAAGTCAGGAGATCAACCTACTTTCCACGTGTCTTCTTTAAAATCTGGGAAAATTGGCAGTTCTGCAGTATACAGTGTGTTTACGTAATGCGCAGCAGCCGATTTCACGAAACTTACGCAGTTGCGTAAGCCCACTTGCGCAACGTTTTATTGCGTAAGTCGCGCAACAATTTAGCGATGATAACACGCAAGCTATGGGGCTTGCGCCATTTCTCAAAAGTTGCGCAAGCTGCGCACTCTTTCGTGAAATCGGCTGCAGGTTATAAGGCTATATATGAAATGTGGTAAATACGGCATTTTTTTCATACAAATTTGAAATTTTGAAATTTTATTTTAGTCCTGGGGCCAATTTCATTGAACTTTGCTTAATCCAAAATTTGTTTGCTTAATAAAAATGGGATAATAGTCCAAATTGTTTGTCAACTTGTGTTTTTAGCAAGAATAGCAGAACACCAGTCAATTGTAATAAGATTTTGACTGCAAACCCATTTTTATAAAGCAAACAAATTTTGGATTAAACAATTTTTTTCTTCTGCTAAACAGCTTTATGAAATTGGCCCCCGCTTACAAATTACAAATTGTTTACAAATTGCAAATTAATTTATCCACAATCAAATTATACTGCGTCACCGGTTTCCTTTTAAGTTCAATGAGTTTGTACATGATTGGTCCCCAGTACTTGCAGTACGCCAGGACGCTTAAAGACTATGGTTTCTTCCAATTCAAACGTTGCATAGTGGATTACCCAGCCACTAACACACCTGCCGTGATTAGCGCAGGCAACAGGGAATTAGTGTTCAGATTACGGCTTGGGGACGGCGCACTGAAGGAAGGGACATTTAGGATAACGCGCATGCGATGTTGGAGAATTACAACGGTAAGTTGGATTCCGTTCTCACTAGGAAAATGGCTTCGTTCAACGAAGATTAGTTAACTAATGTTACAATCAGTGAATGGTTGAAAGATTCTTATCAGAATTTAAAGATAGTATACATGATTGGTAAACTGTTACAAATAGTTTTATCCCCCTGTGTGATTGAAGATATGCATGATTAAAACCAACCTGAGCAAAAACCAGCTCCGTACTTCGTCTAACTTTTGAGAAAACAGTCAAAAAAGGTTTTCCAGTCATTTCGCCCCAAAACCACTTCGCCCTGAACCATTTCGCCCTGAACCACGGCGTGTGCACGAAGTGGTTTTGGGCGAAGTGGCATTAGGGCGATGTAGTGTTTGGACGAAGTGGTTTGGGGGCGAAATGGCACTTGGGCGCGAAATGGCACTTGGGCGAAATGGTTTGGGGGCGAAATGGCACGTGGGCGAAATGGTTTTTGGGCGAATTGAATTTTTCGTCTCATTTCTCAAAGACTATAGCACTTCAGACAAAACCATTTCAGGGGAAGTTTTCTAAAGTCATCATGTTTATATTGTGTAAGTTAGGCGTAAATCTGTGAACATTTCTAATTTTCGAGATTACCAATGATGTGTACTACCTTTAAATGACTGGTCCAGATCACATTTTTGACCCCCTCATTTTTCCCATGGGTGTTGAGATTTTGATACCATATCATTTGTCATATTTTTCTCATTACCATTCTGAAATTTCGCGCTCTCAATCCGTATATTTTCAAGGTTAGGATATTGTCAAAATCCACCAATGTTTTGTAAACTAATTTATCCATTCCATAAAGCAATGCAGTGAATACACCAACTATTTTGCTTCCACATCCAAATTGGAGATTGCAAATTTCCTGTTTTCTACCCATGGGTAGGTATTTTATGTGATTGTTAGATTAGAGCAAAATCCATTTTCTGTAAAAATCTGAAGAGAAAATTTATCTCGACACTTTTTCAAAGGTGAGTCGAAGTCAAGACATGAAGGAGGAACCCGGCCATTTGGAGCTATCCTTCGAGTATCTGATCGGCAAGAACAAACTTCGCTGGGTTACAATCACGAGCACTCAGGCCATCTTAATGAGTCTGTGTCTCCAAGCTATGGTGGACGAGTTACTCCTTAAGAAACGCGGTGGTCGAATCAAAAGGGTAAGTGGGCTAGAAGCAGGGTCGTAGTCGAGTCCATCACGAGTCCCCACAAGCCTTCACAAGTCCACCACAAGTCCCTGGGTCTTAATTCAAGTCACAAGCTATTCAAATGAACTCTTCAAAGGCATTCTTTTGTGCGTGTTCATTCTTCAGACTTGTGATTTTATCGGCTCTGGACTTGTGACAGACAGTCTGACTTATATATTGGGAAATTTGTTTTGCCAGATATTAATGGTACCGCTCCACTGTGGTGTTAAAGGGGCTGTGTCACGGTTTGCGCATGCGCAAAATCCTTGACATACGTGAGCGCTCAGATTAATGCAGTGAATTTTCGTTACACAACGCCATTGGTTCGTGTGCGTAAATGTACATCGTGTACTTAGCATGGGCAGTGTGTGTTCGTTCATGAGTGTTTACAATACCCATAATTCAACTACACAGTACATCGTGTTGCGTGCCTTCGTTTGATTCGGCATCACGTGTCTGGAAAAAAATTGGTACAGCGGCGGTGGCCACGGTGTTTTTCCATCGACAGAAGATATGCTGTAAAATTGCTGTCAGGACCAAATAAGCATAACAATTTTGATGGAAATCAAGGTTGAACAAATTGCTGTATCCAACCATGTCATTCATATCATTCGATGTCGTTTCTGTCATGTTTTGACGACGGCTACACACCCGGTGATATTGATGTTTGGCGGCTTAAAAATACGGCAAACTGCGCCATTTCAAGTAAAAAGTAATGCATCAGGACAACCTGGGCGTTGACAAGTACACCACTGCCAAAATTACTAAAGAATTATAAGGGATGGCAAAGATTGAATAGGATATGCAAAACCCAGCGAGAAAATTTTAAAAAGTTAGCCTAACTTTTTCAAGTTTTGCTGCGCAAAGTGATCAGTCACAACACATTCCGTCTCTTTGCATGTAGCCGCATGACCGAGTCAAGGGGCCCCAGAGGCAGTTTAAGGGAAAAGACGGTGGAGTTATAGTCGCATCATCAACGACCAGTCCTGGCCAATCATCTGAGCCCTCCACATCCCCGCAACTGGTAAGATAACTAACATCCAAGATTCACGTAAAAGCCCCTGACTACAATTCTTTGCGTCTAAGACTTCAACCAATCTTTGTGGTGTATTTAAAGGTAGAATACATGATTGGTATCTCGAGGAATCAGAAATGTTCACAGATTTACACATGGCTTAAACGATATAAACACGATGACGGTAGAAAACTTCCCCTGAAAGTGCTATAGTCTTTGAGAAATGAGCAAAACAATTATTTTTCATCTCGCGAGACGTAAATTAATTTCGCCCCATAACCACCTCGCCCTGACCACTTCGCCCTGACCACTTCACCCTGAAGCACTTCACCCAAAGGCCATTCCGCCCCCATACCACTTCGTCCAAACTCTACCTCGCCCAAATGCCACTTCGCCCCAAAACAACTTCGCCCCAAAACAACTTCGTGCACAGGCTGTGGTTCAGGACGTTTTGGGGATGAAGTACGGAGCTGGTTTTTGCTCAGGTTGGTTTTAATCATGTATGTACCTTCAATCACACAGGGGGGTGAAACTATTTGTAACGGTTTACCAATCATGTATACTACCTTTAAACAAAGATGGATTTTTTTTCTGAAAGGAGCGGTCCGGATCACATATTTTAGCACCCCCATTTTCCCCATGGGTGTTGAGATTTTAATACCATATCATTTGTCATATTTTTCTCATTACCATTCTAAAATTTTGCGCCCTCAATCCGTATATTTCCAGGGATATCGTTAAAAAATCCACCGAAGTTTAGTAAACTAATTTATCCGGTTCCATAAAGCAGTGCAGTGACTACACCAACCTTTTTGCTTCCACATCCAAATTGGAAATTGCAAATTTCCTGTTTTCTTCCCATGGATAGTATTTTGTGGAGGTATTTTATATGATTGTTAGGTTGGAACAAAATCCATTTTTGAAAAAATCTGGTCATGCTCTTTTACCGAATATACTCCCTCCGTTCATGATTTCAATGCTGCATATCATTTCACAAACGCATTCATTACCATGCTAACATAACACACATTTCCCTCATCAGAGCCCCACAAACTCGGGTCCAAGTAAAGTGTCAAAAACCAAGATGTCCGTCAAGAAAATATCGGTGAGTATGGACCAAGAATGGTTTTTAAAATAAAATTCTCAAACAAAATTGATACAAATACCTGTGATAATAATAGGCATTTTTTTGAGAAACCCAATCAAGGTGCCTACACTATCATTACCCCTGATCATAGGGCTCCATTAAATCACTCCATATACCATCTCAGCTCCCTGGGGAGTATACAGCCCTAGCTGCCTATCAGGCGCTCAACGGCTAATCAAACACATCAACATTCGCTACCCACCCAAGACATTGGCTTCAACATCAGCAATATCTGGCACTCCCTATTAACCAACCAGACCGATGGGTCACCTATACCCTAGGTCCTCGCCCCCACGACAGCCACTGCCACAATGACACGCACCAGTGAGCACACCACAGCCAACCACAGGATTAGGATCCTAGCATACCCATGTCTCAACAACCCAAGCCATTCCGCTTCAGTGCACACATTGTACAAGGAATGCCATCAACCAGTACTTATAGCCCTGTATCATCGCGAGTCCGGCATTACTCCTGAAGACGAACAGAGCACGCTGTTCGAAACGTTGAGTTCACACTCACCGGTTCTTTTCAGAACCACACATATTCAACAGAGATTCACATGGTGCTACCGCAAACCCATACACAAATGGTCATCTTTGCAAACATGGTACATGTATACATGTTCCCCCATGTATTAGACAGCTAAAGAAAATGATGATACAGGTTTTTTTTTTTACTTTTTGGAAACGGTAGTTTTGTTTTATCTTGCACAGGATAAGTTGCAGTCGGGGTCAAACAAGCAAAACACGATGAAATCCGTCGTCGAGAATGACATCTTCGACGCCGGAATTGGCGAGGATGACTTGTAAAAAGACTACACTCCCTCTAAATGACATTTTGTAACATTGGACAAAATATTCTTGTACTTAAGGCCACCTGTTTATAGTGGCCACCTGTTTATAGTGGCCACCCATCTTTGGTCCCAAATGCCATGTGTATAATGCTAATGCAACCTTTATAAAGGGGCCACCTGTTTCAGTGGCCAGTTTTTTACAGTTTCGAGGGTGGCAACTATTCTTGGGTTTCACTTGGCTTGACAACGGTTGCTATCCGCCATTACTGTGTCCATACTATGGCACGCTAAAGTGAGAAATATGTTGCACAAGAAAAAAAGGTTGGCATGACTTTTAAATATTGATAGACTGTTTGAAACTGGCATACCGTGCTTTTGTTGGCAAGTTTTTAAAAATGTTTTTCAGGGTTCATGGCAAAATTATCAGTGTTTAATTATTTTAGCTTTGGCGTGCCATATGCGGGGGGGAAACAACTATCATATATCCTCATGACTTCATCCATACTATGGCACGCCAAAGCGAAAATAATTCAACACTGATAATTTTTTTAAATTGCCAACAAAAGCATGGTATGCCAGTTTCAAACAGTCTATCAACATTTAAAAGTCGTGCCAACCTTTTTTTTTCTTGCGCAACATTTGCGAGAATATGCGTCAACATTAAATTATCAGTGTTGAATTATTTTTCGCTTTGGCGTGCCATAGTATGTACACAGTAATGGCGGATAGCAACCGTTGTCAAGCCAAGTGAAACCCAAGAATATACAAGTTTCACTGTGCTGCAAATTTATCACAAGCCACAAAAGATCGACAAAAGAATATTGTTCCGGATTTACTGAAACCAACAAAGTTGTTGGCGCTAAGTTTATGCCATCAAAAGTTAACATCGCAATATATAGCCTACTACCGTACTCAAAATTTGGTAAGAATCACTGATATTTTTCATGTATAATTTTATTAAAAGTAATAATTATAAATCTTTAAGGCAAATATGTAAGAAAACAAAATTGCACAATTTCTGGAATTCAAAAAAGAATTAGAACGACCCGGTCACATTTTGTGTATAAATTCAAAAAATATTGCACTACTACATTGATGAAGGGAAATAAATTTAATCTTCGGAAAGCCAAATTTACTTCCTGTTGCAAAGGCTTAATTTCTAAGACCACTTGCAAATATTTGTATCTTTAAATAACTATTTGAATATTTCATATTCAAATATTTTTCTAAAATTCTTAGACGAGACTTCGCCATTCTGGAAGACTCAAGCCTGAAAATAAATTCATGTTTAATGTTACATTGAGACTTGTATTGAATTGAAAAATTTAATTATCTCATAAAAATCAGGTTTTCTTACCAATATTTTATAAGTCTCGTGTATCATCTTTGCTGCATGTATTTGAGAATGCCGTACATGTATTCAAATTTATGTAAACAAAATACATTACCCTTTTTTCTTATTTTGTTTTAAAACTGTGATTTTCCTACATTTGCCAATAAAATGTAGATTAATTAGTGTCCTAAATTAATTTTTAATGAGCGATTAAATCAGAGATGCCAACCCACCCGTATTTTGCAACAGATTCTTTGGAAAATGACTAATTTTGTGAGTCCTGACATGGATAAAAACCCTCCTGGATTGTCAATTAACAACCTTGGGGATTTTTAGATATGTTTGGAGTCACGGAATGAACCCGTTTTCCCAGATGTCCTCAGGTTGCCTAGCTCTGTTAAATGCTTATTATTCTCTTTATATTTACGTTATACTTGCACATATTTTGCTTAAATAGAAAGGGCTCACTCGGGTACATTTCTAAAGCTCACAGAGAAAGAGGTTGAAAATAAACTCATGTTTATTCTTTGTTAGTGTATTCTTGGGTTTCACTTGGCTTGACAATGGTTGCTATCTGCCATTACTGTGTCCATACTATGGCACGCCAAAGCGAAAAATAATTCAACACTGATCATTTAATGTTGGTCAACGCATATTTTCGCAAATGTTGCTCAAGGAAAAAGGTTGGCATGACTTTTAAATGTTAGACTGTTTGAAACTGGCATACCGTGTTTTTCCAGGGTTGATGGCAAAATTATCAGTGTTGAATTGAAAAACAAGTCTCAACATTTTTAAAAACTTGCCAACAAAAGCACGGTATGCCAGTTTCAAAAAGTCTATCAACATTTAAAAGTCATGCCAACCTTTTTTTTCTTGCACAACATTTGCGAAAATATGCGTCAACCATAAATTATCAGTGTTGAATTATTTTTCGTTTTGGCGTGCCATAGTATGGACACAGTAATGGCGGATAGAAATCGTTGTCAAGCCAAGTGAAACCCAGGAATACAAGATATATCCCATAGCCTGTATACCCAAGGAAATGTATATGGGTGAGCTCTAATTAAAATCTTTTATCTTACTAAACAATTTCTTACAAATTAAGAAACCATATACAAATATTTCAGCATTATATACACAAACAAAATGCATTTTCCCCCCAAACGGTTCTATATTGATTAATTTTGCTAACTTTTGTTAATTATCGCCACGTACAAATTGTAATGAATTTGTTCAAATGACAATTGTAAAAGCTGAAATTATGAATAAAAAGCTTGGTCAGTATATTTTACCATAATATTGGTCCTCGAGTGTGTTTTCATCTTAATAGACCCTTTACACTGGCAGCCATGACAGGGAGCAGGTTTTCAATGTGACAATAGATCCACAAAGTGCCTACTCAGTTAATTATTAATAAGGAATCACATGCATCGTAAGTTCTTGGGTCTATTTTCGACCAAGAAACCATATTTAGCAATACTCTTATAGATTCCTATATACCCAGCAGCTCGAGCGGTGACAGGCATGACATGCTCTCGACAGAAACTCTCTCTCGTGATTGGTCCATCCGTTTGACCGTAGCCAATGGCATTTAAGAAGCAGACGACAAAATCAAAGCAGTTATGATTATCATCTTCGTATCTAAAAAAAAAAGAATAAAATTTGTCAAATTTTGAACATAATTCTTAAAATTCCATGCTACGTTAATTTTACAAGATGTTTTTAAAACTGCACTGTCAGACCTTTCTCCGAGCCACTGTGAGTCCGAAGCAGTCTTTGCTAGTCTCCCATCCCAGTCGCTTTTCATGTCGATGTCATATTCTTCAAGTATTGGCACAGGAAGGCACCGAGACCAACAACTGTGTTCCTGGGAAACTCCTCTTTCGTCATAACTCCAAACTGACCCTGTGAATGGGAGGCACAATTTAGGCTGGAATTGCTACTACATATACCCAGAAAACGGTGGCGCAGTATGGTACAGAAAAACCCCAAAACTTAGAAGTTGATCATGGCTTCAGACATTGTGCACAAAACATATGAGACTGATAAAAACAATAATATTTTTCCACTCCTACATTTGGGGTTTTCTATCAACTCTGCACTTACTGATGCTTAATAAGTTATTTTAAAGAAAAATATTCTTGATCAACTTCTCAATTCGTATCATTAAAAAAAACCAAACCATGGTCAAAATGACTCACACACTGTTATGTGACACAATCCTCTCCGGCCTAAAATTTATCAATTATTGGTTATCTGTATTAAATTTGTTTTCAATGTGTGACCACAGAGGAAAAAAGTCACTGTGTTTTTACTGTGATTTTTACACAAAGCAGTGATTATTTATGTATAAACTTTAGCAGGAAAATGGATTAAATTTTAAGTATAGCATATCTTACAAGTACCTGTAGTGCTAGTTAGTCCTGTGTGTAAATTGTCACCCTGTCCGTATGAACTGTAACAGACAAAATTGATCAATTGTAAATCAGTATTTTTAATTTTTTATAATGACTGATAGAAGTGCTGATGGCCGATGACAGAATTATGTTTTGTTTAGTTTATGCACCTATCAATTGTCTCCCCACCCCCGGCTACCCAAGAGGTAGGGATTGTCACTTTTTGTGTGACAAAATCCCCACCCCTAGGGCACAATTTGGATGACAAAATCCCCACCGCTGGGGAAAAAGACTAATGTGTTACCCCCTCCCACCACACCCCACCCCCACAGGTGCACTGAAACTGGATTTCTATGTGTCAAAGTCCCCACCCTGGGGCATGGAAATCGTGACCAAATCCCCACGTAAGGGGTGGAGCAGCCGGGGGGGGTGGGGGGGGGGGGGGGAACAATTGATATGTGCATTACAACTAATATACAAGCTGCATTAAATGTTTAATATTTTCTTTAAAACCAGCACGCTGTGACCACATCGTATTAAAGACAGCAGATAAAAACTATCTGTTTATAAATATTATTATTTAACGAATAATAAAATCACATTGCCGCCCAATCAGAACCCGGGTATTTTGACAAACGTACTCTAAAAAATCGCCAAGTGTAGGCTTAATGAGAACAGAGAACGGCGCGCTATCGGCTGTTACAAACGGTGAGGAGTACTGCACCACGGGTGAGGTGACACTGGCGGCGTCGACTGCTCGATCACAAAGAGGACAAAATGGGGGTAAATTGAAGACTAAAAGCTTAGTCTCTGGGTGACAATTATGGCAAAAGGATTTGATGTTTGCAGCTGTTGTTGGCATCATGGCAGGGCCATGTGCCTCTCGGGATAACATGATGTAGAAGACGGATGTTTTCGCGATGTTTTCTTTTAATCACCGTGTCATTTGGTTTAGTTTGTTGACATTGGCTCACCGTTTTCAAAACGACCGGCTTTATTTTTGGGCTCTGGCTTGGTGCACGTGTATCGTAAGAAAAATTAACGCCGATAAAGACACATTTTCCCTAAACACCGACTTAAACATTCACCAAGTTCATCTTATTAAGGCATCCGGGAAGAACCTTCGGCAAATAAACCACATTACAAGGAATATGGACAATTGCCAAGACGGAACCTAAAGCTGAATCCATCAATTGCTTAGCACCTGTGGCTGTCACCGTTCACACGACAGGGCGCCCTCTTTTGGCCATCAATCACAAAGCCACGTATGGGAAGCCAAATATTCAAAAACTCGAAAAATCCATTTTCGTTCATGAAAATTGTCAAAAACTGGAGTATGATGATGATTTACACAAATCATCCTTGTCTCGTTAAAAGTGCACTTTCGGGGACTAATCACATTTTAATCGTGACACAAAGACTCCGTCAGACTTTTACAGCTTAAAGGCACAAGCTCGTCAGCAAATATGCGAGAGCGCCAAAGTCGTGCCACGAAATACGCAGCTCCATATAGCAAAGGCATGAAGAGGCGTATTTGGTGGCAAGAATTTGGCGCGCGCGCATTGCTGACGAGCCTGTGCAGAAACGAATGCCCGTGAAAAACAGTCACCGGGAACAGTCATTCGCATATTTTGTAACAAAAATAATTCAAAAACACCGACCGAAACAACAGACGTTTACAAGCATAATATAATTGTCTTATTCATTATTAAACGTGGCGCGCTCTTCGCTGATTGGCTGATATGTTGAGGACCAAGCTACAGAGTTTTTGCACGAACATACTTGGTGTGATTTTGTTCGCGTGAAATGCCTGCCCCTGGCCCTTTAGCTTCCGGGCTCTATCGTGCTAAGCAAAAATAAATGGTACTACGTACACATTGCGAATTTCCAGCAAATAAATGATTCCTCCATTTAAATTTCTGAAGCCTTGAAGATACTTGAAAACGTCATTTCCTTTTGACTACAAATCTAACCAATTACATTGATTGCCGCGCCCGCGTTAGGGAGACGCATGCTTTCTCCAAAAATGGGCTCGACGTCAGACGCCAATAATAATAATTAAATTTATTGACATTATTAATAAATACACAAATAATAAAAGAAAGAGTATTTATAAACGTGTTTTATGATCGGTTTTACATCCTGCTTTGCATAACTCAATTTTTGCCATTTGTGGCTTCGGTTTCAGGATAATTTGCATTTTTGTGCATAAAGTCCATAGCTGGAAAAGCGGAATAGTTGAACGATGATCTCATCGACTGAGTGCTTTGACCAATGGTGTCCCTGGCAACAGTGACGTACAAGACCCGTGTGATTCACCGCGGAAACCCTTCACACAAGACCGCTATTCATTTGTACGGCATGCACTGAATGGCTCACCCTACATATAGTGCATACATTCTACATGTACATGTACGTTTACAGAAGTGCATTTAATTCATGTACATGTTCACTACATGTGTACAATAGTCCGCGTCGTGAAGCGGTTGAAAAATAGTATCGCTGCAAATCAAAGTGATTGGATTTGTTTATTAATCATCCTTTGTATCTACATTTAAGCATTTTATGACTTCAAGTCCATTTCTGCTTCTTTTATAATCAGTTATTACTTTGAAAAATCAGGTAAATGCTATAAGCGTATTAATATGCGTAGCCATTTTTGTGTGTAAAAAGGTTGTGCTGTAGTAGCCGCCATTTTGGGAGAGACGAGTGGCTAGCTAGCCCAGCAAGTACGTTACATGAGATTTTCGACTGAGTAAATTGTGATCATTTTCTGATAATTTGTCCGATTTTCTTCAGCTCCACGATGTCTAACGACGGGGATAGTAAGAAGGATCAGTTGGTACAACGTGCCAAGCTCGCGGAGCAAGCAGAGCGTTACGATGATATGGCCACAGCCATGAAAAGTGTGACGGAAACTTTGAAAGACGGGCCGACCAAAGGTCTGACAAACGAAGAGCGAAATCTTCTCTCTGTTGCTTACAAAAATGTGGTGGGTGCCCGGCGTTCGTCTTGGAGGGTAATAAGTAGTATCGAGCAGAAGACGGACGGCAACGAGAGGAAAAAGTCAATGGCGAAGGAATACCGGGAAAAGATTGAAGCCGAATTAAATGAGATTTGTAGCGACGTCTTGGTGAGTGGGAGTTACTTTTCAGAAGGCTAAACTTAAGCTAGGTTCATACTTCTCTGCCGAACTCACTCGCCGCACACCCGCCGAGTGTAGTCGCCGCAGAGTTTTCACGCGATCATAAAAATCCGCTTTGCGCATAGTAGTCGCCGAGGTATAAACGGGCTCTGCGGCGCACTTTGTATGCGAGTTTTAATTCAGAGCGCGCGCATAGACATGATAGAAACGGGTGGAAACGACCCGTCCGCTCAGATGAGGACTGACCGAGCACTGTTGAACTTGTTTGACCCTACTCGCAGCAACTGCCGCGGACAAAATTTCCGTCCCGCATGTCGGTCGCCGAGCGAGTATGAATTGGGCTTTAGTTTAAGTGATTTTCTGACATTTTCACGGCACCATATTATTGGCCATGCCTGCACCGTTCTGCACGACCAATATGGCGCCTGTTCACGAATCTGAAATTTCACCTTACATTTAAAATTAAACATTGAAAAATATAGGCCTACCATTATAGGCACTTTCATCACGTGACCCGCGCAGGGATTTTCTTCCCACGTTGTGTGTACGCTCGCACGGCGACCACGAATGAGCGTGCTTTTCGCGATCCGAGTGCATGACGAGTCCTTCATTTTCTTCCATTTCCGGGAGCTCCGATTGGTTGCCGAAAGGCTCCGATATCATTTTCTAGCTCGTGAGATATCGGCAAATCTCGTGTGTGAGTTTAGCTTCACTTCGATGAACCGTTCACGAGCGGCACTGTAATTAAGAAAATCTTTAAATCAGTATAAAGTCATTATTTGTCTGTCATTGGTGAAAGTTTAAAGGCATTTTGGCCATCAACGACGAACGGATTTCTGTTTTTCTGAACCCATATTTTTCAATTGCTGAGCACATTTATCGGCCGTGCGTGCGTGTGGGCCTACATAGACTTGTATGAGTCTGTGTGGCGTATGTGTACACGTATAGTCCTGTATTAAACGTGTGCCATCTGTAACAAAAGATTACGTAATATTCCCAAAGTGCTGTTTTATGGGTCACTAAAATGTCGGTATCTTCTCTCAAAATGGTCCGATTTTAAAAATTCAAACTGTTTTAGACTCCACAGACATTGCCCTTTATAATGAAGCTATTTGCTTCATCGAACAAAGCGATTCTAATCATTGTCGAATAAAGGAGCTTGCGTTCATATCAGGAAATATCTTCATCAAATCATCGTTGAATCGTCGAATGAAGTGATTTCTATAGTGAGAACGGGGTCATTGTACAGTAAATTTGTACAGTAAATTTTTGTACCTTTTTGTTGGTTAACTGCAGAATTTGCTAGACAACATCTTGCTCACAACCGTCCCTGAAGAGGAGAGCGAGAGTAAGGTATTTTATCTGAAAATGAAAGGCGACTATTACCGGTATCTGGCAGAAGTGGCTAGTGAAGACAAGAAAAAAGGTAAATTTACGTCTGTCATTTTCAGAAACATCTTCTTGTATTCCACATTCTTGTAGATTGTCCTCGTCGTCTTAACAAGTTTTTCCTTGTGGTTACTCTTCTTGTATAATGACGTATAAAACATGTAAAAATGTTAGTTTGATGATAAAAATGCAAAAGTGTCGTAAATTTACAGGTTGATTACCATGCCTAGGATTTTACTTATGACATATAAACCATGTGAAAATGTTAGTTTGATGGTAAAAATGCAAAATTAGGAGGGCAAAGTGTCATGAATTTACTAAGGAAAAACAGGATTTTTCAGAGTTGTCCCATAGGTTTAGTGCATCGGGTCTTAGTGGGTGTCCGTGCATTCTGTATTTACTGAGGAAAAACTTATAATTTTTTAGAGTTGTCCCCTAGGTTTAGTTGAGTGTATGGGTCCTGCACTAAACCTATAGGACAACTCAAGAATTATAAGGTTTTCCTCAGTAAATTTAGAATGCACGGACACCCACTAAGACTCGATGCGCTAAACCTATGGAACAACTCTGAAAAATCATATTTTTTCTTAGTAAATTCATGACAAAAAATCTTCATATTTTTCCCCTCAATTTTTTTTCTCATAAGATTTGCACCTATTGATGCCTGTCATTTTAAGGAAAAAATAGTGATGTCCAAGTACTAAATTCTTATCTAAAGTTTTTGTGTTCTTCTTTTCCCTTGAACATTAATCTGCAGAAACGAGGGATAGCTCACAAACGGCTTACAGAGAGGCATTTGACCTGAGCGGTACGAAGCTGCCCCCAACGCATCCAATCCGCCTTGGACTGGCGCTCAATTTCTCAGTATTTTATTATGAAATTGTAAACAATCCGAAAGAGGCATGTTCTCTTGCAAAGAAGGTAAGTCACTGTATGCATGTTGTGTCCTCTTTATGTTTAATCTAGCGTCGAAACTGACGGCGGTATGAATTCCGTTTACTGGTCGCCATTGAGATGACATGTGTTAAAGCACCGGCCTACTGTTTATATGATTTAGTGATGTAGCAGCATTGACAATACTTTTCTGATGGTCGTTGTGAAAAAAGATCATCAAAATATCCCTTAATTTACTAAAGAAGTGCAAAATTAACAAAAATGGTCAAACTACGGGTTATACGTTTACCAGCCGTTGCAACTACGCGCGAGCCTCACGACTTTGGCACAAACGATTCGCTCTTCTCCTACTCAGGATATCTCAAATTTTCTGCTCACGATTTCACTAGACGGCCTGGACAAAGCCGTTGTGTACCTTAAGTCTATGGAACATTCCAGAAAAAATATTTTCAAGGAAATTGTTTTAATCGTCCTTTTTCTCCCACGGGCGTTGAGATTTTAATACCTTATCAATTGTCGCATTTTTCTTGTTACTATTCTGAAATTTCACCCTCTCATTCCACATATTTCCAAGGATTTTGCAGGCCTCGAAATTCATTTTTAAAAGGGCACAGCAATTTTCCCTAAGTAAAGGGCACCTGAATGAGGAAATGGCAACAGGGCAAAAGCATACATGTAGGGCACTGATAACAATTTGCCATGGTGCCGATAGTTATCTCAAGGCCTCGTTTATCCGGTTACATAAAAGTGCAGTGATTACACCAACCCTTTTTACTTCGGCATCCAAATTAGAGATTGCAAATTTCCCGTTTTCTTCCTATGGATAGTATTTTGGAGAGGTACATGTAGTTCAATAGAAAATTGTTCACTCTGATTATAACAAGTCCCATGAGACCTCGCAAATTACCCATCACATGTACAGCACAAACATTGTTATCTGTATAGAAATACACAATGTACAAGTGACCTTGTTAAAAGTATACATCTGATTAATATGCTGCAATCTCCAAAATTTAAATATTAATCACTGAATTAAGTACATGTACGACATCAACCCCCTAGTGCACATTTTGCGTTCGGGAACATGCAGTTTCTGTGTGCGTGTTTTATGACTAGGATGCGGGCACAAACGCGAGCCAGCCGGCCGGTCTTTATCACTGGTCTTTATCGTCCGTTTAAAACTGGGCACGTGATGTGCTCTTGGCCAATAGGGATGCATAAACTAAGGTATTTATGAATGGATAATATTAACAGCTATTTTGTCGCCGAAACAGCCAACAAGATAGTATACATGATTGGTAAACTGTTACAAATAGTTTTATCCCCCTGTGTGATTGAAGATATGCATGATTAAAACCAACCTGAGCAAAAACCAGCTCCGTACTTCGTCTAACGTTTGAGAAAACAGTCAAAAAAGGGTTTGCAGTCATTTCGTCCCAAAACCACTTTGTCCTGAACCATTTTGCCCTGAACCACGGCCTGTGCACGAAGTAGTTTTGGGGCGAAGTGGCATTTCAGCGATGTAGTGTTTGGACGAAATAATTTGTGGCAAAATGGCACTTGGGCGAAATGGTTTTGGGGCGAATTAAATTTTCGTCTCATGAGACGAAAACTAATTGTTTTACTAATAGTAATTTCTCAAAGACTATAGCACTTCAGACAACCATTTCGGGGGAAGTTTTCTACAGTCATCATGTTTATATTGTGTAAATTCTAGAATGTTTTAAGTTAAAACGTTGATCATATTTTTGTTTGACTGTTAGGCTTTTGACGATGCGATCGCCGAACTGGATAACTTGAAGGAGGACTCGTACAAAGACAGCACACTCATCATGCAGTTGTTAAGAGATAATCTAACGGTATGCTACCCAAGGGCCATGATGTCATACCTTGCCAGATTAAGGCGCGTTCACACTAGTACGGAAAAACCACGCTTGTAACTGTGCTTACTGCATTGCATGAACTCCCAATCGCCGAACTTTCCAAAATAGAAAATTCCATCATGGTAACTAGCGGCTTCTGCAATACCTCATTGGCTGCGCGTTGGATAGGTCAGCGCACCACGGTCAAAGTTCATCAAATCAGCTCCTGTACAAACCAATGGCACAGACGTGCGCAAAGCCATTTTTTCGCGATAGTGTGAACACCCATTTAGGCGTCGTACAGACACTGTATTAACATAGGGGACGTCCAAAGTTGTCAACATTTTCACAGTTCTACAGAGTAGTATTTTTCAAGACTCCCCTCCCGCCCCCTGAAATACTACTTTAATATCAAAGATTTTCTGTCAAAACTGTGAAATGTCAACATTTTACAGTGCATGTAAAGTCCTACTTGGCCCTCGACTCCCCCTTCCTATGCTTTGTAGAACCGTAAAAATGTTGACAACTTTAGACGGCCTCTTAGCTTAAAAGGCTGGTTGAATTTGAAATGCTGTCGGACTTGTTTATCTCGCCACTGAAAGAGCCCCAGCTTTGAGCGACTGCTTTTAGCTGTTACCAATTTAGGCTTGAGATAACAATTTCAGAACATACGTAGCCCTGTCGTGATGGCACACAGAATATACTGTACATTTATTGTGGGCCATTTTGGCCAGCATACAGTAATAAGTAATGAGCATGGTTGGCCTTGGTGCTGCTTCAAAATCCTGACGAAAAGGCCAAAGCGGTTTTTCCCAATTTTCTTAATTTTTTTTCCTTTCTCTTTAAGCTAAAGGGTCATCTAAAATTGAGACGAGATATGTCGATCCCTGGTTTATCAACAAAAAATTAAAATGCATACTTTTAAAATTTATCCATCTTGAAAATTAAGCAAATGAAACTGCTTTAGTGTTAAAGATTAACTGTTAAAAATGGCGTTATTTCCGTTTGTTGATAAAACTGCCTTGTAGAAATTTCAATAACATACCAGTAGAGGCAGTAATACTTCAGAAAACCTGAAAAATCCATGCATGCTTTTTGTGCATGAACGAATAGTAAACAATATTGTCTGCAGTCAACTTTTTAAAAAAAAGTACCTTCAGTTGGCAATTTTTTCCACAAAAGTACCATTTTACATGGGAAAAAAAAATCATGGGTTGTTTGTTACCATTGCTATCGGGGTCATTCTATAAATTTGGGGTCCAATTTTTCTGTCCCTCCGTAACATCTGACATCTTGTAAAATGTTGTAGTTTGTAAATTGAGGACATATTCTTTAAATGCCTTCTATCTCAAAGAGTGATTACATAAAGTACAAATCACAAAAATATGTTTTGAAGGCATTTTTAATGATACTTGTATGGCAAATAGCACATGTCAGGTGTAACGGGGACAGAAAAATGCCACACTTTGGACCCCAAATGTATTGAATGACCCATCAACACTTATTTTAGTTTTGGTTACTGCAAATTATGTAAACTTTAAGGCCTAGTTTTTATTAATGATGTAATTATTTCTCGTTTTTCCAGTTGTGGACATCGGATGGCAATGAAGACGAGGGCCAAGGAGATGCCGATGCTGATTAAATAACCTGCCTCACGACGACTAACGTCAGTAGTGTGTTAGCGCCCTCAGTGTTTATTGCTCACGCTCAGAATGTAGGCAGAAACAAATTAACCGTTTTAAAGCACCACTAATCAGCTTCGTGCACAACATGTTTCTTTCTTCATAATTGTCCAGCCATGTTTATTTCTTGTCCGCCCCCCAATTGTAATCCCTCTCATTTATACGTGTCTCGTCGCCATTTATTCTCGCTTTTGATCAAGACGTTGTGATGTGTTCTACATAAATAAATTACGGCACGTTGTTTTCATGGAATAAGAAAGTCTGTTTGGGAGCAGTTTATGCTGATGTGGATTTTTCAAGAAAGTTCAGACATTCAAGGTTGCCAAAAAAATAAAATTAAAAAAATAAAATTAAAAAAATTTTAAAAACTCATTTGTAACTGCAACTGTACAATCTTGCAGTGAAGTTTTGTCGCCCAAAATGTATTAAGTTCACACAAGCCACTTTTTTTTCGTTTCTGCCATTTTTTTTATACAAAGGCATTTTTGTTGTGAAACGTAAAAATAATAAACTACTCGCAGTCTCACTTAAATCGTATTCTGAAAAAAAGTTTTGAACCGGTCTCTGGTTAATTTCAAGGGAAAAAGAAGTTGCAACAATTGATGAATTGTCTGGATTTTCTAAATTTCTGAATTGCCAAAATAACTAAGTTGATGTTCAGTTGTTCACCACCCCCCTCCTGATATATGAAACATGTTATAAGTGTCCCTCAATTGAATGCTCTTAGCGGTAAAAAATATAAAAAAATAACTCCAATTTAATCAAAATTGTGCTTGCCCAGTGATAACTGCAACTAATGGGCTACCTACACTGAGTGGTATAATTTAAATCGTAGTGTTTAGTGCATACATGTATTACCCAAGTTAACTGCATAATGATAAAACTGCATCTGTCATGGTTGACAATTTGTCTGTCTAACTTAAGACTATAGGTGCTGTCATATGTCAATAGACGTTTTGCACGGAAGCCATCTTGGGGGCAATCGTCACTGTGCGCCATGCATGAGTAGGCGCTTTGTGGATCTATTATCACATTTAAATCAGAAAATCTGTTCTCTGTCATGGCCGCCGTTGCTCAGAGTCTACTGAGTAAATGGTCAGATGAATTGTGAAAAGATGTACGTACAACTTCCTTTACAGCTTGTCCCGAGGTCGACCACATTAGGCCTTTTGCCACTAGACAAAATCTCGTGGGTGGCCCCGGGGTGAAAATAAGCCTTAGTTCCTACTTGAAAGTCTCACCCCTAAGCCACCTCTGAGATTGCTCATTCCCCGGGGCGAGTTCAACGCTGCTCGGTACCAGGGTTGAAAAATTTGGCCCCAGGGCAAGATAAGGTAGTGGGATAAGGGGCAGGGGTAAGTCTCACTTGTTCAAATGAGGGACAAGGTGCTGATATCCGGGGTCAGTTTACCCCGGGGAAAGTTTCAAAACAAGTGTGAATCGACGCGGGGTTGAACTTGGGGGTGGGAAAAGGCCTATTAACATTCAATACAATGCTGATTTCTCTGCTTGCTCTCCTTGCTATAAATTTAAAACTCTTACAACTTGGTCCAGTAATTTGCTTAACATTAGCCCCAATGCCTCTGGGTGCACACATCTTATGTGTGACGGCCAGAGCAGTGGACCTTACCCAGCGGCCGGACTTTTTGGGCGCGTAACATTGGGAGCGATACGCGCCTAAAGCAATTACAACACGCGCAGAAGGCTGTCGCCATTTTTGAAACGGCAATGGAGGAACGATATTTCTGGCCTCTTGGCCGGATGGATGAAGCTTTCTGCATAAGTTCCTGTAGATGTGTAGGTACCCTGACGTCTGGAAATCTCGCTCAAAGTATGTAGCAAATTCGCTAGAAAAAAAGTCCGGCTTCTTGGGAAGGTCTAGCTCTGTGTGCGGCCAGAGACATTCAGGCTAGCTTAACATGTAACGAAGGATGGCAAAAGTATAAAAATGATATAACCAGTTAACTATGAAATGATATTCTTACTGATAATATTACAGTAGTGTTTCATGTTCAAAATGGCTTGGTGTTCACGTATATTAGTGCTAGATTGTAGTATACTTGTACTATTATTGTCTACTTGATATCTGTTCTCGTTTACTACGCCTTGAGACGAGACAAAATGGATTTTGCGTTGAGGCAGGATGTTTCTCAATTAGTGAGGTTTTCAATCTTAGATCTGAATTTATTGTATCCCGTAGTTTTCGTCTAAAGAGTGCAAGATGGCGCACGTTTTTACAGTCTCATTTTTGTCCCATTTTCGTGCATTTTTTTTATGGTGAGCCTTTGATGTTCAATACATTGTCTTTTTCAATTTAGCTCACTGTTTACGAATTTGAACATTCGTTACTTTGCGCTACCATGCTACACCGAGAGAAAAATTGGGTCCACAGGGAAAACCCGAGGGAGTATACCAACTGTGCCTTATAGCTCAGCTGGTAGAGCGGTCTGGTCGGAGGTCTCGGTTTCGAATCCCGATAAGGCCCTTACAATTTTTCTCTCGTCCCGAGTTTACGAATTTGATAATTGTTTTGTCACAGTGTTTGCTGAAGTTAGTTGACGCCATTTAAAGTTCGTGCATTGCTTGTATTTTTTTCAATCTTGTACATGTACGTGTTACCTCCATATCTCCTGGTAGTCTTGTAACAGAACAGTGGTTTTGGTATAGTCACCACGCACCATTATTACTGAAATCAAACGAAAAACGAGTCACGTTTTGATGGGAAACACGGCAAACACCTGTAGACATACCCACCATATTTTTGGCGATAATACACACTTGTTCTCACCACTTTTCACTATAAACCGCGTCATGTTTTATTAAGTTGGCAAAAGTAGGATTGATTTTTTATATATATACTGTTTAAGTTCTTTTTGTTTTCAGTGCGCATGTATGCTCTGAAGGTTAAATTTCATAAACTCAGTGAAAATGTATTATCTGGATATTTACGATGTAAACTTCTGGCCAGTTTGCAGTTAAAAATACGTTTCATCTGGAACTAAAACATCGCACGTTGATTTTGAAGAAAGTCACGTCTTCGGCTAGGCTGGAATACGCGTAATTAACGATTGTTAATCCACATTTTTGTCGGTAGAAGTAGTTTCGATGTAATTTTGAGCTCGATTTATTGTGTAATATAACGTCAGTCTACGTGTATATTAATGTTTAATGAACGGGGCAATTCCGGAAGGTAAACCTTAGTTAAAGGGAATTTGCACATTGTCAATATACGGACCTTGTGTAAACATGCATGGCGGATTGGGAACGTAAGGGAATCGTCCATTTTGCGACAAATATACAATTCTGAATAACGAGTCAAACGCGCCTATAATTTAAAATGTTCAAATCTGCAGGATTCTTTTTCGCCCTATCCATTTTCAAACTCGCCGCATGTCGCCCCACCGTTCCCTTTCCATCCCGATCCGCCACTGAATGTAAATAAACCTCTTGCACAGTCGGCCATGACAGGGGGCAGTCATATTGTCACCATGTACCATGCACGAGTAGGCACTTTGTGGATCTATTGTCACACATTTAAATAAGAAAACCTGTCCTCTATCATGGCCGCTAGTGCAACGGGTCTACATAGTAATGTGTTTACCACATGGTGTTTCCACAAAAACAGTTTTGGCCGGTGCATTATTGATGTTACCGGCCACCTCCATAATTTCATTAAATGTTTTACTAAACATGCTGTCGGAATTATACTATTGTGTGTTGCGGTTGTACCTAAACTTTACCAAGGTCTGATAGGGTAAATGAACTCGGAAACCCAATGACGACAACAAACTTTAAATTTTTTGATGTTGATATTTGCGAGAGACGGAAATTTGAAACTTCCATGTTTGACATTTTAACATTCTAGATCATTTTGAATGCTTTCATAACTGCATGAATGTCGAAGCTGTGTAGCCTTTGGGCCTGTATATTGTCCAGACATGTTCTTAAAACTCGTGTAGTGTGACTGGACTTTAACGGACATTAAAACAAAAAAAAACATTGGTGTACCGAAAATTGAAGCATTGTGGTTCGCATTAATTTTGTCTGTAAATTAAAACGCCCGCCCCTGTTCACGCGTGTCTTGGAGGTAATGCACCCCAATGGCTCTCCTTAGCTTCCAACGTCGCGCGTTGCCCCACTCGAGACTTGGGACTCGAGTTGACTAGAGTCAACAACTATCATATCCGCCATTACTGTGTCCATACTATGGCACGCCAAAGCGGAAATAATTGAACACTGATAATTTTGCCATAAACCCTGAAAAAAGAAGTCTCAACATTTTTAAAAACTTGCCAACAAAAGCACGGTATGCCAGTTTCAAACAGTCTATCAACATTTACAAGTCATGCCAACCTTTTTTTCTTGCGCAACATTTGCAAAAATATGCGTCAACAAAGGCACAGGCTCGTCAGCAATGCGCGCGCGCCAAATTCGTGCCACGAAATACGCAGCTCCACGCCTTTGCTATGGAGCTGCGTATTTCGTGGCACGAAATTGGCGCGCGCGCAATGCTGACGATCCTGTGCCTTTAAATTATCAGTGTTTAATTATTTTTGCTTTGGCGTACCACAGTATGGACACAGTAATGGCGGAAAGCAACCGTTGTCAAGCCAAGTGAAACCCAAGAATAGAATGCAAACTGTCAATAGACCGTATTCCTGAACGTGGGAGGGCGCTCGAACAAGGTGATTTGGGGGAAAATGTCCATAGACGACAGTAGAAAAGTGGGGGTACGTGCATACGTACGTGGGGGAAAGTCGCGTACGCGGAGCGCGCAAGGCCCGTGGCGCGCGCACAGATTTCCATTCAAAATAGACGTCTGGAAGGCGTGCGCGCGTAGCGCGTTTTGTGTTCGAACACAACGCGCAATGGGCGCGGATCACTTGACAGCGCCCTCACGCGTTCAGGAATACGGCCTATTGGAAAGGTGTCAGTTACGCATGCGTTCCAAACCTCGATCTGAAGACGAGGCTTGGGATGCATAATGTCTAGCACCTTTATAATCGGCAGTTTGCGTTCAATCGAAGTGATTCAAGAGGCCCCATTAAACTGTTCAAAGTACACATCACATGCATTTTTCTCTTGCACACATAAGTAGTGAATGTACCGGCCAGTACAACAGGGACATGTGATCCAGTCTGATATTTTATCTGCTATCCTTATTTGGGTCTGACTTCCAACTTGGGACAACTAATTAGTCGGATCCCCGTATCCACATAGTGGCAGTAACAACGCTTTTATATTTGCGAATACCAGCTTCACATCACACGTGTTATCGATCGGGCCAAACACATACACCGCATTTTAAACTTCAGTCCGTCGTTCCCCAACCCCCAAGATAGGAGTTGTTGAATTTGAAACAATTGTAGGACCTACATCTAAAATGCCGAAGTCCAAAAGAGATAAAAAGAGTAAGTCCGACAACATTTTTTTCTTCTTTTTTTCGGACGGTGCACAGTTTGGTCATCACATCCTCTGGACGGTTCGCCCCATTTCCACTTCGCCCCATGTCAGTTGGCAATGGGGCGAAGTGGCAATGCAGTGCAATGGGGCGAACTGACATGGAGCGAAGTGGAAATGGGGCGAAGTGACTGTAAAGCACTGCTAAACCTATGGGACAACTCGGAAGAATTCTGTTTTTCCTAGTAAAATCTTCATATTTTCCCCGCCAATTTTTTAACATTTAGGCCCTATTTTATTTATTAAATTGTTTTTTTCATTAGATTTCCACTTATTGAAGCCTAATATAATAAATGAAGTCATTTTAAGGAAACAAATAGTGATGTCCGAGTACTAAATTCTTCCAAATGACGTAAAACAGTTACTTCCATTTGCTTCAATTTCAGTTTCGCTAACGAATACAAGGAAGAAGGGTCTTGAATTAAAGCAGAATCTTATTGAAGAGGTGAGATTTGACGTGCATTTCGTTCATTTATGTACAATTGTATAATAAAGTGCTTGTTGGAATAAAAACCCAAATCATAATTTGCAAATACCTAAAATGTTACTTCACAAGTTGACAAGAAAAACCTGACAAAGTTTGATAGCAATGGTAAAAAACACTGATTTCTTTTCTTATGTATAACAAATATTTTTAAAATGGTACTGGGCCCTAGTCTCTTTGGGTGACGGTGCTTTAAAAAATAATCTGCAGATGATTTTTTTACCATTCATTCAATACAAAAACCATGCATGGATTTTTCAGGTTTTCTGAAGTATTACTGCATCTATGTGACTGAAATTTCTACAATGCAGTTTATCAACATTATTCTTTCGTTGTGTACTGCTGTTGTTAGGCCGAGTAAAAAATAAAACATGTTTCTCGTCCGGGTTTTCAAAAAAAAGGAGGAAGAGGGGCTTTTTATTTTTTAATTTTTATTTTTCAAGATGACTGCCATTAGAGATTTCTAGGCCGTTGCAGGTAAATAGACTCGTGCGAAGACATATTTAGCGATGATACAGTAGCTACACGATGTAGAAAGTCACCGAGAGAGTCTACATAGAAGACTTCGAACTCGCAAGTATTTATTTTCCGACAGATTTGTTGTAGTTTTTAATATTTTTGTCTCATTTTTTGGAAATAAAAAATAAAAAATAAATCCAGGCGGCCTCAAAAAAGGAAGCGGGAGGGGACGAGAAACATGTATTTTTTTTTATTTTGCCTTAATGTTTTAAAAAGTTTTCCAATCATGTTATTTGTCTTTAATTTTCTTTTGGCAGGTTAGGGCGTGTGTTGACAAATATGCCAGAATATTTATATTTTCGGTGGAGAACATGCGAAACAGCAAGATTAAGGATGTTAGAAATATGTGGAAACACAGTAGGTAAGGAAAATGGGAAAGATTACCATGCACGGACACCAGCGCTGACAGACACCCACCGAGACCCCATGGACTAAACCTATGGGACAACTGTGAACAATTTTAAGTTTATCCTCGGTAAATTCATTACACGTTTTCCTCCTAATTTTGTGTTTTTATCATCGAACTAATATATTTACGTGGTTTCTACGTAATAACAAGGAAAATCCTGGGTGTCTGTGCATGGTAATCTACCCTGAAAATGGGTCATCAGGTTTATATAAGAAAAGGTTTTAAATCAGAATTCTTCTAAATCTACCCTAACTTGAATTGGGTACCTTGAATTGGGTACCTTGAATTGGGTACCTTGAATTGGGTACCTTGAATTGGGTACCTTGAATTGGGTACCTTGAATTGGGTACCTTGAATTGGGTACCTTGAATTGGGTACCTTGAATTGGGTACCTTGAATTGGGTACCTTGAATTGGGTACCTTGAATTGGGTACCTTGAATTGGGTACCTTGAATTGGGTACCTTGAATTTATTACATAGATTGTGGAGACATGGTGGTCTAGTGGATAGTATAACGTGTCGGACTTTCGGTCGAGAGGTCCATGGTTCGAAACCTGGCCATTGCACCGCGCTGTGTCCTTGGACAAGACACTTCACTCCACGTTGTCTCTCTCCACCCAAGTGTATAAATACGGTTGGGGAAACCCAACCAATTGCTGGGGGTAGACCTTTGATGGACTGGCATCCCATCCAGGAGGAGTAGCAATGCTCCTAGTCACTTCATGAGTCCATGCCACAGAAACCGGGGATGAGTACCAGCCGTGTGAGCCAGCATGGGCTTGTAAACAACTACCTTCGTGTAGGATGAGAGGACATTTATGAAAAAAGCATGGTGCCATTTGTGTTTCTAGTCTCATGGATTGTGCCATTTAGTCTTTCTAAATTTCATTGCATACTGTTGCAAAACAGCTTGTCTAATTCCCCTAATTTATGCATTTATTCTCAGGTTTTTCTTCGGGAAAAACAAGGTAATCGCAATTGCACTCGGCAAGGAAAAATCAAGCGAATACCGGGATGGTTTACACATGATCAGCCGCAAATTAAAGGGAAATGTTGGCTTGCTGTTTACCAATAAAGACAAGGATTCAGTTTCTGAGTAAGTACAGTACATCCTTTTCATGAAACTAGGTCCCTGACTACTGCAAGGTGATGGCGCTGATTTTTGTACAGTATAGCCAGGGAACCAGCCTAAATAGGATGGTAGTTTTACACAATTTCTTTAAAGCATGGACACAGTTTTTCTTTGTTTTCTTGGAATGTAGATGAGGTTTTTATCATACACATCCTCAATCACACATTGAGATAATGCTGGTTGTAACACCTGTAATTTATTTTTAACGGGCTGTCCAAAGTTGTCAACATTTTCACAGTTCTACAGAGAGTAGTATTTTTCAAGACCCCCTCCCTCCCCCGAAATACTACTTATCAACATTTTTTGTCGCTACCATGAAATGTCAACATTTCACATTGCATGTAAAGTCGTACGCGGCCCTCGACCCCCTCCCCCTTCCTATGCTTTGTAGAACCGTGAAAATGTTTACAATTTTGGATGACCCCTATTTATTTCATTTTTATTTTTCCCCAGATGGTTCGAAAAATATGTTGAGCCTGACTTTGCAAGATCTGGAAACCTTGCCAAGTCCACAGTCGTTCTTGACGAGGGGCCCTTAAGCCAATTTCCTCACTCAATGGAACCCCACTTGAGGCAGCTAGGTCTTCCAACGTTACTCAAAAAAGGTAAGAACCTCTGGGAGGGGTGGTTATCTCATTGAAGGGTTTATCCCTCTGTAGGGCTTGCTAACCTGACGTGATGGCTAACCCCAATCAGTGAGGAACAACTGCACTACCGTGATTCGAGACCACCAGTTGGCTTCATAGCTTAATTGGTAGGGCGTCTGCACGTTAAGCAGAAGGTCCACGGTTCGAATCCCGGTGGAGCCAAGTTGTTTTTTACTGCATCCAGATTTACCAAACTCATTTAAATTTGTCCACATTTGTATCAAATTCATTTAATTGTTTTAGTTGTTAAAATTCATCAATACCACAAATTGGAAGGCACTTATTTTTATTTTAGGAGTATACGTTTATTTTAAATATTATCGCCACCACTCTCGGAAACTCATTCATATTCTTTTTTATCTGTCCCAGTTCATACAATTTTGACTGCCTAATTCATGGCAAATCCTTCTAGTTTGCCAAGAACCCTCTTTTTTCTACATTTTTCCTTTATAAGAGTTTTCAATATATACTCCATTTTATTTATTTGAAAGTGGAAGGATTTGCATGAAGGTTTACCACAATATATTGTGAAGATTCATTTGCAAGCTAACAAGATACCTAGATGTGGAATTGTAACGAGTCTCTCTCTTCTCGAGTCCCAAGGCAAGTCAGGTCAAACTGCCTTCGAGTCCCAAGTCAAGTCAAGCTGCCTACGAGTCTCAAGTCAAGTCAAACTGCCTTCGAGTCCCAAGTCAAGTCAAGTCAATCAAGTCAGGCATACTGGTCAAATTGGGTCAAGTCAAATAGTCACGACATTAAATTTGTTCAAGCTAATTTTAAAATGAGTCTAAACGTAGAAACTCACATTTATGTTGCTCTGGCCAAAGTTTATTTAGTACTGAAATACAATCCGATCCCCAAAATGACAAACAAAATACATAAAAGATATATTTTATTTTTGCCAAACTCATGTCAAAAAATCCAAGTCAAGTCAAGTCATTTAAGGTCAAGTCAAGTCAATCGGGACTCGAGTCCGAGTCATTACAACCGTGGGAACTTCATCATAAATATGTTTTGTTTTAACTATTTTAATGGCATTTTTTCAGGCGTTATAAACCTTGTGAGTGAACACACTGTGTGCAAAAAGGGAGACCCTCTCACACCAGAACAAGCTAGAATATTGGTAAGAGATGCTCTTAATCTGGGGCCAATTTCATGGCGCTGCTAAGCCAAAATCGTATGTCATGTGTATATGTATTTACTGGTATTTTGCCACTGTTTCTAAGAGCACAATATGGCATACATTGGCTGGTAACCAATCGACAAAGCAAATAAATTCAATTACTTGCTTTAAGCAAACCTTTGTGCTCAGCAGCGCCATGAAATTGGCCCCCGATAAAAAACGGGGTTTCCAGCCATCCTAGAAATTTGAGACAATCTGGGGCGGATTGCAATAAAATCGACTTAGCCACTGGTCTAGGACCGGTCTTTTATAGCCGGCTATCCAACTTAGCCAGTCTCGGCTTAGTCGCTGGTTTAGCCCATTGCTATAAACCAGTCTAACTGAAGTACAGCTGCGCCAGCCGAGAAACACACATAACTCAATGGAAAGTGACGCAGCCGGCTATTTCAAGCCAAACAGACGTCCTCACGAAACCACTTGATGCCGCGTGTGTGGTGCAGTTTTTGCAAAGAAACTGACCGCAAAAGTTATCAAACGGCACTAAAAAGGCCCTAATGTGCGTTATGTTCGTCTTTTTTCAATCAAAATTACGAGATGTAGTGCGGTGTCAAAAAATTAGTCTGCTCGCTGCAGACTTAAATTTTAAGACTGGTCTAACTTTAAGACAAAGATATTGCAAGCGGGCTATAATTATAGACTGGTCTTAGTGGATGCCGCGTTAGACGGCTAAGCCTATAGACCGGTCTTAGACCGTATATTGCAATCCAAAATATCTAAAGAACAAATGATCTTAAAAAAAAAGAAAAAGTGATGTATTTAAAGGCACAGGCTCGTCAGCAATGCGTGCGCACCAAATTAGTGCCACGAAATACGCAGCTCCATGCCTTTGCTATGGAGCTGCGTATTTTATGGCACGAATTTGGCGCGCGCGCATTGCTGACGAGCCTGTGCCTTTAAACAAACAACAAAACAACATTCCAAACGCCACAAATTCTCTAAAGACTAAACATTTTGGCAGTGCACTTTTGGTAGAAAATTGTTAAGCTTGCATTAAGATTCAGTTACTTCGCTTTTAATTTGAAACTAATTTCAAACGTTGTGATTACAGAAACTCCTTGGAAACGCCATGGTGGATTTTAAGATTGAGCTTTTGGCCATGTGGTCGAACGACGGGACTTTTGAGGACCTGAAATCGTCTCAAACGACGGAAGCAACAACCTTGAGGTCGACACAAGACAAGAATGAGGGAAGCGATGGAGAACAGGACTCGGAAGAAAAGGCAGAACATTCAAATGATGATGATAGTGATGAATAAGATGGACTTTATGTGCATGACTTAGACGAGCGTGTCCAGGTCACATTTTTGACCCCACATTTTCCCATGGGTGTTGAGATTTTGATGCCATATCAATTGTCAGATTTTTCTCATCACCATTCTGAAATTTTGCGTTCTCAATTCCTATTTTTTTTAAGGATATCGTCAAAAAACCACCAATGTTTTGTAAACTAATTTATCTGGTTCATATTAAAACAGTGCAGTAATTACACCAACCGTTTTGGTTCTGCATCAAAATAGGAGATTGCAAATTTCATGTTTTCTTCCCATGGATAGTATTTTGGGAGGTGTTTTATATGATTGTTGGGTTAAAACGAAATACATTTTTCAAGTTCAGTGTGTCCTAATTCACATACCAATGTTCCAAGATAAGAAGAGTGACCCTTCCTAAGACGCGTTTTGTGAAATCGGCCTCTGGTCATGTATTTAAATCAAGTAACAGGTCTCGCCAGTTAGTACAAATTATCAACTAGCCACTGAGACCTGGGATGGATTTCACAAAAGTTAAGACGAGTTCAGTGCATCCTAATTTCCATACCAACGTCCCAAGATAAGAAGAGTGACCCTTCCCAAGACGCATCTTAGCGCTTTGTGAAATTGGCCCCAGTTATGGTCCAGTATAAAAAAAAATCTCTGGTCTGGTAAATCTTTTCAGTCAATAGCCGTCTTGTAAAATTTTACTTAAAATTCTAGCCCTGTAAATTCTGTAATCTCAATTTTATGATTTTTTTTTTCCATTTTTATTCCAAATTTAATAAAGGACCTGCAATTTATAACCTTAGATATGATTGATTTCTTGATGTCTAAGTTTTGTTTTTCTTAACGATACTCGATATTAAAGCTACATTGTTGTGTTCATAACTAATTTCGTTCTTAAGAAAATGAATAAAATGCCGTGAAAAATCAACATCAAACTTGAAAAACTCAAATACCCTGTGTAATCAGTCAAAACCGCAGAAAATATGTTTTAATTTTTTAAAAATGGAAATTGGGGATTTTTTATTTCCTGCATTACATTTGAGTTATCTAGAAGTTTTTCAGGCGTATTTCTGTTTTTAACAAGTGCTTTATGTATGGCTTTAAAGATTTACAGATAAAAGATATGACACAACCAAACGCATGTAAATACATGTACGCATGTTTTTTTTTAATTTTAGGACAACAGAAAACGTTACCAATAAATCCAAACTGTACATTATACTGTTAAAAAAAGTCTTATTTATATAGACGATAAAACCGGCTTTTGTGACAGACTTTGGAAATAAAAGATCGTCTTTGCCGTCATATTGATTCCGTTTGTTGGTTGTTCCATGGAGGAAGGAAAGACTTGTTTCCTTCCTCCATGGTTGTTCCTTTTGATGTAATTTACAGGAGTCATGGCGGCCTAAAATAGAGCCTTTGCATCAGGGGGCAGGTTTTCAAAATTAAATGATGTGACAATAGATCCACAGCGTGCCTACTCGTGCATGACGCACGGTGACAATGTGGCTGCCCCTGCTATGCTATGGCCGCTCGTGTACAGGGGTCCAAAGTGTGACTTTAGCGTCCATTGCATGCTAAAGAGAAGGGAAAACGTTCACTGGTTTTTGTTTATACCTAGTAACCTTGGCAACACAAAAAGGGTGACGTGTTCACCCCAGTTCTCTATACCCAGCACGATATGTAACAAAGGGACACGCCCCTATACCTCAACACACGCTTGCCTTTTGTTAACGCACCAATTCCCCCTAAAAACTGAAAGGAATTCCTTGGAAATTCCTTGGATATTTGAGACACAATGGGGGAACAATGGTAGGGAGATGCCCTCTGCCACATATCGTGCTGCATATGCAGTTCTCCTTTGTCTTTAGTAGGCATAAATCTTGCAAGCAAAAAGCAGTTCGCGAAAAATAAAACGTTTTTTTGAATTGATAATTTTCTAGAAACATAAAAGTTATTCTCTTTCAAATGAGACTATTATCGAACAATTACGATTTTCCCAAGTCTGCCCTGTGTTTGGTCTGCAGCGCCCAGCGCACAGCTCGCCCCCCACCCCCCTCCTCCCCCCGTACCGGTGGCCTGTCCAATCTTGTTTCTTCTGTCTTAGAAAACCTTCTGAGACAGAAGAAATGAGATTTGACAGGCCACTAGTCCAGAGGGCGCGTTACATGCCGCGGATCACAGACCAAATACCAAGTCAGACTTGCGCAAGTCTATAGACAAGGCGCAAAAACGGCCGTGCAAAAGGGCGTTTTACACAGGGTTGCCAATGTCTAAAGTTCAAAGTATGATGTTTTTTCTTTTAAAATAATGTAAATCCTTTAAAAATTTGTTGAGAACCACGGGCTTTAACAAAAGAGGATATGTCTCTTGAAAATATAATTAAAAAATCATTGCCGGTCGGCTCACTAAAAACATAGAAAATGGAAGCACAGTGATTGTGCGTAGCAGTGATTGTGCGTAGATACAAAGGAGTTTAAATACTGCAGGTAATAGGAAAAATATGCATTAATATTATCCAAAATTAATGACATGCGCTTCCCCTTTTTGTTCACTTTGGGAGGACAGATAGTCCAGTCTAAATTGCACTTGTGTCCAATCACGAATGGGTGCATTGCGCAATCGAAAACACGCGGTAATCGCAAACCAGCGAGAATGTGTTTGTTTATTGCATCATTGGATAGGATACCAGCGAAACGGACTTCCGCGAAATTAATCACCCGTTCACTCGTGAAGAAAGTAGTTCCCACTAATTTAAATTATACGAGGATCTGTTTTAGCTTTAACTTATTTCATCAGATGAAATACACTATAAAACACCTCTACATTTTTAAATCCACGCAGAGCTACGTTGTCAGAATTAAACTCTTTTTGACCAATTTATTAATCATGACGTCACGCGGAGTGATAATCATTAAAATGCCATAAATAGAAGCAATGCCGTTTCCGAATCCTCTACATTTTCCATACGCGGAGCGTTGTGTGTTCAGTGAATTCGTTCACACAACCCCACTAAAAACGTTCCATTTGGAACATAAAAATACAAAAAAAATTTAAAACGTACTAAAAAAATACTACAAAAATATTAATAACGTTTCGCTATCCACTGCTACAGACGAGGAAACTACAAGATTCAACGCTTCTCCCAGAATCCGACAAAACGTGAGTCACATCTGGAAGCCAATTTGAAAATGTTGAACTGCGTGTAAAGTCCAGTGGTGTGGGGCGAAGTCGTATGGGCCGGGCGCGGCGGAGTGGAAATTGGGCGAAGTGACTAATTTTGTAAAGGAAAAGGCTTCGCCCCATTTCCACTTCCCCCTCCGCCCCCTTTCCACTTCCCCCTACTACCACTTCGCCCCACTACAGTAGGCCTACCACTTGCCACTTCACCCCGCCCTGCCATGCCATGGCCATATGCCGCCACCGCTGCTTCAAAATGGCTTTTGGCCTACAGCTTTCTTCATTGTTCAATGTTGGGCTTGGCTAACTAAAAGTTTCGCAAAGAAAGAAATTGTCTTAACAGTAAACGTAAGCAAATGATGGGGAAAAAGTAATGGAAATAATTGATCACGTTCACATGACGTCACTTTCTACAAATTGCCACGTGCATCATGATTTTGAGCGTATTTTTTTGTGACACGCACCGGTTGCGCCGTATTTTGAACAAATTGAGCAACACGCGTGCGTGCGCGTACTTTATGGCGTTCAATACGCAGTAGCATTTTTTCCTACGAAGATGGCGTCTGTGAACGTGATCAATTCCGTACTCGGACGTGACTATTTTTTCCTTAAAATGGCTCACTGGTCGCCACTTAGACGCTGTGTCTGTTAAGTCTCTCATGTCTATGCTATGGGACATGACAGAAAAAGTGACGTTAACTATTTTCAAGGAAGTTTGGAAAGAATTCCGTTTACTGGTCGCCACTTATTCTCCTTATGACTTAATTAACCACCAAAACGTGTTAATATTTTAAAGGGAAGTGATTTTTGGAGTGAAAACCATTGAACAATATCCTTGAAAATACTTGTTCTGTTCTGTTCCATAGCCTTAACACACGGCGTCTCAGTGGTGACCAGTGAACGGCCATCACATTTATTTTTGTTTTTAAATGACTTGCAGCTATCGGTAGGCCTATAGATGTGCAGATCTAAATGGAAAATTAAAAAAACATAAATTTTACTTGGGTAAGAATTTAGTACTCGGACGCCACTAATTTTGCCTTAAAATGATTTATTATACATCAATAAGTGCAAATCTAAAGAAGAAACCAACATTTGAAGGGGAAAAAATATGAAGAATATTTCTGAGTTGTCCCACGAGGGCTTATGTAACGTCCGACTTGTAAATTCTTTCCGTTTTTCTAATTTCCTTCCAGCCCAAACTGAGACAAAATGAATGCTACCGGTGCAAGCTACCCAATGGGATCCCTCTACGTGGGTGATCTGCATCCCGACGTGACTGAAGCTATGTTGTTTGAAAAGTTCTCTTCAGCCGGTGCGATCCTGTCGATTCGTGTCTGTCGTGACATGATCACTCGTCGCTCGCTTGGATACGCTTATGTCAACTTTCAACAGCCAGCTGATGGTAACATTCATTCATTCATTTTTTTTCTCATTTTTGTATTCAGTCCGAAGCCATGATCACCTACTCGATTCTTTTTGAATCTTTCAACTTTTTAGTTCTTATGGTAAACTGAAATAACACTGGGTTATTTTTTTCTTGTGCAGCCGAGCGTGCTCTCGACACAATGAATTACGATACGTTGAAGGGACGTCCGATTCGTATCATGTGGTCGCAGCGTGATCCCTCTTTGCGACGTTCTGGCGTAGGCAACGTTTTTATCAAGAATCTGGACAAGTCGATCGATAACAAGGCCATGTACGATACATTCTCGGCCTTCGGCAACATTCTCTCCTGCAAGGTAATGTACTTTATGTCAACTACGTTGGCTTTGTGCTATTTTACACTCGAAGGATCGTGTCCAGGACCCAATTTCATAGAGCTGCTTAAGTGCTAGCTGAAAATTTGTACTTACTGTAGCAGAAAGGTTGTGCTAACGTTAAGGCTATTTCACGGCCATGGCGTGCTTAAGCATGCGCGCGCTTGGAAACCGCCATTGTTGCGTCACTATCTTAAGCATATTTGGCTCTGCGGTTAAGGCAGGTTTTCAGTTGCTTACCGTTAACGATGTCTATGAAATAGCCTGACGCTCGGTTAACAGAAAATGGGCTGTTAAACAGCTCTATGACATTGGGCCCAGATCACATTTTTTAGCCACCCATTTTTCCCATGGGTGGCAAGATTTTCATACCATACCATGTCATATTTTTCTCATTACCGTTCTGAAATCTTGCGCTCTCAATCCGTATATTTTCAAGGATATCGTCAAAAATCCACCGACGTTTAGTAAACTAATTTATCCGGTTCCATAAAGCAGTGCAGAGATTACACCAAATTTTGGCTTCCACATACAATTTGGATATTTCAAATTTCCTGTTTTCTTCCCATGGATAGTATTTTAGGGATGTATTTTATGATTGTTAGGTTAGAATGAAATCCATTTTCTGGAAAAATCTTGACAAGCTCCTTCAACAAAAATTTGATCATGTAATTTTGTTACATGTACTTTGATCTGACAAAATATAGATTGTAAATATTTATTTTCCTAAAACTTGCAGGTAGCTTTGGGCGAGGATGGCTCCAAGGGCTACGGCTTTGTACATTTTGAGACTGAGGAAGCCGCTCAGAAAGCCATAGCCAAAGTCTCTGGCATGTTGCTCAACGGGAAAAAAGTGTAAGTTAGAAAAGAGTTTAGTTTACTGGTCGCCACCTAAAAATTTTTAAAAACAATTTACTTGAAAATACTTAACTTTTTCTGCCCTGTTCCATAAACTTAACACACGGCATCTTGGCGGTGACCAGTGAACAGAATTCATGACGTATGTTGTCCTAATTCAAGCTATTTTGCTAAATTAAAACTAGATGATTTTGGATATTGACAAGGTTGAAACAATTCCATCATTCCACCCAAATATTTGTCTAAATTTTAAACAAAATAGTTGGTAAATAATTGAGTAATTGATTATTGCTTCAGTGTACATGAGACAGGCTGAGAAATTTCCAAGTGTTTCCTCACAAAATATTATTTCTCACTCCTAAATTTGGGTTTTTCCATCAAATCTGCACTTGCCAATGCTTGACGAGTCATTTTAAAGAAAAACAATTCTGATCAGATTCTCAAATCTTACCAACAGTTGTAGTCGTGATATGGAGTTCACTAAACCCATTTCTAAACATTTGACTCTCCAGGTATGTGGGCCGATTTGTCCCTCGCAAGGAACGTCTGGCCAACCTGGGCGACCAGCGCAAGAAGTTCACCAACGTGTACCTCAAGAACTTCATGGAAGAGTGGGACGAGGAGAAGATACGAGTCATGTGCGAGAAGTACGGCAAAATGACGTCGGTCAAGGTCATGATGGACGAAAAGACGGGGCGCGGCAAAGGCTTCGGATTCGTCAGTTTCGAGGACCACATAGCTGCTTCACTGGTAATGTGTTTAAGGTTTTACGTTTCTAAAAATCTTGTAAAATTCAGATAAGAATTCCCCCAAAAATGGTGCGGAAAGCTTGTTTGGTTTATCTTCTAAATGTTTCTCACAACTGAATTTGTCTGTGTGGGCAAGGCACTTAATCCCAGTTGCCTCGTCAACCCAAGCGATATTTGGGAAGCTGTTAAGGGGAATGCCACAATCTAACTACTGATAGGGTTGAGCGCCTGGCCAGCAGCCACCTAGTTGAAGCGAAATGGTTCTGGTGATTCCATGATGGCAGCGGTAATATTGGTAACGGCGCCATGAGCACCCCACAGGGTGGATATGTGCGCTATATAAGAATCCACCATTATTATTATACAGACTGTTTTCCGTAATGTACATGTACGACATCCGGAGAAGCATGGGTGTAATGTCACGCGCGCGCACGGCGATACGCCTGTCGGTGTTTTTGTCTAAACATTTTGAGACGTTGAAATGTAAGCTTCAGCTAAAAGCGAACATTTTGTACTTCATTAACGATGTAGCCTGAAGAGAGAGATTTTATTTGTCAGAAGGTATAGTGAAAGTTGTCTATAGACTGTATCCAATAGCTGCCATCTTGTAGGGCAACATTTGTTGTATACCCAGCACGATACGTGGCAAAGGGACTCCCCCTAAAGTCCGCCGCACATCTTTGCAATTTACCAGCCCATCAGATCCGGAAAAATAAAACGAGTTTGATTTGCTCCAGTCTATAGCGTACGGTCAGACCGGCCCAAACTGTTTCAGCGCACACCTTTCTGGTATGTGGTCCTGTGATCCGATTATCCGGTAAATCGCAAAGGTGTGCGGCGGGCTTATCACCCCTATACCTCAACACACTCTTCCCTTTTGTTAATGCACCAACACTCCCTAAAAACTGAAAGGAATTCTTTTGAAATTCCTTGGATGTTTTGGACAATGGGGGAACAATGGAAGGGGGTACCCTCTGCCACATATCGTGCTACATATGAGTCTTTCCACAGTAAAGAGGGCATTTTGGCAACACAGACCATGTTTGCCAGAAAATACCTTTGTTTGGTTTCAAAATAAAAGAAATAAGTTTCAGTTGTTAGGCCCAAAAAGAGTTACAAGTAGTGACATGCCTTTCTAAAAACCTTGTGTAAAAATTTCCAATATACGCTCGTAACCGGGACGGCCTAAAATGTAACAACTGTCCGTCCTGGTTACAAGCGTATATTGGAAATTTGTACACGGGGTTTTTAGAAAGGCATGTTGTCACACTATTTGTAACCCTTTTTTGGCCTTTTGGACATTATCTCTTCAGAACAACTGAAACTTATTTCTTTTATTTTGAGACGAGACAAAGGTCTTTCCTGTGTTTGCGAAAATGCCCTCTTTACTGTGGGAAGACCCAGTTACAAATTATGTAAATAAAGGATATCTACGATAAAAATTCTTTGATTTTTTTTTCTTTTTCTTACATGGACATTTTTGTAAGCCTTTTTAAAAAAAAATCCTATTTTTATTTCAGTTTGTGGATGAAGTGAACGGGCAAGTCATCAGCGGACGGTCTATATACGCAGGCCGAGCTCAAAAGAAAACTGAACGCCAGGCAGAACTGAAGGCTCGCTTTGAGGCCATGAAACAGGTTAAACTCGTCATAAGACCAAGGGGCCAATTTCATAAAACATGTTGAGCTTAATCACAAATTTAAAGCAGTGCAGTGATTACACCAACCTTTTTGCTTCCCCATCCAAATTGGAGATTGTAAATTTCCTGTTTTCTTCCCATGGATAGTATTTTGGGGTGGTATTTTAGGTCGGAGCAAAATCCATTTTCTGGAAAAATCTGAATAAGCTCCTTTAAATTCTATTTTTTTTTTTTTTTTTTTTTAGGAACGCAGCAGTCGTTACCAAGGCGTGAATCTTTACATAAAAAACCTGGATGATGAGTTTGACGATGAGAGACTCCGCAAAGAATTCTCCAAGTTTGGCTCCATCTCGAGTGCAAAGGTAAGACATGCTCCAAAATAAAGCTACATCAGACGTGTCATTTTTTAGCCAATTTCATAATTTTAACTAATTTCATAATTGGGTCTCAAAATAAAAGAAATGGGTTTCAGTTGTTCTGAAGAGATAACTTGGGCCTAAAAAGGGTTACAAATAGTGTGACAACATGCCTTTCTAAAAACCCTGTGTACAAATTTCCGATATACATTCGTAGCCGGGACGGACACTTGTTGCATTTTAGGCCGTCCCGGTTACGAGCGTATATTGGAAATTTGTACACGGGGTTTTTAGAAAGGAATGTTGTCGCACTATTTGTAACCCTTTTTTGGGCCTGTTATCTCTTCAGAACTGAAACTTATTTCTTTTATTTTGAGACCAGACATAGGTATTTCCTGGAAAATATGGTCTGTGTTGCCAAAATGCCCCCTTTACCGTGGAAGGACTCGGTTCCAGATTTTTGGACCTACAACTGAAAAAGCATTGTCGTCCACTTTACGTGTTGTGATCGCACGCTTTATTAACTAATGATAAACTAATCTTCGTCAAACAGGTCATGATCGATGAGCACAACACCAGCAAGGGATTCGGCTTTGTCTGTTTTTCATCTCCCGAGGAAGCTACCAAAGCTGTGACGGAGATGAACGGTCGTATAATCGTCGCTAAGCCGCTGTACGTTGCGTTGGCCCAACGCAAGGAGGAACGCAAAGCGCAACTGTCCAATCAGATGATGCAGCGTGTTTCCACTGGAATCCGCATGGCTGTAAGTTCTCGTGGACTGCTCTATTAATCTTGTGTGAATCACCGCACACGTGTGCAGACTGCAGTTTTGGATGTCAAATTTAAGGCGTCTCATTGGTGTTTTGCTGTGCGTCTGCGTTCGAAAAGGTGCAACATGCACATAATGCATTCTGACATGGTTCATTTGACTCCCAAAACAACACAGAAAACGCACGAGGTCAATACCATGGGATTAACATGTTTGTGTCGGCATTCTCTTTACAAATTTAAAGATGCCCAAGAACTATCATTTGGATAAAATTGATCAATTATTTGTAGGTATTGTTATTGTGAATTGTAAAGGTGTGGCGGTTTTTTAAGACTTGAACTCTGCATTTTTAATTTCTTAATTACTCTTAATTTTTGTCCCATTATTTTTTTTAAACTCCATAATTTTCCTTTCACATACAGCAAAAAAACATAGTAAGTCCCCTTTAAGCTTGACCTCGATTTTACAGGGCAAACCGAAACGGTCTGGCAGGCCCTCGTGTTTGGGTACAAAGCATTTAAATTAGCATTCTGTTGTGTTTTTTTTTTTCGCATAGCCCGCCCAACAAGTCAACCAAATGTTCCCTAACTACGGCAACTACTACACGCCGACCATCCCACCAGCCGGCCGCGGCATGTACGCAGCGGGCCAAGTTGCCCATGTGCGCAACCCACGCTGGCCGCAGCCCCAAGCCCGTCCGGGCGGCCAGCCATTTCAAGCTATGCCAGCTGGCGGTCGGCATCAGTTTGCTGGTAACCCACGGGCTGCTGCTACTGGCGCTCCAGCGACTCGCCCAGTTCATCCTAGAGTGCCCCTACAGCCTGCGCCATCAGCTCAGAGAGTCACGACCAGTACGTTCTAGCATTTTAATTGCCGAGTATTAATTATTTTTTAGTGATCTTTTAGTACTACTGCATTGTATAGACCGTATCGAATAGCTGACATTTTGTTTAAATGGGTCAACGCTGTAAACACAATGTGCAACCATGCATGCCCTCGCAGAACAAACTGTCCTACAAGATGGCAGCTATTTGATACGGTCTATGGGTTGGGTATTGTGGCAGTGATTTGGATCGCTGATCGCAACATTGAACTCATCTTAACTTTTGTGAAATCGATCCCTGGTCTCAGTGGCTAGTTGATAATTTGTACTAACTGGCGAGACCTGTTACTTTATATAAATACATGACCAGGGGCCGATTTCACAAAGTGCCAAGACACGTCTTGGGAAGGGTCACTCTTCTTATCTTGGGATGTTGGTATGGGAATAGGGACACATCAAACTTGTCTTATCTTTTGTGAATATCGACCCCGGCTCCTTTTTTTACAAATTGTGCATTCATTTTTGGAAGGGGGAGGGTAGAATTTATTTAAAGGCAGTGCCATTTACCGTGTGCTTTTGAAGTAAAGCTAGTTTCTTTTTGTGTTTTTCTAATAACGGCATAAAACTTCCTCACTTCAGATATTGTTGCCCAGAACCAGCAACCGATGCGTATGGGTGCCAACATGCCAGTCCCGGGCAGTGTCCAGCCCAGAGCCATGAAGTACGTACCCGCGCAGGCTGCTGGAGCTCGCAACCCACAGCTTGTACCTGGTATGCCCACTGCTCAACAGGTAAAGGACCGTCCAAAGTTGTCAACATTTTGGGGGAGGAAGGGGTCTTGGAAAATACTACTCTCTGTAGAACCGAAGGTGGTTTTCTAAAAATGTCCCGTGCACGGGACGTTTTTTACCATTCACTTGTACACAAAATCCATATATAGATTGTCAAGGTTTTCTGAAGCATTGATGCATCTAAGTAGCTAAAATTTCTTCAGGCTAGTTTACCAACATTCTTCCTTAGATATGTTACACTCTTATTCCACTAATCTAAAGTTTTATCTTGCAAATGATACATAGGGCCTTTAAAGGAGCGTGACCAGAGTTTCTGGAAAATAGTTTTCGATGTAACTTACCAATATTATCAAGTAACTCCCATACACACCTCCCATGTCCCAAAAACCCGAAAACATTCGCAATTTCCAGTAAAAAATTGAACAAAACTATCGAGTCGGCTTTCAGCGTATAAACGTTGATACTGGAAATTTAGTTTACAAATAGTCGGTGGATTTTCGACGATATCCTCGGAAATATGCGGCCTAGAAGCGCGGGAGTTTCAGTTTCGTAATCAGAAAAATATAACGGATGTTATGATATAAAAATCTCATGACCCATAAGGTAAGTCCCGGGGAGTTATGGGTAAAAAAAAGTGATCTGGTCACACTCCTTTAAAGTATTTGAGACCTAGCTGAAGTTTTTGTTTTTCCCCCCTCAGACTGTGCCCCCGCAAGCTATCGAGGTCTCCGGTCAAGAACCCCTAACCCCTAGTATGTTGGCTTCCGCTACGCCCCAACAACAGAAACAAATGTTGGGAGAACGGCTCTTCCCGTTGATCCAACGTAGCCACGGTGAACTAGCTGGCAAGATTACGGGAATGTTGCTCGAGATTGATAACTCGGAGTTGCTTCACATGCTGGAGTCGTATGAACTACTCAAGGCCAAGGTAGGGATCTTAATCCTGTTTTGATGCTTTCACAGTGGGATAATCCTCCTTGGAGTCAATTAGAATTGATTCCTTGATCCTGTTTTTATGCTTTCACATTGGGATAATCCTCCCTGGGGTCGAATTGATTCCTTGATCCTGTTCTGATGCTTTCACATTGGGAAAATGATTTCACAAGCCGTCTTGTTTATTGTATGCTCAAATACAAGAATTAAAATACAAAAAAATACTGAAATTAGGAAAATCTTGCATTTTTAGCCATGAAATCTGAATTTGTGGCATTTTGTCTATCAGGTTGACGAAGCTGTGAATGTATTGAAAGCTCATCAAGCGAAGGAGGGCTCGGGTAAACCTACCATGCCGCAGTAAATGTCGAGACTGATGGCCTGATGTGGCCTGAACAGCGCAGACTGTCGGCCAACTCGTCGGAACTAGGATACGTACAGGATATGACGGGGAAGATCTTTCATAACTAGTTCACATTTGGGTTGCACGTGTAAGTTTTTCCCCTACTTGGTGCACAATACGAGACCAAGTGAACTCTAGTGTTCTCTACTACCGGTTTTGTCCGGGAGCGCCGCCCGGACAAAATCATCGGGGGCCAATTTCAAAAAGCTGTTTACAGAAATTTTTGCTTAATCAAAAATTTGTTTGCTAGATAAAATTGGGTCAATAGTCAAAATTACATGTCAATTTGTGTTTTTCACAAGAATATCTGCTATTTTTGCTAAGAACACAAGTTGACATAAAATTTGGATTATTAACCCATTTTTATAAAGCAAATATATTTTTGATTAAGCAAACATTTCTGCTAAATAGTCTTATGAAATTGGCCCCTGAAGTACCTATTGCGCCCAGACAAAAAAAAAATTCCCCTCTAAAACGCTCTAAAATACAGCCAAGTCATTTCAAAATTAGGTCTGAAGTCGCTTACCACGCATCGGCGAACCAATCTCTGGTCGATAACTGCCATGGCAGTTGCATACATTCGTTTTGAACAGCGCCCTCACACGGCGAACACTGATTCGCAGCATGAGGGCGCTGCTCAGCGCGCCTAAAAAAAATTTTTAGCGATGGAGAACACTGAATAAACCTTCTGTTGTTTCCCCATTGTGTGTCAATCGCGCGTTTTAGGGGGAATCGTGCGTTGAGGTGTAGGGGAGTTAACTCGGTCTCGTATCGTACAGCATAGTTTTTCCGTCTGTAGCACTGTAAATAGCACGAAACAAGTACTCAAAAAATATTAAAAAGTAACGAAAAAAAATTGCAAAATGTTTTTAAACTAGAGGAAAAGTTCAAAGCTAACTTTAAAAAATGCCATTTTATTGTAAGGTGGTTGCGGAAGCGCAAGAAGTAAGACTAGAATAAAAAAATTAATAAAAACAGTAAAACGGTTTGGACGGTGAATTACTTGATAAACGATTCAAGAAAAGTGGTATGGAAGATGTTATAAAAAAAATAATAACTGAACGAAACGTCATTTAAAAATCAAGAAACAAAGGTTTAAAAAAAAAAAAAAACTCGCTGCAAAAAAATCTGCAAAATGCCGAATTCAAAACTAACAAATTTTAGTAATTTAGTGGCCGTTTGTTTGTGCTCGCGCAAATCTTCCAGTATTTAATAATAATTTACTTGTTTTCTCTGTAGATTTTTAGATAAATCCTTATTTTCTCGCTTTTCCCGAGCTTTTGGTTTTTTAATTATTAAAAAGCTGCAAATAACTTGGCTATATTTCTTCATTAAGCAAAAAACGCTAATACTGTTTTCCCGAATAGATAACAGCAATTGTTGGGCCATGTTTAAACTGATTTAGTTCCTAGCAGTTTTAACCCAAAGATGATATAGGGCCTTTGCACGGCGGCCATGACAGGCAGTCACATTGTCGTCATGCACGAGTAGGTGCTTTGTGGTTCTATTGTTACATCATTTACATAAGAAAACCTGCCCCCTGTCATGACCGCCGGTGCAGAAGCTCTATAGCGCCGTAGGCGCGAGATTGACCCTATTTGAATAAGCAAACTAGACCAGTCTCGTGTCTGTTTAATGTGCCCGTCACGGATGCTGCTGTTGTAACTTTTCACCATAACACGGATTGCACCACGACAGGCATGTCAAACATGCACAAGGCGCGCTAGTTTGCCTACTAAAATGGTGCCATTTGATTGCATGAGTGGTCTTATTATCTTTGGTATTTAACTACCATGCAGGTCAAATCGCCACAGAGCATATGTTATGGTAAAAACCTGTGAACAACCAATATGACAATATGACCATCCTTGTGCATTTATTTAATCATCGCACGTGATGTGCCGGATGCTATACTTATGTTACATGGGTCTTTCCACAGTAAAGGGGGCATTTTGGCAACACGCAACATATTTTCGAGGAAATAACTTTGTCTCTCAAAATAAAAGAAATAAGTTTCAGTTGTTCTGAAGAGATAACTTGGGCCCAAAAAGGGTTACAAAATGCCTTTCTAAAAACCCTGTGTACAAATTTCCCAAAATACGCTCGTAACCGGGACGGACACTTATGTTACATTTTAGGCCGAGCGCATATTGGAAATTTGTTCACGGGGTTTTTAGAAAGGCATGTTGTCACACTATTTGTAACCCTTTTTGGGCCCAAGTTATCTCTTCAGAACAACAAACTTATTTCTTTTATTTTGAGACCAGACAAAGGTATTTTCTGGGAAAATATGGTATGTGTTGCCAAAATGCCCCCTTTACTGTGGAAAGATTCGCATGTACATCCCCATGTGATGCCATTTTGGTTGTTCACCAACAGTATCCTTGATACCCTATTCACACCAGCTTATTAAAATATAACTGTGTAAAACTGCGTAAAAGTGTATTGTCTCCCGCATTTTAGATTATTAGATTTAGTTTTTTTTCTTTTTAATTCTCCCTGCATTTTTATTTTGGAAAAGTTGAGTCAATAAATGAGTTTTGAATTCAAATGGTTCATTGTAGTCAGTTACTGGAAGTCGTACATGTACAGTTAAACCTGCTATTAAGGCTACCTTGATAAAGAGGCCACGTCTTTGGCCCCAAAGGATGTGCATAATGCTAATGCCAAAACACGAACGATTCAATAAACTAGTATACAAATATTGACTGCAATGAGGGGCATGGTTAAGATTATAGGGCAAGGCCCAAGGTGATCTCGAAGCCATGACTATGCCCCGAGGCGGAAGCCGAGGGGCATAGTCGTGGCTTCGAGATCACCGAGGGCCTATAATCTTAACCATGACCCGAATAAACAGCAGTCAATATTTGTTTTATATACCGAATGTGTAGATTTTTGTCATCTGGTTGGTTAAAAGTAACGAAACATCATATACAGGCATGACAGTGGTCCTTCGCGTTTCGATTTCGGAAGCTGGTCTACGGCGGAAAAGTTGTATATTTACAGCAAACATTGTAGCATAATCACCTGGCACTTTAGTAGCACATTTCACCTGACACAGTTTTCACTGTAGGCCACTTCTCTTACTTTCTTAAGGACTTCATCATCTACGACAGACGACAAAATGACGTCGAGATTCCGCCATTACCGTCCTGATGAATGTTTACGTGAAGCGCACAACTGCATAGTTGGTGCACAGCTATGCTAACACATGTAATGCGCGCGTCCGGAACCCGCTAAATGACTATGCCCGGGGCATGGCAAAGACTATTGACCGGTGGGCATATACGCGCCGGGTCTAGCCGATTCAATGCCTCCACTTTTAACCAATCAGATGACTGGAATCTACGCATGAGGTATATAATGCCACCTAGTTGGAAAAGCCACTTTACAAATGCATCACTTCCGTTTTTAAAAGGGACCCTTAAATGGCGTGTGATACGTTGCAATATTCGATAATGCACAAATATATGTGCGATGTTTGACATATATGTGCGATGTTTTTCATATGTATGCGATGTTGAAAATATATATATGCAATAATTTGACATATATATGCAATGTTTTTTCATATGTATGCGATGTTAAAAATATATGTGCAATAATTTGACATATATATGCAATGTTATAAAAAAAAATTTGCGATATTTCGACATAAATGTGGGATATTTCAATGTGTGGGGTCGCGGTGTTCGTGATATGTTGGCATGATCTTTCATAGATTGGTTCGGTTATTGCGAAAGTGTGGAATATGTGGACGGGAACCAGTCTAGATCTTTCAATGTATGTGCGTAAACGGAATTGTGGGTAGCACCTAGACTGGTTCCCGCTCCACATATTCCACATACAACGACTGAATAATTCAGTCAAAATAATTCTAGTCAAAACTTTGTGGTCCGGGTACCAGACTGTAGTTAGGTAGCACCCAGCTATTAATCACGTGATGTGTATCACGTGATGAGAGACACGTGCGCGATGATAACCGTTTCTCCTTTGTTTATTCAGAGACGTAAAGGGAAATACACTTATCCTACGTCACTGAATAAACCGTACCACACCATAGGCTACGCGACGAATGAAGGTCAGAAATAAAGGTTATGGGGCCTGCAAGGGTGACTCGAAAGGAGCGTGTTCAGTAAAAAGTGGGTTTTGTTTGTCTGTTTTAACTTAGCAATGAAAATAGCTCCCAAAAATAATATCGACGAGCTTTATGAAATTGCTCATGGTAGCCACAGACCTTTGTGGATGTGGAAGCAAAAAGGTTAATTACTGCACTTTTCTAAAGAACCAGATAAATTATTGTGCAAAACATCGGTCTTTTTCCGGCAATATATACGGATTGAGAACGCGAAATTTCAGAATGGTCATGAGAAAAATATGAAAAATTATATGGTATCAACATTTCAACCCCTATTGGAAAAATGGGGGTGGGGGGGGGGGGGGGGGGGGAGGGGGCGACGACCCATTTTTCCCATGGAAATTGAGATTTTGATATTTTATTGTCTGTCAAATTTTTCTCGTTACCATAACTTAAGAAATTTCACGTTCTCAATCTGTATATATTTTAAGGATATCGCCGGAAATAGACCGATGTTTTGCAAAATAATTTATCTGGTTCCATAGAACAGTGCAGTAATTCACCTTTTTGCTTCCACATCCGTTTATATCCACGGGGGGAGCTCGGTCCCTGAAAGCCAGATTTGAGAAAGGAAATGTGTCGAACATTGAGGAGAAATCAAAGGAGGAGATGGAGATGACACCTAAAAAATTGGAGGATTATGATGAAGGGGGCGATGGTGCGGATGGAGGAGTGTCTGAAAGCACTCCGATCCAACGAGACGACGTCGTGAAAGAAGGGAAGGGCGATGAAGATCCAGGTATCAAGACAGGCGCTGCTCGAAACCTCAAGAACTTATTTGAGAAAGGAGAGGTCCACAACATCGAGGAGATTTATGATAGTATCTCGTTTTAAATAGGTGTTACCCAAGACCAGGAGCCAATTTCTTAAAGCTGTTTTGCAGAAAAATTTGTTTGCTTTATAAAAATGTGTTAATAGTACAAATTGTTTGTCAACTTGTGTTCTTAGCAAGAATAGATCGTATCGAATAACTGCCATCTTGTGGGGAAGCTTTTGATATTTAAATTGATCAACAATGTAAGCACAACATGTGCAGCCATGCACGTCCTCAAGGAACAAAGAAACTGCCCTACAAGATGGCAGCTATTCGATACGGTCTATAGTCCATTGTAATACACATCACATAAGATTTTGACTATTATAACCCATTTTTATTATAAAGCAAACAGATTTTGCATGAAGCATTTTTCTGCTAAACAGTTTATGAGATTGACCCACAGGCCAAAAGCTGTATTAAATAGCCCAATAAAATGTTAAATTGTATAAATATTTGCACAATTGGACCTTATTATAGATGTTTCTAAATGGCTTTTGTATAATAATTGTAGATCAAGCAGTGCTCAAATTATAACATTTTAATACCTTAATACATGTACATGTATTTATGAACGTCATTAATATTGATGCTAAAAGAATCAGTGTATTGTTAGAAAAACTATGCATGGCTAAAAAAAAAAGCTAAAATAATAAATTGCTCACACGTACTTGACTGGTTTTCAATAAAAGTGATTTTTTTGTTCTCGCCCCCTCCCCCCCACCCCCCCACCCCCCACCCCCCACCCCTCCCCCCTCCCCCTGTGAAGAGCAAGGGGATTCTCCGGTGTCTCTGGCCGTTTCTAATTCATCGTCTTCTCATGGGTTTCCTCACGCTTGCGAGCGACAGTGCAATGGGCACTTTTGAAGAATCATTGGTTTCCAAGAAGTAATAATAAAAGCAAGAACTAATTTTCTCCAAGCAAAAGCTTCCTAGATTAGCAATTGTTTAAAAACGTGTACATAAAAACAAGCTTTAGCTGTTAACACTTAATCCCGAGCTAGGGGTCGAACACCGTGACCGTTGGAAAAATTACCATTTCAAAAGCACAGGAACACGGTTCAGTGATTGTTAGTGTAGAGCCATATTGCCTAGGCAACTAACAAAAGATGACGTACTCACTTCGGTAGTCTATCAACCCCACACTATATCCAGCACGATATGTGACAAACGGATCTCACCCTTCCACCACCCCCACCCCCTTCCCCCACCCCAAACCCCTCTCCGAGCTCCCCTTATATTAACACTCCCTTCCCTTCTGTTAACACACCAACTCCCCTAAAAACTGAAAGGAATTCCTTGGATGTTTGAGACACAATGGGGGAACAATGGTAGGGGGGCATACCCTCTGCCACATCGTGCTGCATATACATTCCTAAGATGTTGAAATAACAATAGGAACAGGTGTACTCTCAGATGCTATGTGGGCGTCTGCTTGGGCGATTCCACGCTGAAGTCGAGTAGAATCGATTCCACGCTGGAGTCGAGTAGAATCGATTCCACGCTGGAGTCGAGTAGAATCGATTCCACTTTAAGAATATGAGTCACTATTCCAAATTGTCAGGAATCGATTCCTTTTATCTAGATTCGATCCCCAGTGATAGGTTGCCGAATGCCGATTCTTAGAAATTCCGGAACCAAAATACACGGGTTTTGCCGTCTTCCTTTCGCAAGGGTCTTTGCTGCACGCTGCACACCGAGTTACCGAGTTTCCGGTGTGCAGCAAAGACTCTTGCGAAAGGAAGATGGGGTTTTGCAAGAGTACTCGGCTTGGTTCTGATATCATATCATGAATGTCCAGTACCGCTCAGTGCCACTTATGGAATCGATTCCGGGTAGCTAGAATTGCGATCGATTGGAATCGGAATCGATTCCAAAAATGCTGTCCAGAGTCGCCCAAGCCCGCGTTTCCATTCTTCGGTTACGTATTAAACCATGCACAGCATTCCGGACGCAATGAACCGTGGAAGCAGCAGGTAGATTTTGCAACAGACGAACTGCCGACGGCCGGTCAAGATGCTGGTGATGATACGGGACGTCCTCGACAATCTACGCTAGTGGGATTTTTAGGTACGTAAACTACGATTGTAACGGTTATCCTATTCCTATGTTTTCATGCTATGTGGGAATGGTAAAGATTAAAGTTTTTGTGGGTCTTTTACCTACTCGACATGCTTGAAGAAGGGAAAAGTAGTTATGTGGGGTTCGGGATTTAAAATACGTGGGTTGAGTTAGACCATAGTCAGCAAGGAACAGTTCCTTGCTCTATGGTTAGACAAGCTTAGGTTACCTCGGCTCGAATTTTTTCATGTGGTAATCTCTAAAAGATTAGGCTACCACATGAACAATTTCGAGCCGAGGTAACCTGTCCTTGTCTAAAAGATTACCACATGAAAAATTTCGAGCCGAAGTAACCTTGTCTTGGGTTGAGTGAAATGAACTTGTTATGATTCTTTGCATATAATGGGGCTTAATCAAGTAACCATCCTTCTAATCTGATTGTTGTTTTCGCTTTCAGGATGGAGTCGTATGACAGCGGCTTCTTGGAAAAGGTAAATTGCGGATCTGTTAAAACTCTTAATTGGAAGAAATTCCTGAAAGATTTTACTTTAATACCTGCACTTTCAACTCTTCAAGTCTTATGGACTTCATTAACAAAATTTAGGTTTTTTGTTATTTTATTCGTTTAGGTTGAACAAAGATGTTAAGGAAATTACCTCCTGGAATCAATAGATAATCCAATTTTAAGATATACTTCCCACTTGCACTTTTGTCGGAAATGTTGCATTTCTGAGATAAATGAATAATAAAACTACCGGTACTGCAGAGAGTAAGACAAAATCACAGCGAGTAAGCGCGACAATAGAGGCCGCTGCATGCAAGCGTACATGGTTCATCTTGTGCACCAGCTAAATGCAATTTTTGAAGAAGAAAATGTCATTTTTCTTTAGAAAAGCAACATTTGCGACAAAATTGCATGTGGAAACTGGAAAGTATATCTTAGAATTGGATTATCTGTTGATTCCAAGAGGTAATTTCCTTAAAATCTTTGTTCAACCTAAACGAAAAAAATACCTTTTTTTTATTCAGGCTAAAATAATATTTTCACAACAAAATTTAACTTTTTTAGCGAAAGATAAGCTGTATGAATGAAATAATGCAGGTTAAGTAAAATAGGAAATAATTCTGTTTACTGGCTGCCACTTATTCTCCTTATGACTTAATAACCATCAAAATATTTGAAAGGGAAGTGAATTGTGCAGTAACAAACATTCAACAATTTTCTTGAAAATACTGCCCTGTTCCATAGATTTAACACACGGCGTCTCAGTGGCAACCAGTGAACGGAATTCATACCAAAACAAATTCTGATCATCTTCTCAACTTTTACCGAAACATGAATTTTATAGTGGATAGTGTAATTTTGGAAAGAATTTACAAGTCGGACATCACATAAGCTTTCCTGCACTAAACCCATCGGACAACTGGGAATAATTCCCGGTATTTTTTCCCTTATACATTGAAAATACATTGCGTAAGCGCGACATAAGTTATTTTAAAGGAAAACAATTCTGATTAACTTCTCAACTCTTAACTATAATTCTCTTATTTAATCGACATAGGAACAATTAAAATTACCACAACAATAATTCAACAAAATGAGGCCATTTTGAATGATCATGGTTAGGGTTTTGGGAACCTTTTATTTATTTTATTAACAGCAATACTTTGTCTTTTCTCCTCAGGTTTTTGATCACTAGCCAAGGGTCCAGTTTAAATGTAAGTATCATATAGTCTCTATTGTAATTTTAAAGATGCATTGTTTGAGCTTGGAGCCAATTTTACCATGAATATCTGGGCATGCAATTCTTAGGTTGATGTTAATGATATAAATAGTACTGGAGTTTTATACATTCACCACCAAAGTAGGTACCTATATTGTTCTGTGTGGAGAGGCAATTTATGGTAAAATGCCTTGCCCAAAGGCACATCTACAACCTTTTGAATTAACCAAGGTATTGAGTACATGACACTCGACTGTTTGGATATCTAAATTTCATATTAAAATTGGCCCAGACATTTTTTTGTGTTTTTACTTGGTTTATTGATCATAAAAAGGCAAATCCTGGGTGTCCGTGCATGGTAATGAACCCCACGTATATTTTGAAGGAAAGAACTAACCTCCAAATTTAAATCTTGAGGCAAAAAGTAAAACTAAAACAAAATTGGAATATGTGGCCCTGCAGTGACATGAAAGAAACTTGGCTTGAGAGACAGTGATGAAAATCAATACCTGCATTTTCCGGAAACCATTAGTTTTTGATAATTTTAAAACTAATTAAGTTAGGAAAATAACTAAATTATTGGCCTTTTCGCAATTTCATTGCTTGAGAAATCAGTGGCAAAATCAGTGTACACAAATAAATTTACTGATAAATTTCTGGTGTCCTTTAATAGCGCATTTCATGTCTCTTGACATCTCAATGCGAACCACCTCAATATTGATACATAGATCGGCAAGTGGCGGCTAAGCCAGAGACATTGGGAAAATTCCCCTTCTCTTCCGAAAGAATGTTCTAGGATCTTTAAGATGCATTACACAATACTGGACCTAGGGCTTTACATCCCATCCACAGGATGGAGCAATTGGGGTAAAGTGCCTTGCTCAAGGGCACAAGTACCTCAAGTAGTCTGAAAACCACAACCTTCGGGTGTTTCCACCTGAAGTTTGTAAGTTAATGACCCAAACTGCCACGATACTTATAACTCATTCTGCAAATTACCTGCACTATGCTATTAAAGAAGAAAATATAGCAACGTATTTGTATCCGTATATCATCCTGAAACCTGTGCACATCAAGTTGAATTTGCGAAAAGGCTACATGAATACATACATCGTACAGACTTCACCTATACTCATCTGTGTCAAAAGTCGGAAGGTTCCATGTTGTGCATGGCCACAATTTTTATTCAGACATGCTGGTAAATGTACAGCACAAAATCAAATATGTTTGGCATGTAGATTAAACAAACTTTACTTATTGCATATGTGCGAAGGGAATGAATTTACTTGCTGAAGTGGTTTAAAATTGGAGTACAAACTGCATGTTACAACATGAACTGTCTGCCATTATAATACATGTATTCCAGCAAACATATCAACATTCACTGTCCTTATAGGTACCCATTTACTCCTGGGTGGAGAGAACCCACGTTTAGAACTAATCATTAGGGAGGTTTTCGCACCGTCACGGTTACCGATACGTCACGACTTTATGCGCGTCACCGTATATAGTACACATGTTTTCATATGCGTGAACAACGGTTATCGGCCTCCATACGCGTAGCATAAAAACGGATACCGGTTATCATGCAGATTTTTCGCTTTTTCCGTGATGGATTAATAAGTTTTATGCATTTTGTTTTTTTGTGATGTATCTTCCATGAATACCGATCGAATTTAATGAATCATTCCCACGTGAAAGTGAGGAAAATCTGCTGCAAACAAAGCCAAGCGCAGAGCATATTTAGCAGATGAATGTATGCACGTAATCACACAGTGCGAAACCCAGTTCAGCGAGCGCATCAAGGTGAACTGTTACCGTTATCCGGCCGTATTCGTCACCTTGCGAAACCTCTCTATTGTCTCAAATGCAATCCACGCCACATGAATTGACCTTTTCTTTTTTGTAGAAAATGAAATGTGTAACATGCAGTTTGTGCTCAAAACACGAGAATGGCTAAAAATTGTTTCTAAGCAAATTCTTAAATTTAGTTTGTTTTTTTTTATAGGGAAAAAACCCTTAATTCTTACCTATAAATTGATAATCATTGAAAAACCATAAACAAGTTTGTGTGCATTTTCAAAGTTGAACTAAATTAACCTGGTTTTATGAGGAAAGAATTCAGTACTCAATCATCAGAAAACCGGAGGATTGGCCAAAAAATGTAATTTTGTTTTTGAAAAATGTGTCTGACAGCTTGGGCTGAGTTTTTGTGATCATGACTAGAAATTGGCAGTGGATCCAGGCACTATCTGGGTAGTGCTTGAAATGTCCATAAGCCTAGAACCGCCACTGATTTCCAGTTATACTTGCAAAAACTTGACTCGGGCTGTGCAACATCCAACTCATTTTAGAATAAAATTTTGGGTTTTTCCTGATCAAATCTGCAAATTTTTTGCTGTAACATTTTACATTCTAATAAAACTAAACATGTGGAAATTTTCCTGTCAACCCATTTAGTGATCACGTAAACTGGACATGTTTAAATAAACCTATGTGTGTGACATTTTGAAGCATTTCCGGAAAGCCAAGTTTGACTGTCGATTTCTCTCTTTGCAAAAAAATTTTCCTTGAATTTTATATCATTGGAAAGCCCTGTTATTCCTCTTTACGATGTGTCATTTGTTATGATTAAGCAATTTGGGGATGTGCAGTACAGCTGAATACGGGGCGGGTGTAATGTCACAAAATGCATTGCTATTGTCAAAAAGTGCATTGACACATTCCCATCCTCAAAGCAAAAGGGGAATGCACGACAATAGCAGTGAATTTTGTGACATTTTACTTTCCACCCACCCCTGTATTCCGCTATACTACACATCCCCCAATCGATTAATCATAACAAATGACACATCACTGTAAAGAGGAATAACGGGGCTTTCCAATGATACAAATTTCAAGGGAAATGATTTAGTAACAAGAGAAAAATCGTCAGTCAAACTTGACTTTCCGAACTTTTTTTGAGGAGTTTAGCATGGTAGTCATCTACAGGGGGCACCTTATAATAGTACAGCATTTGTTTCAAATTTATCTGAAAGTTCCTTTTTACAGGGGGAAAATGTATGTTACGTGTGTGACGTCAGAAATGTCACAGAAATGTTTTCCCTGTAAAAAGAAATTTTCAAGTAAATTTGAGACAAATGCTGTATTATTATATAAGGTGACCCCTTCCATGCTATATTAATGCAAAAGTATTCACCAACAGGAAATTTATTGAACATAATACAGTTCAAAAAGCTACACATGATTTCCAGCTAAAAAGTACTTTTTGTACGACGGGTAAATTGTTTTAGGCAAATGGAATAAGTTATGAGAAATTTAACTCAAAAATCATTTTGTTTTGGTATGAAATGCATTGTAAATTGTGTTGATCTGAAATTAATTTTTGTAATTTTCGTTTTCAGAAATGGGAGCTCATGAGGCTGCAAGCAGGGTTGTAGTCAAGTCCACCACAAGTCCCTGGGTCTTAATTCAAGTCACAGGCTACTCAAATGAACTCCAACAAAGGCATTCGTTTGTGCATGCTCATCCTTTGCTTCTGGACGTTTGACGGACTCGACTACAACCTCGGTTCCAGACGGAATAGTTTTTAAATCTTTTCGCGCCGTGGTACGTCGTAATCTGGAAAAAATTGCCGATGATATTTTTAGTCAATTGGGTATGTAGACAGAAAACTTGAGAAAGTCAATTTTCTCGTCATGTTGTCACTAACAATATGTAACTTAATTGTGATTTACCAAGTTACAAATGTTGTGTTTTACTGATTTGTTTCTTGAAATTGCAGTTATCGTTTGTAATTATATTTTCTTGTTTTACAGTGATTGTATTTCTTTGTAAACCATTTTTATTAATTTTTTCTTTAACAGGTAGAGGAGGGAAACCTCCACTTCAATATGTTAGAAAATCGGACAGGGGGCAACCCCTGTTCGATTTTCAAATTTAAATTATGGACCACCGTGCCCTGGACTATCTGTAAAGACAATAGCAATTAGCACCTTGCATAAATTAAGTTAATGAACATTTTACTTGAATATATTACTTGGTTTACTTATTGGAGTACAGAATAAAATGAGACTTGTTTACAAATGAAACTTTTGTTGTCAGTGACTTTTATTTTGACTTTGGAAGTTACTTTAACTATATAACACTATTTAAATAAGATTGTTTACAAACATTACTATATTTGTTAAAGTACATTTAACAATGCTACAAGAGAAATAAATACAATTGGTTGTTGCTAAATGAAGACAAGAATATTAAGTACAAGTCAATGTTTACAAACTGTTAGTCATTTTTTGAGAAAATAATTTGAGCAAGTTTTGGTTTGTTTACAAACTGATAGTCATTTTCGAGACACTGAAGAGTTGTGTGCTTAGGGATGGATAGAAGATTCAATGTTTACAAACTGTTAATCAATTTTTGGAGAGAGGCTTGAACAAATTTAGGACAGCTTGTTTGTTTACAAGCTGTTAGTCATTTTTTTGAGACATTGAAGAGTTGTGTGCTTAGGGACTGATAGATGGAAGGTTCAGTTGAGTTGATTCAATGTTTACAAACTGTTTTTGGAGAGAGGCTTGGACAGCAGAGCTTCTTGTTGGAAAGTTGGTTTTTTTTGGGAACTCTGTGGCAGAAGGTTCAATCATCCTGATTTCTTCAACTTGTGTCTGCGGGGGAAAAGTAAAAGGTTTTTAAACAGTATAGTAAATCTACAGATGGCACAAATGCAACATTTCCATAATTGTTGAATCAGATAATGTTTTTCTATGCTGTAAACTCAGGCATGCAACTGTGTTACAAGGGAAATGCAAACAAATCTCCGACTTTGTACAGTGTTTTTTTTAATTTCCGATGGTGCAGATGAGGAAAAGTTGCATGCCTGTAAACTGCAACTCCTGAAGGCCCAATGGTCATTTTTCGAAAACTGGAGATACTTTATACAGTAAAGAGGGCATTTTGGCAATACAGACCATATTTTCGAGAAAATACCTTTGTCTGGTCTCAAAATAAAAGAAATAAGTTTCAGTTGTTCTGAAGAGATAACTTAGGCCCAAAAAGGGTTACAAATAGTGTGACAACATGCCTTTCTAAAAACCCTGTGATCAAATTTCCAATATACGCTCGTAACCGGGACGGACACTTGTGTTACATTTTAGGCCGTCCCAGTTACGAGTGTATATTGGAAATTGGTATACAGGGTTTTTAGAAAGGCATGTTGTCACACTATTTGTAACCCTTTTTGGGCCCAAGTTATCTCTTCAGAACAACTGAAACTTATTTCTTTTATTTTGAGACCAGACAAAGGTATTTTCTGGAAAATATGGTATGTGTTGCCAAAATTCCCCCCTTACCGTGGAAAATGCCAGTATATTGGGGCTCACCGTGGGTCAATCTTGGCCACTCTGAAGACGATGCAGTGAGGTCTGCCAAAACAGATCTTGAAAATATTCAGCTCCTGGTCGACATCGCTTGGCACACACGTCTTTGTCACCTGTCACAAATTAAGAAAACATAACGACTACGTTATAAAATGCTGCAAGTTTAGAGAAAATTAAAAGTTGATGAATTTTTCAATTTGGCTGGAAAAATGAAGACACGTTAGGTTGCTTACAAAGATTCACATCTGATTTGTTTAAAATCATGGATTGCCTCACGCATGGTGGAGTTTACAAATAAACTGCTTTGGAGAAATTAACGTGAAGTGTAGAGCAATTAAAATGCAAGATGAGAGGCATTTCTGCAAATATTTGAATGTGTAGTGGAATCTTCCCTAATGAGTGTTCACTGTATAAACTGCAGGCTACATTCACAATCAGAGTTGATTGGGATGGTAGAGACGACCCTACCGGGGTACATCAGTATGGATTTTCAGCAAAGACAAAAAAGATTCAAAATTTAACTTTGAAACGTACCAAAACAGGTTGGAAACGGGCAAAAATTGTTTTCCTGATAATTTCTGAGACATTTTTTAAAAAGTCATATATTTTTTTATGCCGATTTGTGCAAATAACTGCTGATTTAAAAAAAAAAAATTTGTCATAAAATTGACCCAAAATGGATTTGCAGTAAAGATGAACAGAACAATGGACTGTGACTTACTGATACTGTAGGTCAACACTGGCCAGATTTCTTCTCCCAGCAAATCTCAACATGATGGGTGGTGCATATGAACAGTAGCCACATACTAAAAGGGAAAGAAAATATATAAGTAAAGTTAACAAAGTTACGGTACTTACAAATCAGAGCTACATGTAAGACTTCAAACCAAATATCTAACACTAAAGTGGAAAATGTGTGAATGAACTTAATGCATTTTATGAAAGCAGAGTTGATCCAAACAAAAGATGGTTTATTTTAGCTAGTTCATCCACACTGGTACAACCGCAGAAATGCTATCATCTAACTAAATATGACGGTGCCAAATCGGTGCCAAAACAGACAACAGGCCCGAAAATGTTATGGAGTTTGAGCGGAATTTGCTCAAAGATGTTTTAGTAATTAAAAAAGAAAATACAAAAATGTGCCTTACAAAAGTGCTTAAAAGATCTGCTCGGCTGTGGGTTCGAGTCCCACCCAAGCACTGGTTTTTAATGATTCAAACTGACAGTCCGACACCAGCTCACTGAGTGGGCGAGTGGTTAAGACAACTGCTCTACAATGCAGAAGGCTGTGGGTTCGAGTCCCACCCAAGCACAAGGTTCTAACATAGTTCTTGGGAAAGCGCTGAGCACATAGCAAAAATAAATATCCTCAAAAAGGGGCAAGGGATTAGTTGTGATGCCAACTGCTCCACGATTCAAATAGACCCTTTTGCACCAATGCACTAAGTAGTTGAATAATTTGAGACAACTGCTCTAGGTTCAAGTCCCACCCAACCACATTTTGATGTTTTTAGCAGTTCTTATAAATTTGACCAAGAAAGGGCAGTTGTGATACCAACTGCTCCATGATTCAGACTGGCCCTTTGATACCAGCGCACTGAGTGGTCAAGTGGTTGAGGCAACTGCTCTAGATTAGTTGTGATACCAACTTCCATGATTCAAATTGGCCCTTTGACACCTGCGTAATGATTGGTTGAAAGGTTAAAAACAACTGCTCTAGAATTCAGAAGGTTGTGGGTTCAGGTCCACCCAAGCACAGGTTTTAACAGAGTTCTTGGGAAAGCTCCGAGCATAAAGTGCTGATAAATTGCATCAGAAAAGGGCAGGGGATTAGTTATGAAACCAACTGGCTCTTTGAGACCAGTACACTCAGTGGTCGAATGCGTGAGGCAACTGTTCTAGGTTCCAGTCCCAACTGCTCCATGATTTGAACCAGCACACCGAGTGGTCAAGTCAACTGTTGTAGTAGAATGTAGGAGAATGAGGATATGGGTTCGAGTCCCACCCAAGCACATTTTGATATTTTTAATTGTTCTTATAAATGTCGGAAAAGGGCAAGGGATTAGTTTTGATACTAAATGTTGCAAGAATCAAACAGGCCCTTTGACACCAGCACACCAAGAGGTTGAGTAGTTAAGGCAACTGCTTCAGAATGCAGAAGGTTGTGGGTTCGAATCCCACCCAAGCACAAATTGTTAACATAATGATAGTTCTTGGGAAAGCACTGAGCAAAAGTGCTGTAAGATTATATTGGGAAAGAGCAAGCTATTCCTAATGTAGAGAAGTAGTAACAAGCTGATGATTACAATACCTAAAAGCTGCTCACGGTGACAAATGAATTCCAACAAGAGAGAGACATGTATGTGGAGTCCAATAGTCCAGGTGAGGCCAAGCATGGGCAGCAACACAAGGGAGCTTCATAAATTGGTCCTGTTAAAAGGAAATCAAATGAAATGCATGAGTATGTAAAGTTTACTTAATTACTCTGTTGTGAATGTGGGTGGGTCTTTAAAGCCTAGCGTACATCCACACTGCAACTGGAAGCAACTAGTGGCAACTGGTGTTTCCGGCAACTGGAAGCAACTCGCGGCAACTGGGAGCAACTGATCAGTTGCTCAAAAAGGTTGATGTGCTCGTACTTGCAACTACTGGCAACTGGAGTTGCCGCGAGTTGCTCATGTTCTACCTTCTGGCAACTGTAGTTGTACCCAGTTGCGGTCAGTTGCGTCAATGTACATGCACGCGTAGTTGCAACTAGTTGCTGTCAGTTGCACGCGTGTGTCTGAATACGTGCGCACACATCGACAGCAACAGTTGCTTCCAGTTGAAAGGTCAATGTACTGTAGGCTTTACCAATTTGCCGTGTCGATGTGTGCGCTTTGAAAACTGGATGTTCCCAGTTGCACACATCGACAGCAACTGATGGTCGAGTTGCTTCCAGTTGCAATGTCGATGGACGCTAGGCTTAACAGTGTTCAACAGAAAAACCAACTTTTTAAGTAACAGAAATGAGGAAAACATACTGACAAATTTGTTTGATGGTGCTCATCCCACAAATTATGTTCATAACGAACGGGACAAACTGTTAGAGAAATGAACAGGCTTTCCAATGATATCATAGCACACAATGCTAGAAATACAGTAACTTTTTAGACCCCCCCCCCCCCCCCCCTGTACGCATGGCGTACACAGTGGCTCCAACCTCTTCACCCCTGTACGCATACGCATTCCATATACCTCAGCATTAGTAAGCATTGGTAAATGGTTCAGTACTACATGTATAGTGCTATACTACTAACGATTCGCATGTCGCCTCCAAAATCTGAAATAATGAGATTGTTTTTGCATTTTTGTTTACACATACCGGTAAAATGACATCAAGCATCAGAAACTGCAGATTTAATGGGAAAAACCTAAATTGAGGAGTGAAAAAAATGTGAGATGAGTGACAAAAATGTGTGGCCTGTCTAATATGTACATACGCATTGGCTTGGACCCTCCCCCCTGCCACCCTGTACGCAATGTCAACAACCCCCTCCCCCCTCCTTTATGGACGGCCCCTAACAGAGACATGATGATCAACAAAACAAAGTTTGCAAAAATCTTTTGTAGCTTTTTGGCTGGAAGTAAATGTTTTTGGACTCTTGAGCCACTGTAAGTAACATGCCGTAGTAGAAACAAACATGGTATGGAAATATGGTATGTAAATGAGCAATTTTAAAAATAAAATTTTGATAAGGATAGTACACCTGGTGTCAGTATTAACAGTATTAACTCATTTCATTCAATGCATTGGGGCATTCTGGGTAGCATCATGATGAAACCATGGCCACTATGTGACTTCTAAAAAATAAAACTGGAACTCAGTTTCAGGGGTATACACCATGCATGAATAAACATGAGAAAATATTGGGGCATTCTGGGTAGCATCATGATAAAACCATGGCCATGATGTGACTTCCAAAAAACAAAACTGGAACTCAGTTTCAGGGGTATACACCATGCATGAATAAACATGAGAAAATATTGGGGCATTCTGGGTAACATCATGATGAAACCATGGCCATGATGTGACTTCCAAAAAACAAAACTGGAACTCAGTTTCAGAGGGACACCATGCATGAATAAACATGAGAAAATATTGGGGCATCCTGGGTAACATCATGATGAAACCATGGCCATGATGTGACTTCCAAAAAACAAAACTGGAACTCAGTTTCAGAGGGACACCATGCATGAATAAACATGAGGAAATATTGGGGCATTCTGGGTAACATCATGATGAAACCATGGCCATGATGTGACTTCTAAAAAACAAAACTGGAACTCCGCTTCAGGGGAACACCATACATGAGCAAGGGCAAAATAGTAAAATTAGCATGCTGCAGTGACATGTAAATAAGTAGCAGATTTGCATAATTTTGATTAAGGCAAGAACAGTACATCAATTAAGCATTTATTTGCATAAATTTGAATACGAACAATTGAATATTACACAAACTATTAAAGTTAAATGCCTGCTGCAAGATAGACTACTCTATCAGGGGCTGACCTCCGTAGAAATTCAAGGTGCCATTTTAGTAAGCAAACTACCGGTAGATGCGCCTCATGTCCATTTGACATGACTCTCACGGTTGCTGATTTTTTTCTCATCCCATAGTTTGGTTGTTTCATTTCAATGGTGATTAGGTACCATACCAAATATTGTGTTTGTTACTTTGCTCAGTTGCGGTCCCATGCAACAATTGGGTTCTTGAGGAAAACCTGAGGGAGTATACCACTGTGCCTTATAGCTCAGATGGTAGAGCGTCTGCCGTGTAGCTCATCTGTCTGGTGAGTCAGAGGTCTTGGGGAAAACCTGAGGGAGTATACCACTGTGCCTTATAGCTCAGATGGTAGACCGTCTGCCCTGTACATGTGGCTCATCTGTCTGGTGAGTCAGAGGTCTTGGGGAAAACCTGAGGGAGTATACCACTTTGCCTTATAGTTCAGCTGGTAGAGCATCTGCCTGGTGTGTCATAGGTCTTGGGAAAAATCTGAGGGTGTACATGTATACTACTGTGCCTTATAGCTCAGCTGGTGGAGCATCTGCCCGGTGTGTCAGAGGTCTTGGGGGAAAACCTGAGGGAGTATACCACTGTGCCTTATAGCTCAGCTGGTGGAGCGTCTGCCCGGTGTGTCAGAGGTCTTGGGGAAAACCTGCCAGAGTATACCACTGTGCCTTATAGCTCAGCTGGTGGAGCATCTGCCCGGTGTGTCAGGTCTTGGGGGAAACCTGAGGGAGTATACCACTGTGCCTTATAGCTCAGCTGGTGGAGCGTCTGCCCGGTGTGTCAGAGGTCTTGGGGAAAACCTGAGGGAGTATACCACTGTGCCTCATAGCTCAGCTGGTAGAGCATCTGCCTGGTGTGTCAGAGGTCTTGGGGAAAACCTGAGGGAGTATACATGTACCACTGTGCCTTATAGCTCAGCTGGTAGAGCGTCTGCCCAGTGTGTCAGAGGTCTTGGGGAAAATCTGAGGGTGTATACATGTACTACTGTGCCTTATAGCTCAGCTGGTAGAACATCTGCCTGGTGTGTCAGAGGTCTTAAGGAAAATCTGAGGGTGTATACATGTACTACTGTGCCTTATAGCTCAGCTGGTAGAGTATCTGCCCGGTGTGTCAGAGGCCTTATAGGTCAGCTGGTAGAGTATCTGCTCGGTGTGTCAGAGGTCTTGGGGAAAATCTGAGGGAGTATACCACTGTGCCTTATAGCTCGGCTGGTAGAGTATCTGCCCGGTGTGTCAGAGGCCTTATAGGTAAGCTGGTAGAGTTTCTGCCCGGTGTGTCAGAGGTCTTGGGGAAAACCTGAGGGAGTATACCACTGTGCCTTATAGCTCAGCTGGTAGAGCATCTGCCCGGTGTGTCAGAGGTCTTGGGGAAAATCTGAGGGTGTATACATGTACTACTGTGCCTTATAGCTCAGGTGGTAGAGCGTCTGCCCAGTGTGTCAGAGGTCTTGGGGAAAATCTGAGGGTGTATACATGTACTACTGTGCCTTATAGCTCAGCTGGTAGAGCATCTGCCTGGTGTGTCAGAGGTCTTAAGGAAAATCTGAGGGTGTATACATGTACTACTGTGCCTTATAGCTCAGCTGGTAGAGTATCTGCCCGGTGTGTCAGAGGCCTTATAGGTCAGCTGGTAGAGTACAGTCTGCCCGGTGTGTCAGAGGTCTTGGGGAAAATCTGAGGGAGTATACCACTGTGCCTTATAGCTCGGCTGGTAGAGTATCTGCCCGGTGTGTCAGAGGTCTTGGAGAAAATCTGAGGGAGTATACCACTGTGCCTTATAGCTCAGCTGGTAGAGCATCTGCCCGGTGTGTCAGAGGTCTTGGGGAAAACCTGAGGGAGTATACCACTGTGCCTTATAGCTCAGCTGGTGGAGCGTCTGCCCGGTGTGTCAGAGGTCTTAGGGAAAACCCGAGGGAGTATACCACTGTGCCTTATAGCTCAGCTGGTAGAGCATCTTCCCGGTGTGTCAGAGGTCTTGGGGAAAACCTGAGGGAGTATACCACTGTGCCTTATAGCTCAGCTGGTAGAGCATCTGCCTGGTGTGTCAGAGGTCTTGGGGAAAATCTGAGGGTGTATACATGTACCACTGTGCCTTATAGCTCAGCTGGTAGAGCGTCTGCCCAGTGTGTCAGAGGTCTTGGGAAAAATCTGAGGGTGTATACATGTACTACTGTGCCTTATAGCTCAGCTGGTAGAGCATCTGCCTGGTGTGTCAGAGGTCTTAAGGAAAATCTGAGGGTGTATACATGTACTACTGTGCCTTATAGCTCAGCTGGTAGAGTATCTGCCCGGTGTGTCAGAGGCCTTATAGGTCAGCTGGTAGAGTATCTGCCCGGTGTGTCAGAGGTCTTGGGGAAAATCTGAGGGAGTATACCACTGTGCCTTATAGCTCAGCTGGTAGAGCATCTGCCCGGTGTGTCAGAGGTCTTGGGGAAAATCTGAGGGTGTATACATGTACTACTGTGCCTTATAGCTCAGGTGGTAGAGCGTCTGCCCAGTGTGTCAGAGGTCTTGGGGAAAATCTGAGGGTGTATACATGTACTACTGTGCCTTATAGCTCAGCTGGTAGAGCATCTGCCTGGTGTGTCAGAGGTCTTAAGGAAAATCTGAGGGTGTATACATGTACTACTGTGCCTTATAGCTCAGCTGGTAGAGTATCTGCCCGGTGTGTCAGAGGCCTTATAGGTCAGCTGGTAGAGTACAGTCTGCCCGGTGTGTCAGAGGTCTTGGGGAAAATCTGAGGGAGTATACCACTGTGCCTTATAGCTCGGCTGGTAGAGTATCTGCCCGGTGTGTCAGAGGTCTTGGAGAAAATCTGAGGGAGTATACCACTGTGCCTTATAGCTCAGCTGGTAGAGCATCTGCCCGGTGTGTCAGAGGTCTTGGGGAAAACCTGAGGGAGTATACCACTGTGCCTTATAGCTCAGCTGGTGGAGCGTCTGCCCGGTGTGTCAGAGGTCTTAGGGAAAACCCGAGGGAGTATACCACTGTGCCTTATAGCTCAGCTGGTAGAGCATCTTCCCGGTGTGTCAGAGGTCTTGGGGAAAACCTGAGGGAGTATACCACTGTGCCTTATAGCTCAGCTGGTAGAGCATCTGCCTGGTGTGTCAGAGGTCTTGGGGAAAATCTGAGGGTGTATACATGTACCACTGTGCCTTATAGCTCAGCTGGTAGAGCGTCTGCCCAGTGTGTCAGAGGTCTTGGGAAAAATCTGAGGGTGTATACATGTACTACTGTGCCTTATAGCTCAGCTGGTAGAGCATCTGCCTGGTGTGTCAGAGGTCTTAAGGAAAATCTGAGGGTGTATACATGTACTACTGTGCCTTATAGCTCAGCTGGTAGAGTATCTGCCCGGTGTGTCAGAGGCCTTATAGGTCAGCTGGTAGAGTATCTGCCCGGTGTGTCAGAGGTCTTGGGGAAAATCTGAGGGAGTATACCACTGTGCCTTATAGCTCGGCTGGTAGAGTATCTGCCCGGTGTGTCAGAGGCCTTATAGGTAAGCTGGTAGAGTATCTGCCCGGTGTGTCAGAGGTCTTGGGGAAAATCTGAGGGAGTATACCACTTTGCCTTATAGCTTAGCTGGTAGAGCATCTGCCCGGTGTGTCAGAGGTCTTGGGGAAAACCTGAGGGAGTATACCACTGTGCCTTATAGCTCAGCTGGTGGAGCGTCTGCCCGGTGTGTCAGAGGTCTTAGGGAAAACCCGAGGGAGTATACCACTGTGCCTTATAGCTCAGCTGGTAGAGCATCTGCGCGGTGTGTCAGAGGTCTTGGGGAAAACCTGAGGGTGTATACATGTACATTGTGTACTACTGTGCCTTATAGCTCAGCGGGTAGAGCATCTGCCTGGTGTGTAAAAGGTCTTAAGGAAAATATGAGGGAGTATACCACTGTGCCTTATAGCTCAGCTGGTAGAGCGTCTCCCTGGTGTGTAAAAGGTCTTAAGGAAAATATGAGGGAGTATACCACTGTGCCTTATAGCTCAGCTGGTAGAGCGTCTGTCTGGTGAGTTAGAGGTCTTGGGAAAAATCTGAGGGAGTATACCACTGTGCCTTATAGCTCAGCTGGTAGAGTATCTGCCCGGTGTGTCAGAGGTCTTGGGCAAAATCTGAGGGAGTATACCACTTTGCCTTATAGCTCAGCTGGTAGAGCATCTGCCTGGTGTGTCAGAGGTCTTGGGGAAAACCTGACGGAGTATACAACTGTGCCTTATAGCTCAGCTGGTAGAGCATCTGCCTGGTGTGTCATAGGTCTTGGGGGAAACCTGAGGGAGTATACTACTGTGCCTTATAGCTCAGCAGCTGGTGGAGTGTCTGTCTGGTGAGTCAGAGGTCTTGGGGAAAATCTGAGGGAGTATACCACTGTGCCTTATAGCTCAGATGATAGAGCTTCTGCCCAGTGAGTCACAGGTGTCAGGTTGGAATCCCGATAAAGCCCTTACGACTTTTCTCTCATCCCAAGTGTGGATGCCGCTGTAACTATTCGCCGCGACACAGATTACACTACGAGAGGCATGTCAAACAGACACAAGGCGCGTCTCGTTTGCTTATTACTAAAATGGTACCTTTACATACTTCACTTTATTGAATTGATTTCGCATGGGTGGGCTATCTTGCACTTTTGCTGCTACAGTATATCATCTTTGAGGAAGCCCTACCCATGCATGCCTATAAGCGGAAGCTAGACAAGTTTTAATACAGTGGAAAGTCACCATAAGTGGGCATCGTATCTGAACCATACAAGTGTTTGTTTTGGTGGCGTTTGACGCGAACAAATGATTGGGAGCCATGAGCGATGTTCACTGTAGCTGAATGTTCTTTTTGGTGTTCATTATAGCGAATTTCCACTGTAATAAAATTGGAATGATGGCCAAAAACTCACCTTTCCTGTGTTTTCAGTATCCATGGCAACACGTCCATTTTTGTAGTGTGTAATATGAAGCCCCACAGTCTGTGGGCTCCATCTCCAATCTGTGAATACATAATGAACAAAAATTAGCAACTGTGACAGAAATGCAACCAATCCAGGCTTTGACATTAACCAAAGTCACCAAGGCCAATGGCCTCATGCCCTGCTGAGTTGGCCCCGATGCCCCTTCAAGATACACTTTCTGAAGCCAACTTGGCCATCATGCCCTATTGAGCTCGTGCCAATGACGTCATTTTGGGAGTAAAACAATGCTGCGTCGTTGTGGAAGCAATGTGCGTGCGCGTTGTGTGTGTCCATAGCGCGCGTAACGCGCTATGATGAGGCTCCCATTGGTGAACTAAACCACGTTACGCCCACCAGAGACACACACAACGCGCACGCACATTGCTTCCACAATGACTCCGCATTATTTGACTCCCAAAATGGCATATTCGCACGTGTTCGAAAGGGTTCAATCCCAGGCTTTGACATTAACCAAGGCTACCAAAGCCAATGGCCTTATACCCTGCTGAGTTGGCCTCATGCCCTGCCGAGTTGGCCTCGATGCCCCTTCAAGATATACACTTTCTGAGGCCAACTTGGCCAGCATACCCTATCCCAGGCCTTGACATTAACCAAGGCTACCAAGGCCAATGGCCTTATGCCCTGCTGAGTTGGCCCCGATGCCCCTTCAAAGTACACACTTTCTGTAAAGCTATACTTTCTGATAAGCTGATAGCAAAAAAAGGACATGTCAAATTGACTTCTCGTGCTCCTTGATCCTGTTTTGCATCTTCCATTTTTATGCGCAAGTTAATTTTAGCTTTGTTTAGCTACAATTTTCATTTTATCTACAATTTTATGAGTGTCTACTTTTTCTGATACACCCTGTATAACTTCAAATGTTGATAACTTAATATATCTTCAAGCAAACTTGATTGGTGGATCCATGGCAACCAACAGTGTGATAATGTTTCATAATACTCTTCCGATTCTCATATTGCACTCTGCGTACCGGTAATGCACTGGTATTCCAAGATAACTGTGTCCCTACGCATATGCGCGGAGTACATGTAGTACTTGCAGAGTGCGCGTGTTATTAGTGCGTCAATTTTGCTTGAAGATAATATTAGTTATCCCGCGAGCACGAGTGGAATACGGCATTATCATGATTATGTAGAAACGTGACAGTCAGACGTCACGTGACCACAATCGTGTGACTAACTATGTTCCTTTTTTTGTCTGTCGCCTGAGGTGTATGATTTTTAAACATCTATATCTGGGAGGTTTTAATTTTGTCCAAAAATTAGTTAGTCGTACATTATTACATAATGGAACTATTGGCACTCCGTAGGATTGGACAAATTCGTAAATATTTAAATCAACCCACGGTGGAGAAATTGGTATATGCCTTCATTACCTCACGCTTGGATTATTGTAACAGTTTGTTTTATGGTTTGCCAGACCGGGAGATAGCTAAATTGCAGCAGGTTCAAAATGCGGCCGCTAGAATGGTTGTAAGGGCGAAAAAGCACTCTCATCAGTGAACGATTTCCCCTGTATCGCATCGCAAAATGCGACGCGTTTTTGACAATCTGCGACGCACTTTTCAAAGGATCGTACCGTGATTTTCATGATCGTTGTTTCGTAATTTTTTTTCGTGCATCCAGGCATGAAGGAATGATCACAGCGATCGTGTTTTGGTTGATCGTCATTTTTGTGGAAAACATCGTCCACTCTCATGGACAAAGTGTAAAAATGTGTTGGAGAAATAAGGAAATTTCGAAAGTGGAACGACCGCCAGCTACCGACAATGACTGGCCGTGTCGAGCCTGCACTTATTGGCTCTGCATGCAGCGCCCGAGCGACGAGCGGGGCGGGGATAGACCGGGGCGGGAACCCGGAAGACTGAGGCCTATGGCCTAAGCAATGGGCGCAGTATGGGAAAGAATTGAGTAAATGTAGTTGATCATGGCTTCAGACTTTGTGTGCAAAACACGAGGCAGACTGAAAAATTGTTTTTGGAAATGTTTCCTCACAAAATATTAAAATTTTCCCACTCAAAAATTTGGAGTTTTTTTCATCAAATCTGCACTCGCCGATGCTTTAGGCCTAGTTTTTAAAAAAGAAACATTCTGATGAGCTTCTCAAGAGTCTTACTCTTACTGTGCAGCCTGCAAGTATTAACAATCCTTTTTCCAGTTTTAATGTGCTATTCAGAGACTACATGTACTGAAATAAAACATGTGGTAATTCGGGTAATCTTTCATTAAATTTAAAATGTGAATATTAACAACATTGTTGTGGTCTTTAAAATAACTCGCAAAAGAAGCCTTTGTATGCAGCGTTTAATCATCTATTTTGAATTTGCTATACAAAAATACTGGATTGCTAAACAAAATTTACAAATTGCTACGCAAAAAAAAATTGCATAGCAAATCTGCTATACAATATTTCAGAACGAAATCGTTCACTGCTCATATAACACCGGTCCTCAGACATTTGCATTGGTTGTCAGTCCGAAAGCGAATTTCATTTAAGATTTTGTTATTGACATACAAGGCCCTCAATGGGTTAGCACCGGGTTATCTTGCTGAATTATTGTCAAATTACGTGCCATCACGCACTCTAAGGTCATGCAATAAGCATCTACTGACAGTAGTCAAAACATCAACATCATACGGTGATAGGTCATTTTCAGCGGCTGCTCCCAAACTTTGGAATGAGCTCCCATTGTCTGTTAGATGTGCACAGTCTTTAAATGAATTTAAATCATCACTGAAAACTTATCTTTTTAGATGTAATTAGCTGTTAGGTTTAATAACAAAACATTTTTATTGGGTAATCTGTGAATTTTTTTGTACAGCGCCTTGAGATGTCTATGGACATATAATGCGCTATATAAGCACCGTTTTATTATTATTATTATTATAGCCTGATACCCAAAATCTTGGAATCGTCCAGATTGTACCGTTACATTGTTTTAAATTGTTATAAATTTAAATAAAGAAATTTATATTGATAAAATTCTCACTTTGTCTGTTTTGTTAGTTCGCTTTATTTGTATTTCTTCTTTCAAACAAACAAATAAGAAAGAAACAACCTGCAGTAAAACCCCCGTTGATCATTTTAAATTTAATTTGCTTAAGGGCGGTCCGGTTGGCGTAGTGGTTCTTTCCTCGCCTTTCCTCTGGCGTACCCGTTTCGAATCCTGGGCGTGTATGTGGATTGGGTTAGCAGTCCCTATAGTATGACGAGCATCTTTAAAGAATTGTAGAGTATATATTTACAAATACAAAAAAAATTTGTGCTCATCTTTAAAGAATTGAGAAGTTTATTATGGCTTCAGAACTCGTGTACAAACAGACTGGACAATTTCTAAGTGTTTCCTCACAAAATCTTAAACTATTCTCACCCAAACTATTGGTTTTTCCCATCAAATCTGCACATGTTAACCCTTTTAACGATGCTTAATAAGTCAACAGGGTCAGCTTCTCAACTCTTACCGATAGGTATACAGTATCAGTACAAGTAGCCCCGCGAGCAGTGCTTCGGGTGGGAAAACCCTCAGCCCTGTCGTCTAATATACCCAAAATCTGTGGCAAACTCACGCAAATGAAATTTGTCCAATGGCTCTGATATTTGCTCAATAGGTGCACTCACCCCAGTTTATAAATATTCCGAAGAGTACGCATCGATCCGATGTCTAGTTTCGGTGAAATCGTGGGGAAAGTTTGAGACCTTTCGTGCGATGAAATACCTTCTCTTTGACCAAAAATCAAATATGCGCATGCGCGAGAGCGGAGAGGTCAACACAATCTAGACTGGTTCGCTGTCCTCATATTTACTTCCCTTCATATCTTACGACGAAGGGAAGTAAATTGAGGATGTGGAACCAGTCTAGTGTTGACCTCTCCGCTCTCGAGCATGCGCATATTTGATTTTTGGTCAAAGAGAAGGTATTTCATCGCACGAAAGGTCTCAAACTTTCCCCACGATTTCACCGAAACTAGACATCGGATCGATGCGTACTCTTCGGAATATTTATAAACTGGGGTGAGTGCACCTATTGAGCAAATATCAGAGCCATGGGACAAATTTCATTTGCGTGAGTTTGCCACAGATTTTGGGTATATTAGACGACAGGGCTGAGGGTTTTCCCACCCGAAGCACTGCTCGCGGGGCTACAGTACAAGGTGCATAACATTACCTAACTATAGGCGTATAGCCACTCGGCGGCGAAGCTGCACAGCCACGAATTTCGCACAGCCACAGGGCGCCGACGCACCATGCGCCGACGTTGTTCACAAAGATTCATGACGAAATTTATTGACGCAAGCAAAATCGATCTTGCCAACTGGCTTCGGCGCCCCTCAGTTTGGCGTGAACAGACGAGCAGGCGAACATCTCGTTCCAAAAAGCAGGCCACGGAATCCCCAAATTTGGCACAAAACGTGTCTTTGTTGTTCATTGTTTTTGCTCGTAAGGCCATTTCGACATTTTCGCGGCCATTTTGAAGGAGGTGCAAAGAGCGCCCTCAAGCGACGCATGTGCGTGCACAAAACATATCTAAGGCGGCTTCGCGCACTGGATACAACTTCGCAATTAATTTGTTGACTAATTAAATCGATGGCTTTGACTATAAAGCTGGTTGATTGTGATTCTATATGAGTTGTTCTTATGCTTCAGTTAAAAAATCTAAATTAAAAGTGCCTTCTTGTCTGAATAAATCGCATTTTAAGACCCCTTCTTATTTCCCAATTTCTCTAAGATTAAGGCGGCTTGATTCCGGCACTGGATACAACTTCACAATTAATTTGTTTGACTAATTAAATCGATTGCTATGGCGATAAAGCTGATTTATGATAATTCTACATGTCTTGAATATTTCTTATATTACAGCTGAAAAATCGTAACAAAAAGTGCCTACTTGTCTGAATAAATCGATTCTAAGACCCCTTCTTATTTCATAATTTCTCTAAGCTAGAAGGCGGCTTAATTCGCGCACTAGATACAACTTCGCAATTAATTTTTGTGACTAATTACGTCAACTTGGTCAAATCCGTAACCGAAGTTTGCAAGCTTGATAGACTGCTGCGTGAAATTGCACTTTAGTTTCTGTCATTTAATCTGCCAGACTGATTTATTTTTGGTACAGGCCTGTTGGGGCTGGTTTTCTTTGTATTTGTGCCAAATATCACGCAAATCCACCTGTGCAGTGGTGAGATTTTCCGCCCCAAAATATCACCAAAATCACATCACAATTTTTAAAGTTGCTGTCTATTTATTTTTATTGACGATTCCGCAAGTAAATTTGGCACATTTTAACAAGCATAAAACAGGAACTGCTTGATTAATTTTTGCAACAAAAGTATTTTTAATAGCTGTTGCCAACGTTTGCAAACGTTCGCGTATTTGGAACGCAGCCCAGCTATACACTAATCCGATAGTTGAAGTCCTCTCCTCGTACGTCCGCCATAACTGGGGGCCATCCAATATGACATGTATAATAGAATGTAATGTGGAATGCGAGTGAGCCAGTCTAGGGGACTGAGGACCAGTCTAGGCAAGATGGCCGACGCTGGCTTGTACACACACTCGCTGTTGAGTCGCTCCAGTGTGTAGAATTCAGTTTGACCGTTTAACCATCCATGGTTTAACCAAAGGAAATAAAAAATAAATGAAAAACCTGTTTTGCCAAACGTTTAAACGACACCCAATTTTAAAGAATTTAGTAGTTTTTAGAGGGTTATTTGTAGTGGCTCATCCTTCAGGAAAATGAAATAAATTTATGGGGTCGTTGTACAATTTTGAACAGATAAAGGTTCAATTATTATTTTGGGGGCCTAGGGGTATTCTGTACATTGCACATGCATCTATAAACACCAGCAACAATCTTTAGCGTCGGCAAAATGGTTAACAATTGCAAACCGGTTTCTGAATTAACCGTAAATTCCCACCCCTAGTTTCACAAACACTCAGGTCAACGAAAATAACCTTTGACCTGTGTCTAAATATAGGGTAGGCCTGAAACAATTTAAAAAGAAACAAATAAAAAAGAAACAAAATGATCTGTTGACGCACTGATATCCAATCTTCTGTTGCAAATATCCGTGTCAGAAAGCATTCCTGATCAGGGGACTTAAATAGCGCCCTCTGTTGATTTATTTAGTGAAGCCAGTAAGGAAAGCAATCCAACGGTCTCATTGTATAGCGCCCTCAATAGTTTGTGTATCTAATCACCAGACGACAGTTCATTCCCATGTCAATTTTGTTCCGAATCATTTGCCATTTTCCAGACTCCGTTTTTAAGCCTAAATTTCCACCAATTTCAGTAACCGGATGGGATAGAGAACCAACCTATCTTAACCGTAATTTATCCAAGATTATTCCTGTGCGTGAATCTTTAAAAACCACATTTGAGATAAACCACGTAGCACACTTGGAACACATCCATTAACCACACACTTGGAATCAACCTAATCCAAGGGAATCCTCAGTGCAGATCCATAGAAACCAATAATAATCCTAGCTGGTGGTGAGATCCAAACACCTGACTCCTTGTCCGTTTTTTCAATCCGTCAATTTGTTAAAGTTCGGGTGGAGATAAAGTCCTATACATGAACTTGCAAACTGTTTGTCCTGTAGGCTTATGATAAGGCTAGTTTTGTTATTGAACTTTCGTAAAGCACTTCAAGCACCTTTATCAGTTTTACTTTGGTTTTCTTTTCATAAAACCCGTTTTATGTTTCGTTCTAACCTAGCAATCATGTAAAATACCTCCCCAAAATACTAACCGTGGGGAAAAACAGGAAATTTGCAATCTCCAATTTGGATGTGGAAGCAAAAAGATTAGTGTAATCACTGCACTGCTTTATGGAACCGGATAAATTAGCTTACAAAACGTGTTTTTTACGATGAAAATATACGGATTGAGAGCGCCAAATTTCAGAATGGCAATGAAAATTGTCTCATGATATGGTATTAAAATCTAAATGCCCATATGAGGAAACCATTTGCGTCACGATATGTGGCAGAGGGTATATATACACCATCCCCGTCCATTGTTCCCCTATTGTGTCTCAAACATCCAAGGAATTTCAAAATAATTTCATTCAGTTTTTTAGGGGGCGTGCGTTGGTGTGTTAACGAAAGGGAAGTGTGTTGAGATATAGGGGCGTTAGGGGGAGTCCCTTTGCCACATATTGTGCTGGTTATAGACGAAGTGAATACATTATCCTATTGTTAGTGGCCTAGGCATGGCAATGGCTCTACACTAAAAAATAACCGTTTCCCTGTGCTTTTGCAATGGTGTTTTATCTGGCAGCCATGATGTTTGGAGCCAATTACCATGGCAAACACGTCACACTTCGGCACTCCATATAGGAACGAGGAGCTCAAACGTGTAATCTGGACACGCTCCTTTAAATAGCATCCAAATTGGTCTTGTTGGGGTAATATGTCTTTTTCGTCGCCATACCAGACAAATTGGGAGATTTTTTAGAAGAAACTCCAAATCTGCAAGAGATGTTTTTCTGTTGCAGCGATAGTTTAATGCCAAATCGGTATGGATTTATAACCCCTGTTATGGGCTTTAAACATCACAGACAAAATGTTTGATGTCTGATAGTGTGGCCAAAGTCTTTAAACAAAGTCAAGGCAGAAGTCTGATAGTAGACGGACCTTTGCCCTTTTTACAGAATTATAATAAAATAAGTGCAAAGTGAAAAATGCAGTCATTTTGCATTTATTTGCAATGGAATTCACACCAAATCAAACTGCGTCCTCTTATTGTGTCCGCCATGACTGCAACGCGTCACACGGCACACGTCGGCGTGTGACTGCATGCGACGCGTCACACGTCGGCTTCCCATAGCCGACATGTTACTGCAATGCGTCACACATCGGCTCCCCATAGCCATATTTCTGGAGGTCAAGAAACTTCACATAATGATCAGTTAGACTCGGAGTTGGACCGTCAAAGAAACACGTCCTTGTTTAATTGTTGGTAATTTTTAATTTTTAACTATATTTCAATCAGTTTATTGAATCGTTCATCTATTGATAGAAGCGCAATCGTCAATATAGTTGGAGAAGCTGCAAAAGTCCATATACAAGCTATTTTTAGGAGATTTTAGCTATACCTGTTCTAGATAAGCTCGTACATGTTCTTGACTGTATTGTCGTACAGTGCATTCCCCTTTTGCTTGAGGGTGGGAATGTGTCAACACACTTTTGACAACGGCAATGCATTTTGTGATATTTCACTTTACACCCGCCCCCGTATTCAGCTTTGCGGCACATCCCCCAATTGCTTAATCGTAGGAAATGACACATCATTGTAAAGAGGAATAACAGGGATTTCAAATGATACAAAATTCAAGGAAAATGACTTGGTAACAAGACAGAAATCGTCACTAGCCAAACTTGAGTTTATTAGCAGTATGCTGTGACTATAAGCAATTTTAATAATGGACAGGTAGTACAATTTTTGTCTGCGTAACTGACCGCGCAATATTGTAATTTGCTAAGTCACAAAAACCATGTTTTCTGACTCAACTGTAATTTTGTTATTTTATATACAAGTTTAATATATGCTTCATAATCATGAGCTAAATGGAGATTGATGTTTTCAGAAAATTTAGTTCCTCTATGTGTAAGTACCCTAACTTGGGAAATCTTGTCCTGGGTGAGCGGAAAATCTCGCTCAAAGTATGTAGCAATTAAACTCGCTACAAAATAGTCCAGTCGATGGCTACATGTAAATAAAACACAGTCAAGCTATTGTACAATATTTAGTTACCTATCAAGTACATAATACAAAAAGTTAAAATATAGGAGATCAATATGCATGATAATTTAAACAACGCTGGATGCCGCAATAGGGCGACATTTCGGGAAGACTCTCACCGGAGACCACCGAAATTTCGGCAAGAGTGACTCAAAATGACACCTTATTTTTTTACCCAAAGCTTCCAGAGATGCTTCCATTCCAGACCGAAGAAAAACAGCTCCAGTCCCAATAAAAATGGTTCTCGACCTAAAAAAAAAATGGTTTTTGACCTAAAAAAAAGATTTTTAAACTCAAAAATCTTAGGGCGACACCAAAATGTCGCCCTATTGAGCAGGTCGCCCTAATATACCTTTTTTACACACGATTTGTCGCCCTATTCTAGCATTGATAGTAATTTGGTGTGTTTAAAAACATCTTTATAATAATTATTTCAATTTGTTTTAAACCATTGCACAAATGCAAGGTAGGATATCACATGATTAGTGGGTTTTAGATTTTTTAAAAACTTACTTCCCTAAAAAGAAACTCATACCTTTCCAAAACACGTTCCCTTATACAGAAAGCTTCATCCATCTGGCCAAGAGGCAACGATCATTATGAAAGTTCAAGAAATATCGTTCCTCCATTGCCATTTCAAATATGGCGGCGGCCTCCTGGGCATTGGGCGCGCTGCGCGCCCAAAAAAGTCCGGCCGCTAGCTGGGGACGGTCGGCCGCTCTGGCCGCCACACTATAAGATGTGTGCGGCCAGAGGCATCTAGAACAATTTTGCCAAAACGGGGCCGTTTTAAAGCCAACGAATTCCGAACCGTTTTGGGTGTCCCACTATTATTATTATTATTATTTCTTTCTGGTATTCATACCAAGGATTCCTCAATAGTGCTCGTTGCTTTGTCACTCGCAAGAGTGAGGAAACCCATGAAGAATTCAATTTAGAAAAGACCAGAGACACCGGGGAATATCCCCTTGCTCTTTACGAAAGAACAATCTGAGTGCGTTACCATTACCTAACACACTGGACCAACGAATTTATATCCCTTCCGAAGGATGGAGCAAGTGGTTGAGTGCCTTGTCCAAGGGCACAGGTACCGCAGCCGGATTCGAACCCGCAACCACAAGTTTTCACCCATGATTGCGAGTCGATGACCCAAACCACTCGGCCACGGTACCCCACGATTCACTCACTCGCGATTTACAAGACATATTTTGAAGGGCAGCGGCGAATTTGTCAGTGCTGATTGGCCTTCAAGTGTAAGTGGTGGGGCGCCCTCTGGTGGCTTGATTGTAAACTGATGCATGAAGTAGCTAAAGAAGATGAACAACTCCATCTTGGCCAGGTGCTTGCCGAGGCACACACGGCGACCTACATGAAGGAAGTCAGGGATTAAGATGCAAACCTTCAATATGATACATTTCGAATAAAAACTGAAGTTTGTTGGAGTTGTTGAATGAAGTAAAAAGCTAAAAGTCGGAGAAAGTCGAAATTCTTACCTATTCCAAAAGGAATGAATTCCTCAGGTCGGAGAGCATTGCCTTCGTCGTCCAGAAATCGGTCCGGTTCGAATTTGTCCGGCTCTGGCCAAACCTTTTCATCTTTAAACAGCTGAAACATGTTGGAGATAACGTGAGATCCCTCAGGAATAAAGAAGCCCCGGAATATGACATCGGACACAGCGACGTGCATAAGACCTAGTGGGACGATGCACGCCATGCGTTGAATCTCCCAGAGGACTGCTTGAGTCAAGTTAAGTTCTGGCTTGTCAGCGAGTCTGGGCAGCCGGTTACGGCCAACCACCGCGTCAATCTCTGCCTGGACTCGTTTCTGAATGTCCGGATAAATAGCCATGTACAGGAGACACCACTCCATCGTCGTGGCCGTAGTCTCCGTACCAGCACTAAAAAGATCAGCGACGGTTATAGTAAAGTTCTGCTCGTTCAGGTATTTCCTAGTTGCGGGTTGTTCAGCTTCACTATCACCTTTCGCTTCTCGTTCTTCGTTTTTCTTAATCTCATTCAGGTATACATCTACAAAGTCATTCAAATTGTGAGGGTCGAACCCGGGCCGATGGGAGTCAACAACACTCGTAATAAAGTCAAGAATAAACTGGTAGTCCGAAAGGATCTTTTTGATTTTTGCTTTAGCGAATGGCAGGCGAATCGCAATGTCTTGAAAGAAATAGAAGAAGCCGCCTGTTCCAAGTGCTTTGATGATGTTGCTGAGACTCGAGATGAGACCCTTGAAATCAGCGTCTTTGTACTCGTATCGCTGGCCGAAAACAACGGAGCAGATGACATTAGACACGGCGTTTGCAAGGAAGGGTTTGGGGTCGAAGGGCTTGCCATTAAAGGCAGACAACTCCTTGAGAAGTTCATTGCCTTCCGTTCCAATTCTCTCCTCAAAGCTTGATTTGCCGATTCCGAAACTCCGGAGAACCGTCAAGGTGAATCGACGGACCACCGTCCACTGCTCGCCGCTTGAAGCAGTTACGCCTGGAAAGGTAATTTAAATGAAAACGCATAAAACAGGAGGCATTTTTGATTTGACGCAGCGTTGATCAACATCACTTCTATAGTCATGCAGTCTACATCGACACGTTTATCATTACATGAACGCATTTTCAACGCATTTTAGCACTGTGCAAACGCAATATTTGGTATGGTGCCTTATCACCATTAAAATAAAACAACCTAACATGTGAAAACAAAACTTATGGGTCTCATCGGGATTCGAACCTGGGAATATCTGGACAGATGCTCTAATATCTGAGCTATGAGGCACAGTGGTATACTCCCTCAGGTTTTCCCCTAAGATCCTCTGACACGCCGGGCAGATGCTACCATGCAGCTGAGCTATGAGATACAGTAGTATATTCCCTCAGGTTTCCCCCAAGACCTCTGACACACCGGCAATATGTTCTACCTGGTGAGCTATGAGGTACAGTGGTATACTCCCTCAGGTTTTCCCAAGACATCTGTCACATTAGGCAGATGCTCTACCAGCTGAGCTATGAGACACAGTGGTATACTCCCTCGGGTTTCGCCCAAGACCTCAACACACCGGGCAGATGCACTACCACCTGAGCCATGAGACACAGTAGTATATTCCCTCAGATTTCCCCAAGACCCTCTGACACACCGGCAAAATGCTCTACCAGCTGAGCTATGAGACACAGTGGTATACTCCCTCAGGTCCCCCGCTCCCAAGACCTCAACACACCGGGCAGATGCTCTCCCAGCTGAGATATGAGGCACAGTGGTATACTCCCTCATTCCCCCCCACCCCCCAAGACCCTCTGACACACCGGGCAGATGCTCTACCAGCTGAGCTATGAGACACAGTGGTATACTCCTTCATGTTTTCCCCCCAAGACCCTCTGACACACCGGGCAGATGCTCTACCAGCTGAGCTATGAGGCACAGTGGTATACACCCTCAGGTTTCCCCAAGACCTCTGACACACTGAGCAGATGCTCTACCAGCTGAGCTATGAGGCACAGTGGTATACTCCCTCAGGTTTTCCCCAAGACCTCTGACATACTAGGCAGATGCTCTACCAGCTGAGCTATGAGACACAGTGGTAACTCCCTCCCCCAAGACCTCAACACACCGGTCAGATGCTCTACCAGCTGAGATATGAGGCACAGTGGTAATCCTTCATGTTTTTCCCCCAAGACCCTCTGACACACCGGGCAGATGCTCTACCAGCTGAGATATGAGGCACAGTGGTATACTCCCTCATTTCCCCCCCCCCCCCCCCCCAAGACCCTCTGACACACCGGGCAGATGCTCTACCAGCTGAGCTATGAGACACAGTGGTATACTCCTTCATGTTTTCCCCCTAAGACCCTCTGACACACCGGGCAGATGCTCTACCAGCTGAGCTATGAGGCACAGTGGTATACACCCTCAGGTTTCCCCAAGACCTCTGACACACTGAGCAGATGCTCTACCAGCTGAGCTATGAGGCGCAATGGTATACTCCCTCAGGTTTCCCCAAGACCTCTGGCACACTGAGCAGATGCTCTACCAGCTGAGCTATGAGGCACAGTGGTATACTCCCTCAGGTTTTCCCCAAGACCTCTGACACACTAGGCAGATGCTCTACCAGCTGAGCTATGAGACACAGTGGTATACTCCCTCCCCCAAGACCTCAACACACCGGTCAGATGCTCTACCAGCTGAGATATGAGGCACAGTGGTAATCCTTCATGTTTTTCCCCCAAGACCCTCTGACACACCGGGCAGATGCTCTACCAGCTGAGCTATGAGACACAGTGGAATACTCCCTCAGGTTTCCCCCAAGACCTCAACACACTGGGCAGATGCTCTACCAACTGATAAATGCAAAAAAACAACAACCGTATAGAGGTCTTAATTTATACTAAAGGGTGCCGAGAGAGTATTTGAACATACCCGTAACTGCATCTTTTCTCTCCAATGATGGTCTGTTGCTAAGCAGTGGATGTTGAAACGCCTCCTTTGAAGACTCAAAGTCGTTGAGAATGATTAGCTTCTTGTTGAGAAACTGCACGCAGCACACGGGTCCGTACCGCTTACCGTACTTGGCGAAAAGGTGATGGGGTTGGGAACCGCGCTGCACTTCAAGAAAGAGATCTAAGACAGATCCGATGAGCGGGAACCCGCGAGGACCAGGTGGAAGGTTCTTTGGCTGTTTCAGGAACCAGCGTAGAACCAAAAGGAGCGCTATGAACACTAGAAGTGTTCGAAAATCTACCAGAAACCACAACGCGTGCAGACCTAGAAAACCCTCCATGCTGGGGAATAATGTTTATGGCCTGTCTCCACCGAGTAACATACCAAAGGCAACTGCTAGGGCGAGTTTCAAGATAAGCCAGTTTGCCAAACATTTTATTATAAAAATAGCTGGACTTTGGTGTTAAGTTACGCAGTGGTTGAAGGTCAATGAAGGTCAATAGAGTAAGGTGTATTATAATTGATCTCGAGAACGAGCGAGACTCATCGACTTACAGGCTGCGTTCGGGCGTGTACTCGTGTTAACACGAGCATACTCCTGCGCGCGCGAACGGCAAGATTAACGACACTCGGGTCAGTGAGAGTATGCTCTCGCTACTCCCCAACAAATGGGGAGTGTGCTCGTACTCCTGTCAAGTGTCATGTGATTTGTACGAAGATGGTGGAATGTGGGTGGGATTTTTGGTGAATTTGCTCAACGTGTCAACTCAATAACTGAAACAATAACTCACTAAATTTTGTTTTACACGGCATCAAAGGTTCTCACGACTTACGGCCTGTATTTCCTTAGTTTCTTGTGAGCAATGAAACGGCATTTTTTGTGCAGTGACGGCAAGAGACGGCCATCTTCACTGATTGCCATTCGCGCACGCGGACTGCGGACTTGCTGTTCGCGTGATGTGACCCGAGTGCAATGCGCACGCATTACTCCCGAGTAACGAGAACTGCACGCCCGAACGCAGCCCCGGAGACCTCGTATAGGAGCTTAACGACGCCCAGCGCCGTTTTTTTCCCCGGTACCATTTTGATACCACATCAAAATTAGCAGTTTCACCTACCGTTTGGGGGTCCACTGTAAAACATTCTTAAAAGTTAATTGAGCAAAAAGTTCATACAATTTTAAATCTGACCTTTTATTTCCGTCTCTGAGATAAACTGGTAACCCTACACGTAATATAAAAAACCACACACCCATGACAGCGCGTCGCTGGTAGTCCGCGCCGGCCACAAGTGGCGCGAATATTTGGCGCGAATACGGTGAATTATGGCTGTTTACAAAAAGTCTTCATTCGGCTTCAGACGGTCTTTGCGATTGTCGTCCTGACCGTGTGTACTTATGTTTGGGTTTGTGGTGGTAGGTTTATCTGGCCTCTCAACAGAAGAGAACATTGATAGTAGAGTAATTGCTATCTTCTTTGTTTCTGTAATCGTGAACTTCGATTACATGTATAATCTAAGTGTAATTCTAAACCACCCCGTATTATCATTGAATACAATTTGCCCTAAAAAAGTTTGCAATGAACGTCAGATATGCAATGAATGAAGCGCGATACACGCGCCCACGATGCGTACATGATGTGACGTCACGTTCAATGAGCAATATTTGACCTTTGGTGACCTCGTGTTTTAGGCCTAGGGGGCGTGTAACTCCTAGCTTTTGGCAAGCTGTTATAAGTTCTGTAATGCAACTGCATATTGACATAATTTTTTTTAAACGCACTTTTAGTTAATTTATAGTTTATCTTTCTTCGGGTAGCTTTAGAATAAATATGGTTTTGCTGTATAGAACAACACGTTATCGTAAACCGGGATGGTACACAAATGTCGCATGAAAAACGTTGCGCATGAACACAGAGAGTTGTAAGCAAGTTACTGTAATGCCGCCATTTTAATGGATGAAAAGATTTACAAATATAATACATGTATGTATTTTACATTTACAATTTCTAAAAGTATAGGATACTTGTAATCTATACATTGAACGTTTTTAAAGGCAGAGGCTCGCCAATGCGCGCGTGAGGCCAATTTCGTGCCACGAAATACGCAGCTCCATAGCAAAGGGATGGAGCTGCGTATTTCGTGGCACGAATTTGGCCTCACGCGCGCATTGACGAGCCTCTGCCTTAAAGGCCTTTAGTCGATAATTTTATGAAATTGCTCATGGTAACCACAGACCTTTGTATATAATCTTTGTCCACAATTTGTTGCCTCTACTCCGAAACCTTTTGTTTTGGTTCTTGGAACAGACAGGAAGAACTGATCTGCAGAGCGCAAGGCCCGAAATGGTCTATACTGCTGGAAGCAATATAAGTTGGTGTTCGTCCCTTTAGTGCTTTAAATACAATCAATAATTATACACTTTGACAAACGGGTAACCAATGAAGTTGGGCTAAAGCGGGCCTCCCACTGTGCGATTTTTGCCACGAATTAGCTACGATTGGGTACGATTGGGTACGATTGTGTGTAGAGTCTATAGGCAGTCTCCGATAATCGTACCAATTCGTAGGAAATTCGTGGCAAAAATCGCACAGTGGGAGGCCTGCTTAAGATAGGTGTAGTGTGGGCTCGTTTATTTGTCGTAGTGAGTATCCTGGCTGCTGTATTTTGGACACGTTAAAGCTGGTTCATAAGATCGCCCCTTATACAATATAAGAGAGTATTTGCATAATCAAGCCCGTGGTCTAGTGAGTATCAAGCGGGACTCTCAATCAGATATTGTGGGTTCAAGCCCCACGATGACCAACGTGTCTGTGTCCCTGGGCAAGGCACTTAATCCCATTTGCCTCGTCAACCCAAGCGATATTTGGGAAGCTGTTATGGGGAATGCCACAATCTAACTGCGAATAGGGTTGAGCGCCTGGCCAGCAGCCACCTAGTTGAAGCGAAATGGTTCTGGTGATTTCCTGATGGCAGCGGTAATAATGGCAACAGCGCCAGGAGCACCCCGCAGGGTGGACATGTGCGCTATATTAGAATCCACCATTATTTTATTTAGATATAACAGTGGCTTGAACAAGGGCTCTGCATGCATCATCAGTAAGAAACCTCCTTATTTTACTGATGTTACGTAACTGAAAATATCTCGTGTTTTATTTACATGCAGCAAGTTTTTGTGGCAAAATAACCATTTCCGAACCGTTTTGGGTGTCCCACTATACGAATCACTCAGTCGCGATTTACAAGACATATTTTGAAGGGTAGCGGCGAATATGTCAGAGCTGATTGGCCTTCAAGTGTAAGTGGTGGGGCGCCCTCTGGTGGCTTGATTGTAAACTGATGCATGAAGTAGCTGAAGAAGATGAACAACTCCATCTTGGCCAGGTGCTTGCCGAGGCAGACACGGCGACCTACATGAAGGGAGTCAGGGATTAAGATGCGAACCTTCAATATGATACATTTCGAATAAAAACTGAAGTTTGTTGGAGTTGTTGAAGTGAAAAGCTAAAAGTCGGAAATAGTCACAATTCTTACCTATTCCAAAAGGAATGAATTCCTCAGGTCGGAAAGCATTGCCTTCGTCGTCCAGAAAGCGTTCCGGTTTGAAGTTGTCTGGCTCCGGCCAAATCTTTTCATCTTTAAACAGCTGAAACATGTTGGAGATAACGTGAGCTCCCTCAGGAATGAAGAAGCCCCGGAATATGACATCGGACGCAGCGACGTGCATAAGACCCAGCGGGACGATGCATGCCATGCGTTGAATCTCCCAGAGGACTGCTTGAGTCAAGTTAAGTTCCGGCTTGTCAGCGAGTCTAGGCAGCCGGTTACGGCCAACCACCGCGTCAATCTCTGCCTGGACTCGTTTCTGAATGTCCGGATAAATAGCCATGTACACGAGACACCACTCCATCGTCGTGGCCGTAGTCTCTGTACCAGCACCAAAAAGATCAGCGACGGTTACAGTAAAGTTCTGCTCGTTCAGGTATTTCCTAGTTGCGGGTTGTTCAGCTTCCCTATCCCCTTTCGCTTCTCGTTCTTCGTTTTTCTTAATTTCATTCAGGTATACATCTATGAAGTCATTCAAATTGTGAGGGTCGAACCCGGGCCGGTGGGAGTCAATAACATTCGTAAGAAAGTGAAGAATAAACTGGTAGTCCAAATGGATCTGTTTGAGTTTTGCCTTAGCGAATGGCAGTCGTCTCGCAAGGTCTGGAAAGAAATAGAAGAAACCGCCTGTTCCAAGCGCTTTGATGATGTTGCTGAGACCCGAGATGAGACCCTTGAAATCAGCGTCTTTGTACTCGTATCGCTGGCCGAAAACAACGGAGCAAATGACATTAGACACGGCGTTTGCAAGGAAGGGTTTGGGGTCAAAGGGCTTGCCGTTGAAGGCAGACAACTCCTTGATAAGTTCACTGCCTTCCGTTCCAATTTTCTCCTCAAAACTCGCTTTACCGATTCCGAAACTCCGGAGAACCGTCAAGGTAAATCGACGGACCACCGTCCACTGCTCTCCGTTTGAAGATGTTACTCCTTAAAAAGAGACCAAACAAACAGAAACATTTTGGACTTGACGAAAACGGGTTGAACGTCAGTTCAGTATTAAAGTCATAACCACACGTTTATCACTGCATTTTCATCATAGGAACTACAATATACAGTGTTAAATTATTTAATAAATTTTAAACTTTCACGGCGCTTTCTAAAGAGCCGTGAGTCATTATTGAACCCATGTTTCCCGACTCAAATACGTCACCAGAACGCAAATTAAACTTCATATGCATCAAAAAGACGGTATAATATACAGTGTTAAATTATTTAATAAATTTTAAACTTGCACGGCGCTTTCGAAGGAGCCGTGAGTCAATTGAACCCATGTTTCCCGACTCAAACACGTTGTGGAGTCTGACCCATGAACGTCATCAGAACGCAAATTAAGAGATTTGTCAAATTAATGGTCAGAAAGTATATGTATGAAATCTAAAGGTAGTATGAAGTTTTTTAGGTATGTATTAAAAAGTCGTTTACGAGACAATATTGGCTCATACGGCCAGTACTCATCCCCGGTTTCCGTGGCATGGAGTGACTAGGAGCAATGCTATACTCCTCCTGGATGGGATGCCAGTCTAGCAATGGCCAGGTTTCGAACCATGGACCTCTCGACCGAAAGTCCGACAAGCTGTCCACTAGACCACCACGTCTCAGAAGGTTTCACGCTGACGATAAGATTGAGCAACCTTCTTTTACAAGTGTTTCTCTCCCTCTAAACTTCATATGCATAAAAAAGACGATATAATATAGGCGTCTTAAGTATTTGAACAAACCTGTAGTTCTTCCTTTTCTGTTGGATGTAGGTCTGTTGCTAAGCACTGGATGCTGAAACGCCTCCTTTGAAGACTCAAAGTCGTTGAGAATGATCAACGTCTTGTTGAGAAAGCGGACGGAGCACACGGGTCCGTACCGCTTACCGTACTTGGCGAAAAGGTGATGGGGTTGGGAACCGCGCTGCACTTCAAGAAATAGATCTAAGACAGATCCAATGAGCGGGAACCCGCGAGGACCAGGTGGAAGGTTCTTTGGCTTTTTCAGGAACCAGCGTAGAACCAAAATGAGCGTTATGAACACTAGAAGTGTTCGAAAATCTACCAGAAACCACAACGCGTGCAGACCTAGAAAACCCTCCATGTTGGGGAATAATGTTGATGGCTTGTCTCCACCGAGTAACATACCAAAGGCAACTGCTATAGGGCGAGTTTCAAGATAAGCCAGTTTGCCGAACAATTTATTCCAAAAGTAGCTGGACTTTGGTAGTTACCCGTTAGGAACTTTTAAGGTCAACAGAAAAAGGTCAAAGTTCACACTTCAGTTTAATTTAATACTGTACATAAATGGACCGTTTTCTTTCGAAATAACAGACTTTTTTCACAAAAAGTCAGAAGTGGTCTGATTTTGCATACTTAAAATTAATCTGGTTTTGTAGGACGACACACGTTCTGTATATATCGTATTTAAACCGGGATGGTACACAAACTTGCAATTAAGAGGGCGCCTATTTCACTGACAAGCTAGAGTCCCCTGATAGAGAGAGAGAGTTGCGACAACTGCATGGCGATTTAAATGACGCCGTTTTGTTTCCAAACTAAATTTCAGATTTCTTTTTTAAAATTGGAAACACGGAGTGTGCTCTTTTAAATCGTTATGTAATTTTGTTGAAAGTGCAGTGCTTAGTTACAAACACAAAGTGTCAATTGTGCTGAGATTTCTGCTTTGGAATGCCCAAAAAAATCTTCAGTTGCTAATATTTGCAAAATGGGCGATTTTAGGCTAAGCTTTGTAATTAAAGACTGAAAACGCCATTCCGTTTCATATGCAGTATGTGTAATATTGGAAACAAAATGTCGCCAGACTAGATTTTTTAGATCGCTCATGGCGCAACTCTCTGATATGGCTGCGTTCGGGCGTGTACTCTTGTTAACACGAGTATAAAAATACAGCATGGTTTGAGGGGAAGTAGTGGGAATTACTGGTCCCGAGGTGTAGGTCAGCTTGACTACCTCTCGACGCGAAGCGGAGGGAGGTAATCAAGCTGACCTACACCAAGGGACCAGTAATTCCCACTACTTTCCAGAAATAAACCATGCTGTATTTGTTTTACTACAAAATAACAGATTCAAGGCCAGTATACAATGACAACAAACAATTATTTTGCTGTATTAAATCCAAACTCAGAAATGTTGCCATTGTTGTTTATGAGCTACAGAGGTCCATGGCAATAGAGTTGAATTAGTCTGGTTCCGTGAAGATTCCAATACATTTTTAACGAGGCGGGTTCCAGAGGAAATTTTTGGTGCTACCAGAAAAAAACTACCGCACGGCAGCCAGTTGGATACTCACCGGGCTGACGTCACCTGGGCGCGTAGCATTTTTACTTCCCAATCGCGCGGCTGAATCGGCCAATGACGCGCTCCAATTTGCTGATGAATATTTATGAGGTGTAGTAATATATACTCCTGCGCGCGCGAACGGCAGGAATAACGACACTTGGGTCATTGAGAGTATGCTCTCGCTACTCCCCGGCAAATGGGGAGTGTGCTCTTACTCCTGACGAGTGTCATGTGATTTGTACGAAGATGGAGGAATATGGGTGGGATTTTTGGCGAATTTGCTCAACGTGTCAACTGGATAACTGAAGCAACAACTCACTAAGGTTTGTTTTAGACGGCATCAAAGGTTCTCACGACTTCCGATCTGTATTTTCTTCAGTTTCTTGTGAGCAGTGAAACGGTGTTTTTTTGTGTAGTCATGGCAAGAGACGGCCATCTTGACTGATGGCCATTCGCGCATGCGGACTTGCTGTTCGCGTAATGTGACCCCGTCCTGAGTGCAATGCGCACGCATTACTCCGGAGTAGCGAGAACTGCACGCCCGAACGCAGCGTATGACAAACAACAACATTCAACTGATCAAAAACGTTGCGCATAGGCATGGACACAGACTCAGGCAAGTTACTGTACAATAAAATACCTCCATTTTAATAGATGAAAAGATTTACAAATGTAATACATGTATTATACTTTATATTTCCAATTTCCAAAAGTAGGATAGCTTATATAGCCTTTGCACTGCGGCCATGACAGGGGACAGTCACATTGTCAATGTGTGTCGAGCATGAGTAGGTGCTTTGTGGTTCCATTGTCACACATTTAAATAAGAAAACCTGCCCCCTGTCATGGCCGCCGGTGCAGAAGCTCTATTCCCTAAAACGTATTTAACATGAGGATAATTGTTTTACAGGTTGTCAGTCATTGGTGATATGAGGAAAGGCTAAGTTAATCAAAGAAAACGCTACTTAGGCCTAATGAGCACTATTATACATGTAGGAACCTTTGGTTTGGCAAAATAAGATTTTCAAACTCGGAGAAGCGAATTTTATTGGTTTTGAAAAAGCAAAATATTTGAAGTCGAGATCTCCGGTTTGTCACGACGTTAAAGGCACGGCTCGTCAGCAATGCGCGCGCGCCAAATTCGTGCCACTAAATACGCAGCTCCATAGCAAAGGCATGGAGCTGCGTATTTCGTGACACGAATTTGGCGCGCGAATTGCTGACGAACCTGTGCCTTTAATCTCAACTGACCCAGTGCCTTTAATCTCAACTGACCCAGTGCCTTTAATCTCAACTGACCCAGTGCCTTTAATCTCAACTGACCCAGTGCCTTTAATCTCAACTGACCCAGTATGATATGTACATGTAGGCCTATGTGACAAAGGGATTCTCCCTCATACCGCTATACCTCAACACACACTTCCTTTTTTGTTAACGCACCGACTACCCCTAAAACCTGAAAGGAATTCCTTTAAAATTCCTTGGATATTTGAGACACAATGGGGAACAATAGAAGGGGGTGCCCAGTATGCCAAGCGAGTCTTTGTCTCTTTTGTGTCTCAACTGTATACTTAAGCTCCACTCGACTCGAGGAACACCGACTCGTCACAATCCTGTTGTTGTGTAGTCAACGTCCTGACTTCTCAAATTGCGACCAAGGTACAGACTTATAATCATCAGAAATACTGTGACGTCGATTTGGCCCCCCTCCAGCTCAAGCTCCGTGGTGAACCGATAAACACGATCCCAGAATCCTTCGCGAGCCGTACTTCGCTGACGAGAGAGGGCGTACGTGAACTGCAACCACATGTGGTTGATGTTGAGGCCGCCGACCGCAAGTACAGGCAAGACTAGAAGCATGAACTTCTCGCTAAAGATAAAGATATTGATGAGGAGGTTATGACTCGCTAAATCCTTCTCGTCTGTGCCGTAAAGTTTGTAATTCCACGAAATGTGGACTGTTATCCCTAACACTCCTGTGGCCACCATGAAAGGCATCAGTCTGGTAACCACCTTCTGTAAGACAACAAACTCGTAGTGAATCTCTGCAATGCGACGCCGGCACCAGTCTAACTGACCCTCATTACGCTTGATAAAGACCAACACCAGATTCAACTCGGCTTCTAAGCCCTTGCGCATCACCAACACGTAATGCCAAAACGATACATAAATCGGCAGACTGCACAACGCAGAGACAGCGTTTAAGATTGTCTTCACTCGACGGAAGATTATGTAAAGCTCGTCGTCTGGCTTCAACACCAAGAGAACCGCTGGTATTGAGTGTGACTGGGAAGCATTCCGGAGGTGCCAATCGGGAGAATTCAGGTAGTGAACAACGCTGATTATCTGAAGAGAGATGTTGCATGTTGCCCAAAGCACCCCAAGAACCAAGAAAGCCGTGCCAGGGATTTGAAGCGAACTCCGGCCAGTCAGCGATCGCAGTCGACGTGCGGCGTAGTTGGCGTCAAGAAGGTAGGTCCAGCTTGTAGGTTTGGCTGCTGCTGGTACCCGACGCAAGTAATTGATGCCTGTCGCGATGGTGCAAAACATCGTCACAGCCATAAGCATAAGGATGTAGGATAGAAATGACACCATGTGTGTTACGCCCTCTACCTTACCCCAGAATTCGTACAGATACCAGGCAGCATTTGCCAATATGAAGACTGACACCAGAGCAATCCACAGGAAGGACAGAGCACCAGTCGCTCGGCTGTTGAGCCACGATGGAACTAGAACAGCAATAAAATAAATTAAAATAAAAACATTTGACCCTGGTCTTCTTTTTACGATTCACCAATATGACATATAGAGCTTCTGCACCAGTGGCCATGACAGGGGCAGGTTTTCTTATTTAAATAATGTAACAATAGAACCACAAAGCACCTACTCATGCATACTCATGACCGCCGTGCAAAGGCTCTATTGCACATGTAAATAAAGTCAAACATGCCCATACTTTAATGACGTCATCAAGGCCAAAGCACCATCGGCGCCATCCAAAATGACAATATGTAGGTATGTTACAAAAAAAATCAAAATCAACCGAGATCAATAATTACTGTCTAGTAAACGATATGAGCTGAAAGAACATTAAACATGTGCCGTATTTATGAAATTATGAGCATTTGAAGTTGCAAAATCGGTCAAAAGCGACACGCGTGAGCTTTTGGGATTCCAGATCCAACCTTTTCGACCGTTAGGAAAAGTGTCGCGGAGTTGAACAGCGTACGGCGGTTCAACAGCATAGGTCCGGACACCTACTTCCAGCCAATGATTATTGGTCTTTCTGTTCCCGTGACTTCCATATAAAGCGCATGAATATTTTTAATGGAAACCTTGTTAATAAGTTTTCCCGTTTTGGGGATACCTCAACAGCAAGTGCTTTTTAAGTGCTGTAATCACTAATGACACTGCAGAGCTGCGATCGAGACTGTGGATAATTGGTTGTGCCACGCGATTGGCCTTTCACAAGCAGATTGTAACATACCTACAATATGCGTAATTTTTGGGCCCTGGTCAAGTTCACAACTTGACACGTGGATTGTTCATTAAATGTCTCTCGTTATGCACCTATCAATTGTTTCCCCCCCCCCCCCCCCCCGCCGGGCTACCCCACCTAAGAGGTGGGGATTGTCACTTTTTGCGTGACAAAATCCCCACCCCTGGGGCAACATTTAGGTGACAAAAATCCCCACCCTCGGGTGCAAAACATGAAAAATTTGACCAAACCCCCACCTAGGGGGTGGGGCAGCGCGGAAAGGGGGCGGGGAGGGGTGGGGGACACAATTGATAGGTGCATTACAGTGACGTCGTGATGACGTCATCAAAATTGTGTACACAGTTGAGGGTTGTTTTTATAATGCAGCTGTAAGCTTGAAGAAACTTTAAACATTAATTGCATTTCATGACCTTTGTTATATTACTACGACGTAGTGATGACGTCATCAGGCGTCATATTACAAGCATCTTATACTAATTTGAGTAAGCCCTTTTTCGTTTGTTATAGATAAACTCCCAGGCGCCTGAACGAAACGGGCTGAAAATAGTCTGAGGTGGTATAGTCTTTGAGAAATGAGTAAAACAATTAGTTTCGTCTCGTGAGACGAAAATTCAATTTGCCCCAAAACCATTTCGCCCAAGTGCCATTTCGCCCTAAACCACTTCGCCCGAGTGCATTTCGGTCCAAATTACTTCGTCTAAAGATAACATCGCCCAAATCCCACTTCGCCCCAAAACCATTTCGTGCAAAGGCCGTGGTTCAGGGTGAAATGGCCGGTTCAGGGCGAAGTGGTTTTGGGGCGAAATAACTGCAAACACCTTTTTGACGGTTTTCTCAAAAGTTAGACGAAGTACGGAGCTGGTTTTTGCTCAGGTTGGTTTTAATCATGCATATCTTTAATCACACAGGGGATAAAACTATTTGTAACAGTTTACCAATCATGTAATACTATCTTTAACTCACCAACATTTGAGAGGTCGCTAACTACCACCGCGTCGGCATTCCACAGCAAACTCTTGCAAACGCCGCATTCCCTGCTCGATTCCTCGTCCGATTCCCCGTTCAGTTTCCCTTCATCAGATGACAAATCGGTTTCCACGCGGTGATTGCCGTTGTCATCCAAACCATTGTCCAAATCTGTGTTATGATTTGTTGAATCAAAAACGACATCAATTGGAGAATTTCAAACGCTTGGTGGCAGCAAACAAACCGGTCCTTTTCCATCATCGACATATATAATCGATTTATATACACTGGGCTGCGTTCGGGCGTGCAGTTCTCGTTACTCGGGAGTAATGCGTGCGCATTGCACTCGGGTCACATCACGCGAACGGCAAGTCTGCATTCCGCATGCGCGAATGGCAATCAGTGAAGATGGCCGTCTCTTGCCAGGCCGTAAGTCGTGAGAACCTTTGATGCCGTCCAAAACAAACCTTAGTGAGTTGTTGTTTCAGTTATCGAGTTGACACGTTGAGCAAATTCTTGTCGTTCGCGCGCGCAGGAGTATAACTCGTGTTAACACGAGTACACGCCCGAACGCAGCCTGGGTGAAGTATGCAATAGCATTTGGCTATACGAGAATTGAAGCCATGCGCCGGCCGCCATTGTACCCCACGAACAATGCTTGACCTAGACTGTTCCCCGGTCCATGCGATCGCTTGCATTCATGCACTTAACACATGTAGACCATAATGTAGACGATTGTAGGTCAAGTCGCCCCCTGGCCGAGTCGTCCCTTACCTACTCGCCCCTTTCCAAGTCGCCCCCTGACCGACTCGCCCCCTGACCGAGTCACCCCTGACCAACTCGCCCCGGCCCAATCGAAAAAAGTGGCCCGAACGCGAACGCGCAAATTTTTTCTTTTGCGCGCACGAATTCGCATAAAAGTTTAAATAGTTTGCAGGTAGGCGCTAGGCGATTGTCGGCTGCATTTTCCCCAACAGTAGCAAACGTTAAAAGACGGATCCGCATGGCATAAGGCTTTTTTTTGCTTTTGTATTTTATTTTATTTATTTATTTATTTTAAACATTTTGTTATGGGCGAATAATGTTTCCAAGGTTGGAATCGGAAAATGTTTATACAATTATAAGGAAATACGGCAGTCAAAAACCTACATTGTATTCAGCCGTGTGTGTACTATTTCCATTAACATAACGCAAAAAGAATCACAAGAATCACGATGGCCCGGCGCCACTTCGCCAGACACTTCATAATTCGCGATTGGCCACTTTACATAATTGGGTACGGCTAAGGGGCGAGTCGGTCAGGGGGCGACTCGGTCAGGGGGCGAGTCGGTCAGGGGGCGACTTGGTAAGGGGCGAGTCGGTCAGGGGGCGACTTGACCTGATTCCATGTAGACTATAGTGAAGACAGTATGACCAATCTAGGCAAGGCATTGTATTGGGTGAGGTACAATGGCGGACGGTGGCTTCAATTTTATAGACGTCGTTGCTTCATCCAGTGTATATATATATATATCGATGATACCATTACTTTAAAAATGGCGCTACGTTTCTTTTGATTGTTAATTAGGGTTATACTTTGTTTCTTTTGTTTCAACTTTGGTCGCACCATAAGCAACAAATAAATATGGTTAGATTGATGAAACTTAATGGAAGGGGATTGCCTTGAATCAAGCTGCATGTACAATTAATGTACTGACAAAACCAGGAAACAAGAGTGAACATAAACACGAAATAAAAATTCCCCAACGAAAGAGGAAGTATAGCAGTCGACCTCCGATAAGAATAGTGTCATGTTATTATAATAACATTCTACTCATAACAAAACAAAGCGTCTTGTTCCCATTCTTAATAAAACAAGATTCCTGTTATAACAAAGAAATATGTAAAATCCTCGGTATAAACGAGGTTTGGCGATCGCTCAGTTTTAGCCATTTATTAAGCTCGGTATACACTGGCACTTTTTCGGCCGACGCGACTCAACTCAACTCAACTGCAGCCAACTACTAGTAGTTGGTGAAAGTCGGTAAGTGTATACCACTTCACGACTCAAATCGGTGCACTTGTCAGTTGCTTCTCAGTCTGAAGTTGTCTGAACTAGTTTTTCAGCAGTGTTGGAAAATAGGCCTGACTATCGCCGACTGACACCAACTCTAGCCAACACGTTTAGTTGAGTTGAGTTGAGTCGCGTCGACCGAAAAAGTGTCAGTTTATACCGGGCTTTTAAAACCTCAAACATATCTCTATTTAGCCAAATTATGATACTCTTTATGTATTATTTCACAACTTGTGAATCAATTTAGGATTTGATAGAAAAGTACAAGATTGAACAATTATAATTTACAAACTGTGTCGAGTCATCTCCATGTGCAGTTAAAGATAGTAGGCCCCTATACATGATTGGTAAACTGTTACAAATTGACTGTTTTGACTGTTATAGCATATAAGAACTTGCTATTATTATTATTATTACAAATAGTTTTATCCCCCCCCCCTCCCCCCTGTGTAATTGAAGATATGCATGATTAAAACCAACCTGAGCAAAAACCAGCTCCGTACTCCGTCTAACATTTGAGAAAACAGTCAAAAAAGGGTTTGCAGTCATTTCGCCCCAAAACCACTTCGCCCTGAACCATTTCGCCCTGAACCACGGCCTGTGCACAAAGTGGTTTTGAGGCGAAGTAGCATTTAGGCGATGTAGTGTTTGGACGTAGTGATTTGGGGCGAAATGGCACTCGGGCGAAGTGGTTTGGGGGCGAAATGGCACTTGGGCGAAATGGTTTTGGGGGAATTCAATTTTCGTCTTACGAGACGAAACTAATTGTTTTACTTATTTCTCAAAGACTATAGCACTTCAGACAAAACCATTTCAGGGGAAGTTTTCTACGGTCATTATGTTTATATTGTGTAAGTTAGGCGTAAATCTGTGAAAATGTCTGATTTTCAAGATTACCAATCATGTATACTGCCTTAAAAGATCTGTGTATAAGTCAGCTCAGTACCTCATCTACATTTTGAGAAATTAATTTTGATGAGACAAACAAATATATTTTGTTTACCTACCCGGTATATCCGTACCCTCTCTACTGCACACCAAACAGGGCCCTGTGTGGCCTACACGTCTGCCCTTAAACAAGCCAATTGTTGCAAAGCTCACTGCGACAGTCTTTGGCCAAGAGCGGCTCGTGACAGCACCAAATCCGCCACTGTTTTCCATGTCTTGTTCGAGCCTCAAGTCTTAACCAAATGATAATGGTTATTATACCGCCAGCTTCCCCATACATTATACTGCATCGATACTTAACATATGAAACTGCAAAAATTGTTTGGCCAAAGACAGCTGCATTTGAGGAAACAATGGCTTAAAAAACATAAACGGAAACTTATCGTATAATGATTACAATACATTTTGCAGCGCATGCCTGAAATACATGTAATAGATATCTTTTCCGTTTTATCGTCTCGACTCTGGTTTGTTCCTGTATTTGAGTGTCTTGCCAAGATAGCTAAATTATAGTCTGTTACTCTGTTTAAAGGCACAGGCTCGTCAGCAATGCGCGCCCGCCAAATTCGTGCTCGAAACACGCAGCTCCACGCCTTTGCTATGGAGCTGCGTATTGCGTGGCACACATTTGGCGGGCGCGCATTGCTGACGAGCCTGTGCCTTTAAGTGCTTACAAAGTCATCGATAATAAAGTAAGGGTGTATGTAGCTTATAGCCAAAGTTATTTGTATTTAATAACCATATCAATGTGCCAGTTATAATAATACATTGTTAAATGATATGATAATATGGACTTATATCGCGCACTTATCTGGGGAAACCCCGATCAAGGCGCCTATACACTATGTAGAATGTTTCTTTAAATTCGAAAATGACAGAACAACTCTCACTCATGAAATATCTTTCATTTTGCCACTTCTGAAACTAATTGGCACAGATATTATCGGTTTTGTTGCAAAGCGGTGTGCAAACGTTTATTTTTTAGAAATTACCATCTTCAGTTGTTAATTTCTTACACAAAATCCATTTTGGACTGGAAAAAAAATCATTTGGTGCTTGGTATGTTATTAACACTTTTTATTAAGGTTTTCTTCTCCACTAGTTTAAAAAAAATTGGGATCCTTGCAAATGTACTACATCTACCTTTAATGTTAAATATTATCGAAATTTCATTTCCCCCCAAAACAAATACAATTATCGACATTAGCAACCCATGTGCAACGACTACCACATGTACTGGATGACATTGCATATTAAAAATACTAATTCACAGTATTGTTAATTCAAAATTAAGAATTTTAAAAATAAATCCCCCCACCCCCAACCATGGCCTCTACGTTGCATTGATTTCATGGTTTGTGAAGCAATGATTTTATCTGGCCTTTCCAAGTTAAGAGCGGTTACCAGCTTCACTCGTCGTGTTTGGGGTTCACGACTTAATACGTCCCCTTTGCACTTCGGTGCGAGTTAAGAGCGTTGCTGGTTCCACTCGTCGTGTTTGGGGTTCACGACTTAATACGTCCCCCAATGCAAATCAAAGTCAGATTTAAAAAATAAGCCCACTAAATTGCTTGTGATAGAAATATCCATTCCTCCCACCCCCCTTCTCCCCCTCCCCCTTCTCCCCCTTCCCCTTCTCCCCCTCCCCCCCTTCTCCCCCTCCCCAGAAAGTCATACATGTTACTTCCACATCCAATTGCAAATTTTCTGTTTTCTTCCTATTTTGGAGAGGTATTTTGTATGATTGTTAGGTTAAAACGAAATCCATTTTCTGAAAAAAATTATCAAACTTCAAAAAGTTGGATTCTATTATTTTCCGTCCCTTCAGGGTACATCCAAGTAAATAGGCAGAGATCCGTGCGCCGAGCTCATGAATATTTTGTATGCCCGCAAATTTTTCTTTATTAGAGAGAGAGTTGGGAGCTGAACGAGTGTGGTCTTGTGTAAAATATGGCCGTCGCCGTGATGTGGGGTATTTTTTCTTCCAACTATAATTTTTTTTGACAATGTAGCTCCTATAAGTTGCCCTATTTTGCCCAGTAGCGTATGTGCCTTAGTTCCAAAATGGATGCTGGTCTGTTTAGCAATTTTCACTGTTGCAGGGGTAGTTTTGTTTCAAGTGGAAATTAGGGAATAAAAGTGACGTCTTACCCCCATAAAATTGAACAGAATTGAAAAAATGAGACTTCAATTAGTATTTTGGTTGTTGTCCTGAGAAGCTGAGAGAGTTGTGAGTATTTTTAAATAATTTTAGAAAATTGGGCATTTAGCATTGGTTCCTATGGGAGCCCTATTTACGTGTGTGCAACCTTTACACGGTGGGCTGAGAGCTAGTCTGGTACCCGGACCAAAAATATTTTGACTAGACTGATTTTAAGTATTCAGTCGTTGTATGTGGAATATGTGGAGCGGGAACCAGTCTAGGCTGAGAGCGACCTGCATAAAGAGCGCCCTCACATTGTAAGCTGTGGAAAATTACAGGTATAAATAAAGATAATTTAGTTTCATTTATAACAAAATAATAAAACGTGGCACTGCAATGTTGTTTTCGTATTTAATGCAAATTATTATGACCATCGTATTATGATGATCACCACACCGAAAGAGAAATCGCTCCCTTGCACTTTTGTTGTTTTGGCGCGCTATACAAAGGCATTATTAAGATGGCTGCCCACATGTGACAAGTGGTGACATTTAATTTACGCCTTTTGGACGGATCTTAGCAACCGAAACTTCAAGTTTTGTTTTAGACATTTTCACCCGGCAAGTTAGTATGGCTGTCTTAATCTCAAAAATGTATTTGTTCGTGTTTGTTTTCAGTGGATCGTGGATGTTTCAAAGAGACAAAAGGTTTGTGGTGTGAAGTTGGTTACTTATTCGACGTTCGACGTTCAATATTCAATAAGGAGCTGTTACTTATTCAACATTCAATAAGGAACTGTTACTTATTCGACATTCAATAAGGACTTACATGTATGTACCTATCAATTGGTCCCCCGCCCCCTCCCCCTGCGCTGCCCCATCCCCTGTAGGTGGGGGTTTGGTCACGTTTTTCATGCCCCAGGGTGGGGCATTTGACCCTTTGAAATAACATTTTCTGTGCATTTGTATGTCGAATAAGTAACAGCTCCTTATTGAATGTCGAATAAGTAACAGCTCCTTATTGAATGTTAAATAAGTAACAGCTCCTTATTGAATATTGAACGTCGAACGTCGAATAAGGAACCAACTTCACACCGGTCAAAAACTTTCATGCCTTTTTCAGTTTTTGTGGAAAAATTTTCAACTTCATTTACGTTTACGAGAACACACACAACATTTTTACAGAAACTTTAGTAGGCATAGGCCTACGTGTATACATTTTTTTCCTTTTAAATATATATGTTTCTAAAAACTTGATTTAGGCCTACTGGCATGAGCATGACCGGCTATAGTCATGATAGTGACTATAGTGTAATGTTGGCATGGTTGGCGATAGCCCCGCGAGCAGTGCTTCGGTTTCCGGAAACCGAAGCACTGCTCGCGGGGCTAGGTTGGCGAGACAAAATTTGACGAATGTTCGACAGGAATGCCAGTTTGTGTAAATAAATGTGTCATTGTTTGTTTGTTTCCATAGCAATGCCAGTATCAATGACACCAACTGGCGGCCCAAGCTGCTTCGATCGGATCAAGATGGGTTTCATGATTGGATTCTGCGTCGGAATGGGATCTGGCGCCCTCTTTGGTGGATTTTCTGCTCTAAGGTACGTATGACCTCAAAGCTCATTCTGTCGGTCGCTGCAACGTCACTAGAGTAAAAACAACGCTGTGCCCATGGTGACGAGCAAAGGACCAAAGCCGTTGTCTACGCAACACGTACACGTACAGCATGTATCTAAGCATGAACGATTTTTTTTTCACTCCAGTCACGGTGTTATGCCCGTATACAAAGGCATATGACACCGGGTCACAAAAGTGCCAGGATGTGCGACCGACAGAATACAACCTTTGTAAGATTTTCAACGTCCTGAAATTTTAACCAACAATAGTCGTCTGTTGTATCTCAAGTAGTCGATCATGAAGCACATCCAAATGACATTTTCTGCTCACGACATTAATCTGAAACGATCCGTCTCGCACTCTCTTTACGCACCAAATGTTCATCTTTTCTTCTTCAGGTACGGATTAAGAGGTCGAGAGTTGATGACAACGGTCGGAAAAACAATGCTCCAAGGCGGAGGAACATTTGGACTGTTCATGAGCGTTGGTACAGGCATACGGTGCTAGCATTCGGCAAAAGAAAAATGCTGAAACGTCACAGCTAAGTAGGTCTGGAAAATGAACATCGAGTGGCATTTCGGTTTCATGGAGTACAGAAACAAGTCACCAGTGGTCTTGGTGACCTCTGCTCTTCAGATTAACCATTGGCTTGTGTTATGGGAATGAATGTACGTGTTAGCTGATTCCAACGGATGTCAGTGTTCGGTATCCAATGACGATACCACGTGTTGAGTTACTGAGATGAGAAGAAGTCACAATTTTTAACAAGATTGGAATGTAGATATTGGCTCCAATCATGCCAATAGACCCTTTGCATTGGCGGCCATGACAGGGGGCAGTCACATTGCGTCGTGCACGAGTAGACACTTTGTGGATCTATTGTCACGTCATTTAAATAAGGGAATCTGCCCCTAACATGGCAGCCAGTGAAAAGGGTCTATTACCCATGTACAAAATACACTCCACGCTAATAAGACCACTGATAATACTACGTGTCAAAAAACAAACGTCCTATTTTGATCTTGAATAACTTTATCATTTTCCAACGGATTTAAACCAACATTTCACATCATGTAAACAAGGCCTGACAAATTTCTTTAAGTGAGTTTCATCAGTTTTGTCCAAGAGGTTGAGATTTAAATGCCATACGAAAACAAACCCTAAATTTGAGAATTTGCCACTTTCGACTTGACATCCGCCATTGTCAAGGAAATTGTCTCTCTCTGAGGTCCCTTTGCACCTCTTGATAATTCAGAATTGCACGAAATGGAGGCATCCTGCCTTTCCTCAGAGCTTTCGGCTCAGCACACACATTCCACCAGCAACGTATTGACATTGAAGGAGGCCAAGTCGAAAGTGGCGAATTCTGAAATTGACTTTTTTTTCGTATTGTGTTTAAATATCAACGTTTTGGACAAAATTGTAAAACAAAGAACTCACTCGGAAGCAAAAATTGGTTGAAAAAATTTACTAAATTTCCGCACCTTTCGAATAAAAAAATTACCCCTAAAGAAAAATAATTTCAGCTTTAACTGTTCACCAGATTATAATAAACAAAACAAATATATACAGTTACTGAATTACTGCAGTGTCTAACACAAATAAAAATCCCTTTTTTATTTATTAAGTGGGCATCACACTGAATCCCGATATTTCAAACAAACCATAAAAATTTGACAGTGTCCCCCTTACGCCGTGACACTTCTGGAGTTGATTTTTTTTATAATTACCGATCTTTAGAGAACTATTACCCTTGGCATATATGACCTCATGAATTGAACACCACCTTTATCTGTTGTACATTATTTAGAAATTACTTTAAACAATTTTATTTACCTGAAAAGGCCATTTTTACAAATAAATCAAAATGTCACACTTTGAGTCCTGTTTTTAAGGAAAGACCCACCTACTAAATGCTTTGATCTGATTTATTTTTCTCCTTTCCTTTGAGAAGGCTGTTAATCCTAGAAGTAAAAATCTTTTATCTTTGAGACTCAAATTTGAAATTGAACGCATGATAAAAATATAAACCCTTAACATTAACAGCCTCGGGTCGAGCTCCAGATCACAAACCGAGTGTAAACACTCTCGAGACCAAATTAGCTCCGGATCAGACCCCATGATTTTGGTCGTGTGTCGGCGGAGGGTTGAACCCAGAGCTCGGGATCAATTTGCAGTTAGATAAGCAATTAATATTACCGCATCTGCTCCACAGCCGTTGCTGAGGAAAAGCCCACAAAATTCAAGCGGCCTTTCACTCTGTACAATGCACGACCTTTGACTGCAACCTCTGGCGCTGCGCTCGAGATCAACTACAGAATGTAAACGCGGCACTCTGAATCATTGTGGTTAACACTGATGCATTCTTATCAGGAGATCAATCTTGATCCAGAGCTCGGGACCAGTGTAAACGAGGTGAAGGTGGACAACAATAAGCAAAAGCTTTTTAAATAATTTTTTCTTGAACCAGTCTGCAAAGCAGTTGGACTATAAAACTAATCTAAACTGTTTTTCTAAATATTACACCCACTTTTCGAAACGACAGTTTATTTTAATCATCTAAATTAAATTCATTTACATGGGAGGTTTTTCTCGATCAATACACATCCAAATCCAACTTATAATCCTGTAAGTTTTTGCAAATTTATAATAAAGTAAAATGATTTCAACAAGCTTAGTATCGTTGATACATTTGATTTTTTTTTTTGTATATAAAAATTTTTTATCAGGCATCATTACTTTGGCACTGGAAGAAGGAATGAAAAGTGTCAAAAATATTGCCAGATCGTCCAGAAAATACGTACGCACGCACGAAATGCCTACTTTTTAAGCCTAGCGTACATCGACATTGCAACTGGAAGCAACTAGTGGCAACTGGTGTTTTTCGGCAACTGGGAGCAACTGATCAGTTGCTCAAAAAGGTCGATGTGCGCGCACTTGCAACTACTGGCAACTGGAAAAATCCCAGTTGCCGCGAGTTGCTCATGTTCTACTTTCTGGCAACTAGTTGTACCCAGTTGCACGTGTGTGTCTGAATATGTGCGCGCACATTGACAGCAACTGAAAGCAACAGTTGCTTCCAGATGCAAGGTCAATGTACTCTTGGCTTTACCGAGGTGTCGATGAGCGCGCTACGCACACATCGACAGCAACTGATCAGTTGAGTTGCTTCCAGTTGCAATGTCGATGTACGCTAGGCATTAGACCCCCCTCCTCCCTGTACACATTTATTCGCAAAATTTGTGACGTCATCCATTAACATTGGCGTACAAATTGGCTCTGACCCTCCCCCTCCGTGCGTACGTACCTTATGGATATGCCATTTTGTGCTGTATTTGATGAGTAAATTGGATCTGAAGAACAGATTGTGTTGATACAAAATGTACTTTGTTCTTGTATTCTGAGGCAATTACCATAAATCATGTGACCAATGAGGTGTAAATATCAGCTCATGAATATGTATGAATGGCTAGCCTGCGTTATAATGCCTTGCCAAGGTCAATCTTCTTCTGTATTGCTCTTGCCGAGTGGTAGATTAACGAGTCAATTAGGCCAGCAACTGCAGAAAACAAAAACAAAACATGGGCATTACAGCGTTGGGGTTGGAGACTTCAAATGCTCCTTGGTGTATTTTAATTATCTCTTGACTAGTTAACAGATATTCTACACATGTATATGTAATCTTTGTTCTGTTTTTGTAAAATTTCAAAGTATAAATTTTCTGAAGAAGAGGCATTTTTGTCTACAAACCTGTAAAGACTCCTCCTACAATGGCACAAACACCGGTCAGAAAATGCATAAACGATCTGAATGAAACAGAAATAACGAGTAAGTTTGTTATTACATGAGCTGCTGATATCAATGTTTTTGTTGTCGTGATTTTAGTGTATGAATATTCAAAATTACACAATAGACTACTAAAGTGTGATGTCAGCTGCCATGGTAAGTGGTTCTAAACATTTGCTGGTAATCTGAAACTGTTCATTCGTTTTAGTAAAGACCCAGTAACCTTGGCAACACACAAAAGGTGACGTTTTCACTTTAGTAGTCTATAGACCCAATCCGGTATAAACTAAGGTCTCCTTCCCTGTATATCTGCCATAGCTTGGGGCTTCCAGTAAATAGACTGTGCGTTTTGTGTTGCTGTTAGAATAAAAAGCGCTCATCCATTACATGCACGCGACGCGCCCCCTTTGTGTACACAATCCTACAAAGACGCGCAACTTGTTTGAACAAATGCAACTTCAGCAACAGCAAAAACATACACTTCATTCAGTGGACGCTCCCAGCTATGGCGGATATAAAGAACAGCAGCCGATTTCACGAAAGAGTGCGCAGCTTGCGCAACTTTTGCAAAATGGCGCAAGCCCCATAGCTTGCGTGTAATTTTCACAGGAATGTTGCGCAAGCGGACTTACGCAGTGCGTAAGGATTCGTGAAATCGGCTGCAGGAGTCCTTGGTGTTGATTTAAAACAAATGTAACTTAACTTTTTTCCCAATGCCCTTCCCTAAAATGCCCCGCCCCATAGTCACACCCTTCCACCCTTTTTATAGCTTCTGTCACATCCCTTGAAGCTGAAGGTCGTTCAACTCACCTGTGTTTTTCTGTGAATTTGACCATAAGCGGCGAGAGCTCATACAGTACAAACACCCCGGGCAATCCCTGCTCGCCGCTGAGGTTCAAAATGGAGACTTGCTTCTCATGCTTGGTGACCGAATACTGGTTGGTTCGGGTCGTCTGACCGTTGACTTTGGTGTAGGTCGTGGGGACGACTTTGACGAAATATTGGTACATAGTTGAGCCTGTGGGATGAACGGAATTGTAGTACCATTGTTACATTATACACTGATCTCTGTACAATGGACCAGGGTTGTAGTTGAGTCCATCACAAGTCCCTGGGTCTTAATTCAAGTCACAAGCTATTCAAATGAACTCCAACAAAGGGGTGTCAAGTGCATGTAAATCTCCCAATATTTAATTGTCAAATTGTTTTACCTCTGTGGTCCACGACCAAAGTGCTGTCCAATGGATTGTCCATTCCGGGATATTCCATTCCAAAAGACAACTGCTGGATGTGATGCGTCATGTTAAACTGTAGAAATTGGAGAAATAAAATACAGCAAATTTAAGATTTTTAGCCATGAAATAGACAATTGAATAGCTAGATAAGTCAGGTAAGTCTATAGACCGTATCGAATAGCTGCCATCATGTAGGGCAGTTTCTTTGTTCCGCGAGGACACGCATGGTTGCGCATTTTGGGCTAATAGGGTTGACAAATTTAAACATCACAAGTTGCCCTACAAGATGGCTGCTATTCGTAAGTGTGTATAGCGACAAATATTCACCCTGTCTCCTATAAACGGCTGCAAGTCGTGGACATGCACATGGTGTTGTTGGAAACTTTTCCCAGGAGCAAAATGGAAATTCCCTGCAACCTAACAAAAAGACCCAAAAAGATGATTTTCTGGGTTAATTGATCAGTTACTCATGCAACAGGTGGGATTTAAGTTTAGGAAACGGTCGAAGTCGGAAGGTGCCAGGTCAGGGGAGTAAGGGGCATGAGGCAACAATTCAAAGCCACAGTTGGCTGCTTCTGCCACCTGCGCTGTGTGGACAGGGACATTGTCCTGGAGCAACAGCATGCCCGCTCACCAGGTCAGGTGAGTAAGGGGCATGAGGCAACAATTCAAAGCCACAGTTGGCTGCTTCAGCCACTGCCACCTGCGCTGTGTGGACAGGGGCATTGTCCTGGAGCAACAGCATGCCCGCTCACCCGGTCAGGTGAGTAAGGGGCATGAGGCAACAATTCAAAGCCACAGTTGGCTGCTTCAGACACTGCCGCCTGCGCTGTGTGGACAGGGGCATTGTCCTGGAGCAACAGCACGCCCGCTCACCAGGTCAGGTGAGTAAGGGGCATGAGGCAACAATTCAAAGCCACAGTTGGCTGCTTCAGCCACTGCTGCCTGCGCTGTGTGGACAGGGGCATTGTCCTGGAGCAACAGCACGCCCGCTCACCAGGTCAGGTGAGTAAGGGGCATGAGGCAACAATTCAAAGCCACAGTTGGCTGCTTCAGCCACTGCTGCCTGCGCTGTGTGGACAGGGGCATTGTCCTAGAGCAACAGCACACCCGCTCACCAGGTCAGGTGAGTAAGGGGCATGAGGCAACAATTCAAAGCCACAGTTAGTTGGCTGCTTCAGCCACTGCTGCCTGCGCTGTGTGGACAGGGGCATTGTCCTGGAGCAACAGCACGCCCGCTCACCAGGTCAGGTGAGTAAGGGGCATGAGGCAACAATTCAAAGCCACAGTTGGCTGCTTCAGCAACTGCCGCCTGCGCTGTGTGGACAGGGGCATTGTCCTGGAGCAACAGCACTCTCTGAATCTGGCCAAAGCTAACAACATTTTTTAAAGGACCCTTGTACATCTATAGTACACACCTTGTTAACTTCTAAATACCCAAACAACTGACATCCCTCGCCCTTCTGCGATTGTATTTTGTCGCTCCAACCCTCCCTGTTGCATTGGACGATTTCAGTCGCCATGTTGAAGGCCCAGCCTTTCCTTCTGTACGCTTCTCGAACATCCTCACAAGTGTTACAACATCTAGTGGCAGAAAATATAGTTACAGCATTGTACATCTTGGTGGTTTTAAGCTATGTGCATTCATTATTATCGTTGGGTATCGTGGCCGAGGTCACTGACTCGCAATACTTGGGTGAAAACTCGGGGTTGCGGGTTCGATACGTAGCTGGGGTTCCTGTGCCCTTGAGCAACGCACTTAAACGCACTTGCTCCATCCTTCGGAAGGGATGTAAAGCTTCTGGTCCAGTGTGTTGTGTAACGCATTTAAAAGATCCAAGAGCATTCTTTCTTGAAGATTTAGGGATTCCCTGGTGTCTCTGGCCGTCGGCTGCCAATGGCGCCTCCCACCTATGTATCTTGACGTTTAGGTGGAAGACAGCTTCATGCAATTCAGCCTACGGGCTGCAAGTTGAGGTTCATTAAACCCATTAAATACATAATTATTTTCAACCATACTAGCTAAACCCTACAAAATGTTCGGAACAATGTCAAATTTCAGGGGGTGGGGGGGCGAACTACTTACGAAAGTTCCTTAGTTTCAGCTCCGTAACAACTTTCACAACGATTTGGGTCTAACTCTTCTTTCTTGGCGAACTGGCAGTGAAAAAACACATGCACAAAACAATGAACCACGCATCAAATCGCAGCTTTGATGTCGATAAATGTTTGATAAAGTCTTGGGTGTGGTGGTGGGGGAGAGGGGTTGGTAAACTTGCCAAATGAAGATCAAATTTCCGTGCCCACAACGAGAAATTACATGTTTCATAAGTCCTGCTTTTGTATATTTTCGTGGGCGAGAATAAAATTCTCTGCCCTTCTTGAGAAATTCAAAAGAGTTATAATTCTATCGAACGCCTGACAATCAGGTACCACATACAGCCTTGATTCGTTGACTACATAGTGAAAGGTCACTTTCCTGCCATGGTGTGTTACAAAAAGTCTTCAGAAAAATCACATTTTTCTCAGGTTGTTTGTCATATTTTGATTGAAAATTACAAACTAGCATATTTGTTCACCAACTGTACTGAAACAAAACCAATTTCACAAGGACAATTAACACTAAATAACATTTTCAAGGATACTGTTAAGGTAAAAACTAATCTGACTCCCCACGTTGAATATTCATATATGCAAATGACCTATGAAACACAAATGGAAAAAGGGGGACAGCCAGACTTGTCCCAGCCCTTCTATGGCATGCATGTTAAACTATTCTAACAGAATAATAATTATGCAAGAGACTGCAAAATGCTGTGTATTGGCATATAATGGTAATTTGTGAACCTGATATCTTTTTTACTGAACATATGGTATGGACATTTTTAAATTGCAAATTTAAAGTGTGCGAAGTTATGAAGCTGTATAAACTGTAATAATAGCTGCCATCTTGTAGGGTAGTTTCTTTGTTCCGTGAGGACATGCATGGTTGCACATTTAGTGCTTACATTGTTGACCAATCTCGAGAACAAAAGTTGCCCTACAAGATGGCGGCTATTGGATAAGGTCTATGATATTTGGCAATACTTTGATTAATTTATCAGCTGCATCATCGTCTCCCAATTTGACCGTTTCCGGCTTGTCATCGATGGGCTTTCCCATTGGATCAAGTCGTCTTCTGTAGATGTTAAGATCTACGTCCAACTGATGTTCTCCCGAGACGTCCATTGCATCTAAACTTATAACTGGATAGAACAATGTAGCATGAATTTAGACCCAAAATAACAGTTGGAGAAAATTTCCTGGCAAGTCAACCATTTCTGTTCTGCCATGATGAGCCAGGGTTGTGGTCGAGTCCATCACAAGTCCTCGCCTTCACAAGCCCACACAAGTCCCTGGGTCTTAATTAAAGTCACAAGCTATTCAAATGAACTCCAACAAAGGCATTCTTTTGTGCGTGTTCATCCTTTGCTTCTTGTTACTGGACTTGTGACAAACTTGTGATGGACTCGACTACAACCCTCTTACATGTCTTATGAGCCTTTGATCTGTCATTTACCATGGTTATAATATTCATTAAAAATGGAATTAAAAAGGAAAGTCTTGCTTGTATTAAATGCTATTTTACAATAAATAGAGATTTATTTAGATATATTTAAAACTGTGAATTATACCAATTGATGTGTTCAGATTTTTCATACTTACAGGCACAAGGCATTTGAGGAAATGAGATGTCAATGTTAATCCTTAGTTTTTCTCCTCTCGTGTTGTCAACGTACAACTCTGGAATTATCTGACGCAAAAGACGCAAACAAAAAAGCAATTTATTGGTAGGAAAAATTAAAGATTTTCTTTTAAAAAGCTTACAATTTTTGTTCAACTAGTCTCATGTTTTGTACACAAGCTTTGAAGTGGACAGGTGGTCAACTATTTACCTCTTTTGTCAGGTAATAGTTGAGTTCAGACACAAACAGTCCCGTCATTAAAATAGCGCTGACGACCGTTACTGAAAAAAGAACAGAACAAAATCATAAAATAGTTTTTTGTATCAAAGTTATAGGCAAAGTTGTAGGCCTACTAACTGTTTTTGTTTTTAGTAGTGACCATGGTGACTTCCTTTAAATTTTTAAAAAGAAGTCACGCTTTGCGTGCAATCATATGCAATATTCTTTCCGTGATTTTTCTCTCAAACTAAGCCTTTGCGACGGAAATGCATGTAAGTATTCCTATTCTAAAATCGTCCACGCTATCGATTCCAATAATTATTTTCCTTAAATTCGAGTTGTGACATAAACTAAAAAAATACCAAGTGGACAAATGTCTGAGTTTTGAAGTTTCAGAAATCTGGATGCAGTGAAAAAACAACTTGGTTCCACCGGATTCGAACCGCGGACCTTCAGCTAGCTTGATGCACAATCAACGCTCAATCGCTAACTTACCGGCAGCGCCACCGAAGGTTTTCACTCTGAAATCTTCTAATGTTTTTGGGTATGCATCAAACCGACGCAGACTGTTGACCACACTCTTCGTATCCATGGTAATTAAACAACGAACTTGTGTGATTTCTTTTATAATTTAAGCATATTCGTCCAGTAAATACACGTTCCCGATTAAACGCGCGCGATGAATGCGAACTCTGCATGCACATGTAGCTGTTGTACGTGTTATTAAATTGGTGTAGCAAGTAATGATGTTTCCATTTAAATTTGGTCTCCAACGTTAAATTAAAATCCAATACAAAAATAAAACTTTTTAATATACATTTAGGATGATTTTATACTTTATACATGTCCTTGCAACTGATTATTTGTATCTAAATTGAATGAAATAATTAATTTCCCATTTCTACACCAAATGAAGGTGGGAACATTTTTATTAGTCACACCGGGATTTTCACGATTTCGTCAATTGAGGGCTCACTACTCGTGTACATCCTGTAAAAAATTTAGCAACTTTGAAAAAGTAGCGCAGAAAACTTCTAACTCTTTTTAGCACATTTTACGTTTTAAGTTTTAAAAATGTCGGCGCCAATAGGAACTTCCAGGTAGGTCGTACACACACGGTGACTGACATTTTTTGAAAGCAAAGCTTATATGGGAAATGAAGTAAAAATAGGATGTGCACGACGCGACGCGAATGTCCGATTTTCCTGGCACGCCCCCATTTAGTCAGAAATAATGCAGGATCTTGCTTTATTTTCTCTGCGCGCGCAATGGGGGAAATTTCCCGACCATCACCATCAACTCTTTGTAGAAAACATTTAAGATTTTAAAAATTACAAACATAATGTATTTTTCGCTCTTTGCCAAAAAGGATCCTGTTTAAAGTTACATAATTTTTTTTCCCGAGAGAAATAATGAAGTCAGCCTCTTAAGTTTTGTTTTTCTTGCAATGTGGTTAATTTTCTGAAATCCTTAATTTTGTTATCTTGTAATGTGGAAATTTTCTGTGCTTTTTCCTTTTCTTTTGGCTTCAAACTCAAAGGGAGATTAAAAACAAAGAGACAGGTCTGGATATCTTTGTACCAGACTATCGGGAGGTCAGCGGGCTCTTGACGAGTTATGAGGAGTATCACATTATCGTTATTACCACATTGCCGTACTTCAAGACGATTAGGAACAAGCAGGACAATGCCGTGCAGTTCATGGTATGTTCTTCTGGATATAGATCCATTGTTCCATAATTCCAAATTTAAAAACATATTTACCAAAAATTGCTGTAATAACTTGAATTTTTATTTCATTTTGAAAACCCTTTAAAATGAGAGGTATTTCATTGCCAGAGGGTTCTTGGAACTAAAGTTATTGTGGATTTTCTTCTGTCAAATTTGACTCATTTGGATATACAAAATGGAGAAAGAATTCCGTTTACTGGTCGCCACTTGTTCCCCTTATTATGACCCAATAACCACAAAAACGTGTAAATATTTTGAAGGGAAGTGAATTTAGGAGTGAAAAACCTCCAACAATTTCCTTAAAAATACTTAAACTTGTTTTGCCCTGTTCCATAGACTTAAACACACGGCCGGCGTCTCATGACGGACCAGTAAACGAAATTCATACCCAAAATGGGGCGAAGTGTTGTGACCATGTTAAAGAACCTTCAACCTTTGTGCACTTCGAAAATTTTGACTTTGCCGCTCGCCTATGTTATTGCAGCTTGTGAATCTGCATCTGGTTTTAGGTTGAAAAGAAATACGGTGACTTTGAGGCCCTCCACAAAGCTTTAACAGAGCGTTATCCAGCGACAATCTTTCCCGACCTACCACGCAAAGTGTTAATGGTTAAAGACAGTACACCGCAGGAAAGAAGGCAAAGCTTTGACAACCTGATGAAGTTTATTGCATCCAGTACCAAAGTCTGCTGCAGTAGTCTTGTCCTGACATTTCTGGGTGAGTTTCATAAGAGGATCGTTCCATAAAATTGGGAACCAAAGTGTGTAAAAATGGCTTTTCAAAGTTGCCAAAAAATGTCTAAATGGTGTTCAATATTTAACATAATTTATAAATAAACTCCTAAAAAAAGTTCGGAAAGTCAAGTTTGACTGACGATTTATCTCTTGTTGCAAAATAATTTTCCTTGAATTTTATATCATTGGAAAGCCCTGTTATTCGTCTTTACGATGATGTGTCATTTGTTATGATTAAGCAATTGGGGGATGTGCAGTACAGCTGAATACGGGGGCGGGTGTAAAGTGAAATGTCACAAAATGCATTGCTATTGTCAAAAAGTGCATTGACACATTCCCATCTTCCAAGCAAAAGGACAATAGCATGACAATAGCAGTGAATTTTGTGACATTTCACTTTTCCCCCCAACTCCTGTATTCGGCTATACTGCACATCCCCCAATTGATTAATCATAACAAATGACACATCACTGTAAAGAGGAATAACAGGGCTTTCCAACGATACCAAATTCAAGGGAAATGATTTAGTAACAAGAGAGAAATCGTCAGTCAAACTTGACTTTCCGAACTTTTTTTGAGGAGTTTAGTTAAAGAATCAAGTCACATGGGTAGTTTTTAAATTAGGAAACGAACACTGTTTAGGGACCTGGGTCCTTATTCACGATTTGCGGGCACGCAACTACCCCGTAACCCTTACCTAAGCTCTTGCGGGCTATTCACAAAACTCCCTTAAATCTGTGTGCACTCGTAAACCACCTGTAAATTTGCGTGACCTCCAGATTTCCCACAACTTGCATGGATCGTGCAGTAGCTATGAGCAGTAGGTAATGTACTGTCACTCAGCTTGCATCATTGAGCGCAGTACTTGCGCCGTTTCTGGGAATAATCACTTGGCTTTTGTCACGCTTCGGTACACTTTATCAATGCGTTAGTTGTGGTTGCCCGCAGTTTGCGGGTCTGCAAAGGAAACTCTCGGGGTGCTTCGTAAATAAGAAGTCTTACGGCCCTTAACATCGACTTACAGGCCCCGCAAAAGCAAACAGCTATGGGTGCTTTGTGAAAAAGGACCCTGGACACTGATAATGGCCTGAGCTAAAGTACCATCCATGTGGAACAATGATTGATTTAGGTCTAACCTTAACAGGTGTGAAACCTGACAGAATCCAACATGTGGAAGAGGGAGGTGACGATGTCAATCAAAAGGATGAGGAGAATGTTGAAGCACCAAAACTCAACACACGAAGAAGCAATTTACTCAGGTATGCATACTGCTTGTAGTCTGACCCACGGCACAATTTGTGATGACATGCCTTCGCTCGTTGGTTTGGGCCTGTAGAGGTGCGATTTCCATGAAAGCGGAACTCCATCTGCTGTTATTTGAGTGAGGGAGCATGCGTGTAAAGCTCGCACCACCTAAAGCTGAGGTCACCAAGTTGGGTAATCGGTCTGCGGTTGGGGCTGAAAACCAGTGGAGATTTTTGTAAACGATTTATTTAGGGAGAACATTTTTCTTGCAAGATGAAACTCCCTTGCTGCTGGCGGGCAAGGGGAAGCTTTGGAATCTCATAAATGGACTAGAACCAAGTCACTTGTCTAAATCAAGTCGATTTGACTTGTTACAACTCTTGTCAGAAGGTTTAATAACCAAATATCTGTGAGACAAACCTCCATCATTCCATATACTTTGTTGTTTTACATCTGTGGTGAATATGCACTTCATCAATTGTTTGTCATGTTCTTACAAAGATGTCATTTCTATTTTCCAACTCTTATCATCTCAGTTCCGGGAGCCAGCAGTCAAGTTTATTCAGCGACGACCCCGAAGATGAGTTTGATTTCTTCCAAGCAAACTCAAACGGCGTCGACACAAACAAGGAGGATTTGGAAGATGACTTGTTCTCGGAGAATTCTCAACAGACATCGGGAGAAGCCCTCAAGAAGGGTAAGTGCCTCTCCAAAATTCCTCAGGATGCAAGAGCGTGAGAATCGGTGTGTGTTGATTTGAAGTGAGTGGCAAAGTGTGGATAACATTTGAGAATGATGCGCTGAGTGGACAACATGAAGCAAGATTGGCTCAGGACTAGAGTCAACCACGTGTCGAACGTCATCCAGGCAACACACATGCACATTGACGTGCAAGTGCGAAAGCCTTTGGTTAGTCAGTTGGTTCCGCGCAAAATGCTGCATCAACTCAAACCCTGATAGGTACCAGTTAGTGCTGTAACGAAGTCCGCAAGTTCGGGTTCGGTTCGGTTCGGCTAAAGTTCAAAACGTTCTTCCCGAACATTTGTTCGGTTCGGGTTCGGCAAGTATTACCGGCGGTGTGGGTTGAAAATGATCACGCACGTGCAGCTGGCTTTCTTTATAAAGTATGTATTTTTTTTATCTTCAAACCCGCTCTTTTACAAGATTTATTTGTCGTAATGAACAAGATAATGAAGTCCTTTTGAGTGCGTTTTTGACTTTCAGGAAGCCAGCTCTCTTTCACATTTACAGTTAAAATACGTAAGATGTGAAATCCAAAGTGAACCACTCCTGAACAACCGAACTGACTAAAATGTTTGGTTCGGTCCGGTTTGGTTTAGAAGTGACAAGTTCTGTAAAATCCTGTTCAGTTCGTCTGTTCGGTTACAGCATTAGTACCAGTGACCAGCGCAACCGTGCCCTGTGGGCTGGTTCCAAATGGTCAACCAGACATGACTAACCATCATTGACTAGCCTGCGTTTGGTTGAGTTAACTATGGTCGTGAATCAAACTTGCTCATGGTTTGCGATTTTGTCCTGGTTTTTTGCTGACTCGGTCATGTATACCTTAAATGCAGAGCCAGTTGAGGTTGGGATTGATCTAGTTTGAGATACAGAGCCCCAAATGATTATTCAGTCGTACTACATTATGTCTGAATTAGAGTGTGTGAATGGGTTGAGAACGTCAGCCGGTCAAAGGAGCCATTGCTCATTACTGTGTGTACACAGCAACCGATGACGTTTCATCGGCGCGCTGGGTCTGTGCGCTGGACTCGTGTCCTATTCACTTTTAAGTGAATGAAGTTGGGAGCAAGACAAAAGTTCCCGGATGTCCGCCCCTGCTTATTGCAGGAAAGGCCTAAAGTGTCTGTTTAACCGAGGTTCACTATGGTGTCAATGAGGGAGCCCACAGGATGTCGAAAAGGACAAGGGGTATCTTCCCTTGTTTTCACTAAGTTTGGGATAGAAATCCCAAAATAACCATTCGATGGAGTTAAAAATGTCTGCAAAGTTTGTGAATTGCAAGAAACTCTCGAATTGTCTGTTAAGCCAAGGTCTGTACGACCTCAAACGAAGGGCATAATGTGGCAGGGCCTTTTGAGAGCAGAAGGACGAGGGGTATCTTCCCTCTCCTTGGAGTCATGCAGGCTTGCATTGACTAAGCTTTTCGAAAATATCTGCAAAGTTTGTGAATTGCAGGAAATTCCAGAAATTTGTGTTAAGCCGAGGTTTGCAGGACGTCAATGGGACAGGAAGTGGAAGGCACTTTTAGTAGCACAAGGACGGAGGGGTATCTTCTTCTCAATATGCATCCTTAAAGGTTTTTGACGGAAGATGGATGCATCATATTCGGTGACCGTTCTCACGGAATTGCTTATCATGCCCCCTTCTTGGTCGTGATGATGTTCGTTTCAGATGATGTTGGTATTGGATATCAATGTCGCGAATATGTACACTGCCCCACCAGGCCGGCAAGGAGCGCATGAGTACGTCATCATTTCACATAATTATTGTGTGAACGAAATATAGCAGATTCAGTTTCATTAATTTGGTGAACAAGTGACTCGTGACTCGGACTCGGACTCGGGGCTAATGACTCGAGACTGGGACTCGAGGCTAGTGACTCGAGACTCGGACTCGAGGCTAGTGACTCGAGACTCGGACTCGGCTAGTGACTCGACTACAGTACAACACTGCCTCGAAGTAATAAGCATTGGGTGCGACTGTATCTGTCTGGTGTGCGCTGTTGCCGTGCACGATGTACCTGCAATTTGGGGCTCTGTGAGTAGCTTGTGAAAAAGAAAGAATATGCAAGTGATCAAGTTGATGCAATGAAGAGGTTGTGAGAAAGATGGAAAAAGTAAAAAATAAAATAAAAAATTACCGATATGCCGATCGCGATGGAATTCATCTAAATAAGAATATCGCAAAGAGGAAAGGAGCTTGGACGAAAGCTGGGACCAAGAAAATTGCAAGGCAGGTAAGCGAGGACAAGATATAATGCTAATGTGAGTTCAGTTGTTTAACAACGTTTTGTTTGTATTTATTTGCTATGTAAAGTAATATTAACCAGAGTTTTATTGTTTTAAATATTAAATAAACATTTTGTAGAATCCACATTAAGAACAGTATAGGCCTATTTATTACACAATACATATTAATATTTAAAAAATGAAGTAGGTTATTAATCGTGGTAATCGGAACATACAAAATACTCATCTACTGTCTCACAATGCTTATTCAGCCAAAGGCTGAATTGTACACCAATAAAATTACAAGACGTTAAAATACAACATAAGACACAAAACTACATTACTAACAGTTGGGGAAAATACATGCAAAAACGAAACGGATTAAAACACACGGACTCCCAATGAACAACTTAACACATAAAGAACTTCACGTGCACTAAATTAGTATGTGCAGGTCTTTTCACAACCTATTCTTGGGTTTCACTTTCTGGACAACCGGTTGCTATCCGCCATTACTGTGTCCATACTATGGCACGCCAAAGCGAAAATAATTCAACATTGATAATTTAACGTCAACCCTGAAAAACAAGTCAACAAAAAAAGGTTGGCATGACTTTCAAATGTTGATAGACTGTTTGAAACTGGCATACCATGCTTTTGTTGGCAAGTTTTTAAAAATGTTGAGACTTGTTTTTCAGGGTTGATGGTAGAACTATCAGTGTTGAATTATTTCCGCTTTGACGTGCCATAGTATGGACACAGTAATGGCGGATAGCAACCGGTTGTCAAGAAAGTGAAATCCAAGAACACAAGTCAGTATGACAGACAAAATCCAATAATTTACATTTTATTTAGTGTAAAACGCAATATGCCGATCTTTGGCCTACTGCTCAGTATAATATTTATTAAAATACATCCCACAGTACAATACTTTTACCGTCCAATCCAGCTGGACGCTTTTGCAGTAAACTGCATGGGATACATTTTCCAAAAACGTACTCGAGTCCGGAATTTTAAGAAGGCTAAACACCTTTGTAAGATGCGGGTAATTTTGCCGACTGACCAGCAAATCTGATAAGCTCAGATTGTGTGAACATGTAAATCTCAAAATGATAGACAATGTACGTGTATCAACTGATGGTCAGTGGGGTTTGTTTGTGGAGATTCCTTCTGAATCAATTTTAAAGTCTCTGCTTCGGGCAACCAAACGAGAACAGGTGTTTTGTCAACTTAAGGAAAAGCTATACTTTATTTTGCTCAGATGACAGCAGAAATAAAGAAATGGATTATTGATACAATACACGGGATTGTTGCAGCATCCAGGCTTTGAAGAGGAATGGCGATTGGCTTTGGATTAACCTGCTGATCGTGCCGGTGTTTGTAGCAGCTATTAGGGAAGCCTTTTTAGTTAATTTAAAGGATGTTGACCTAAAGGAATGAAGTTGCTGAAGGATTTGCCGACGTAAATCGTTGCCCTGTAGCCACCTAGGAGGTTCTTCAGCTCGGCCACGAAGTGCGAGAGAACAGGAAGAAATTCTCAGTTTTAGAGGTGGGAGAAAAACCCACGGAATTAAGCAGGGACCGAGAACTGAATCCACGTACTGACCCAGACGGGAATCGAACCATGGCCACATTGGTGGAAGGCGAGGAAAGAACCGCTTCGCCATCCTAATTCCCCGATGACAATTTGAAATTCATCTATTTCATGACATACCATAAGTCGTATATTCTAATCAAGAAAAGCGTCGGTGTCCTTTTCAATTGTATTGTCCCTTGTGGCTTTTAGCGACGGACCTTTTTAATCGTTCGTGAGTCTTGAACATTCTGGATGTTTTCACAGTGCATGTCTGAGTGTTAGTAGAAGTATAGCGTCAACAGTCGGATTGTCGTCACGCTCTTTGTTCCTGATCCTCCCTACAGTTCAATGAATTGCTTGGTTGTCTCAGGAGATCATCCCTTCCCCATCCACTCCCCGAAATCAATCAGTAGGCAAGGAACATTAGATGAGATCGAGTTCACATGGCCGGGCAGGTCATTAATGGAGAGACATGGTGCGCTGTCTGGGTAGACGGTCGAACATTGAACTCTCGGCCTAGCCTGCGCACAGGAGACACAGACAATCAGGCATTAGGGGCAAGTTTGATTGAGGGACTATAGTTAACTACAGAGTCCGTCGAAAGACGGTTAACTTCCGTTGTTCGAGAGACTCTCGTCGACTATAGTTAACTGTAGTCGCTCGATCTAACTTGCTCGAGGTTGTCTCTCTAGATATGTTGGCATGTCTTGGTTTTTATTGTTTGTATGTATGTCTTTTTGGTTTCTCTTTGCGTATAGAGACGCACTGATCTACCGGTAATTTTGGTAACAGAGTCCTGCGTGACTGCCGCCTTCTTTTCCCAAATATCTTCCTCTCCTCCATCTTGTCTTCAAGTGTTTGCCAGATGAAATACTCTCGGGATTTCTTCTTAGCTGTTAGTGCATCCCCGGTCAACCTGTCATAACCTGTCCATCCCGAGAAGTCTTGACTGATTATCCATTAAGGCGCCGGTATTCGAGTGAGATACATCCTCCTTAGTTTACACACACTCTCTCTCTCTTTTTGTCTCTTCCACAAATCTTCATGACGGCTCAGAGCATAGTGCATTTAAAGTTCGTTTCTTGGATGCCATTTTCATATTCATAAAGTCGCTGGTATTCGAGTGGAATATATCATAGAAAATCCTTAATTTGCACATTTCCCAGAAATCTTCGTGGCATCATGTACAAGTGTATGTGCAATACATACAGTTCACTGAGCTCAGAGTTGGTTCATTAAGGCACCGGGTTCGAAACTCGCCCCGGCTAGGGTACCTGTGCCCTTGAGTAAGGCACTTAATCACACTTGCTCCATCCTTCGGAAGGGATGTAAAGCCTTTGGTCCAGTGTGTTTGGTATCGGTAACGCACTTTAAAGATCCCAGAGCATTCTTTCGTGAAGAGCAAGGGGATTCCCCCGGTGTCTCTGGCCATTTCTAATTATAATTCTTCATGGGTTTCCTCACGCTTGCGAGTGACAGTGCAATGAGCACTATTGAGGAATCCTTGGTTCCAGTACCAGAAAGAAATAATAATAATAATAATTTAAAGCTCGCCTTTGAAAGTTTAGAGTTAGCCGCGCACCTTTCTGTGGCATACTTTAAACTGACGTATTGACCCCTTTCGAACACGTGCGAATATGCCATTTTGGGAGTCAAATAATGCCAAGTCATTGTAGAAGCGATGTGCGTGCCCGTTGTGTGTCTCTCTGGTGGGCGCAACGCGGTTTAGTTCACCAATGGGAGCCTCATCATAGCGCGTTACGCGCGCTATGGACACACACAACGCGCACGCACATTGCTTCCACAACGACGCGGCATTGTTTTACTCCCAAAATGACGTCATTGGCACGAGCTCAACACTAATTGTTTCCACAGTATAGTCAATAAGAAATTTGTCTGCATCTGGTTCGAAATCTGACTGTGATTGTGGGCGCGCATCGTGTTTTGCATAAAGATTTGGGGGATTAAGAAATGACAAAGAAATGGTTGAGGACATGAGGGATTTGTCAATCCATCCATTTCGCTACAGGAATAGTTTAGAAGTATACTGCTTTTTTGTACTTTATCACGACGTGGACTGATGCATACATTCCAAACAAGTTTGTCTGCATACCGCACCGCAGCCACCCACAACTCGCAGTACTGTGACCATCTCGTTCCATTACCCCATGCTTGATATGATAAATTATCTTTCAAAGATTTACTGAGCTGTACAGCTGCATTCTCGGAGATATGTTTTCCTTCATGTTACTTCCTTAATGTTGCGTACAATTTCCTTATTCATCGTCGACAGCGTGTCTGCATGCAGTGTGTGACGATATCTATCAAGTATAATGAAGAATTTTGTGAAGCTGACGTGGATTTATTGAGATCAACTTTCTGAGTGTTTAGGTCATCTTGACAATGTAATTTATTTCTTGGTGTAATTAAACACACTCTTAACATTCGAGATTATAGAACGGTCCATCATCTCATTGGTTTCTAGAAACAGTGGAAAGTAAACTACACTCGATTCTGTGCAGTCGAATTGACCATGCAATGTTTTTGTCCAGTCCTATAATAACCTAAATGGAGTAAGCTCAAATCATTGGTCAAACACATTTGACTTACATGCATGGAACTTTATTCTTATAGTTGATAGGAAATAATGAAATGTTGACTATACAAGTATCCAGTGAATTTCTGTTTTAAAAAAGGGGGTTTTCTTTCTTGAGATGTGCCACCATTGCGTTCGGGACTCTGCCCAGTTGTGCTACCATGCAGCACCGAGAGAAAAATTGGGTCCATTGGGAAAGCCTAGTGAGTCAGAGGTCTCGGGTTCGAATCCCGATAAGGCCCTTACGATTTTTCTCTCATCCTAGGTTTGGTTGTTTCTTAAGATGTGTAATTCTTGAAGATGTCATTTTTTTGTAAAGAATATACTTTTGTACATAGAATGTTATATCAAGATTTAGAACATTGCACACTAAACCGCTCGAGTCTGTAAAGATTAACGTATTACATCAAAATCGCACAATATAGTCGAAGGGAATCGAACCTAAGACACACACATGTTGCTTACATGTACACGGTGTGATACGCTTAAATTAAGAAGGAGCATGCGCCGTGCACTCTTCGGGAGGTCTGACTCGTTTGCGTCACGCAATATAAAAACTTGATTTTTACTACCGTCGCTGCACTTATATGTACACTGCGCCGCAATTTCGCGATGTTTATTACACCTATTAAGATAATGTAGCAATGTGGCTTGCACCTCGGGGATAACTTCCAATTCAAACCCTCACGATTTTATTCTTAGAAACTGACGCGTCATTTCCCGCCGACACGTCTACAAATTTTCCCCTGTCATGGTTTTGAGTATATACGGCAGCTGTTGTGTCAATGAGGAAGCTTAATCAATCGCTAAATTTTTAATTGTCACGAGCGATGAAATGTGTGCACGTGTGGAAAACTAGACACGTGACCGGTCAGAGAGCTTTGCGACTTGCACTCTTGTGACTCGACTACGAAATATGTAGGTTTAAGACCATCTTCAGCACTGTGTCTTTTGCCATATTGCACACGTTCAAACTCCATAAATAGCAGTAATTAAACGTGAGGCTTGCTGTAGATATTACACCCATGCAGTTTAGATAGTTCTGGGATTTTCAAAATGTTAGTATAATTCATAACGCCGTCGGTAGGCCTAGTGACGCAGTATAGGATTGATATTTCGCACTTATTAGTAATTTTTAAGTTAGTTACTATTCTTGGGTTTCACTTGGCTTGACAACGGTTGCTATCCGCCATTACTGTGTCCATACTATGGCTCGCCAAAGCGAAATAATTCAACACTGATAATTTAATGTTGACGCATATTTTCGCAAATTTTGCGCAAGAAAAAAAAGTTTGGCATACTTTTTAAATGTTTGGGGGGGGGGGGGGGGGGGGGTGTAAAATTTAGAGGTCGTTACAAATGATATACATGTAAATCGATTCTGTAGAACATTGCCTTATACGCATCTGATGATGAACAGCGCTCCCTTGTCCTTTAATTCAGGTCACACCGCATAACACGGGGTTAATACCCCCTCGCTTATGGCAAGCCAAAAGGGTCATAACGTAATGCGGCAACGCGTTGCGAAAATACCACAACGCGTTGCGAAAATATCACAACGGGTTGTGCTGTCATCCAATCAGAACACTATTTCTGCAACGTGTTGCTAAAAATAGACTCGCGACGTGTTGTGAGGTGTCCAAAAACGCATTGCGAACATCTCACAACGCGTTGCCAGATATCCACAACGCGATGTGAGATGTTCGCAACGCGATGTTGGACACCTCACAACACGTCGCGAGTCTATTTTTAGCAACACGTTGCAGAAATACAGTGTTCTGATTGGATGATAGCACAACCCGTTGTGATATTTTTGCAACGCGTTGCCGCAATACGTTATGACCCTTTTGGCTTGCCATACTCGCTCGGCCATCAGCAAATACATTTGTGTCGCTCGGTGATTGATGGAGATTTAGAGATTTTACTTATAAAATCCCACTTTCCCATCCCCTTTCGTTTCCTCTCTTGAGTGCATGCATATAGGCCTACAGGTCAGATCGCACGTAAATAATCAATGGTGCATGGTCAACTTGCAGAAAAACAATTATATAGAAAGCTACACTGTTTTGAACATGTGTGGGTATTATATGCCGAAGCTTTTACAGATTCCGGACAGGTTTTTAATGCATTTGGTAATAAAACACGGCCGGCTACTGGTATCTTCTGCCTGCGCGACTTATGCTATACCTTTTTTTCTAGAGCGGGTCACATATATAGGCCTTTAGGGTCAGTTGAATGCAATGTTTTGACTGTTTTCTAGTCAAATCTGTCTGGGGTGTTTCAGCAATGCGCACGCGTAACAAACACTGACGTCATCATGTCTATTATAAAGATTGTTTTCGCAGTGCCGAAAATTAAGGGTTTTGCAAGTATCCTTGTTCATTTCGTGTTCACCCGACGAAGAACATTAAGGTCTTAGAACGAGATGAGGATAGATGTAGTGGATATATTCCTCATTTTAACAACCCGTAGTTGTTATCTATCTTTCTTAAAGACGATAAGCCTGTTGCCATTGGTCACTCCGATCATGCATTGCTGGCCGAAGAAATCAATCAATCTTAATGTCCAAGATTACCCACAAACAGCTATCTTCGGCGTCTATTACCCGCCACTTCGGAAATCTACGGTGCGGTAGTTGACGTCACTAGGGTATAAACACGATATATGCACCGTATTATAGGGAAAAAACACAAACAAAAACTTAATTTGTGACGGGCTCTACGAAAATGAGTCACAAGTCGCGCTGGCTAGTAGTCTTTTTTGCGACCATAAAAAGAAATCCGCGGCAAATCCACGCTCAATAAAATACCAAAACACAATGGAAATTCCTGGCGGTGCCCAGATACCGCCTGGAATGTCTGTGTTCCCCCTGGAATGTCTGTGTTCCCCCTGGAATGTCTGTGTTACGCCTGGGATTTCTTTTGTATTTAGGTATTTTAATGAGCGTAGAAATGCCACAGATTTATTTTTATGGTCGTATATATATATATACCAAGCCTGGTGTTAAGTTTAAACACCACAAGTATCAGTTTTAACACCTAGGGTGTTTAAAGTAATGCATTTATTCCAATTGAGAAATAAAAACTAACACTCATGGTGTTAAATTTTAACACTAGACTTGGTATCTATATAACACAACACCACTGATGTTAATTTAACACCACAATTTTTGCAGTGTGCAGGTTTATTTTTCACGACAGGTTTTAGCACCTGAAAGTGCCACAAATAAAATTCCTGACACTGTCAAAACACTAACTAAAACACAATGTAAAACAAGTCTCATGCTTTCGTTAATTCTCCCTTCGTCGATTGACACAATGCAGACTTTTGGAAATCTATAGCCATCTATAGCAATCTTCAACTGTCATTAGCTTCCGTTGCACTTGCTCGTGGTACTGTCCCAGTTTTCTGTGAGTCGTTTTTTGTGTGTCACCTTGTGTGTGTGTTTAAAAGTGAATGTTGTATTGTTAATATTTAGTAGGCCTATAACTTTTCGTCACATTGTGTTGTGCTTAACACTCCTGAATATAATTTCTGCTAAATAAACGAATCCCGCTTCTCCCTATACAAACGTTTATGTAAATGATTGACGGACCAAACATTCGATCGACAGCCCTATGCGGAATCTTCAAAGTATTTAAACAATTTAAACAATTTGTACGTTTATGTTTGGTATATAACATGTCACCTTCTTGTTTGCGTTGGTAATCGAGCGAGAAACGACATTATACGCCACCTTGTCACGCGATCAAGTATTGATGGAGTCGTTCAAGCTGTATACAAAAAAAGCAGCATTGTTACCAAAAATGTAATCACCACGACTCTGAAACTTAACAAGATAAAAAACTTGCTCCAATCTAGTCACATATTCATTATCTAATCTAACATGTCGATAGACACTGCACCCTAAACGGGGATACCCCGCATACGCGCACTCAATGCATAGTTCCGAGATTGCCCAGTTAACCCCGCCCCTTAGATATTGTTGCTATGTGCTCACAAGCCATCGAAAAAAATGGCGACATGTACGTACAAAGCAACGGGACTCGGCATGGAAAGCACAGATTCATTGGAGAAAACTCAAAGGTATTTATGTTTTAGGGTCGACAGTTGCCGTAGCACACACTGAGCGAAAGGCTAGTAATGCAGGGATGACATATATTTATAAAAATGCGCTTTCCTACCTTTGAATAGCGAATCGCCCGACATTGAAACCAAAATTCACCCGGTCACTGGCGCATACAACATACAAACTGTATGGGCAAAAACATTGCGTGATTGTGATCGATGATTGCATCACTTTGACCTTTGTGGGCGCCGTCTGCTAGCTCTGTTGTGATTGGTCGCGGGTTCGGCTTGATTGACAGGTCGGAACTATGCATTGATATGATAAATAGTAAGACATTAATGATCGTAATATTGAGTTTTACAAACAAAATCTAGGGTAACATGGGGTATCTGGGACAGTGGGGTAAATGGGACAAGTCTATGTTTTTTCATTGTATTTCCTTAGCAAGCAATCATTACTTGAGATAAGAAGTCTGTGCCATGCGAACAAACACCTCCAACCAACGTGGCAATTTTGAGCTGTATTTTCGCGTGTTTCTGAGTCCAAAATCGAGTTTTTCTCCGTCGACCTCGAGTGCCCTCCACCCTGACTTCAAAAATACTAATAATTGTGTTTCACAGAACAATAGAGGCTAACTGATTGGCGTTATTTTGAAGGAAAAAAAGCAATTTGAGGCGATTTTCTTCACTCTATTGTGTAAAGACTACTTCCGTGAAGGTAAGCATTTTGTGCATGGATCAAATCAGTACAAAAATACGGTCAATATTGCAATTTTTAATCAAAGCCGTCAAGATGTTATTGATTTGTCTCAAGGATTAAGTATTGTTGTTGTCAAGGGTTTGTGTACAAAACCATGATGTTTTCTTTTCCATTTAGATATATTTAAAATCATCAATAGAACCATGAAAAAAATATAGGAACACAAGAAGTCTTCAAATTACATATATTACAAAGCATTTGTATCAATTTGAAATGTTTGTAGGAGGTAAAAAAAGATGAAATTGTTGGAATAATTTTGGCTTGCACATCGCAATGGTGGCCATTTTGATTTTATAAGGTGAGCACACATGTTGCATTTTTGGTCATGTTGTTTGGGTCATTGTGTAAACAGATGAGTAGAATAAAGTGTGTCAGGTTCTAGGATTGGTTATTATTTTTAAATTGCCATCCATAGAATGGGAATAATTAACCATTTATACAAATGATAAATTATACTGCAATGAAGTAATTTTACACAATCGGAGCGGGGTAAGTGGGACATGCGTAAATGGGGTAAGCGGGACACGCAATTTTTCACAGAGCATGATCATAAATCTGTTTTATTTTGAGATGCAACTAAGATATTCTCAAAACAATGTCCACATTGTACATGTGAAGTAAATTTTACAGTAATTTATTATTGACTTCATAACAATAACGGTGTTTGTATTGTTTATTTATATTTTTACAGATCACCTATGGCACGCAAAAAGAAAACGTGGACACCTCAGCAAGGCAAATGGAAGGCAGAAGCAATGGTTGATGCTTATAAGGCTGTAACTGACGGCAGACTTGGGGTTCGAGAGGCCGCCAAGCAGTATGGTGTTCCGAAATCGACGCTGTCAAGAAGGATAAGCAAGGGAATGGGGAGTCCTTCACCGGCAAGCCGGCCACCCGTCTTCACTATGGGCGACGAGGGCCAACTAGTGCGCCACATCAAAGAGTTGGAGAGCCAAGGTTTCGGCATTGGAGTTAAAGCTGTCTGCAACCCCACACAACGAACCACACACAGCCACTTGACAAGTCAGTTTTCAAGTCGGTGAAGTGTGCCTACAACCAGCGATGCGACAAGTTTATGCGCGACAATCCAAACCGCATAATCACACGCTACGACTTCAGTGGTCTTTTTGCTGATGTCTATCATAATGTTTTCACAATGGCCAACATCATCAGTGGTTTCAAGTCAACAGGGATTTACCCCTTTAATCCACTGGCTATCACCCCAGAGCACCTTCAGTTCTCTTCTGTGGAAACAGAGCTGACATATGAGGATGACGAGCCTGCACAAGACGATGAAGCAACCGTGTCTATGCCTGTCATCATCGAAGTCATTGCTGACGTCCATGCCAACCCAGAGGTACCGGATCCACCATCCGTTCAGGAAGAGGTAACCATTCCATCACAGCCCGAGCCAGAGCCTGAGCCTATGGACATCGAACCAGGACCCAGCACATCAAACGCAGTCTCCCCTATATCTGCTACACTAATCGGCGATAACAACAAATTTGTAGCAGTCCTCAAGAAGCCAGTAGTTAGCAAAACCATCAAATCTGGCAAAAAATCTAGCCGTGTCACAGAAGCGCGATGCCTCACCTCCGATGAGGTTTTCAATATCGAACTGGCTAAACAAAACAAGAAAGACGCAGAAGCTGCAGCTAAAGAGGCTCGGAAGGTGGAGCGCGAGAAGAAGAGGGAACAGCGAGAACAGGAGAAACTAGAAATGCAGCAGCGACAACAGGAAAAGAAACGCAACAGAGAAGCGGCTCAGCAGGAGAAACAGAAAAAAAAGGACACAAAAAACACTCGCGCTACTCCTGAAAACGTAGATCGCGATATCGCCGAAAACTACTGCGGACATTGTGGTGGTTTTTATGGAGACGATGACAACTTGGACAAAGAAGACTGGTGGCAATGCATCAAGTGCGAGGAATGGTTTCATGAATCATGTACTGGACTGTTCGGCCGAACAAATGAACTGACCGAATTTGCATGTGCGAAATGCAAAGACGATGAACCTAATTAAGCGCGTTTGAAACAGTATCAAATAGAATTTAAGACCTGTTTTTCTTAAATATGAATAATGAATAGTGAAAGAAGATCAAGTTAATGATTCAGATTAAACAAATGCAATGCCATGCGTTTGTGGTGCTGACACCCATATGTTTACATGTGTTTTATGTGCGTCCCACTTACCCCATTTAGGTGTCCCATTTACCCCATTGTGTCGGGGTAAGTGGGACAAACACAGGTCGTCATGTTTTGCCGCCTCCTTCCCCACAACATGCTTGTTTGGAAACAAATATGATCAAAATATGTTCAAGAGGTGTTAGTAATTCAACAAAACCTTTCATTTGATAAATAAAGCTTATTGTCTACAAACTGCAACCAAATACATGCTTAAGTGTCCCAGTTACCCCATTCTACCCTACTACTTCAAGAATCGGGTCAATTCGACCCGTTTTCTTGACCCGAGAACATTTTTAGCCAGAATTTATTTCTGTGAAAATCATGTTTTCTTATGGTCGACTCGTAACGATACTCACTATTTGAACACTAAAAACATGCACACAAATCAATATACATGTAATGTAAAACTCATTCTGTTTTGAAAGATGAATTTGAAACCACAAAAAAATTGCAGTGCCCCGACTGAGATTCGAACCCAGGTTCTTGGCTTTCACGGCCAATTGCTCTACCAACTGAGCTATCTGGGCATCCCTCAGAGCACCACAACAATCTCGTGTTTGTCTCTCTTTTTCCAACAATGCAGTGGGGCAAATCCATGCCAACCATTAATTGCGACGAATTTGACTACATTGGTGGCCTATCGTGAAGAGAGGTCCTACCTCCATAGGGGGGAGGGGGAGGAGGGGGGAGGGGGAGGGGGGGGGGGGGGGGAGGGGGAGGGGGGGGGGGGGGGGGAGGGGGAGGGGGAGGGGGGGGGGGGGATTGCACTCCCTATGTCTTGTGCACAACCCGAACTCTCTATGTGGGTGTGCAGTAAGGAAGAAAATCCACAGAGTAACCAAAAAAGTGGTTACTGTGTGGATTGTGCAATTTACACTGCTCACTATGTGGAATACGCTCACTATGTGGATCGGTGACTGTGTGGATCGCCAGTTAGAGGGCAGTCTCGTCGATAATTTTCGAAATTTCAGAGGGTTAGGGAGTTCTGTTTTGTGTCGAAATAGGAAAAAAAGAGAGGCACAATAAAAAGAGCTCCCTAACCCAGTAATAAAGGGTTAAAACCCATTAGTGGCTGTTCCGCACCCTAATGCACATAGTAACCAGAAATGCCGAGGAGGGGGGGGGGGGGGGGGGGGGGAGGGGGAGGGGAGGGGAGGGGGGGGGGGGGAAATCCATGCCAACGTAATCACTAGTGGTCATTCTGTTTTATACAAGCTCTTGTTAAAAGCTCTTTCCGATATAAAGCTGTACGTTATTCTGTTAATTGTAATATCATTTCCATTCCTTGAAGATCTCTGTAAAATGATCTGTAAAAGTAATAGTGGATAATAATAATTTTTAATCTGCATTACGGAGTTTGATTGCCATAAATTGTCGTCTTTGGTTAGCCACAATTTCCCCTCAAGTCTGTCCTCTGATGACAGTTTTCTGCAAATCACATTCCTTCTCATCCCCGATACGCTTGGTCATCAGTGACCTTCAACAAGTCACGGAAGTTCTCTTTAATTTGGAAAACATCTTGTCGCTAAATAATATTGCATCGGCACTCCCATTAATAAGATCGTCTCCTGTAGATCTGTAGAGCTCGTTTTAAAGGCAGTATACATCATTGGTAATCTCGAAAATCAGAAATGTTCACAGATTTACGCCCAACTTACACAATATAAACATGATGACCGTAGAAAACTTCCCCTAAAATCGTTTTGTCTGAAGTGCTATAGTCTTTGAGAAATGAGTAAAACAATTATTTTCCGTCTCATGAGACGAAAATTCAATTCACCCCAAAAATATTTCGCCCAAGTGCCATTTCGCCCTAAACCACTTCGCCCGAGTGCCATTTCGCCCCAAATAACTTCGTTCAAACACTACATCGCCCAAATTCCACTTCGCCTCCAAACCACTTCGTGCACAGGCCGTGGTTTATGGGCGAAGTGGTTTTGGGGCGAAATGACTGCAAACCCTTTTTTGACTGTTTTCTCAAAAGTTAGACGAAGTACTGTACGGAGCTGTTTTTTGCTCAGGTTGGTTTTAATCATACATATCTTCAATCACACAGAGGGATAAAACTATTTGTAACAGTTTACCAATCATGTATACTATCTTTAACCACAACATGCAATATCACATCAGTCAATCGCATTTAATGTGGTCAAAAGTTTCCCCTTGTCCAGGGGGTAGGCCTACTGGTAAGACAATTTGTGTCCACCCACTAGGGGGTAGGTCCTGGTGTGTTGCTCAAGTGACCTGACACGGCGAATCTCGTTCTCTGTCCTCCACAGTGGTGCCATGTTTCTCCACTTGGCCCATGCATCAGAATGAATCACAGAAAACGTGGGAGCACCTTGTTATTTCTAAGTTTCCGTTTTCTTTGTAAAAAGCAACATCTCCATTCCGCCAGACCACAGTATCTTCTTTAGAGCCGCTAGACTATTTATTCATTCTTGGACGAGCCGCCTTTTGGCAATTTCTCATCAGGTCAAGTGCTTATAGTAGAGTGCTTGAGAATTGACATGTAAATCAATTTGAAATGGATACTCTCACGATCTTGGTTCGGAAATGGACGACTTATTTCAACAAAGGAAATATATTATACCCGGGTTCGTTTCTTGCATTAAAACAATATGGAGAATCTCCATGCGTCAGTCATGGAGCCTATATAGAAACACAGGTCAATGTTTTCACGATTACGTCCTGGTAGTTTTATTGCACTCTTAGTTTTGTCAGGAGAAACAAGATTTTACTCGCATGATTACTTATTGGGGCAAGCCGGGCAAGGGTTTGGGACGTATCTTAAATGATTTCTGAGAGGGGTGGTTATCTCATTGAAGGGTTTGTCGCTCTGTAGGGCTTGCTAAGCTCACGTGATAGCCAATCCCAATCAGTGAGGACAACCAGTTGGCTTCATAGCTCAATTGGTATAGGGCGTCTGCACGTTAAGCAGAAGCTCCGCAGTTCGAATCCCGGTGGAGCCAAGTTGCTTTTCACTGCATCCAGATTTTCCAAACTCATGGACATTCTTCCACATTATATTGCATGATAATCATCATATTTACCAACGGAAATATTACAATTTGTGGTTGGCTGAAAGTTTTTGTCATGCAGAAAATGCAACAACTTTAGTTTGGAACTTGTGCTTAAGGCAGAATGTTGCACATACTCAATCATCAACTAACAATGTTTTCTCAACATGAATGCATGTTATTGTACGGGAGCGGGTTCTATAGCAGATTATATAGTCGTTGAAATTATCCCATATAATTGAAAAGTTAATCTATGACATTTTAAAGTCTTCAGTTGTCCACCGGCAGTTTTTCAATCATCATAATGGTACATCGTGTTTGTTCGTATAGTGTTAATATCGCAATTAAAAACACGACAAAAGATCCACAGACGCCATTTTGTTTGGCGACACCAGAGGCATGGCGTTGGAGAGATAGTATCAACATTGGTTCGCAGCTAGTATATGAATAAGATAAACACTCTAATCAAGAAGCGGCACTTTAGGTGCGATACACAGTGCGGGTCTCGGGCCCCCTCAGGCCTTGGCGGCGAGTGACAAAGGTAACGAAAAGAGTGGAAATCCTCTCGAGAACTTAGAACATTCCTTCCCAGACTGATCGTGTAATGCCACCATGCTCTCTCAATCTGTTCACAGGATTTGGAATGTTGCAGCATTTTCATAAACAATTTGACCATAAAAAAAAACCTCTTACTCAAAAGGAAGACAGAAATCCTTCCAACTGTCGAATGCAATGGTTTCGCCAGATAGGCCTATATATCTCTTTTTTTTTTAAACGACAAGAAAATATTTATTTAATCTTCCATGCTCAAGTCCAACATAATCAGGAAAAATCGGACCTTTTATAGGTCTATACCAAAATACACAAGGGCAAGAGCCAGCAATTGCCCCAAATGGTACCTGAACCATATCATGCCAGTTTTAACCTCAGTTTGTCTGTGTATCTGGTCGTTGATCCCCGTGCCGTAGCAACGACTGCATATTAAACGTAGTCTCACGCAGCGCAATTTGCTAACTGTGACACCCACCAATATAACTGTCTGCACAGGGGAGATCTGTCCATGGATATGCATATCCGTAACCTGCCCTAGTTATGTAGATAGAACCGTCAATATACCTACAGTTGAAGTCAAAAGTTTAAATACAACTGTATGCAACAATGTGATAAAACTGGTGTGCTTAAACTTGCGTTGTCACCATTTTTGTAACAGTCTTTACTTTGTGGAATTCCTGACGTGCATGCAGTACTTAAAGGGCTGTGACATGCTAAACAACTTTGTGCCTAAGCTTTGCTTCATAATGACATACTATTGTTCGTTTGGATGTAAATTCAATAAAAGGTGGCCTTTTTCAACTTTGAAGATTTCATTGCAATAAATCACAGACAGAGGGCGCTGTTTTGAGTGCATCACATAAGGAAGACAGAAGGGAAAAGTTAAGAAAAAACATAAGACTTCAAGTTGGACTTGTGGCAAATTGCTGCAGTTTCTACCCCCAGTTTTGTCATGGCTTACAGCAGGCAACATTTAAAACAAACTCAAACAGCCATGGATTACAAAAGTTTCAGGAAAATTGAGAAAAAAGTAGAATCTTTTGTGCACAGTTGAATGGGATTTTCCTGTGTTTGCCTCTTGTGACATCGTGACCTTGGTCATGAATATGCATATTTTCATTAGCATAAAAACTAAAAACCTTTGTTTTAACCCCCAAAGCAAGCTCCAAATAAGATTTTTATGACTTGAACTGAGTAGAGTGGTTTTAAAGCATATATTTCATTGATAAAAATCCTAAATAAGGGGCCCTTTAAAAACATAGCTGGTATACACCTCGCAATGGTTCGGCTAGTCCTGTTTACCATTTTGGGTGATGATGGTAGTGGTGTACATGTATTTATACTTCTGACTTCAACAAGGCCACATAATTTAAGTGTTCTTTAAAACCCAATTCCACGGTTTTACGCTTATTTGTTTTTGCAATTCAATGTGCTTTCAGAACGTCAAGCGTATATTTCTATTAGCTTTGCAGTTTCGTCTTTTTCAAAATCAAAATTGCTACCTATCGCCTATACGGTACTAATTTTTATTTAAAAAGCATATTTTTGTTTAATGTTGGAAAGTATGTTATGTTTTGTAATCTGTTTTCTTACATATTAAGGATAAATAAACATGCATGCATTTTTATTATTTTATTCTTAATATGAAAATGTCACGAACGCAACATCTGATATGGTGCTTAATCACCATTGAAATGAAACAACCAAACTTGGGATGAGAAAAAATCGTAAGGGCCTTATCGGAATTCGAACCCGAGACCTCTGACGCATCGGGCATATGCTCTACCAGCTGAGCTATAAGGCATAGTTGGTATACTCCCTCGGGTTTTCCCTATAGACCTCGGTGTTGCATGGTGGCGCAACTGGGCAAAGTAACGCACATTTTGAGTATGCAGGTAATTCGTTGGATTAATAATAAATAATAATAATACACACTTGTATAGCGCCATCTATCTAGATAAATCTATTCCCAGGCGCTTGAGAAAAAAAGAGCAAATACTGAAATAATGAGTAGTTAAGATCAAGCTGCGGATGCATTATTGGTGTAACAGTTCCTAAAAAAGGAAAATCTTCAAATGTGATTTAAAAGTGTCCAGACTGCTAAGTGATCTAAGTTCTAGTGGTAGATTGTTCCAGAGTGTCGGTGCGCAGGAGGAGAAAGCTCTATTTCCGTATACGTCTTGTGGGTTCGGGGAATTTCTAAGAGGTGCTTGTTGGAAGATCGTAGACTGCGTTGAGGGATGTAAGGGGTAATGAGGTCCTGATTGACAAAACTAATGTAGAAGTGATAAAAAAAGATGGAGTTTAAAAACATTATTTCAGTTTCGCTCGTTCCATAGCCTGGGACAGACTATAATAATAATAATAATAGCAATCTTATATAGCGCCAAATGCCAGGGCCTCTAGGCGCTTTACAGTATAAAAACAAAAACCAAAGCGATAACATACATCCAAAGAGCATCATCAAGAGCATCAAGTCTGGTAATACTGAACAAAAAGATGTGTCTTAAGCTGGGACTTGAAATTACTGATGGAATGAATTTGACGCATGCTGTTAGGAAGACCATTCCAGAGGTGTGCCGCTGAAAAAACAAATGATCTATCACCATATAGACTAATTTTGCGCCCTCATTTGCCAAAATTTTATGCGCCACGTGACCACGAGGTCGCGTCTTTTTCTTGTTAACGCACGTAAAAACAATTCCCAACAGACAAGGCAGTCTGGCACACAGTACACTCATTTTATTCGTAAATTTGATATTTTTTGCATTGGATATATAAGCATTAACATACTTTTTATCAATTTTTCATATGGCAGTAAGCAACCCACAATGCTCCGCGGCTCTGTATATGTTACCCTTTCGTCACGTGTTTCCGTCACAGAAATATGTGAAGGCACATCAGCCCGTACCGCGCGCCCAGTTGCGAACGAGCGAATATTTCAGTAACCTTTCTCGAAGGGATATGGCGTATAACAGACCCAAAATTGTTTTACATTTAAAGATTGCGACGCACCGTTCATCATTCGCGTAATCATTATGCAAAATAACAATATGATATATTATTACAGTGGTGTCGCACATGGTAATATATATCCGAACAATTAAAGCTTTAAAAACAGTAATTTCAAATACAGTAGCAACACTTTGTTATTGGAAAGCTATATCCCGATATATATCGTTACATACCGTTGAAGTCATGTTTATTCCCAGCTTAGCCTACCGTGCCAGCTGCATAGAAAACAAAATGTTGATATCCAAACCGGATTTTAATATAAAAACATGTCTAACCCATCGTTTATGCTTTGTGTTATTATTATTTATGGTACAACTATAGCAAAAGGATAGTGCATTTTGCTTTTGATAAGTGAAAACTAAAAGGTTTTTCTTATTCATAAATCCTTTGTTATAAAAAATAAAACGGACGTAAAAAAATCAAAGATTTGGTAAGAATTACCATATCTAAGCAATTAAGATTAAAACTAAACAGCAAATTCACGCATTCAATTAAGGAACGTAATATATACTGAAAAACAAGAAAACTTTCAGCATAAAGGTAGTAAACAAATATATACTTGTTTGGTAAACTGTTAAAAACGGCATGATTTCTACTGCATTGAAAACATAGGTCGTGAAAACTACCTTGTAGAAATTTCAGCCACATAGATGCAGTAATACTTCAGAAAACCTAAAAAATCCGGTTTTTGTGCATAAATGAATGGCTCCAAAGCTTTGGAGATTCAAATAGTTTTGTCATTTTCTCATGAATGGGGCAATTCAGACGAAATAATTTCACAGGATGATTACTACCAATACCATCTTGATAACAAGTAAGCTTAAAGGTAATAATTCAGACATTTTTTGGAGGGTAATTACCAAACAAGTAGACTACATTTAAGCGTTTATACAAATTATGAAGACGTGAGTTGTTGGCCTATATATGTAGCCTATATACGTTTGGTATCTGGCTCGCCACTTGGTGTGGTAAGTGGTTTATCTCAGTATCGCGTAAAGCACCAAAATATGGAATTATAAAGCAACAAATATCTGCCTGGTTCATCCCCACAGAGCAGCAAAGAGCATACACAACCCATATTCATCCAATCACAGCAGGTGGCTACTGCTTGTAGGAGTAAACCCCGCCCACCACATGAATATTCATCAGTTACTGTTTGAATATTCATCAGTTACTGTTTATACAAATTATGAAGACGTGAGTTGTTGGCCTATTTAGCCTATATACGTTTGGTATCTGACTCGCCACTTGGTGTGGTAAGTGGTTTAGCTCAGTATCGCGTAAAGTACCAAAATATGGAATTATAAAGCAACAAAGATCTGCCTGATTCATCCCCACAGAGCAGCAAAGAGCATACACAACCCATATTCATCCAATCACAGCAGGTGGCTACTGCTTGTAGGAGTAAACCCCGCCCACCACATGAATATTCATCAGTTACTGTTTGAATATTCATCAGTTACTGTTTATACAAATTATGAAGACGTGAGTTGTTGGCCTATTTAGCCTATATACGTTTGGTATCTGACTCGCCACTTGGTGTGGTAAGTGGTTTAGCTCAGTATCGCGTAAAGTACCAAAATATGGAATTATAAAGCAACAAAGATCTGCCTGATTTATCCCCACAGAGCAGCAAAGAGCATACACAACCCATATTCATCCAATCACAGCAGGTGGCTACTGCTTGTAGGAGTAAACCCCGCCCACCACATGAATATTCATCAGTTACTGTTTGACGCACGTGTACAGCACGCGCACAAACTGTGAATGTGCATACGGCAATGCCGTAGCACTGACAATCCATAACCCATCTCACCGGTGTCAGAAACACCAAGGAACTTTGCGTGTTCTGAATATTTACCGGAGCAAAGGAGATCGTTTTAATTTACTGTCAAGAATAATCATCAGCCAAATAGTGGGATTACACTTTTAGCTTCTAACTTCGGTAAGTGCATTTCTCCCAACTTTTTTCCATATAATTTTTTTTATTACAGCATACTTATAAAATGTATATTTTTTCTTCTAAAACCCGGTTCTTTCAATATATTGTCTCTAGAAGCATTAATGTGCAGACAATGATAATGCACCTGACCACCAAACGGCAACATTTTTGAAAACAAAAAGATTCATATAGTTTTACTTTTAATTTTGTTATACATATATTTAATATGCACTACTCACAATAAGTTAGGGATATTGGTGTTGTTCAATTTTTGATTTCTTTCTTCAAATGACTGTTTTTTTTTTATTCCTATGACAAGGTGTGTCTGTCATGTAGATACAATTGTCTAATCATATACAAAATCATTCAAGCGGAGTGCATACCCTCAATATCACTTCATGCAATACAATTTTGAAAAGTGCACTGTGCATTTCCCTCATATAGTAGAACCATGCTAATTTGTTTCGATCTTAACCTAAAGGTAAAACCATTGGGAAACCCATAGTTTAAAGGCACAGGCTCGTCAGCAATGCGCGCGCGCGCCAAATTAGTGCTACGTAATACGCAGCTCTATGGCAAAGGCATGGAGCTGCGTATTTCGTGGCACGAATTTGGCGCGCGCGCATTGCTGACGAGCCTATGCCTTTAATCGTTTGATGCCACCCCTTTACCGCGATAAATTTATTTATTTATTCCATTTATTTACCCAGGGTGTGCCCAAACAGTTTACAAAAACTGGTTTCCATTGGGGTCCTGCAAACACACATAGAACAAATATACTTAATTGAACAACTTCACAATCACAAACAAACTGGAATAAGATACATTTGTACAACAACTACAACATCAAAAAACGAATGGTTACAGAAGAACAACATCACAAGTAATTTTTATACATGCACGTGACACTAACATTTACGCTAATTACGGGAAGGGCGAAAAACCCGCAAAAACCCTTTTTAATGGAAAAAAAATATCAAATGGGAAAATTCCCCTCCGGCTCCAAAATTAAAGTTTAATTTTATGGCAACCAAGTCATACGACTCGTAAATTAGCATTTCTCACTTGAAGTTGATCATGTGAATATTATGTGTATGTTTGGCGAAGTGCCGATTTGAATGAGCTCAAAGAAGACCTATAGTTCTGTATAAGGTGTGCATCGACAGATTGTTTCTTTTATTTATCACTATATTGGCAAACGATCAAAAATCAATCAAATGAAATGGCTGCTTTTGTTTCTCCTTTTTCATTTGTTGTCAAAATTAACATCTGTGTTTTAAGCCGCGTCCGTGCTTGCATCAGTTTTTCTATTCTCGCAATCGTTAAAGGCCCATTGTATCATTTGCAATGACCCAATTTGATTTTTCATGAGTTGACAAGAAAAACCTTACTCAAAGTGTTGATAGCAATGGTAACAAACACCACATGAATTTATTTCCGACCAAAATGGTATTTCATGCTGGAAATTGACAACCGAAGGTGGTTTTTTATTTACCATTCACTTGTACACAAAATCCATATATACTTTTTCAAGGTTTTCTGAAGCATTGATGCATCTAAGTAGCTAACATTTCTTCAGGCTATAGTTTACCAGCATTCTTCCTTAGATATGTTACATTCTTATTCCACGAATCTGTAAAAAGTTTTATCTTGCAAATAATACATAGGGCCTTTAATGCATCTGCGTTAGATGTATACGTCGAGTCACATTTTATGATATTTAACAAAAAAATCTGTAATTTAACTCAGCTCTGATACGTACATGTATATAATAGGTTTTATTTTGGGTTCAAATCACGTGAATGTTTATTAATGCATTGTTATATAAACGTGGTACCCATGTAGCATAGGTAAATAATTAAAAATTCAACCGTACGGCACTTTTTCATAATTTTAATTTTAGTATTGCACAAATATTGACGAAAGTTCCAACCAGAGCATACGACACTTTATAATAATAGCTATTCATATTCTTATATAACGTTCTTTAACCGGAGGATCAAAGCACTGTTACCATTATTACCGCAGCCATCAGGGAATCATAAGAACCATCTCGCTTCGGCTATAGGCGTGCTGCCCGGCCATGGCGCACATCCTATCAGCACTTAGATTCTAACATTCCCTGTATAACGGCTATAAAAGGGCACAACAAAAGCTTGAATAATTACACCAATAACTTAAACCAAAAGACACACATATCAGCAATCATTATTCCCAACTATACATATTTAATATCGGTGTTATCCACAGCATAATGTTGCCTTACAATTCTGCTTAATATCTTTTATTTTTTTCATCAATTAAAGGTTTATGATTTTGAGAAACACATAAATCACATTTTTACCCCTGGTCGTTGGACTGACAATCGAACCTTCTCAGCTCCCTGGGACTATACAGCCTGGCTGCCTGTTTTGTACCCATGCGCTAATCGAACACAACACCTTCACTGCCAACACGAATACCCATTCGCTCCTGGGGGGGGGGGGGGGGGGGGGGCATATTATGGCGGAGTGCCTTGCCAAAGGGCACACGCACCATGAATTCAAACTCACTACCTCCAGAATTAAGTCTTGAGTTCGGTTCATTAGACTGCTCGTCAATGATACCCCAGTTTTCATAAATGCATATCTGTCAGTCCTACGCATAGCCCGATTATAAGCGTGTCATTTCTGCTCCATAGCTTCGCCCCGAGTTCTCTTAACATCGGGTCTTCAGATGACCTAAATTATAAGCCCCTAGTGAGGACTGTAACCAGGGGCCTTGGCCCCCATGCTGCATCCACCACCCGTAAAGATGACACGTAACTTCACACTCGACAGGACTTTCTTAATTTCGCGATTTGTCGTTCAAGCATTGCGCTGCGATGTTGTCTACCGCCGATAGCAGATCCTGATAGGGGCGTACATGACGCCAATGTGGCTCCCAATAATCATACAAATCACATTATGAGAGGAATACGCATCGTGGATTCCGACGCGATAGTGTGATGAGATTTTTGCGAGACACTAATGTGTGGAGTAAATGAGGTGTTCCGCCTCGTGTCAAGTCCGCTTTGTCAAACTCTATACCTTTTAACGAGTAAAGAAGTGGCGTATATAGTTTTCACCATTATAATTGGTACGACATACTGACGAAAATGCGTAGGCGCTGCGTAATAATTGTCAATTATGTAGGGATTATTCGAGGTTTGTTTCGTCTTTAAAGGTCAATTGTATCATTTGCAATGACCCAATTTTCATGAGCTGACAAGAAAACCTTACTCAAAGTGTTGATAGCAATGGTAACAAACACCACATGAATTTATTTCCGTCCAAAATGGTATTTCATGCTGATAATTGACAACCGAAGGTGGTTTTCTAAAAGAAAATATACCGTGCACGGGACTTTCTTTTACTATTCACTAGTACACAAAATCCATATATAGATTTTCAAGGTTTTCTGAAGCATTGATGCAGCTATAAGTAGCTAAATCTTTAGGCTAGTTTACCAACATTCTTCCTTTGATTATGTTACACTCTTATTCCACGAATATGCAAAAAGTTGCATATTTTAGGGGATTGCATTTTCCAAAACCTTTCGCGCTCTTTTATGATTTTGTTTGTTTTGTAATTTAGAGCTGATAGTGGCTACATCTCTCCACCACAACAACGTTTTTATGTGAGTGTATCCCAATCAGTGAGAAACAACTGCAATACCGTGACTCGAGACCACCAGTTGGCTTCATAGCTCAATTGGTAGAGCGTCTGCACGTTAAGCAGAATGTCCTTGGTTCGAATCCCGGTGGAGCCAAGTTGCTTTTCACTGCATCCAGTTTCCTAAACGTATGGACCTTTGTCCACATAATATGTATCAAATCTATTCACCCCAGGGTCATAATACCTTTAAAAAATCACTTAGGCCCCCTATTAATACTTTATAAAAGACATTATAGGTAGAAAAAGCCAAACGAGAAAGCAAACTGAACAGCTAAGTGATTTTTTTCTTTATTTTGATTCCGTGGCGTATTGAAATCTATTTTTTAAGATTTACCCGAGTGAGTTGATAAAAGGCAAAAATAATCCGTTCCTTCATTCCAATATATTTTGAAAGTTGTCAATCCTCACTCGTGCTAGACCTCTAAATAATAAGGCGCCTACACAGCAGCTAACAGGATGAGTCTACACCGTTTTACTTCGACTGTGTAATCATTTCTCTCTGAAACAAGCATAAACCCTGTTTAGTTCTGTCAATTATATCATATTATAATATACTGAAACGCAAAAGAACTTACCACCTATTAAACCTTTAAATAGCAACAATAACACTGCGTGTAGTAATGTGTGAACTTATTTGTGGACAATAGTGTCCTCACTGTCAGACCAAATGGTGTCTGAAGGTCACTTGAACCTTCAATGGTCACTTCATGGCACAGCGGTTGAACAGCTGTTTTGACTGTCGGTGATTAGCCAAGGGGTATGGGATGATTGTAATGAGCTGCACGTGACGTCTTGATGTTGGCTTTAAAAATGCCACGATTGCAATCTATCCAAAGACTGGTAGGCAGAATGCGCCGACGATGCACTGCCTGTATCCAAATCTATGGTGGCCACACACGCTATTGAAAGGGGACTGACATTGCACCCTCTTCTGTTCTTTACTGTAGAACAAACTGATGAGATGGTGTATCTTGGTCAAAAACTTCACATGTCATAAATAAAATGCCAATATTTCAATTAGCAATTGTTGGTTTGTTTTATTTTGCACTGTTACAGTTTCATTACATTTTAAACAAGTGGTAAGTTTCTTTTGCGTTTCAGTATAGTATAATATTATGATGTAATTTTGGAATATTGGTCTCTAAATATTTTCCTACACCGAGAATGACCCCGGTCTTACTAAAGAAATCGCTTCGTTCAACGATGATTCAACGATGATCCGACGATGAGTTTTCCTGATGTAAACGCACGCAACTTCATTCGACGATGATTAGAATCGCTTCATTCGATGAAGGAAATAGCTTCATGCGACGAAGACATCGCTTCATTAACTAACGATGATTAACTGATCTTCGTCGAACGAAGCAATTTCTTTAGTGGGAACGGGGTCAAAGTTCAAGTGTTAGTTCTTAACTTGCACGGATTTTGTGGTTTGGCCTCGATCAAGACAAGAGATAACTTCTTAAGGTATCTCCTGCTTACTGTTAATTTGGCAATGCGTTCTTATTTCAGAATGCGGTTAGGAAAAATTGATTTGAAAGTGACAGTTAATTATTGATAAAAAATGGATAACATGCAATATATATTCGGTTGCAGTGTCCTGCTATAAATATAATTATTAAAAAGAAACAAAAATCCAAAAGCTTTCACGCTTCAACGACACTGTCTGCAATATATCAGTGTCTAATTTCACGAAATTCGCGTTTACACGGCAAACAGGCTGCTCTGGCCATACATCTCACCGTGTCTATTCTCTCAGTATTCCATTAAGCCGTCTTACACAGAGACCATCTTATGATTTATTTAACCCCCTCGGGATATTCCCCAATCCTGGCACAATGCAGGTTACATTAAAAATTCCACACCGTGCATGTATTATAAAGACGTTTTCACTTGCAATTCTCCCCTTCTATATTTGGATTTCACCCTTTTAAAAATACGTTTTCTATTGTGCTGCCCCACCGTAGAGTTAAAAATATTTAAGACATCACCGAAAAAGGTGTGTAGTTTGTAGATGATTGTCTGTCTGCGCACGGTAGGCCTGGGCCGCATACTAAATTGCAATGTAATCATTTTTGTGAGTCTGAATTTGTAAGTGGGTTTTCGACAGTAAAGGGGGCATTTTGGCAACACAGACCATATTTTCGAGGAAATACCCTTGTCTGGTCTCAAAATAAAAGAAATAAGTTTCAGTTGTTCTGAATAGATAACTTATGCCCCAAAAGGGTTACAAATAGTGTGACAACATGCCTTTCTAAAAACCCTGTGTACAAATTTCAAATATACGCTCGTAACCGGGACAGACACTTGTGTTACATTTTAGGCCGTCCCGGTTACGAGCGTATATTGGAAATTTGTACACATGGTCTTTAGAAAGGCATGTTGTCACACTATTTGTAACCCTTTTTGGGCCTAAGTTATCTCTTCGGAACAACTGAAACTTATTTCTTTTATTTTGAGACCAGACAAAGGTATTTCCTCAAAAATATGGTCTGTCTTGCCAAAATGCCCCCTTTACCGTGGACTCAATTGTATTTCATTATGTGCCTGTGTGTATACGGTAAACTCCCTATACAATTCTGCGTGATTGGAAATTGTTTTTCGACCCCTGTTGTTTGTAATTAAACATGTCGTTTCTTATTGTGAATATACTCACGTTTCATGATTAAACAATATATAGAAACAATATAGGCCCGTGCTGTCTCGGCCCTTTTATGCAAAAAATTCTTTGCACGACACCGAACAAGTTATGTAGGCCTACAGTGTCCACGTTGTTTCCCCGCAAGTAATAATGTTTTCACAATATAGAAATGTCATGTCATGTCAGTCATTTTTTAGCTGAGATATAAAGCGTAACGACGTGAACTATATCTTTGATTCAAGCTGTATCTGATAACATGCTATATATATTACATTTTCTATTTTCGCAGTAACGGCACGTTCGCACGCGATGTGACAGAAATGCATGTCAAGTATTTCGGTGTTTCTTCACGTTGCGTGGCCACTAGCACTGTTAATATTTAAGAATCGTCGGAATGATTCCCCATCTTAATACCCCTTAGGGGCATGAGCCAATCTGCATAACGAAGACTCATTACTTTGCTGGACCTTAGTTGAAGGAGCTTGCCCAAATTTTCCAAAAACGGATTTCGTTCTAATCTTACAATCATATAATATAAGTTACCTCCACAAAATACTATCCATGAGAAGAAAATAGAAAATTTGCAATCTCCAACTTGGATGCGGAAGCAAAACAAATGGTGTAATCACTGCACTGCTTTATGGAACTAGATAAATTAGTTTTACCAAAACATCAGTGTTTATTTTTACGATATCCTTGAAAATATACGGATTGAGAGCGCAGAATTTCAGAATGGTAATAAAGTATTACTGGCTAATGAACGAATTACATCTGGTATGGTGCCTGATCACCATTGAAATGAAACAACCAAACTTGGGATGACAGAAATATCGTAAGGCCTTATCGGGATTCGGGATGCATAATATGGAGAACATGCCCTTGCACTAACTAACAATGATGTCCACAGGATATGCAAGACGCAACCTGTGAGTTTGTCCATCAACTCAAAATCAAGTATATGGCTCATTTGGTTCGCACTTCACACTACTTTCACCCAAAGCGCTTGTTGTTTGACCAAAACAAATACAACAAAAGAGGCTGTATGTCATTACAGCAAACTGTCCTCGGTTGTACGGGCATAACCTTGGACAGATTCTGCCATTTCGACGGTTCGGGAATAGTTTCACTTGACGAACCGTCCAGCACAGCCGCGGAGGAACGATGTGATGTCGTTCCGGGATGCTGTAAATTAAATAATAATAATAATAATAATGGCTGAAAAAACTATGAATTGTAGGATAGGGCGACAAATCGTGTGTAAAAAAGCTATATTAGGGCGACCTGCTCAATAGGGCGACATTTTGGTGTCGCCCTAATATTTGTGAGTTTAAAAATCATTTTTTAAGGTCAAAAACAATTTTTTTTTAGGTCGAGAACCATTTTTATTGGGACTGGAGCTGTTTCTCTTTGGTCTGCAAGCATCTCCGAAAGCTTTGGGTAAAACAAAAAGGTGTCATTTTGAGTGACTCTTGCCGAAATTTCGGTGGTCCCCGGGAGAGGCTTCCCGAAATGTCGCCCTATTGCGGCATTCAGAGTTCTTTAAATTTATACAAGGCAGTTTATTAACATTATTATTTCGTAATGTAATGCTGCTTTTCCTGGAATTCGTAAAAGTTTCATCTTCAAATGGTATAACGGCCTTTAATGAGAAAGATGGTGGCATTTCCTCCTCCACAGCCGATGGCCTAATTACCATAGACACCCCACTGTACTGAGGCTCACAATAAATTGGTTTATACAGATAGACCTTTGATGGCTGACAAATGTCTAATACACTTATGTGCCCATTTGTGAATTGTTGGTTGCCCGTAGTACTTACGGCAGGGGGCCTAATTACTGCATGCATGTTGGCCATTAGGCCATCAACGCGCATCACCATCTTATAAAGAAAGCAAACCATTGGGGTGTTATGGCCGAGCGGTCTAGTGCGTCGAACTTAAGTTCCTGTGCTATATAGTACTAGAATGTAGGTTCGATTCCGGGCCGCGACGGGTTGTGGTACCTGTGCCCTTGAGCAAGGCACTCAACTACACTTGCTCCCATTCCTGTAATTGGCGGTCCTCCGCTGTTGGATGTGGTAAATAAATAAATAAATAAATAGATAGATAAGATACATGGTTAAATATCACACATCAGCTTTAACTATACCTTGGCAATCTAGACGTACATTTTGAGGCTTTCGGGTCTTGTAATGCTTCACGTATTCAAGTTGTTTGATTTTAAAGGTCACATGTTAGGGTCACATGATTATTTTTTTAATCAGTGACATCTATGCTATGAAACTATACACAGTTACAATGATAACATTCCTATTTGGAACTCGTTTTGGGGGTTAAAACAAAGGTTTTTAACTTTTATGCTAATGGCATGCATATTCATGAGCAAGATTGTGATGTCAGAAGAGGCAGACACAGGAAAATCACATTCCACTGTGCACAACAGATACCACTTTTTTCTCAAACTTACTGAAACTTTTCTAATCGATGGCTGTTTGAGTTTGTTTTACGCGTTTCCTGTTGTAAGCCATGACAAAACTGGGGGTGCGAACTGCAGCAATTTGCCACAACTCCAACTTGAAGTCTTTTGGTTTTTCTTTACTTTTCCCTTGTGTCTTTCTAAAGTGATGCACCCCAAACAGCGCCCTTTTTCTGTGATTTACTGCAATGAAATCTTCAAAGTTTAAAAAGGCTACCTTTTATTGATTTTACATCAAAACGAACAATAGTAATGTCTTGCTAAACAAGTAATCATGTGAAGGAAAGACTAGGCATAAAGTTGTTTAGTATGTCACGGGTCCTTTAAACATGCATTCTAAAAATAAATTACTAAAAAATATTTAGGTTTCCACTTGATAACTTCTAATAAAAGGAGTTATGTGCTCATCATGCTTGTGCAATGTTTTATATAGATCAGTTTCTCGTTATTACCACCATATTAGCACCAATGTGTCCATGTGTTAATCTCTTTGACACTCCTGAACGCTTGGTTATTAACGAGATCATTTTAAATTACAAACTCGAGCATTAATGATGAAAACAGTTGGCTCTTAGTCAACGTATCCATGCACGGTAAATGTCAGGTTTGTCATTTATAAAGCACAATCTTGCCGTGCCTAATAATTTGCATTTGACAAATGTACAGTTGTTAATTCTAAAAAAAACTTTAAAAAATTCGATACATCTTAAATTAGTCAGAGAACGGTAAAGTAAAGTCGCTTTACGAATACGAGCCAAGCTGGCTCATACAGCCGGTACTCATCCCCGGTCTTCACCGGGCATGGAATGACTATATGAGCAATGCTACTCCCCCTGGATGGGATGCCAGTCCATCGCAGGTTTACCCCCTTGGGTTTCCCAACCAATATTTGCCGGTACACATTTATACACCTGGGTGGAAAGAGACAATGTGGAGTAAAGTGTCTTGTCTAAGGACACAACGCGATAGCAGTGACCAGGCCTCGAACCACGGACCTATCGCCCGAAAGTCCGACGCGCTATTCACTAGACCACGTCTCCACAAAGAGAAACGTTATTACATACATTTCTAACGAAATCAATCTATTCCTTTCACTTAGGTGTTGGTGTCATTAATCATAGACTTGTCTGTCAAAACAAGACAAATACCACAATGGGAAAAGAAAAATCTATACCCAATAACCAATGCTTTGTACTTGGAGTCTGGTGCTTGTACTTGTAGTTTATGTATAAGGCTATCGGTTTATGACTTGTGTTGCATGATATGACGCATCTTGTCAGGCAATCAAAATAAGTCTTTGTTAAGCTTTGTTCCTTTTATTCAATTAAAATTCTGGCACTTCTAAAGAATATATATTCCAATAGGGTGAGTGCTTCATTGACTACAGCTCTGTGCACTGTGCTGTACTTCGTCATAGACCAATCTTTTGTCATCCCATGTGCACTATACAGCTGCTATTTATTTTGTCCTGTCGGAATGTTTCCCTATTGCATGTTCGTGCCCCTGGAACTCGGCAAAACGTGACAATTAAATAACCTTACACGTACAATGAAGTCAGAAGTATAAATACGTGTACACCGTGCACTACCGTCATATACCCAAAATGGTAAACAGGACTACCTGAACCATTGCAAGGTGTACAAGCTATGTTTTTAAGTACTGCGTGCACATGAGGAATTCCACAAAATCAAGACTTTAGTAAAGACTGTTACAAAAATGGTGTAAGCGCGCCAGTTTTAACATTTTGTTGCATACAGTTGCATTTATACTTCTGACTGTAGGTATAGTCAGCTTCAAATGTGCTGAAAACTCAAGCATGACCGCTTAACTATTTATTGACGACGTCGTTTAATAAAGAACGACACCTGCTAAGCAGGTTACACTGACTTGTGTGTTGGAGTAGTTAATTGGTATCGACATAAGTTTACAAGTCACTACGAAATTGTATTTTTGCTAATCGACAACATATATTTATGCTAGAACCTACAGAATAATAAAGATGCTTATTAATATATGACGTCACTTGCTCGCTGATAATGCTTATAGATACATGTCCACTTCGTGATCTAAGCGGATTAAGGTAAGCTCAACGCATTTCCCTCCTAAGCATCTCCTCCAGTATTTATTTTTCTGTTAATTCCCAGATGATTTGTGTGGACATTTTCGCGGTGGTGTAGGGATGCATTCCGCCTCTAAAATTGCTCATGCACGATGTTTTTTTCTTTCTGTGGCTTAAATGATGATTAGCAATCGCAAGAAAGCACTTAGGAAATTGTGCAGACTTACCTTCCCCTTTTTCACGTGAATGCATTGTGACCCTATTTTCTGGATGTGAACGGTAGAGTACTATAGACGATTTTAAGGAATGGATTATGATTTCATGCATAAAACTCTCTTCGCTTAAATATCATGTTTTTCTTCTTATCCATCAACCGGCCCTATTGTAGAATCACCTATCTTGTATATTATATGTGGGAACAAGATAAGATGCATTTTCCCATTTATATCTGACGCATTGAAATCGTTGGACATTTTTTTCTGAACTATAAAATGAATTTCCCTCCCTATAAGCTATAGAATTGATGAAGTGACCGAGCGATTTAGCGCATTGAACCTAAACACTTTGTTTAATTCCAAAGCTTTGGGTTCGAATCCCGGCCGCGTGTCTTGTGTTTGTGTCCTTTGGCAAGGCACTTTGCCATAAGTTGCCTCTACACCCTAAGAACATATTGGTTGAATTCAACCAAATGTGGTTGGTAGATATGTGTCCTACCAATATATTAGTTTAAATAACAAATCTTACATGTACATGTATATGTTTTTTTAACCAATCCATATTGGTTAAATCAATATGGATCGGTTGGAAAAAAGGGTTGCTAACCCTGTGTATTGGTTGAAAAGGGAAACCATATACATGTAAGATTGGTTATTTTAACCAATAGATTGGTTGGACACATCTACCAACCACATTTGTTGAATTAGACCAATCTGTCCACCCAGGAGTAAACAGGTTCCTGCAAGGGTTGCAGCCTTTGAGTGCTTGTGTAAGGCTGCCGGGGTTGCATACTCCACTGGGTGTTGTGTCCAATGACCAGGGTAATAATATTGTAAAGCGCCATGAATATCCTCCATGCTGCATGTGCCCTTAGGCAAGGTACTTTGCCATAAGTTGCCTCTCTCCACCCAGGAGTAAATGGGTACCTGCAAGGGTTGCAGCCCCTGAGCGCTTGTGTCAGGCTGCCAGGGCTGCATACCTCCCAGAGAGTTGGGCCCAGTGACCAGTATAATAATGGTGGTGTGTGCCCTTGGGCAAGGCACTTTGCCCCTCTCCACCCAGGAGTAAATGGGTACCTGCAAGGGTTGCAGCCCCTGAGTGCTTGTGTCAGGCTGCCGGGGCTGCATACCTCCCAGAGAGTTGGGACCAGTGACCAGTATAATAATGGTGTGTGTGCCCTTGGGCAAGGCACTTTGCCCCTCTCCACCCAGGAGTAAATGGGTACCTGCAAGGGTTGCAGCCCCTGAGTGCTTGTGTCAGGATGCCGGGGCTGCATACCTCCCAGAGAGTTGGGCCCAGTGACCAGTATAATAATGGTGTGTGTGCCCTTGGGCAAGGCACTTTGCCTCTCTCCACCCAGGAGTAAATGGGTACCTGCAAGGGCTGCACAGCCCCTGAGCGCTTGTGTCAGGCTGCCAGGGCTGCATACCTCCTAAAGAGTTGGGCCCAGTGACCAGTATAATAATGGTGTGTGTGCCCTTGGACAAGGCACTTTGCCCCTCTTCACCCAGGAGTAAATGGGTACCTGCAAGGGTTGTAGCCCCTGAGCGCTTGTGTCAGGCTGCCAGGGCTGCATACCTCCCAGAGAGTTGGGCCCAGTGACCAGTATAATAATGGTGTGTGTGTGCCCTTGGCAAGGCACTTTGCCCCTCTCCACCCAGGAGTAAATGGGTACCTGCAAGGGTTGTAGCCCCTGAGCGTTTGTGCCAGGGCTGCATACCTCCTAAAGAGTTGGGCCCAGTGACCAGTATAATAATGGTGTGTGTGTGCCCTTGGGCAAGGCACTTTGCCCCTCTCCACCCAGGAGTAAATGGGTACCTGCAAGGGCTGCGCAGCCCCTGAGTGCTTGTGTCAGGCTGCCGGGGCTGCATACCATGGGTATCCTCCATGGTGCGTGTGCCCTTGGGCAAGGCACTTTGCCATGGGTTGCCTCTCTCCACCCTGGAGTGAATGGGTACCTGCAAGGATTGCAGCCCCTGAGTGTTTGTGTCAGGCTGCCGGGGCTGCATACTCCCACAGGGAGTTGTGCCCAATGACCAGGGTAATAATATTATAAAGTACCTTAAGTGTCCTGTACGATGTGCGCTATATAAGATTACACCATTATTATATTTATATTATATTACAATAACACCGCAATAACCGACCTTGATGTATCGTGTATAAATTGCCAGCTACAATTTTATGAAGCAACATCATGTATTCAATATTAGCTATTATTTTTGACCTCGAACAGATTTTGTCCATTGTATCGTTTGGGAATTAAATAAAATGACCTTCATAAAACTCAATAATGCCTCAATTCCCTTTCAAAGGGCAATAATAAAATGCTAAACAGGTGATCATCCAAGCTGCATGCCCCGTTCGTGCTTGAAATCGATTAACTGACTGTGAAAAATGACGCCAGGAGATAACAGGGCACGTTTTATCTCATCGGTTTAGTTTTAATAATTAAACCAGCTGCATGCATGTGCCGCTTGATTTAACAACAAAACGACTGAAACAAATTTTATTTTGTTAATTTATCTATTTATTTACCGAGGGTATTTCAAAACCGTTAATAAAGCACTGTGGCGCAGCGATAGAGCTTGCAATCGGAAGGTCGTGGGTTCAAACCTCGAAGCGGTCGGCAAACTTAGCTGTACATCGCCACCAGCGTCAGCGTCAGTCGTTAATGGCGTTTTTGCTTGCACTGGGGAAGGAAACTGCAGACCCGAGCAGTAGTCGGCTCTATCGCCGGGTTAAATGCAGGCTCAAAAGCCAAGGAGCCGGGAGGTGAGCGCCCGCAGCAAAGCGCGGAAACCGTGACCAGATCACATTTTTAAGCCTCACATTTTTTTCCCATGGGTGTTGAGATTTTGATAACATATTATGTGTCATATTTTTCTCATTACCATTCTGAAATTTGTCGTCCTCAATCAGTATATTTCCAGCAATATCGTCAAAAACTAATTTATCTGATCCCATAAAACAGTACAGTAATTACATCAACCTTTTTGCTTCCACATCCAAATTGGAGATTGCAAATTTCCTGTTTTCTTCCCCTGGATATTATTTTGGGGAGGTATTTTGTATGACTCTTACGTTAAAACGAAATATATTTTCTGGATAAATCTGAACAAGCTCCTTTAAAAGCCACCAATCCGAACTTGAAGGTAACATTTCCCAGACGCCGTATTTTGCCCCTGAGCCGGTAGTCACAGATATTGATTGGCACAGAAGGCGAAGGATGCAACATTCCGCTGCTCCTGACTCGGCTTTATAACATCCAAGTTCAGAGCCTTCGATCCATGTTGAATTCTCCAACCACCAGTCGATATTGAATTATAGGCTCTGGGAGGCTTTTTTTTTTAGCGCACTTCAGACAGGATGTTTAAGAGTAGCAAAAACTGCATTCGCAGCATGCACTGTGTGCCAAAATCCAATATGTAGACTCTACCTTTTGTAGACGTGCTCTTTGGGTGTTTACTGCTGTTTTTAGACGGCCACGATATAGCTTGGTTTCTAATAACACTGTGTTGTTACAATTCAAACTATACACGTTTTTTCCCTTTACGATACTCGGAACTTTGATTAATTTGCTAACCATGTAAAAAACATTTGGGGGGGGGGGGGGGGGGGGAGGGGAGTCATGGCTTGGTTGTTCTTGTTTGTTTGATGTTCCCTGTTCGGTCGACAACGTTATGAATAGAAACTTTAGCAGTTTAGCTACAGTTTGAATCCTAACACGTTTCTTCCATTTTTAATATGGCACAGAGGGCACACTCACTTTGCAATTTAGTACGACCAATAAAAGGTAGGGCCTTTTTAAGCGATTCTGGGAATAAAACCATTATAAATCAAAAGAAAGACATCAACAAACTCATCCGAAGACATTTCAGCTCTGTCAAATATACCACGTCTTCTGAAAACATGAACATCCATATGCGTTTTACCGGTCTTGGCTGGGTGTTTCAAATATTCGTTGTCAGTTGGTCGCGTACTCTGTGGCGCGCGTCATGCACTCTGTGGCGCGCGTCATACTGCGTGTGTGCGCGCGCGACCCACGGGATGCATTAAAAATACTTCGCGTTGGAACAGCATACACGCAGTATACAGAGCGCCCATTTCGGACCGCCCAGATGAGAAGTAAATCGTTTTGTAAACGGTCTAAATATTTTCATCTTCATGGACTATTTTCTGGTAAAATTATATCATCTCGGGCGGAAAAATTTAATTGGATAGTTGCTACCAGTTCAAACTTTACTTTGAGGAAGGTTTTCCCTGTCAACTCGTTGATTAACTTTTGGGGTCATTGCAAGTGATACAGTAAGCCTTTAAGTCCAATTAAATGAAAAATTGTAAGAATCTTTCATGCAAAGATTGAGCGTGAAGTAACTTAAGTATTAGTGGTTATACAAGGGCTCTTTAAGAAATCCAACACGTGCAGTGAGTATATTTTAATGTGTTTTGATTTATGGTACACGAGACGAGAAGTATAGCGAGTTGTGCAAGATGCAGACACTAGCTAGCATGCTAAGGACAACCCGAGGCATTTCAGCCCATGCAGGAACGTTGCATTAAGACGCACTCCAGATGGCATCTCAGCCAATCTAAATCAGAAAGAAATTGACAGCCGCTGTAACCAGTCACGCAGTCGTATTATTTGCACAGGAAACATGCGCCCTTACCAATCGAAGTGACAATTACTATCATAAATGCCTGGATTTACGTAGTACGAACGGGAGTCTGTGCTTTAGGAAAGGTGTGGGTATAAGCTTTGCGAATGTCGCGCTCTGCTGGAATGTGATGAGTTCGTTGGTGAAGGGAGTTCTTGAGGGAAATGTCAGGGAAAACAAAACTTAATCAAATGTCAGCAGGCCCTTACGTTGCACACCTGTTTTGATACCTCAGTTGTACTTTTTCTCACGTGAGAAATAAGAACGCGACAATTAGATTTGTTTAAATTTAAGGCGCCAAGTTGTTTTTCGTAGATGTTGTTGCTGAAAGATGATATCCAAAGTTATTTGAGGAAAGAAGAATTGAGGAAACGACCATCCTAGAATGCGTCCAAAACACGCAAAACATAAACAAGGGTTAAGCAATTGCAATATATGTTGAATTAGATGTAGGCGTTATTCAATTGGTAATTATACGCAAAAGCACGTGAACATGTCGCACATCAGTACTGAGTCGTGAAGATTTCGATAACGCTTTGGTAGAGTTTTTGTTTTAAAAGTAGTCTACTTATTTGGTAATTACCCTCCCAAAAAAAAAAAAGAATTATTATCTAAAAGCTTACTAGTTATGAAGATGGCAATGGTATAGTAATCATCCTGTACAACTATTTCGTCTGAAGTGCCCCCAAAATGACAAAACTATTTGACTCTCCAAAGATCGCATGTAGGCCATTCATCCATGTACAAAACCTTGATTTAATTTTTAAAAGTTTTCTGAAGTGTTACTGCATCTGCTTCTCATTGAGTGTCGTTTCGCATAAGACATTGAGATATTTCCACGTACTGCAGCTTTTACCTTCTTATAATTTATTGTCCAATTTTGTCCTTGCCACAAGACATAAATCTCTCTACTGGTCCAAAAATAATTGGCCAAAACATAACAAACAGCAGCAAAACATCCCGGCGTAATTTGTTGAACGGATGTAAATCCGTTTAGACACTTTGATGGTGTTTATACCGTAGAGGGCGTGACCCTATAAGTAAAATGGCGTCCGGAGATGCATTGATGTACAATTCGGCATCTGTTGTTTGCACACGTGGAATGCATTATCGTGTAAACATAATAAATAATTAAATTTAAAAATTGATTTCGGCTTTTCCGGCATGCAAATTGAATGCAAAACTAAGAGTAAACGCACGCGCATCTGGGTATTTGTACGCCGATATTCAAAATCCCCCCTCTCTCGTATAATCCCGAAAGGAATCAAGTTGCTAAAAAAAATATGTTGACGTAAATCGTTGCCCTGTAGCCACCTAGGAGGTTCTTCAGCTCGGCCACGAAGTGCGAGAGAACAGGAATAAATTCTCATTTTTAGAGGTGGGAGGAAAACCCCACACACAAACGTGTGGGGAAAACCTACGGAATCAAGCAGGGACTGCGAACCAAATCTACCCAGACGAGAATCGAACCAGGGCCACATTGGTGGAAGAGGAGGAAAGAACCGCTACGCCAACCTGATTCCCCCTTCAAAATCCTTATGCACACGAAGTCAACATTTACATGTAAATACAATTTAGTACGACCAATAACCACATAAACTGGACATTGTGAAATATAGTTTCGTGGCAGTTTGTATGTACTACAAATTATGTGTAATATTTTAACGACAATTTACATGCATGTTCCAGTTTTCCTGGTACAAAAGGTAGCATGCTTTATGCAGACATACCGAGCAAACGAACGGCACTACATCTTCCCAGGTTAGCATCCAGAACTGTTTGCCTGCGAGGGAGGGCTAAGGTATGAGCAGGATTATATTGAAGATTTCAAGCCGATACGCTGGCGGCAGGAAAACACAGTTGTTTAGCCATAACGGGGTGGAAACTAAAGTGTAGCACAGCCAAAATGAGTAAGTGCCGTAAGGATAGCCTCTGAACAGGCTTAAGATGATTTTACCAAGTGTATCTTTTGGAAAATTGGTTTTGTCTTGTGAGACATTTAACTGCTTTGGTTCACGTGACGTCATGGCGCCTGGCCGTTGACCGTTCGGCGTAACATGCATAACATGCATAGTGCATATACATCGCCGGATTGTGTAAAAAAAAAACCAACAGACATAAAGATTGAAATGTAGCGGATCATCACTTCCGCTCAATCCATCATTTACACGATTCCTCTTTATGATTTATTTAAATCTACTTTTTCTAATTGCGACTGCCTTTCCATAACGACATGTCGTTGGATGTAACTCGAACCAATTCAGACTTTCGTAGCAATACTGTCGGCGCCAGTCGGTTCATTTAGATACTCCTGAACAATTTAAATTGGTCGTTAATTTCATATTATTAGCTAGTGACGGTACGAGTTAGCTTCATTGTCGGGGAGGTTTCTGGTAATTTGATCGTCGGACGAAATATAAAGAGGTTTACAGTGCGATTAGACCTACGGGTAATTGAAAATCATGTGATATAGTGGCGTTTACTTGATAGTCTTGTTATCGACCAGATTTCTGTTAAAAGGAAGAGTGTTCAGTCGAAGCTCTGATCGACCAGACTTGCCAGCGCGTACCCCCCCCCCCCCCCCTCCCCCCCCCCTCCCCCCCCCCCTCCCCCCTCCCCCCCGGCAGTTTTATAAACATGCATGGGCTTCTAATCACGATCTGTAACGCCCTTTGTAACCAGTTATTGATTGTTAAAATAAAAAATGACTAAACAATTCTAGATATACAAACAACTATGTGATGCCTTAACCAAGATCACATTATACTCAACGCAAATAAACGACGGTCCAAACAAGAAGTAGATTCACAACTAACAAATATAATTTTATTTTTTTACAAACAGTACGAACAGCAGGCACATAACTATTAGGCAGCACCGTTGCCGGCCTCGGAGTACTGATCCACAATGGTGCACCACCACACCTAACAGAACAATTAAGAACCATGAGTATATGGTGTGGTGGCCACAATATATAGGCGTAATATTGGAATACCTTATGGCGTCATCACACTTGTAAGAAAATCATTTTGTGGCATTTTTTGGTCCCAAGTCGGCAATTTTAAGATTGGCACTCAAAATAAAAACGTCTGATACAATTAAGACAGCTCAGAACTTATAGAAGATCATCAGCTCTCGTCCGGGCAGCCTGGACATTCCCCATACGAGATACAACGTCTCTGTTACGAGCAGCGAGGGAATTTATGGGATTCCAGTGAAGAAAATGTTTATGGAATTAAATTGATTAGGTGGTCGTTTGAAAGGTAAATTGCTACAATTGTAATAGCAAATTACCTACTGTATGATGTGTGTTTGTTCAATAATTTCTATCTCTGTAACCTTTTGGTATTTTCGGGGATTTTTAAAGGTGGGTTCAACATGTACGTTTTGTACCTTTAGGCAGCGTTTATTATGATGAATGTGAGGTTTCGACGTGCATGGTCACGACTACACCTAAACCCCAAAAGCTTTACTTTTCACGACGAGCGTGATCCGATTCCTGGACGGAAATCAAAAGACAAATGCCTTTCCTTAGTCAATACAACTTAATGAAAACTAAAGTGAACATGTACGTATGTTTACCTGCTACTGATGTTAATACACACACCCAGTTTATCACATCTTGAAATTGACTTTACAGTTTTATGCAGAGGTTGTTTTTATGCGTTAGGGACGGACTATCAATAAAATTGACAAAAACTTGTACATGCATTTTCAACTATTTCTTGGAAATGTGATGGCACAGTGTGCCCAGCCAAATTTATTCTGTTAATTTTTGTAATATGATTGTAAAATATGGACATTTCATTACTGATCGAGTTATTGTTTTGATTAATTTAAGAAATTGTGAAATTTTAATCCAGTATTTACCAGTTTTGGAGCACGCTCCTATCCGTTTTCAGCCAAACTTTGAAAGCGTTGCTATCAGCATTGACAACAAAAACGACGCAAAATTATCAAAACGTCGTCCTTTTGGCTAACCGCGTGCGGAGAAGAAACCCATCTCCGATCGTCACCACACAATCGAGGTGCAAACATGATTCAGGAATAATGTTTATATTAATTTCAACTGATATTTCAGCATGAAATACAGCTTCCAGTAACCATGTTTTGCCATTGGCATTTTAACAGCCACATTAAAAAAAATAGGCATTGCGGACGTAGGCGTATGAACATCCCGGACAAAACAGCCATGTATTTGTATACCTGATTAGCCCCTGACTGTCGTATATCATAACCCCGAGCGTGTATTCATGCTGTGTTTCGGTCACTGGGAAATAATACAATAAAAGTAGACGCGCGTGTCCCAATTTTAGACCAAGACGAAAGGACCTTTTCACATGAAATTGTATCATGCACCTATTGTGGCACCATGTCGGAAGAAATTTGCAATTACGGCCCAAGGTTGGGGAGAAATTTTGCCCAATTGAGCATAGTTTCTATTGTGTGTCTCCTTTTAGAAATATTGTCCACGTGGGGTAAATCGTCAGAATAGACACAGCGTTTTAGAACAGGTCCTAATCAAGCGTACGTCAGAGCGTCTAGATATTAAACAATTAAATCTTCTTTTCTTGATACAAATGTAATTGAGATTGTGCGGTTGAGTCTTGCTTCTGCATCCCAAATTCCTGTTTGTCTGGGAGCGTTTACACTTCCACGTTTTCAGGTTTTCTACCTGCACGAGAAATATCTTATATACCCTTTTCACGCGCGGCCATGACAGGGGGCAGTCACATTGTCACCGTGTGTCATGCACGAGTAGGCACTTTATGGATCTATTGTTACATCATTTAAATATGAAAATCTGCCCCCTGTCATAGCTGCTGGCGCAAAGGGTCGATTGGCGAGAACAAATACAGCTGTGGTTTGTAGCAGTTTCTGCTTGAATCACGTGTTGTCTGACTGCTCATAAAGTTCACAAATTTAGCAGTATGAAAGTGTCGCGTTCAGTTAAGTGTCGCGGTCAATTATCAAATTCAACTGCAGGTGGGTTGATCAGGTATGTTGCTTTACAGCCAAGAAGTTGGCAACCCACCCGTTATGTTGTTAAAGCTGGGCCTGTGAAAACAGTGTGAGAAATTCATGGGTTTCACTTAGCTTGACAACCGGTTGCTATCCGCCATTACTGTGTCCATACTATGGCACGCCAAAGCGAAAAATAATTCAACAATGATCATTTAATGTTGACGCATATTTTCGCAAATGTTGCGCAAGAAAAAAGGTTGGCATGACTTTTAAATGTTGATAGACTGTTTGAAACTGGCATACCGTGCCATACGCGTGACGTCAACAACTATCATATCCGCCATTACTGTGTCCATACTATTGTACGCTAAAGCGGAAATAATTCAACACTTATAATTTTGCCATCAACCCTAAAAAAAAAAAAAAGTCTCAACATTTTTAAAAACTTGCCAACAAAAGCACGGTATGCCAGTTTCAAACAGTCTTTAATTATGTTTTGCTTTGGCGTGCCATAGTATGGACACAGTAATGGCGGATAGCAACCGTTGTCAAGCCAAGTGAAACCCAAGAATAGGCAATTCCAGTTCACGTTTATCTGGCCAACTTAGCTCTGTAAAACCGAAAGATGCCAACATGTATGTGATACTTCAAAGCTATAGATTACTTTTTCCAGCGATTGATTTTTTTTGGCATTTAAATCATCTTGGTGCACGTTTTCCGGAGATCTGATACGCGGACGTGCGTTCCTTCAATGTTATGCAAAACATGACTCTAGGGGCTTCATTGAATATCCGAATTTACACACACAAACCGTATACTTGTTTGTATACTGTTTCTTGCTTTTTTAAAAATTTAAATATCTTGCGATAAGTCGCGAAATGGCCCTCTATTAAGATGACTTTCTCGTGGCCGGAGGGGATAGTTAACCCAAGAATATTTCACCTCGGTCGCACCAAGATTATATAAGTCTCATTCCTAAAGTAACGAAAGAATAATTCGCCATTTTATTTCACATGGTTTTTCAATTTGATCTGATTTACTTGTTAAATCTATACCGTACTTTTAAAAACTGATATTTTAAAAACTGTTGCAAATTATACGTTCACGTTCTCAAATTTTTATTGATGCATAGTCTTTGAAAAATTGTAACGTTCTACTCGCTACACGTTATACTCGCTACACGTTATATAGGTAGACATCGAATACCGATAATATTCTTTTGGGGTAGCATTTTCAACATTAAAAGAGAATATTGGATTTAAATAGCTTTCTTTATACAGAGTGTTTAAAAAAAAGTAATCCAACTTTGAAAAGTTGTTTTGACCAGACTATAAGTTTGCCACTTTCAACACGAAAGTAAACCAACCCCCATTTTACACCTCAATTTCAAGACAATGGTGCTCAGTGATGCGTGACCCTAGGAAAGTAACAAAGGTATCATTGGAAAGCACATATCTTCTGCTTTAAGATAAACCGTCTGGTCAAAACAACTTTACGAAGTTGGATTACCTTAAGCAGGCCTCCCACTGTGCGATTTCCAACGATTAGGTACGATTTGGTGAGATTACCAGAAACTGCCTATAGACCCTAATCGTTGGAACTTCGTGGAAAAAATCGCACAGTGGGAGCCCCGCTTTAAACACCCTGTATATCGTAAGGAGTTTTTCTAATTATCTCCAATTAAATGCTGTCTATCCCTTTAAAATTCTGAGTTTATTGTCTTCAGCTGTATATGGAACATGGAGCATCAGCTGTCTTCGTGTAGCAAATGAAAGCAGCAAAAATGTCAGTGTTGTTATTTTTATCAATATTCCACATATATCGCTATTGTCTGTCTTCCTCTTTGGATTCTATAATCTACTTATCCCTAAGTGTCATAACAAAGTATAATCTAATTTTGCCTGCAGTGTTTACTCGGAGCCAACGCTTCTTTCAGTGCGATATGTAATTGTGGTCAGTCCGTGGTTGAACAAATTCCCAGTGTATAACCTGTCTTAACTCGACATTTCTAACTAATAACTAAGTCAAGAAGCAGGTCATGCATTACGATTACGATAATCACTGAGGTAAGAGGACGCATGCAAATATCGAGGGGTCCTCGAATATTGCTCTGTTGTTTAAAAAGAGGTCCTCGGTAGTATAAGACGCTTGCCGGTTTGTCCCAAGCACGTCTCTGGGGACATTAACGAAAACTTATACATCCGGCACCAACGCTTTAAAAAAGAGGCGCAGACGAGAGTGAGGATTTACATTAAGTACGAGATCTTTGATTCATGAGGATTTCGGTCTAGGACATAAGGATTATGGTCAACATATTTAAAGCAGCCCCATCAGCCTTGTTCATAGTTGACTATTTTCTTGCTGTGGCGGCGCGGTCTACTGGATCGTATTCAAAACCTGGGTTAGTTCCAAAGGTAGTGGGTTCGAATCCCGGTCCATCCCATCCATGGTGCGTGTACCCTTGGGCAAGGTGCGTGTACCCTTGGGCAAGGTACTTTGCCACGCATTGCTTCTCTCCACCCAGGAGCAAAATAGGTACCTGAGAGGGTAGCGAAAGTTGATGTGTTTGATTAGCCGTATACTCCCCAGGGAGCTTAGATGCTGTGGTCAAGGGTAATGATAGTGTAGGCGCCTTGATGGGGTTTCTCCCGATAAGTGCGCGGTATAAGTCGATATTATTATTATCATCATCACTATTTCCTTATATGTGCATGGGGTGTTTGACATAGATGTGATACTGCCAGTGATATAGCTCTGCGGACTTTCCATTAATTCTCCCCTCTCACTTTTGTCACAACAAACCCATAGCGACCACCCAGTCCGTTTCCATTCTGTGGTGGGTTCCTTCAGTACAGTCTATGTGGGAAAATACTTACCTTTCTGTTTTACAGTATACCAAGTAAATCTTGTTGACGTTTTCTCTGAGTTTGCCTATCAAAATAGGTTTTGGCAATCTGTAAAAAATAGCCACTTCAGATTCTCCATTGTTGAGATAAACAGCCCGAAGTCTTGCTCCTTGAAAGATGCTGCGATTGGACACATGACAGTACAGGTATTCTTTGCGAGCTTTATATATGTAGAAGATGGTGCAAATGAACCGCGGTGTTTGCAGCAAAGTAAACATTGATGGAAATTGCCACTTAAGGTGTTGAACTAAGGTGTTTCGGTGGTGCGAGATTTGATACGTGGAAATTGTTTTGCTTGTCTTCGCTGCGTGCTAATGTTTTTGGTCAGGTGTGCGGCACCGCGTCAAGTTGTCCATCCCAGATTAAAACGAATGAAGCTAGTTCGTGAATTCCTTTGTTTTCTTTTGAGGATGAATCTTCATTTTTATGCACCTAGTTCACATAGTGAGGTACCGTAACCGAGCGGTTTAGGTCACGGGCTCGCAATACTTGCGGGTTGCGGGTTCGATACCCGGCTGTGGTACCGGTGCCCTTGAGCAAGGCACTTAAACACACTTGCTCCATCCTTCGGAAGGGATGTTAAGCCGTTGGTCCAGCGTGTTGTGTAACGCGCTTAAAAGATCCGAGAGCATTCTTTCGTGAAGAGTTAGGGGTTTACCCGGTGTCTCTGGCCGTGTGCATAGCTGAGCCATAGGACACTCGAGACCAATATAATGAAGGCTTACACCAACGTATCAGCGCAATGACAAGAGTGCAGCGAACGTACTCGAAGCATCAAGTAATAGGGACGATATCAACAACAACATTGTCGACTCTGATATATGGAGATGCATTACTTCCCTGGTGTTAGAGGGACAAGGAACAAGTACACACAGTTTGGACTTAAATCACATGGCAGCTTGATTATAGTATACATGATTGGTAAACTGTTACGAATAGTTTTATCCCCCTGTGTGATTAAAGATATACATGATTAAAACCAACCTGAGCAAAACCCAGCTCCGTACTTCGTCTAACTTTTGAGAAAACAGTCAAAAAAGGGTTTGCAGTCATTTCGCCCCAAAACCACTTCGCCCTGAACCATTTCGCCCTGAACAACGGCCTGTGCACGAAGTGGTTTTGGGGCGAAGTGACATTTGGGCGATGTAGTGTTTGGACGAAGTAATTTGGGGCGAAATGACACTTGGGCGAAGTGGTTTGGGGCGAAATACCACTTGCGCGAAATGGTTTTGGGGCGAATTGAATGTTCGTCTCATGAGACGAAAACTAATTGTTTTACTCATTTCTCAAAGACTATAGCCCTTCAGACAAAACCATTTCAGGGGAAGTTTTCTACGGTCATCATGTTTATATTGTGTAAGTTAGGCGTAAATCTGTGAACATTTCATATTTTCGAGATTACCAATGATGTATACTGCCTTTAAGTATCAGGTACTCCAAAACGCCAAAATTATCAGGTATACCTTATTGCCTTTGGTAGGCCTAAGTGTTTACATGGGCGTGTCTGCGTTAGTTACAACATATGGAAAAATTTGTTTTAAATTTATTGGGTACTTTTAACGGTGCATGTGTGTGTGTGTACTTATTTAGTACCGTATATATAGTACCTTATAACAGTTATTAGATGTTTTTACAATGACATAATCCCGTTTAAAGGTACAGAACATTTGGTAAACTGTTACAAAGGGAGTTATTTCCACTCGTGATTAAAAGCCCATGACGTAAACAACTATCATATCCGCCATTACTGTGTCCATACTATGGCATGCCAAACCGGAAATAATTCAACACTCATAGTTCTACCATCAATCCTGAAAAACAAGTCTCAACATTTTTTAAAACTTGCCAACAAAACCACGGTATGCCGGTTTTAAACAGTCTATCAACATTTGAAAGTCATGCCAACCTTTTTTGTTGACCTGTTTTTCAGGGTTGACGTTAAATTATCAGTGTTAAATTATTTTCGCTTTGGCGTGCCATAGTATGGACACAGTAATTGCGGATAGCAACCGGTTGTCAAGAAAGTGAAACCCAAGAATACAGTCATTCTGTGGTTATTGTATGGACGAGACACCGTAAACTATATGACTGTGTTCATAAGAAAGTGAAACGTTGCTCTCTTATTGCGGTGGCCTAAAGTTTAAACTCCGAGAATTAATCAAACCACGGCGCACGGTAGGGTAGACTCATTTGCGGTCTTTTCCCTTGTTTTCTTTCTAAACAGCGCGTCCGCGTGAGTGCGTTGGCGTTATTCATGTCGCCGTCCATTTTGCACGTTCTTCTTGATTAAATGGAAACGCTTGCGTTCAATTAACCTCTTGTCGATGTATGGGGTTTGCATCACAGTCATGTGTTTTGCGGAACTATATAGTTGCATAGCGTCGGTGTATGTTAGACAAACCTCGCTGTATCAGGGGGACTTTGTAATTGGACACTGGCAGAGTAAATCTGCGGGCTTTGCTTGCAAAGGGATTCAGTGTCGCTTATAGATCAAAATGGAGTCTGTATGCAAAGTTGCCGGTTTTATGGTTTGGCTGTAGATCTTCTTGGCCGGTGGATCCCTCTCAGGGACCGGGAAGGCTTCGCTAAATCCATCATGAGTGCTTAGGCTCCTGGTTTCGTATTTGTTGTCACCACAAACACCCTTTGATTCGTGGTGCTGTTGAACCATCTTGCTAACGATGGTCAATATGAGAGTACCTTTCACCAAGGCATTGGCTTCTATACTGTCAAGAAAACGTTACAAGTAACCCACCCATCTCATCTGAGGAAGTAAAAACGCCAATCATGGCAATGGACATTCTGTTTTCACTTCTTTGGTCCTACTGTCGAGTGGTTTGGCCGAGTGGTTTGGGTCATTGACTCGTAATCATGGGTGAAAACTTGGGGTTGAGGGATTTATTCCGGCTGCGGTACCTGTGCCCTTTGGCAAGGCACTCAACCACACTTGCTCCATCCTTCGGAAGGGATGTAAAGCCGTTGGTCCAGTGTGTTAGGTAATGGTAACGCACTCTAAAGATCCCAGAGCATTCTATTTTGAAGAGCAAGGGGATTCCCCGGTGTCTCTGGCCATTTATAATTCTAATTCTAATTCTTCATGAGTTTCCTCACGCTTACGAGTTACAGTGCAATGAGCACTCCTTGGTATAAATACCAAAAAGAAATAATAATAATAATACTGTCGCAAAGGGGTTTTCGCATACCATTTTCTAAACAATGCTGCTCAGAGCAGTGATATGTGACCAGAGAAATGTAATCATGGAAATAATTTTGCCTCTACTTGACCAACTGGTATAAAGTGCGTATCTTGGCCATATTCACCCTTTTTGTCAGGATTACCTTTTTTTCTGGGACAACCTGTAGAATGTCCCAATTTCCATTGCAGATCATTCCGGTTTAATTTACTTTTTTTTCGCAAAGTCTTTTTCCATCATTTTTAGATGGAGAAACCAAAAAGTTAATGGATTTTATTAAGAAAGAAATGGTTGCAGTCAATTTAGTTTCGAGAGCCCCTCGATAAAAACTTGTATCTTTTAGACAATCCTGCGGGAGCTATAGGGTATTGTATTTTGTTCTCTGCTCAACCAAGATCAATATTCATTTGCATACACGTGTGATTATTTTGTCCGTAATTCAGTAATAAAATTACCGGGAATATGAAATAAATGAGATGAAAGAATTTGTGCCGCTGTTTAAAGGGCCTGTGACATGCTAAACAACTTTGTGCCTAAGCTTTGCTTCATAATGACGGATTACTTGTTCAGCAAGACATACTATTGTTCATTTGGATGTAAAATCAATAAAAGGTGGCCTTTTTCAACTTTAAAGATTTCATTGCAATAAATCACAGACAGAGGGCGCTGTTTTGAGTGCATCACATAAGGAAGACAGAAGGGAAAAGTTAAGAAAAAACATAAGACTTCAAGTTGGACTTGTGGCAAATTGCTGCAGTTTCTACCCCCAGTTTTGTCATGGCTTACAGCAGGCAACATGTAAAACAAACTCAAACAGCCATGGATTAAAAAAGTTTCAGGAAAATTGAGAAAAAAGTGGAATCTTTTGTGCACAGTTGAATGTGATTTTTCTGTGTTTGCCTCTTGTGACATCGTGACCTTGGTCATGAATATGCATATTCGCATTAGCATAAAAACTAAAAACCTTTGTTTTAACCCCCAAAGCAAGCTCCAAGTAGGATTTTTATGACTTTAACTGAGTAGAGTGGTTTTAAAGCATATATTTCATTGATAAAAATCCTAAATAAGGGGCCCTTTAAAGTTAGCACAGGAATTTAACGGATCCGATGCCGGATCCGAACCCGGATCCGAACCCGAGTGTCTGGCTTGACGCACTACCTTTTGTCTCGGTTCATGGATGTTTGTCGTGATATGAGTGTCAAGTTCTGGTACCAGGATTGTTTGGCATTAACGACATCGATTGTTCGATTACCGTGATCATGTTCGTCGTTGACGCCTTTCGAACTTGGATGCCACTATCGTGTGGCTAGGCCATTATTGTAGAAAATGAGAAATGCTTGTTGTGATTCGAGACCGAGTAGGCTAGGGCAAAACCTCTAGACGTGTTAGACCTGCTCAACAACCAATTATCCCTTCCCTCGTACCAGACTGAAGCAAATTAAAGCCAGACCATAGACGTGTCACCTGCCTGTTTATTAGATTACCCATGGCCCAGCGGTGAATGCCTGTAGGACGAGAGAGATATAACCTTCGCGCCACAAGCCCAAAAATAGCGGGATGCTGCGATCATCGGGAAAAAAATGACTTAGTTTAGCAGGTGGGCGAAATTTAATAAAAAGCTGCGGGAGTCAAACCATCATGCAATTTTAGTTTATTTGAAATATTTGTTGCGACTTCACATGTCGCAAACATCACATGACAACATTATATTTTACAATGGATCACTGCGCATGCGTAATAAAAGGCTATGTCACATAAACCGACGCCAAGGAGCCATTCACTTGTTCTTGCATTTACAACCTCGTTTTTTCGACCTATTCTCAGAGGACGATTCGCAGGTGTAGCGTAGCGCAGACAGGACAGGTGGATTAATTAAAAACAGCGCGCTATCGCGGCCTAATGTCGGTCCACATTGCCATCACTGTTTCAAAAGAAAACACGGTAATGCAATGACATTTTAGTGCTGTTTGTTTAGTGTCATGCTCTATTCGCTCCCGCCACAATTAACTTACGTTTGCCGCCAGTCTGCGCGGCGTGGTTTTACGTTGTCGGTTATACATGTATACGCAATGCCGCTTTTTGGCGGGAAAATATTGAAAACCCACAGAGGCCAAAGCCGAGCGATGTTATTGCGTATTTACATTCGGAAACCGACATGCTGCCCACGCACGTACACCCAATGCCCGCCGCGATAGGCTTTGCTATAAATGGAGTAGTCTCGTGACTTCTTTTTATACCGAACGACAAAAGAAACGCAAACTTTCAGTACTTTAATCAAAATTTGACAATTTCTTTTGTAATTAAGTTGTCATCGAAACATTCATATAGCAGCTTCATTATGCGTGACTGCATCAAGCTTCTGTGTGCTGAAAATTCCCACTCTCAGATTTGACTACCGTTTTTAATCAAAAATTTGAGAAAATGTCTGCATTTCCATTGAGTGATTGCTCTTCGAGTCTTTCAGGCGAATGATGTCTTCAATCCAGCAGCAGAAGTCGGAATACGAGACTCCTTATCTCATTGTCACTTGTCTGTCTTCTCCAAGGACATGTCTATTTTGTGTTGTTTACTTATTACTTGGCTTCTGAAGTGTGATATTGTTATCTTGAAGAATCAGAAATGTTCACAGATTTACATAGAACTTACAAGATATAAACATGATGACGGCAGAAAACTTCCACTGAAATGGTTTTGTCTGAAGTGCTATAGTCTTTGAGAAATGAGCAAAACAATTGTTTGTCGTCTCGCGAGACGTAAATTCAATTCGCCCCAAAACCATTTTGCCCTGGACCACTTCGTCCTGAACCACTTCGCCCAAGTGCCATTTCGCCCCAAGCCACTTCGTCCAAACACTACTTTGCCCGGCCCCAAAGCCACTTCATCCCAAAACAACCTCGTGCACAGGCCGTGGTTCAGGGCGAAGTGGTTTTGGGCAAAGTGGTTTTAGGGCGAGATGAATGTAAACCCTTTTGTGACTGTTTTCTCAAAACGTTAGACGGAGTACGGAGCTGTTTTTTGCTCAGGTTGGTTTTTATCATGAATATCTTCAATCACACGGGGATTAAACTATTTGTAACGGTTTACCAATCATGTAGGGGCCTATACTATCTTTAATGCTATTGTAACGATCTTGCAATGTGTTCTCATGATGTTTCGTTCTTGTCATGGACCACATCTCTTGTTATATTTACATTGAGCTCGCGGTTTTCTAACGTTGTTTTTGGTGAACTAAACTTTCTACACATTTACGAAAGGTTGGAAGGAATTACATATTGCGTTGATTTATGCCGGACACAATCCTAAACCCTTCGCGTACTCGGGGATGCCATCCTAACCAGACGTTTTGTGTGGTGTTGCAAGGCAAGAAAAGGTATATATTTTGAACCTGCTAGGTATAGGCAGAGTATCTAGTACCTTGTGAACAAGCATCAACACAGCTTTTTTGTTTACCTTTAGATACATATGCCTCTATGACACACTTCACCGCGATTAACCATTTTCAGTAACCATGGTAACAGGTTCTCAAACAATTGTGCGAAGTGTATTACCAACTGCCTGCGCTGCTCTCAATTAAATTCGCGAGAATTACAATCTTTCAGGCTTTTTTTGTCTGTCTCTGTATCGGTCTGCCTGGTGCAAATAATGTATAGGATGACAATAGAATTTTCAAGAAGCAGGAACTCATACAATTGAACTGAATCTAATGGCAATAAAAACAAGCCAAGGACGATAAAATGTTTCACATCGATGTAAATTGATTATGTCCACAGGGGCAGCGCCCAAGAAAACTATATAAAGTGTTGTTTCTCTGGTGTCAAGTACGATGGTGTGAATGTAATTATGTACAAAAAAAGAAATCTGGGTGGGGTTAAAAGGGCACCAGCAACCCCCCCCCCCCCCCCCCCCCGCCCCCCTGCTGAGCGACGCTGGCGCTCGCATGGACTAGCGAAATTGTTTGGTATTACATGGCCGCCCTCCCACATACACGTCTAACCCCCAGTCGCCCCCCATGGAGAGAACCCTATAGCTACGCCGCTGCACATGAGAATATACCAACGACAACATTTAAATTGTAAATTTTGAATATGTGCTTGCCAAAATAGGTGCACATTTTCTAGTGTAATTTGCTAAAGGCACGACCGCTTCACAGTTGCCGTTTGGGGTGTGGTAATAGTACTGACGTAGACTAGACGCCCACATAACCTCAGTAATATTTATGACTAACATTGACCGCAATACGTGTAATATTTTCACTATATAAATTCAGGACGGGTCAGTAACCCAGTTTCGGGTTTTTAATAATTAATTTTTTATGAGTAAGTCCTCATTAAAATTGGTAAATAGGACTACTCGAACCATGTTGCGAGGTGTACAAACTATGTTTTTAAGTGCTGCATGCACGTGAGGAATTCCACAAAATAAAGACTTTAGTAAAGACTGAACATTACAAACATGCTGTAAGCACGCTAGTTTTAACACTTGGTTTCATACAGTTGTATTTATACTTCTGAATTCAACTGTAGTTATCGAGCCATTCTGTTCCACATGTCTACTTGAGTGCTAGTCAACTGGCCATGGGATCAGGTGGCGCAACCAATCAATTAAATTTCCAAAAAGGAACCGTGGCATCTAGGGAAAAGGGGTCACCAATATTACAAATCAAGCTCGATGGTCGGAAGCTAAATTGCTTCGCAAGAATTGGGCCTTGGTCTAATGAAACATTTTTGTTATCTGCGCGAGCGGTCTAAATTTACCGTTGGCTTTATTATAATCGTGCGTCTAATTTTTAAAAAAAAAATCATATTTATATGCCAAGAAGTCCTGTAAACATAACAGTATAATAGTTTATTTTTAGCTCGATGAAAATGAAAAGAACAAAAGAAGTCCAACAACAACTGACGTAACAAATCAAAATGTTGTTTTCTTTCATTTGACAATGCCGCGCCGCGACGCACGTAGGCAAAGCTGATACTAAATTATTATAGAGAACGAACTCGCATTTATATTTCATTTGCTGACCGCTAATATAAGGAAAATCTTATAATCATCTGATTTACAATGGGTAACATCTGTAATATGTTCTGTACTACATTTCAAGTCGTCAGCATCCGCTATGGTAATGTATAAATAATGAAAAAGAGATGAATAACTGTGATAGTATTTCCACATTCTGTAATTTTAGAAGTTTTTAATAGAGATTTAGGCCTGTTTTCGCTATCATAACCTAAAACGTGTTTCTTACTGATTCGACCAATGATCTGCTTTGGCCGTCACAACCAAGCTGCTAATTGGTTGTAACATCGATTATGTCAGAAAAGGTGTTTCTGGTTAAGGTGACAAAAACAAGCCCCTGACCATCGGCACTATCTAGATGTGAATTTGCCTTCACTGATGATTTTCGTACAGTGACTGTTCCTGAATTCGAACCTACGACCTCCTGTTTTGGCACCAAGTTTCACGCTGATCATGCACATCTGCTGTTTTGAAGGAAGTCTCATTAAACCCTACGAAATAATGCAATCTCGTTTCCTTTGAGTTTTCCGCAAAACGGACAAGACCGCCGGTAATATCCGTAGTCACATCTGTTTTTAACTATAGATTCATCAAACTTTTAATATGCATAAAAGTCGACATCATTAATAACAACCCAGACTGTTCCTTTAGGGGGGAAACGGCATCCTGTCATACGTACATTTACGGGTTAAATTAATCAGCTTTTCCGATACGGATTCATTATATCACTGTCCTTCAAACATACACCTGTGTGTATTATTTTTTTGCGTCTCATTCATACTGCTTGTGTAAAATTAATCTTTTCTGGAGTCGATTAGAAACGATTTCAAGAATCGAAATATCGATTCAGTCTTTTGAAAGAATCGATTACATGCACATCGATCATGGGTGATGTTTAAAAGTCTTTGAAATTGTTAGGATATGAAGTGGTAGATTGAAAAACTTTAGTGTTGATATAAAAGGCTTGTCCACGGCTGTTTGCTGTTTAAATGTTTCCCCTTTCGTCGATTTCGCTCATTGAACCGGCGTGCTGACGATTTTATCGTTTGAAGCGATCGAACTGTTGGTAAATTCCAAGTGTTTTTGTGTAACTTAGTTTAATGTCGCAATGCAGTGTGGCACCATACATAATTTTATTTTAAAAAATACCGTAATGATACAAGGTTAATCGATATTTTGCAGAATTATTGAACGAAATGTGATGTTTCAAATGAGGTGTGTTCCAAGTCTTCTGTGTAAACTTGGCGATAGAATATCACACATATCGTGTTACATGTACTAGGATACAAATCCCATTTCATTTGTAACGCACGGCAGTCTTATAGTGTTTTGATAATAGCGTACGCTTGTTGTTTTAAGGCATAAGGCTACGTGCGTGTTTTTATTTGAAAGTTTCTTGTCTTAGATGTCCCGCGATGGAATCGTCTCCATGTTGATTTTAGATTCATAAAGATGGAAGTCCGTGAAGCACCATGTTTCCTGGAATGTTTTGGATCGTAATAATGTGAGAAAATACAAGGAGAGTTGTTCGTTGCATTTAGAAGATCGCATTGTGTTGTTTTTGTCATGTTTTGGATAACATCAATATAGGTATAAAAACAACTCCAGAAATGTCACGACGTAACTGTAGCGTCCCGTTTTCATGAAATGACTAATTCAACTTTTCCTCTGATATGTTTTTTTACTGTCGATGTGATATGCAGTAAGATTCATATTCGAACCGACTACTCAACACCGGCCAGCTCGGTGGTCGAAGAGGTTTGCCTAGTATGGGTTCGAGTCCCACCCGTACGCGCCATGAAGTTTTTAGTGTCTCGGGGAAGCACTGAGCATACAGTTCCAACCAAGTTGGACAGGGCAAAACTAACCCTAATTGATCTACTGACAAACTAAACAGTAAGACGACTTTCCCCGGTCGTTGACTCCCGTCCAAATCATTTTCCGTCGCCGCCTCCGCGCATAAATTCACTCCTGTTGGAAATGCTTGTCAATTATAAATATTTATTCTTCGCGACTGAAGTATTCCAACAGATAATAAATATGTCTAAATTGTGATTGTTATACAGGTGATGGCTGACAAGCCGAGTCGTGTAATGGTAACATGTAATGGGTAAAACGTAGATTGTTTGAAAGGTAGGTCAGTACCGTTTGGTGTGCAGAAAAAAAAATAAAGTAGTTTAATTGGTGCTTTGGAGTATTTTTGGTGTGCGTCAAAAGGAAGGGGCATGCGCGGTATCCGCGCTTTGCTGCGGTCGCTCATCTCCCGACCTCTTTGGCTTTTGAGCCTGCATTTAATCCGGCGATAGAGCCGACTACTGCTCGGGTCTGCAGTTTCCTTCCCCAGCGCAAGCACTAGGTACCCATTAACGACTGGGTGGCCGGGGCCCGCTACACCAGCTGACGCTGGTGTCGATGTACAGCTAAGTTTTCGGACCAATGAAAAAGCCTGCGACCGCTTCGAGGTTCGAACCCACGACCATTCAATTGCAAGCTGCGCCACAGTGCTGTGCGTCAATGGAAATTATAATAAAGGGATTCTCTAAATCTTAGAATCCACAGGGACGAGTTTTGATCCGCAAACATAAATTAGGCCTAGGCCTACTTCAAAATTTTTATTTACTAAAATATGCAGTCGGATACCCGACTATAGTTTTAAACGAACAGCTATTATGGAAAAAGGTTCTTTGGATATTCAGGCAAAGTGATGGCGTACATGCTGATTCACTTGTAGATTACGTTTTGGAGTTTGTGGGAAAGCTAGTAGCACTCTGTGTTGTACAGTATACCTACTTTTGTCATGAGCTTAAAGGCACAGGCTCGTCAGTAATGCGCGCGCGCCAAATTCGTGCCACGAAATACGCAGCTCCGTTCCTTTGCTACATGGAGCCACCAAAGGACAGAGCCACATGACAATTAGTCAGAGTAAGTATAAATCTCAATTCACGAACAGCTCATAACGAAAATAACCGGAACTAAAATGGCGTACTGTACATCTATAACAAGTTTAATAACTAGCTCTCTTGACACAGTTTAATGAAAGCACGAGTAGTCTAGTTCAAACAAAGATTAGTGGTACAATGTATAACAACATATTACACCTTGTCATCTAAAGGATCGCGTTCTGAACGGATCCTTCAACGCTAATGTAGTTATTAAGCCCGAACCTTTCAGACTGTTAGCGTCCCCATTTCACCGTGACCAAAGACGTCAGAATTCCTGCCATTAATACCATGCCCTACTTGCGTCATGACACACGCGCACACTGCGATCCCAGGCGTTGGAACATGTTCCCTTATATAGACGTGGCACTTAGGTGTGAATTTAACTGTCTTGACTGATGTCTCTGTCAATGGGAAAAGGAGCATGGTTGTCCATTAAAACTACCGCAAAGCTGAGACATTGGGATTATTTTGTTCGGGAGCGCGTGTGGTCTAGTGGGTATGAAGCGGGACTCCCAGTCAGAGGTTGGGGGTTCGAGCCCCACTTCGACCAACGTGTCTGTGTCCATGGGCAAGGCACTTAATCCCAGTTGCCTCGTCAACCCAAGCGATATATGGGAAGCTGTTATGGGGAATGCCACAATCTAACTGCTGATAGGATTGTGCGCCTTGGCCGGGTTGCACACCTAGTTGAAGCGAAATGGTTCTGGTGATTTCCTGATGGCAGCGGTAATAATGGCAACAGCCGCCTCGGAATATGTTTACATAGATAGATGGCGCTTTACAAATGCATGTGTTATTATTCCTCCCGTGGGCTTTTACAGTTAAAGTTTGATTCTGACGGAAAAGTGGGCGTTTTAATATTCCGACATGCTCACATATTAAATTGGAGAGAAGCTGTTTCAAACTTGATCGACTCCTATATAGAATACGTAGTGAACTATTTTCCGTGGTATATTCTGCCGTTGGCACTATCTGTGATGCATCGACCGTGCATTGCCACTGCGAGTTAATCTCATAAACCAAACATTCGTGGCAAACGTTAACACACCGTGTCTTGAAGACACCGATGCCCCTCCACATAGGTTCATTGTACTTTCTTCAGTGTCAAAACTTGCTGTGGGATGGGGTTATATAGCACCTTCTGAAAAAGCGCGCGTCCAATTTCACGGACGATCAAGTAGTATAGGCTAGGTTGCGTGTTGACAAGGCATAATGGGCCGCGCGTGTCAACTCGCAAATAGGAAGAATGTTGTTTGACATATGATATGCGTCTGGGGACCTCACGTGACGACGCGGCTGGGTGTCGGAGTTACGAATGGGCAAGATGCACGCGTGCGAAAGCAATTTATAAAAACCCTTAACATACGTCAACATGCGTACGCAGAGCGGCACTTTTAGAGTCAAATTGGAACATTTGATATCTCTCTTTAGGGTAGGATGAGCGCTTGTACAAAATGACCACATTCATTGGGGCTGACAAATAAACTTAAAGGGCCCCTTATTTAGGATTTTTATCAATGAAATCTATGCTTTAAAACCACTAAAAAGCTTGCTTTGGGGTTAAAACAAAGGTGTTTAGTTTTTATGCTAATGAAAATATGCATATTCATGACCAAGGTCACGATGTCACAAGAGGCAAACACAGGAAAATCACATTCAACTGCGTACACAAGATTCCACTTTTTTCTCAATTTTCCTGAAACTTGTGTAATCCATTGTTGTTTGAGTTTGTTTTACATGTCGCCTGCATGTAAGCCATGAAAAAACTGGGGGTAGAAACTGCAGCAATTTTCCACAAGTCCATCTTGAAGTCTTATGTTTTTTCTTAACTTTTCCCTTCTGTCTTCCTTATGTGATGCACTAAAAACAGCGCCCTCTGTCTGTGATTTATTGCAATGAAATCTTCAAAGTTGGAAAAGGCCACCTTTTATTGATTTTACATCCAAACGAACAATAGTATGTCTTGCTGAACAAGTAATCCGTCATTTATGAAGCAAAGCTTAGGCACAAAGTTGTTTAGCATGTCACAGGCCCTTTAAAGATCACGCATTGACGCGTTCGCGAGCTGTATAAACTCATCCATATATCCGCCACTAGCGGAGACCATCCGGTGCATGAAGTGTATATTTTACTGTTGAACAATTGCATGTCGTCACTTCGCGGTGGTTTGTAAGATAGTTTATTTACACTTTGTACATTGCTTGATTTAGCAACAACATAACGTGCAGTTCGTGAACCGTTTGGCGCTCCCAGCCATATGACAGAGGGAATGAGCCTATACTCCCTATACCAATATCGTCTGTATCATTGGCCGCGTATGTTTGTTTGGTACAAAAACAACCCAGCATGCTTCACGAGAGATGCGCACAATGCACAAAAATTAATCTTGTCGAAGATTTTAAATTTAGAGTTTCTCTTGGAACATTATGCCTGTTTTATCGCCAGAAAGCACTGCGAACATGTGGAACGTGGTCCCGTGTACCATGTTTTGCTCGCACTGATCCCGTGTATAGTACCATGTTTTGTTGGCACTGGTATAAGGCAGGTCGCCCTAACGTGTATCATACTGGTTAGGATTTTGTCTGGTGTCCTTACTCACGCTCATTCATGTGTGGTCTATGCCAAAGACAAACCATCGGACGATCTTTACGTTCCCAACCCTGAACCTGTATTTAATAGATTATTATCGTCATATCACACGCTCTATGGACGCAGCGATGCATGCATGGACGTCTTTCTCCTTCAAACACACGGCCTTGTCCTCGGGCCTCGGACTTGGATTTGCCTTATCAGGCTCATTAGGTTTTCATTAACTATTCATCACACGACTGCGAAGTTTGAGACATGGCCGTGAAGACCGCCACACGCAATGGTTGTGATCAGTTACAGACTCACATAATCCATCTGGTTCCCGCAGATTGGCACCTTGTAGATATCTTCAGCAAGGGAAGCAATAGTGGCCTTGGTGATAGTTTGGTCTCAGGTGCCTCTCAAGACGAAAGTATGAAAGTGAACACTCTTAGAGTGTCCGCATGACCCTATTTTCCAGACACCAATCACCCTTTCCGCTCCTATGCACAAATCCGAGAGCTAAGGACTCCTTTTCTTTATATCCACCATAGCTTGGGAGGGGGAGCGGGGAGGGGTGCTTCCATTGAATGAATGAACTGTGGTTTATATGTTGCTGAGGTGTTGCGCGTTTTTGTTTGAACAGGTTGCTCGTCTTGTAGGATTAGGTGCGTTCAGACGATCGTTGTTAACTTATAAGTAAGTCGTTGGTAGTGGGCACTCGTGAGTAAGCTCGTACGTAGTGACCGTGTGGACGCACTTACTTACAAGTTACCAACGACGATTTACCCACGAGAAATCTTATGAGTAGCGCGCTACTTACGAGCGCGCACCATTGGTATATGGGCCGTGTGCATGCCTGCGCGTCGTTGTTAAAGCACCGTGTGGACACGCGTCGTTGTTAGTGGGACTGTCGTTGTTAACTTTACCTTCGAAGGTATAGTGCCCGTCAGCTGAACATGCCTATTGTGTACGCGAAGGGGGCGCGTCGCGTGCATGTTGTGGATGGGCGCTTTTCGTTCTGATTACAGCAACACAAAACGCACACTCCATGCACTGGATCGAAGCCCCCCAGCTATGGCGGATATACAAGGAACGACTTAGTCACCGGATCGGTCTATATATCTTGCCCAGATTGCTTCCCGGTCCATACGATCGCTTATTATTTATTATTATTTTATTTCTCTCCACACACACAAAAAAGAAATCTATTATACCCAATAAAAGAGAAAAATACAATTAAGACAACAACCTAAAAAAAAATGTGGAGAAGGCCAGGCCGAGGAGGAAAATTGTTTTCCTGTAACCAACAGGTTCGGTCTGCATTTCACATAACACATGTAGGGCCTACTCTTGTGAGGGCAGTATAACCATCACTGGCAAAGTATATTGTTTTCCCTAAACCAAGATGGCAGACGGTTGCTACCTTCAGGGAGTGGCTTACCCAATCCATTGTATATAGGTCAGTGCTACTAACTCAAGGTTAAAATGAGCAATGAAGTGCGACCAAAGACTACATTTTCACCTTGGTATACTTTACTAATTGGTAACCTCGTTTTCCTCGATGGCCGCAGTGATTGTATAGTGGCTGGCCCTCTGGTGAATCACCTTGATATACATATCGATCTGTGAACGACGCGATATGGTATTTTGGTCTGATTGCAACCTCATGATTTATTTGAATGTTTGCTATCTTATCGATTTGGTCCATGCGATTGCTATAAAGGGAGCGTGTGCTTCCTTAATTTTCTCGGATAGCGTGAAAAACAGCTTCGTGTCTTTTATTATAACCCTTTTGTATATAATTTACCTTTTCGAATTATTTTTTACAATGCAGCTTTGCATATAAACAATATATACAGCTTTGCACATACAGTTGAAGTCAGACGTATAAATACATGTACACCACTACCATCATCATCCAAAATGGTAAACGGGACTACCTGAACCATTGCAAGGTGTACAAGCTATGTTTTTAAGTACTGCATGCACGTGAGGAATTCCACAAAATCAAGACTTTAGTAAAGACTGTTACAAAAATGGTGTAAGCACACCAGTTTTAACACTTGGTTGCATACAGTTGCATTTATAATTTTTACTTTAACTGTATATGCTTTTCATGAATCGCGGATTTTTCTTGTTATGTATCCACTTACTATTGTTTCATGCATAGTTTAGTTGAACCAGTCGATGAAGCCATTGCCTTTTGGTTACACGCGCCGACCGCTATGCGGTGGTAAGCAGTTGGCATTGGTGTGTTCGAAATAAGATAATCGAGGTCTTATTAAGAATGCACCTTGCCCTTGCGATAGGCCTTCTCTGGTCGTTATATGGTCGTCGATCGGTCAGGGCAGGTGCTTTCATTTTACACGTCACTGCTTTCTCAAATCATTTTCGGTTTTCTCTGCGCCGCTTGCAGGTGCTGGCGCAGTGTAATTCCTGTGGCGTTGATGAGACCTCGATGTCGATATGTGACCCGCTCTGCAAAAAGGGGTCTTAAGTCGCGCTGGCTAGTATTCTTTTTGCGACCATAAAAAGAAATCTGTGGCATTTCTACGCTCATTAAAATACCTAAACACAAAAGAAATTCCAGGCGTAACGCAGACATTCCAGGCGGTATGGGCACCGCCAGGAATTTCCATTGTGTTTTGGTATTTTATTGAGCGTGGATTTGCCGCGGATTTCTTTTGATGGTCGCAAAAAGAATACTAGCCAGCGCGACTTAAGACCCTTTTTTTGCAGAGCGGGTCACATATACCCTCCCCATCTTCCAATTTTTCACCGGTTGATTGTTATAAAGAAGGTGACATTATATATGCTTGAATATCGTCTAGTTTTGTCATAAGTTGAACTAGAAAACGAGATATACATTTTCATTTTGCTGCTCTGCCCTACATTGATAAGATATAGGTCGAATTCAGAACGAAATTGGTCACCTTTTAGAAGTAATTCCACACGTTTTTCTAATAAAACTGCCTCTCTTCGCTACATGCCAGGCATGGCTGGTTCTCGGTGCCTTCATAATCTTCGGTTATTACGGCGTTTTGTTCACCCAGTGTGGCTAATGAAAGAAACAGATTTTTACTGTCAAATTTTTCTCTTATTTTCAGTTCATGAGGCTTCTTTACTATACATAATCGTAATGGATTATAGTGCCTTGTATATTCTGTTTAATATACAGATGAAAACTACAGTGTGTGCAGAATGATAGAACACAAACTAAGGCGATTCAAAGGCGATTTTGTACTCCAAAGTCGACGAACAGCGTCAAAATGTTCATAATTTTAAATTCACTTTGCCTATGTTTTCTTGCGTTTTGACCAAAAATATCAAAAATTCTACTGAAGCAACCGGAAAAATACACGATTCTGATTTATTTGTACTTTTCCCATTTTATTTATTTGTGTTTGATTCACAACATTCCATTTCTATCCTTTGCGGTTTAAGCCGGTAATCTGGCAAAATTCCCTGATGTAATTATGCAAGGGATTATCTTGAATAATCCGTTTGAGGGTTGCCACAAACCCTCTTAACTTAGTTAGCCCTCTATGGTTGTCTGACACCATCTCGAATCAGGCTGACGAAGTAGGGACCAAATGATCCAATTTCAACTTCCCGCAGGGAGCACTGTCCTTTCATTCCCTTTCTAAACCTTTCCCATTTTTAGCGGATCCTCTTCCTGTTTTACAATGTATGTCAGTATAGACGTACCCAAAACGTGTCTAGTTGATACTAGACCTTTACTTTAAAATTCTCTACTCGAGAAATCCCCACCAGAGGCGAATTGGGGGAAAAGTCTTTATTTTAGGAAAAGAAATCGCTCCAAATCCAAACTACATCTGCGAAATGTCAATCTTGCTAATCTTACAAGAGGCAATTATCGGCGTACGATTTTCGACGCAGGGGTACTCTTTCACCGTCTTAACATCATGTCCTGCGAACATTCCTATACATATACGGCCTGAGGATAGTGTAAATAACGCCACACTTGATACGTCTAGTGTAAGATGTGCTTAATTTGTTTTTGTGTAAGTTGGTAATATTCACATTGTGTTAAACATGGACATGTTTCTTCCTGCGCAATGTTTACTACATTTTCACTCCGAGCCTCTTTTTTTCAGGCGCTACGCGGGTAATGTGACACGTGTCGCCTCACAAAAAATGCAGTTCAGGGAGGCAATTTGGTGTGAACCGAAGCATGCACTGAAAACCACAGAAGGTGGGAGTCAGCCGTTTTTGTGATTTGTATGATTTTCAGTTCATCACGCCTTGGCGTCACATGCCATTCTTGCGTTTTGCTCTGACGAGTGCAAGTCGAAAAGGTGCTTTAGCATGAATTTGTCATTACTTAAAGGCAGAGGCTCGTCAATGCGCGCGTGAGGCCAAATTCGTGCCACGAAATACGCAGCTCCATGCCTTTGCTACGGAGCTGCGTATTTCGTGGCACGAATTTGGCCTCATGCGCGCATTGACGAGCCTCTGCCTTTAATACTATTTAGATTTGTATTCATGCTGAAGTGCTTTAGCATGAATTTGTCGTTACTTAATACTATTTTCCGATTTTCACTTCGTCGGAACACACCAAATTTCCTTGTTCCGCATTTTCGGGAGGTGACGCGCGTCAAATTTACGCGCCATAACGCGTGGAAAGGTTCGGTGTTAATATACCTTGCAAACCTTGGGCCAAGAAAGATTTGCTTAATCAAAAATGTGTTTGCTTTATAAAAATTGTACATGTAGGCCTATTAATTGTGTTTTTAACAAGAATAACAGAACACCAATCGACTTTAATACACATTACATAAGATTTTGACTATTAACCCATTTTTATAAAGCAAACACATTTTTATGAAATTAGCTCCTGATGTAGACATGCAAATGTCAAAATCATTTCGTTTGACTTTTCTTCTTACGTTTTGGCTCACAAACCTATATGAGATAAGTCGCCATGGTTTGACGTGGTAATGCCAACATCGTCCCCTTTATTTTTTGGCTGATTGCGGCTTTCTTTACATAATATTAATGGCTGTAAAATGCGTTATATATAGGCCTAGTATATGTTTGATGACGTCCGGAATCAGTTCAACATGTTTGATCATTTCGCGCCTTTGCTAAGTGTCAGCGGACTCTAACCACATCGGAAGAACCTTTCATCGCCTCCCATCTTCCTCCCACATCAAGCCATCCTTTTAATTCTGATGTAATCAGAATCACTGTGTTTGTTTTCCTGCTTGTACAAACAGCCATTACTATCGCGTCCTTCGTTTCCGTTCCTAAAGTGAAGCGATAGGATCTTAAAGTAACATCTTTAAGTGATACCGCGAAACCCGCCCCGAGATAGTCCGCAACTTCAGCAATTTATTTACAAAAGGGTCGCTCCTACAATCAGGTGTCCAAAAACGTTTGGTGTCCAAGTTACGTCTGCTACTTTGTGCTTCAAAAGTGTGCTTAAAAATTAGTTGGAGTTTTGGGAAATAGGCCTACTTGATTAAAAATTATCTTCTCGGTTTGCAAATAATGTCTGAGGTACGCATGCATGAATTCTGTTTTACATTGGTATGGAGAGCCAAAGTGCACGCGTCATCTCTTTACGTATCACAGCTGCCAAGGCAAATTGTGTTTTAAAATGTCTCTCTCCGCTTGCTTTTGTCATGGACGTTGCAACCGACTGCTTAATCATATTTCCACAGCAACTGACGTCACACATTCAGGTCCTTATATTGCCCAACACCTGCGTGCAACGATTTCATGTGTTATTTTCAGGTCGTGCGGGGTTACTGTTGCCTCGTAAAAATGAACAAATATATCGTAAATTTTAGACTTCATTCTGTCCAGGGGGTTACTCTGAAACCCAGGGTTTGAACTCCTGTCACTTGTAGCTTGTTTCGTTGGCATGGTAACGGCTCTATTTTACAAGTAAAGATCAGACCTAGTCTAGTTACACACTGAGACGAAATCTACACGCTTTAAGACTACATGTATGCAAAAGACAACATATTACATTTTTTTCATAATAACTACTACGAAGTGCATCAAATGCGGTCTGGGTAGAGTAATTTGGATGTTGCAGTTTCCTACAACACATTTTGACAAAATTGACATGCAAACAACGTTGCTTTGGTGTTCATGGTAAGTTTTTACATGACTCTAAAATATTGAAGTTACAGCTGTGGGCATACCAACGTTAGATGGTGTTGTGCCGAGTAGGACCAGGGTTCGGTCAAACGGGGTCAAACAAGCTCAATCTAACAGGTCCCAACTGGTTGTTGATTCAGCGAGATTAGAGAAAGCCCGAGCTCTGTGACAGATCTTACCTTTTAATCCCATTTCCATCCTGTGAGACTTCTTGATATTTGGGTATAAATTTCACGGTCACCTCCGCCGGGAAAAATCCAACAAATTGCCAACGAAAACACAGCTCAAACTATTGACGAAATCGATATGATTTTTGAATTGTGTTTATTTTTTTTCAGTACCTGTTTATCTTATAATGTTTGCCTCTACATTTATTTTTACAAATAGGTTATTAGGGAGACACCTTAGGGGGTAAAAAAAAAAAGGAGACTTGGGGGGACATTTGGAATTAGTCTTCCTAATTTTCAAAAATAAATTTAAAAAGTTAGGGCGCAAACCTTACTTATTAGGGCACAAACCTGACTTATTAAGGCACAAACCATTAATGTTTCAAATTCCAGTTCGTTAGCTTCAGGTTAAAAAAAAGATAAGTGACATTAAAGTTTTGTGCGGGTTTCTATGAAATTGTCTCCTTATGTAGCCATTACCGGTTATTATACATTTGTCGAAAAGAAGAGTTGCTCCCCTATTGACTTATGGAAGTGTTTGATATTCAATGTAAAACTGAACGTATTTTGCGGTTCTTTAAAAGTCGAATCGCTCAGTTGTACATGATGTGGGATGTCAGTTGGCATAAGGGTTAATGACATATCAAGCTTCGTCCTCTATCGCCCGAAGAATTGAACGAATAACAAGACTCGTGGCGACACAACGTCAGATATTGGCGTTTAATATATCAGAGATCCTGCCCAATTTGAGTGAGGTTTGCTGAGCCGCAAGATCAAACTGCTCAGCCGTGAAATAAAATTAGTGAAGCTTCGCCCAAGCACGAGTTTTAATATACAATCGAGGAGGTTTGATCGACATCTTGAGGCCGAATCAACTGCGCGGGGTTTGGTTGGGCTGCTGTCATTCATGGAGATCAGATCATCGGGGCGTTATCTATATGTTAGGGCAGATTGCTGCGAAGGTTGATAGAAGAATTGACAGCCACTTGATCAAGTGCTGTTTTCCAATAATCCCATGGGCTAAAAACAGCACGACCTAACGTACCACCGGTGCCGTACCGATCTGTAATTTCAAAGATTGCACACACACAACATTAAGTATCTCGAGACACCAACAATTATACTTTTGACATTTGGGCAGAAAACGAAATGGTTCTTTTTGTCGTGTTCGTTGCACTGGGGTATAGTTGTAAAAACCACAAACAGTAGCGATGATGCTTCGAGTGTGCTGCCACCAACCGTTTACTGGTTTCCACGAAGAAGACCAGTCGGCTTTTTAAGTAAAATGTGATGTATGTGATGAAAAAGGGAAAATTTTCCCAATTAAAATGTTTTCTTTTGTTTTCTTCCAGAGGTAGCTCCGGCAACAGTCAACCATCGACATTTTCGTTTCTTGCGGTAAACACTGCTTCCGTGTCAGCAAGCAATTTGACTTGCTCTAGTGTCTTAACGGTTGTTCGGCGTTGAATCCATGACTGCAAGAAAAGCTCCTTAGACGAGCTTTTAACTCAGATGTCAGATCGACGCCTCCGTTTGCTGAAGCCAATTTGATGACTGACGGGGCAACATCGGGAATTAGAAGTGCTCATGTTGCGACGACAAGAGACAAAATCATCCCCGGGAAAGATTTGACCAATTCAGGTACACAAATTAACAGTCGCGAAAACTTTGCCTGCGGTGCAAGTGCATTTATATCGTTGCATTACCGTTCAGTGCATTACTGACGCCATGTTTAACACATTCGCTGTAAGGAGATATTGAACATCTCGTTTGACGCCTTATAAAACTCTGATGCATCTAACGCATCTCGCAAAAACTGTCTTCGTTTATTGCTAGGTTAAAAAAAGTTTAATGTCTTTGGAAAAATCTTCGGCTGATTCTGAAAAATTATATTACGGCTCCGTTTATTAACGCCACTTAATACTTCTTTCTTAACCACCTGTTGCAAATGTCTTAGTGACTCTCCTTCCCCACTGTGCCGTCCACGGATGCCAGGAGTTTTATTTGATTTGAAGTTTTTGACTTGCGCAGTGACTGACGACGGTTGTTTGCTCAAGACAACACCGAGTAAAACCACCACCATTCGATGAGATACGTCACGTGTCTTAAAAGACAGCAGTCTGGTTGATGAAGTGTTATCAATTGCGAAATGTTCTCCCAGAGTACAGTGTTTGATCGACGCAGGTGAAACAGATGGTGGCTGTGTGCATGATCCCCACGATCAGTCAACATGGAAGATCACAATCTTTGTAACGTCTCTTACGGTTATCTGATCGATAATGACACCCTCCAACAACACCACTACACCAGCGCCTCCGATTTCCTCTACGACATCACCTCTGATTGTTACTTTGGGGAGGGTATCTGTCCTCACTACCTCTACGAACTGGAAGGCGACAACCTTTTTGCACATCTCAGGTACTTCATGTATGCCCAACACTATGCATACGCGCAGGTCATACCTTTTGTGACAGTCGTAGGCTTGTTGTGTATCATTGGTATCATTGGTAACTTACTTACTATCGTCGTGATTCTCAGGAACCGAATGTTACAGACCACATCAAACTATCTGGTCAGCATGGCCTTCTCAGATCTCGTGATACTCCTGCTAACGGGCCCAATGGAGATTGCGTATGAGCTCAAAGCGTGGCCTTGGACCTACACGCGCTTCATGTGTCGCCTAAGGTACTTTTTGATCGAAGCATGTACCTTTACGTCCGTCTTAAACATAACTTCCTTTACCACGGAGCGCTACATCGCCATATGTCACCCAATCAAGGCAAAAACCTACGTCTCGCACTCCCGAGCCATCAAGATAATCATCGCAATTTGGATTTTTTCTCTCTGCATGAGTATACCTCTGTTCATCGGTTACGACACCTTTGAAGTCTGCCCGGGAATCCCCGAGACGACAATCTGTAACTATCCATCCCCAAAGTGGGAGCGGATCACTAATCAAGTGTACATTGTATCCGCCACGCTGCTCTTCCTAATTCCGATGATACTAATCACGATATTCTACTCGCTGATCGCGAGGGTCCTTTATGGAGTCAATGTGGAGGTATCAGTGCGTCGGAACTCGAGGCGAGCTAGAAATGGTGTCAATCATCATGACAAGGAGAACTCTATTGAGAAATCCAGAAGGCAGATTGTTAAGATGCTTGGTGAGTCTTTAGATACTTCTCACTGCCGTGACCTTGATAGTTTTGCCTCATATTGCCCTGATCTTGATAGTTTGCCTCATATTGCCCTTACCTTGATAGTTTGGCTTCATATTGCCCTTACCTTGATAGTTTTGCCTCATATTGCCCTGACCTTGCTAGCTTGGCTTCATATTGCCCTGATCTTGATAGTTTGCCTCATATTGCCCTGACCTTGCTAGTTTGGCTTCATATTGCCCTGATCTTGATAGTTTGCCTTCATATTGCCCTGACCTTGCTAGTTTGGCTTCATATTGCCCTGATCTTGATAGTTTGCCTCATATTGTTGTTGTTGTTGTTGTTGTATATTTTATGGCATCTTCGGCAACTAAGGCCCTTTATGCCATCAACTATACGGTTTTAGCTTTAACTATACTATATATTATCAACTTGAGATGACGAAGAAGGAGTTGCAGTTTTAGAAGTGGGAGGAAAACCCCCAGAGAAATGCCCCAGGGGAAAACCCACGCGGTCAAGTAGGGACTGCAAACCCAATCCACATACACGCCCCGGATTCGAACCCGGGACCCCAGAGGTGAAAGGCGAGGAAAGAACCCGTACGCCAACCCGACCGCCCCTGCCTCATATTGCCTTTACCTTGATAATTTAGCTTCATATTGCCCTTACCTTGATAGTTTGACTTCATATTGCCCTTACCTTGATAGTTTGCCTTCATATTGCCCTGACCTTGCTAGTTTGGCTTCATATTGCCCTGATCTTGATAGTTTGCCTCATATTGCCTTTACCTTGATCATTTAGCTTCATATTGCCCTTACCTTGATAGTTTGACTTCATATTGCCCTTACCTTGATAGTTTGCCTTCATATTGCCCTGACCTTGCTAGTTTGGCTTCATATTGCCCTGATCTTGATAGTTTGCCTCATATTGCCTTTACCTTGATAATTTAGCTTCATATTGCCCTTACCTTGATAGTTTGGCTTCATATTGCCCCGATCTTGATAGTTTGCCTCATATTGCCTTTACCTTGATAATTTGGCTTCATATTGCCCTGACCTTGCTAGCTTGGTTTCATATTGCCCTGATCTTGATAGTTTGCTTCATATTGCACTGAGTTTGATAGTTTGCTTCATATTGCACTGAGTTTGATAGTTTATTGATTTTGGTGGTAATATCCGTAAAATAAGCATTCCTCTTGAATGACAATACCACTGCGTCTCTTAGGCCGGTGTGGCAGATGTCTCGGGTTCGAATCCCGATGAAAACATGATTTGTCTCATCCCATATTTGGATATTTTAGGCACCTCACCAACACATTAACGGTTTCCTTTTTCAGCTTTGGTAGCAGGCTGTTTCGCAGCCTGTTGGCTACCTTTTCACATCATCCGAATCCTTCCCAACTTCAACATCGACGACTGGTCGGAAGGCATGCAAAAGGCTTACTTCCAGGTCCTCTACCAACTCTCAATCGTCTTGATGTACACCAGTGCCACTATTAACCCCATACTCTACAACATAATGTCGGCTAGATTCAGGCAGGCTTTCAGGAAGACCGTTCAGTGTCAAGAAGTAAGCTCTCCACCGAACTCTAGAGGGGGATATACATCTACCTCGGTAGTCACGCAGAGCTCGGTTTGAAATGTAGCATGCGTGTTTGCTGCGTAGTTGCCGGTTATGAGGAGTACTATACTATATTGCACCTTCTTTTACTCGGCATTATGAGGGCCTCATGGGAGAAAAGCCAAATTTCACTCCACAAACCCTGCAGCTAATTAACTTGTTTATATCGCAGTATACTTTTGGCTGCAAGTTATACACAAATGATGCTCTATCTGTGCTCCAATATTATAGCATGAGCAGACATGTCGTAAAGTTACTAAGTAACCAAGCCGTTGATAGATTCCACTGTACTTCTATGAACATAGTAGGGCCTATGTGGCAAGTTGGGCTTTTGAAAGGTTCAACACCATCAGAAGAGTGGGGATAACTTGACGTTTAAAGGGCATGTTTCAAATTATTACAGGTTAAAACCGACTCATAAGAGACTGTTATTGTTAATTAAATGTTGCCATGATTTTATCAGTCCATTCTTTGTATTCACTCGCACGGCTACAGAACCACACCCTCACATCTGCACCAGTTTTGTTTTTGTTTTTTGTTTTGTTTTTGTTTGTTTGTTTGTTTCCTTTTAGTGTATCGTTTGGCTCTTTGGTTCAGTGACTTTTTTTATTTTGTTTGTACTGGTCGTTTGTTCAATCTTCCGTCAGTTAGTCCAAACTTTCAATATTTCTCATCTACCATCTTTTTTGCTGGAATGAGGCCAACAGTTCTCAGTGGTAGCCAATAGGACCACAATTTTCGTTACATGCTGCACGATATGAGATCGAATGACACCCCCCCCCCCCCCCCCCCCGCACCACCGCTTGTTAACGCACGACTCCCCCTAAAACCTGAAAGGAAATTCCTTGGATGTTCGACACACAAGGGGGGACCAATAGAAGTGGGGGCGGGGAAGGGGGGCGGTGGCGGGGGTAGGGTTCACTTGGTCTCTCATCGTGCACTAAATTGTTTTCGTTGGCAGTTTTGGTCAACAAATCCAGGAAGCTACGTTTAGAAATAAGAAATCCAGTTGCATATGCCGATTCTAGACACTTGTATTACATGGGATGGTACTTAGACCGCGTCACGAGTTACTGGTACTAATTTGCGTGATTAGTTATTTTCCCGACTGGAATTTCTGTGATGTGGACATAAGTTGAAGGCTGACCGATGACTAAATGTGGCTCTAATTAGCTTGCTTTAAGCAAGATATGGCCTTGACCTGAGAAATTTGGCCCATGTGGTAAAAAACTACAAAAATATCTGGTCTGTCAATTAGACTGTCCTCGCTTGATGGACAACGTATGATAACGTTTTGAACATAATTATTCATCTCACTGGTTCATATTTTAACCGCATGCAAAATCCAGACTTTCATCCAAGCCAAGAAAGGTTAATAACATAAAGAGTAAAGTAGCTTAAATTTATATCTCATGAATTACGCATTTGAAGTCGACGTGAACTATGATTTTCTCGATGTGCATGCATTGGCATGAGTTTTATCAAAGGGGTGTGTATGAACTTCAATTCGCAGCCCGTATGCTGAATTGCATAAAGCTTGCAAGTATGTTCTACCTTAACGTTGAGATACATAGGCGGGTGGTGCCATTGGCAGCCGATGGCCAGAGACACCGGGGAATCCCCTTACTCTTCACAAAAGAATGCTATGGGATCTTACACAACGCACTGGACCAATGGCTTTACATCCCTTCCGAAGGAGTTTCTGTATCGTGGGGTTATGGATTTTATTCCTGGTAGTTTTCTTTGCTATTGGCTGTTCGCAAGATTTTATTTTATGATTTGTGTTATCTTTATACGATGTTTTTGGCTTTTTGAAGCTCATGATTGTGGTGTTTTGCGTTGTTAGCTATTTGGATTGTCAGATTGGTTGCATGTTCAGTCATGTACGGAGAGCTGATATGATTTTATGTGTACTCGTTAAAGGTACACCGCTTGTTTTGTTGCTTATTTTATGGTGTTCTATCAGTATTTGGTCCAGATCAGTGTGGTATGTGCGAATTGTGAGATTTCAATAATTGTTTGGTATCTTCTGGATATCTTTCGTTTGTTACTGTGGAGGAAATACGGATATTTTCAGCATCGAGAAGTTACGGGAGTTGTTTCTTACACACATGACAATAATGAATTTAATAGAATGATATTTGTATTTAAAAATTGAAAACACCAAGAACTAAGTATTTCAACGAATACGTTGTATTGGTTGAGCTGCGTTTATTATTAAAACATGTACATAATTATGCATGTAGCTGAACAATTAAATTTCAGAAACATACGTATTTGTGAAAAACGTAATTCAAAACTTAGGTGTATGCATATGCATGTTTAGAATGCATTAATGATCAGTTAATATACGTTACGTCAGATATAGAATAGTCCTCTTTATTTGTTTTCGAAAAGGTTCAGTGAAAATTGTTTTTACGTTTAATTTATAATGAAAAATGTAATTACAAGAATGCGCTGTACAGATAATAGGAAATACGCCATACTTGGATGGTAGTGTCATTTTGTCGATAGGAGGGGAAAAAAGGCATTTGTCTTACGTTAGTGAGATTATCTTTACTTGTGGTCTACCACTGTGTTTAAAAAATATGGCACTAACACTGACAAACTTATGATCATGCAGGTAAGATTTACCTCGAATATAGAATTAAGTAACGACAAAGACATGCTAAAGCTTTTCGATTGCACTTATCAGAGCAAAACGCAAGAATGGCGTGGGTAAACTATCGGAGTTTCGGTGCCGATGTGAAGCTCGGTACGTATACAGACAGGGCTCTGCTCCATCTTACCTCCGGGAACTCATTCATGCATATCAGCCATACAACACGTACCCTCCGATCCAGTTCAGCATCTTTACTCCAAATGCCAGTCACTCGCACCACCACTTATGGCCATCGGTCTTTCACACATGCATCAGCAGCTCTCTGGAACACTTTACCATATCATATCAAGACTGCTACAACCGATAGTGAATTCAAATCCTTATTAAAGGAATTCTTATTTTCTGATAGGGTTGGTTTATAATGCATCACAATTAATCTATAACATTTTGTGTAAAGCGCATTGAGGCAATTGTGTGATGCGCTCTATAAGAACTGTCTTATTATTATTATTATTATTATTATAGGGCGTACGTCTCAAAGACTGGCGGATCGCATTAAACAGCATGTTCCATCCTCCATCCGCAGCAACACGTCATTCCCGCCTTCAACCTTATATTATATCGATAGCGTCACCCACGCCATTCTTGCCTTTTGCTCTGATGAGTGCAAGTTGAAAAAACTAGCATGTCTTTGATGTTACTTAATTCTATATTCCGATTTTGCAGTACCAAACACATATTAAAAAGTGTTTTTATTGGCGCATAAAGTGCACGCATGATCAATAAAGAATATGCACTTGCCATAAAAATTAAATCACTTCAAACAAATTCTTATTACTGTGTGCATTTCAATTGAAACAGTAAATAGCCAAAACAGACTATAATATGCTCAAAGTGCATTGATATTTAACTTAAGAATAAATTCTCCCCTAAATTAAAGTTTGTCATAATTTGTACAGTACGCACGATGTGGCTTGCGTTTTAAAAGATCAAATTGATGTTATTGTATGATATGCGAATAGCGATTTCAAATTTTGAATAATTACAAATTGTAAATTACAGATGTATCATGTATATTCAGAAAACTTAATTAAATAAAAAGATGAGGTATCGTTAAAAGAGGAAAAACAAACACGTATTTCACTTCGAACTTAATCGGGAAAGATTTCTGACTTCACATGTTGGAACAAAATTCCACTATGTCGTAAGTTGAAAACGTTTTAAGCTGTGTGACTGTGTTTTGGTATAATCGTGACATTTTATTTCTTAACCCCACTTTTTTTGCTTTTGTGATATTGTGGGTTTGTTTAGAGAGTGAAGATATACATGGGATCCCTGTTTCTCCCTTGTGTGTTACTGTCCTCGTGCCATTGTGGTTTGGACAAATTTTAGCCAGTATAGTGAGACGGTCAGGTCTTGTGGCGATTGCAATTTTACAATCGTTTCGCCTTGTTTAATGTTAAAGGCCCATTGTATCATTTGCAATGAACCAATTTTGTCTTTCATAAGTTGACAAGAAAAACTTTAATCAAAGTGTTGATAGCAATGGTAACAAACACCACATGAATTTATTTCTGACCAAAATGGTATTTCATGTTGGAAATTGACAACCGAAGGTAGTTTTGAAAAAAATACCATGATCATATATAGATTTTCAAGGCTTTCTGAAGCATTGATGCATCTAAGTAGCTAAATTTCTTTAGGCTAATTTACCAACATTCTTCCTTAGATATGTTACACTCTTATTCCACGAATTTGTAACAAAACGTGATCCGCAGAAACTTGCCTGGAAAGGAATTTCAGGTTGTCTATTTTGGTAAGACTGCATGGTTGTCACGAGTCGAAATTGTCGTGATTCTGTTGGGTCTGTGTTTGTGTTTGTCTCTGGCTTGTTGAAACGTGGCTAAGCGGATTAGATAACCCACATTCTCGGAATATACGACTATTCCCCCGTAAGACTGGATAACGTATAATCAAACTGCTAACCATAAGATCATCACCCTGATTGTGTCTGCGTCTTGAGGAAAACTACCTTCATTAACGTGCATTTTGTTTTGAGCAGTTTAAAAATATCTTGGCTTATAGTCTTTCAGTTGCGATGGAGCTTGTCGGCAACCATGAAAAGAGAGGTATTATTTTTGTTCTATATCATTGATATACTTGCATGATGCTTGTTTGAATGAGGTGAATGTTGTGTTTCATTTGGTGCTGTGTGCAGTAAGATGTATACATGTAATTTAAATGTTGAATGTTGGATACAAGGCTTTTGGCTGAATTACACTATTCCTTAGTCCATACTCCAGCCTTTCTGTCGCAACTTCCTTTTCAAATTTTATTTTAAATTGTATTTCTTTCTTTTTATAGTACATGTAATATACACATCGCACTTGATTGCCCCAATAACTTGGAATCCTATGCATACATGCCGTAGGGAGTCTATACCGACACCACATTGCGATGTTTCGTGCTATGTTTCAGTTGGTATTTTCACTTTTAGCTTTTAGGTCAATCTGCGATTATACAAATTTACTGCTATACACAGAGTTATTGATTTGCAGTTTGTTGTCGGAGAACTGTTGAACTTGAAGTCGGATCGTGTTGGATTTATTGGCAGCCAAACTACTGAAAGGCAGAAACATTTGCAGCAAAATTTAAACACTTCTGTTTTAATTTTTGATAAAATACCAATCTTGATTCTCTCAGCATTTTTATTGCCATCTGGTCTGTTGGATTCTGTTGGCATCTTGTGGATAAGGCAGTTGTTATATACGTCTGGTATAGCGGCAAGTTTTATTTATGTACGACTTTACGTTTGTTGTGCGTTTGTATTTGTTTGTTTTGTTGGTTTTTACTCGTTTTGTTTGGTTTAAAGATATACAGTCCGAGCGTTTTGGGTGTGGCACCTCGAAAACTAAAATGTTTTTTTAATTGATATTTTTCTAGAAACATAAAAGTTATTCAAATGAGACATCAACAAAAAAAAAAAATCGACCAACGTTTAGTTATCGAACAATTACTGTCAATATTTCGAATTATTTCGGACCGCCAATAATTCAAGGCATAAATTTACCCAAGTCTGTCCCGTGTCTGGTCTGCAGCAGGCTGCGCACAGCAAGCCATCCGTACCGGTAGCCTGTCCGATCTTGTTTCTTCTGTCTCAGAAAGTCTTCCGAGACAGACGAAAAGAGATTTGACAGGCCACTACTATAGTCCAGAGGGCTCGCTGCATGCCCGCCGTTGGTCACAGTGAGACTTGGGCAAGTCAATAGACGAGGCGCAAAAACGGCTGTACAAAACGGCGTTTTTCACAGGGTTGCTGATGTCTGAAGTTCAAAGTTTGATGTTTTCTCGTTAAAATATAGTATATGCTTTGAATATTTGTTCAACAAAGAAAAAAAATCGAAATTGCTTAGAACCACGGACTGTATATATTTAAGATTAACTTCTTGGTTTGTGTGTTGTGTTTGAGTTTTTTTGTTTATATACGTTTGTATATGCATACATTGTCTTCATTTAGCTGCACCATGCATTCATTTTCGTGCAATAATTCATTACTTGTATTTATTTGTCAAACGCCAATTCATCATACTAACACCCGAGTCTGGCTGCATCCATTAATGTTTTGTTTAGGTTTTTATTTTCCCGCACTTTGCACCAGCTTTGTGTTACTCATCCATCACGCACTAGCCAATGCCATGAAAGTGTCGTGTCTTGTAGAAATGTCACCGAGCGCCAGTCGTGGCAACAACGACAAACAGCAGCTTGCGTTTGACTGTAAATATCTCAGCACCACTTTAAAGATTATCTGTGCTTAGAGCAAAATGGACAGTTTTACCGGAGTTGAGAACGTTATCAACATTCAAATGTACTATGTTTAATTACTTACTGTGATAGCATTTTTATAAAAACTTTTCTTTTGAAGCATTTTTAAAGACTTTTTTTCCGAAGCATTTTTAAAAACCTTTTTCCGGAGCATTTTAAAGACTTTTCTTTCAATTGTTATCTGTCTTCTCTACAGGAACGAGTGACCTGTTACCACTGGCTACGAGGGGATAAAAATGAACGGAGCTCCCTCCATCCCACTTTTACTGAGAAGCTAGCTTACGTCTGACTCCCTAACTATTAAATGCGGACCACTTGACTCGTGAACCTTTTTGTAATATCCCGGCATTCCCTCGCTATTTGGCATTGAGAAGTCTCACAAGGAGCGGATATAAAGACGCCATGTGCCGTGGCGCGCAGGTGTCGTTATTTTAAAGACATTTAATCAGGCATCCCACGCCCAAATGAGCCGACCTCCACGATCGCCAGCATTTTTGATAGAAATCAAAGAGGATAAAAATAACCTGAGGAATAGAAGTGGCACAGAACGGTGAAATGAATTGGCGATTTAGACACATGAAGGTCGCGCAATTTCTCGAGTTGTGTTCGCACGTTTACTTACCGGAAACCACAGCAGAGGAAGGCAGCATCAATATTTCTATAAATTATTCTTTGTCATGCCCCAAAGGATATTTCAAACGTACACAAATATTTCGTTTGTGAAAAAAAAAAATTCGACTTTATATCTCAACAATCAGAAGTATTCAATTGAGAAATAACATTATTTTGCTCTACCATGCATTTTTTTCGATTGTAACTGAATTGTTAAAATGAAATAATTTGTAAAATCGAGCCTTAGTCCACTTAACGTTCAAACTTTCCATGCCTTTCTTTTCGAATCCTTTACAGAAAGTAAATGTTAATCCTTTGGTAGTGGTGTCTTAATAATTGATAATTTTCGTTTATGCTTTTAATTCGTTATTTTAATACGGCGATGATTTAAAGGAAAAAATCGACCAAAATGTGAGTTCTGTAGCCGATTTCACGAACCTCACGCACTGCGTAAGCCCACTTGCGCAACTTTTTATTGCGTAAGCTGCGCAACATTCCTGTGATAAATACACGCAAGCTTATGGGGCCTATGCCATTTTCAAAAGTTGCGCAAGCTACGCACTTTTTCGTGAAATCGGATGCTGTTGCATGTATGTGTTTAATTACTTATCATGCAGATTAAACTTATTTTAGCTTTATTGTGTGTTGTTGTTCTTTACTAATACTGTACTTTTTTCTGTCTTTTTTACCATTTTTGTTCGTATTTGGTAATATTTTTATTCACGACCAATTTTGTGAATCATCGTGAAGTTAAAATGCGATGACAGAAATGTGATGCTTACATGTACGTTGGCGAGAGCGGGTTTGAGCTATTGGCGTCGTTACATGGTGAGGTTGATTGGTAAGAGTTCATAAATCGTGTGAATGTGATTGAACTTATGTGTTGCTTCATTGTGAAAACAAAGCTTCTAATTGGCGTGAATGATTTTGATGAAATGACTACTTTTCGTGTCAGGAGATTCCCTGTCAGGATCCAGGGAAACTCAGAGTCGGAGGTTGCCTTAAGGCAAAAAACGGAAGTACGTGTGCTGGTGGAGTTAATTTGTTACACAAGAAAAAAATTATCTTTGTATATTTTACAAGGATGTAAAGGCAAATACTAATAGACGATATAGCGTAATGTGCTTGCAAGTTGCGAGAAACCGAACACGTTTCCATGTTGCAGGGTGTGTGTACGTATTGGTGGGTTGCGAATGTTCGTGTGTACAAAATGTTTGAATACTGTGTAAAATGGTGTTTGAAAACAACATGCATGTAGGATGAAAGTCAATGCAATGCGTGTGTCGGCTGTAGCAAGTGGTAACTGAGTTGGACATGTTTGCAACTCTTGGTGGCAGCAGACACGTTCCGTGATTCCTCATTATTGAGCGTTACAACAGGTTCGTATTTCATCTAACCTGGCTTGGATTGTTCTGTGGGTTAATGAAGTGATTTGTAATGTGTGCTGTACGAACACTATAGATTTGTATGAGAAATGTTCGCACAGAATTAGATGAAAGTATACAACGCAATGCGTGTGTCAGCTGCAGCGAGCGGTGACTGAGTTGGACATGTTTAGAACTATTGGTGGCAGCAGACACGTTCTGTTATACATGTACCTAAATCATGTGCCTCAGCAAGTCCGCTTCCATCTTAAACCTGATTCGGATCGTCAAAGGCTCTTACCTTCCCAGCCTCTCTGTCATTCCAAGATGGCGACTATCTGCATCATTTCATCTCCACCATTTTTAGGCACAGATGTTCTACTGTTTTCGGATAACATCGATGACATGACGTCAACTGACAACGCAGCCGGTATCTACCTCCCCCCTGGTGCGACGGAAGAGGGCGCTACTCAGGCTGCTCGGTTCAGTTTATCTGCCGATGATGAGGATAAAGACCTCTTGAAGTATGTTTGTTTTATTTTTCCGGAGCTAATTTAACATCCATTCCTGAAAGATTATCTGTGGCCAAAATATAGCCTTCATGATAGACCCCATCCATGCAAGATTCAGTCGTGTCCCCTGAATCACATCTATGAAAATATGAACTGATATTAGAAAGGTACCAGACTACTTTGCCTCTATAGCCTCGTTGCAAAGACGAGGCTCAGAACGTACATTAGTCTATAGCACTTTTCTAGTCGGCAGTTTGTATTCTATTAGACTGATTCAGGAGACATTATTTTATTTAACTTTTCTCCCGCGTGAATAGGGTTACCAATTACCGTGTCCCGAAACCTTACAAAACATTGAAACATTTCAAAGGAAATTGTCTTATATGCATGGCTGATTACACTTGGCGAAAGAAAACAATTGGGCGGTTAAAATACAGGAATATAAATGATATAACTGGGCACAATTCACCGCATTCCTTTGTGTTCCTATATTTTAATGAGGCTGGATCCGTCTAAAATGTGTTGCAATAGACTACTAAAGTGAAAACGTCACCCTTTGTGTGTTGCCATGGTTTTGGGGTATACACTAAAACCAGTGAACTGTTTCCCTGCCCTATACCAATGGACGTTTCAGATTACCAGCGAATGTTTAGACCCAATTACCATGGCAACTGACGTCACACTTTAGTAGTCTATACATGTACCAGTTTTATGGAAGAGACATTATCTGCTCATTTAGGAAACTCTTGCCTTTCCAAACGCAGCATTGAAGACGATCTAGAGCAGTTACTCTCTGACGTCATCAAGAAACCAGACAAACCACCTCAGAAACCATCTCCCAGTCCTAAGCCATCTCCAACCGCGAAACCCGAGCTTTCAACTAAACCCACTCCAGCACCGAGACCCACCCCGGCTGCCCGGAGCACAACACCGGGGAAGACACCGCCTAAACCCGCTCCGAGAAAGAGCAAATCGTCTGTCTCGAAAGAGGACTCGCAACAACTGGAGACCAAAGAAGACTCTAAGAACGTTGCTGCGATGGATGATGGTGACATCTTAAAGTACATTCAGGAAAACGCCCCGGATGAGGAACCCAGCTTGGATCTTTTTTAAGGAATAATTGTCCGTGAGATTTATCGACAGATGGGGCGCTGCAATAACTGCCAACAGTGCTCACTGGCAGTGCATGCTCCCCATACCTAAAGGGTCATTGAATGACAGCATTATTAAGAACAAATCAACAAATAAATCATATTCCGTTAGCTGCACAACTGTCTGTTCGCCTTTCACAATACCAAGATCTATTTAATTTACAAAATTCGTATTTTCTTTGCATATAATTTCAAGACTTCTTGTAAAGAAAGCAAATTGTAAATCAAATCGAAACCACCGAACAGTGTGGGATATTACATTTTTTCAACCCGATGCTTCGTTTTTCTGTATATTGGTTATTAAAAAAACTATTACCTTTAAAAAAAAGTAACAAAATTTCTTAAACCCTTAAATGTTTTAATAGCAGTACTTAATTATATAATTACTGTAATCTTGTTTAGTTTTCATCCTGTTTCAAACTATGCAAAATAAAATTACATTTATATTTTCCTGGAACAAACTGACATAAAATGAATACACAATTATTTTGCTGACTTAAAAGGTTTTCAGATTGTCGTAACTGTTTTTGATAACTTTATTGATGATATTTTGTATTTGTTGTGAAGGTGTAATGGAATTATATACTATACGTGTCAAAAAACCTGTCCTACTTTTAATCTTGAATAACCTTGTCATTTTCCAACGGATTTAAACAAAGGTTTCACATCATGTAAACAAGGTCTGACAAATTTAACTGAGTGAGTTTCATCAGTTTTGTCCAAGAGGGTGAAATTTAATGGACATACGAAAACAAAACCCACCTAAATTTCAGAATTTGCCACTTTCGACTTGGCATCCGCCATTTTCAAGTAAACTGTCTATGTCCAAGATCCCTTTGCATCTCCTGATGAAATGCTCGAAGCGATCGAGATGGTTTGCAATAACATTTAGAGTGATCCTGCCTTTCTTCATAAGCTTTCGGCTGCAGCACACATTCCACCACCGTCTCCAGCGATGTACTGACATTGAAGGAGGTGAAGTCGAAAGTGGCGAATTCTGAAATTGACTTTTTTTTCGTATGTCCATTAAATCTCAACAAAACTGATGAAACTCACTCAGTTAAAATTATCAGACCTTGTTTACATGATGTGAAATTTTGGTTTAAATCCGTTGGAAAATGACAAGGTTATTCAAGATTAAAAGTAGGATTTTGTTTTTTACACGTAGTAGATTAACTTGATACGGCTAAAGTTTCGAGTGAAATACTGGTGCCATTTTTTATTATATAATGTACCAATCTGTAAATGTGTGCTTTTGCCAGTAAACGAACAAATTCAAATGACTTTTTCAAGGACTTTCCACACGTACACGTCAATATCTTACTATCGTAAATTGCCAGAGCCCATTGCCGCACGCCATGCAAACTCTCGCTCCTTTACGACTGAAGGTCATTTTACTGTTTGAACAAAACGTCTGCTTTACATGTTCAGGAACCGTATCAAGCATAATACGTGACACTCTATGCACGTGATCGTTTTTTTAGGGTTAATTACATTAACTGCTATATTTTAAATGCCCTCCTCATGGAAACTCTAAGCCAATGTAAGAAGTATACTTATTATTCTTGTGCTTAGTTGGTATGAAATGTCACCTATTACGAATTGTTCCAAATCTGCAGTTAAAGATATACAATGTATTTGTTAATGATTCGTTAACATCATCTTGCATGACTTGTTTGTGTCCATTTTAATATGCTATACTAACAACGCTAACAGCATCCTGAGATCTCAGGAATTTCCACTCTGCTAAGCGCCGTTACAATCCCCTCAGGAAATTCACGCAAATATGTGAAGTTGGGCGGCTGTTGCGCTTAGCGAACGCACACACGAGTCATTTTGATGTAATTTAATCAATTTTGTAATGTTAGGCTGAAGAGAAACAATTTCTATGTTTTCCAAAAATTGGATTGGTTTTTTGTTCTTCATGTATTGACTATCCATTCCTACCGAAATTTCCGGCGACGTTTTTATTAATTCCGCAGTTTTTCAAATTAATAACAGGGAGACGGGGATGCATGATGACAAACGTGAATTGAACGGATTCCCTGTATGCTTGAAATAGCAGCTAATTGCCGGCGTGGGCACGGCTAGCGCTATACCGAGTATTTCACTGTACTGTGGACACTTACATGTGTACTGACAATCTGCGTGTGTGTATTTGAACGCCCGCAATGTACTGCCAAGCGTTCTGATTGGCCCAGAGCGGGGATAAGATTTCTGTCGCTGCTTCCTCACCGAAATGGGGTGGATTTCAACACTCGGGACGCACGAGTAGAGGAGTGCGTTAAGCGGGCCTCCCACTGTGCGATTTTTGCCACGAATTTCCTACGAATTGGTACGATTATCGGAGACTGCCTATAGACTCTACACACAATCGTAGCCAATCGTACCCAATCGTAGCTAATTCGTGGCAAAAATCGCACAGTGGGAGGCCCGCTTTAAGCGGACATCCCACTGTGCGATTTTTGCCACGAAATTCCAACGATTAGGTACGATTTGGTGAGATATACCAGAGACTCTCTATAGACTCTATACAGAATCGTACCTAATCGTACCTAATCGTTGGACATTCGTGGCGATAATCGCACAGTGGGAGGCCCACTTTAAAGAGGCACTGTTCCAAGACGATGCACTAACAGTAGCGGCTGCTTCTATATGGAACAAAATCCTACTTTTTAATCTGCCCATTTCCATTTTTCGGTGCTGTTGTAATTAATACAAACTAAAATTATTTCGGTAAAACAACTGCCATTTCATGACCATGAATAATAAAATATCACAACAATCTGATCGACTTTGTAAGTTTCTTCACCATAATTTTCACACCGCTTGAAAATAGCAGAAGCATTGACGATTTATTCTTTCAGTTACAGAGTACGTGTATGTTAAAATGTGCGTTGTTACTTGAGCACTTGCGTTTTAAAGTTACCGATATAGGCCTACATGTACCATTAATAACTTAATTTAATGTAATTTAATGTAATTAATCTAATTTAATTGATTTAATGTATTGCCTATAGCTATATTTTAAAAATCAATTTTGTACTAAATAAGTATATACAACTTTTTAATATAACTTTAGAAATTGTGTGAAAATGCAAAATCGGGAAACCAGTATTACATGTACATGTATTTTGTTTAAAGATTGTGTAAAATATTTTTGTTCAGCATAAAACTAATAAATCTAATAAAATTCTATGACCAGACCAAATTATGGTTCCCAGACCAAAAGATTCCGGCTATTCTGAGGTCCGGCCATCGATATATATATATACACACTGGATGAAGCAACAACGTCTAAAATTGAAGCCACCGTCCGTCATTGTACTCCACCAAATACACTGCCTTGCCTAGACTGGTCATACTGTCTTCACCAGTCTACATAATGGTCTACATGTGTTAAGTGGAATGCAAGCGATCGCATGGACCGGGGAGCAGTCTAGGCCAAGCATTGTTCGTGGGGTACAATGGCGGGCTGCGCGTGGCTTCAATTCTCGTATAGACCGTATCGAATAGCCGCCATTTCGTGGGGCAGTTTCTTTGTTCCTTGAGGACATGCATGGTTGCAAATATTGTGCTTGAACGGTTTAAGTAACAAAAGGTGCCCCACGAAATGGCGGCTATTCGATACGGTCTATAGCCAACTGCTATTGCATACTTCATCCAGTGTATATATACATGTATATTCGATGGTTATGAGCTGCAACTAATTCTTGGGTTTCACTTGGCTTGACAACAGTTGCTATCCGCCATTATACTGTGTCCATACTAATGGCACGCCAAAGCGAAAAATAATCAACACTGATAATTTAATGTTGACGCATATTTTCGCAAATGTTGCGCAAGAAAAAAAAGGTTGGCATGACTTTTAAATGTTGATAGACTGTTTGAAACTGGCATACCATGCTTTTGTTGGCAAGTTTTTAAAAAAATTGAGACTTGTTTTCCAGGGTTGATGGCAAAATTATCAGTGTTTAATTATTTCGCTTTGGCGTGCCATACGCGTGACGTCGACAACTATCATATATCCGCCATTACTGTTTCCATACTATGGCACGCCAAAGCGGAAATAATTCAACACTGATAATTTTGCCATCAACCCTAAAAAAAAACAAGTCTCAACATTGTTTAAAATTTGCCAACAAAAGCACGGCCAGTTTCAAACAGTCTATCAACATTTAAAAGTCATGCCAACCTTTTTTTCTTGCTCAACATATGCGAAAATATGGGTCAACATTAATTATATTTCGCTTTGGCGTGCCATAGTATGGACACAGTAATGGCGGATATCAACCGTTGTCAAGCCAAGTAAAACCCAAGAATAGTTGCGCTCCTAAAAATAAAATATGGATGACGTCATGTTACAATTTTTTACGTGTCGGCTGCCAGTCCTCACTATTCATTTGTTGTACATGTTACTGTATGTGGAATATGTGCATAGGGCAATTTCCTTGCTCTATGGTTTGCGTCAGTCTAAATTTCTCCAAGGGGTTGTATGTGATGTTCAAGCAGCATCGGGATTTGAAGAGGTAAAATGTCTTACATGTATTTTCCAAAAACGCAGGGAAGCTAATTGAACACACCTAATAATAGCGCACATAGAAGGAAAACAGCGCCCTCAAGAGACGAATGGCAAACCCCAGCAGAAATGACGCGCGACGGAGGCTGATGTCGCGTTGCGTTGTTTTCGTTTGGTACAAAAATCAAAATCGTTTTGCGTTTTCCCCACTTTGCAGGTAAAATACAAGCATAGATTTAAAGGGAATCAGATCAAGTCGCCCCTGGCCGAGTCGCCCCTTACCTAATACCTACTCGCCCCTTAACTACTCGCCCCTTTCATAATCATGCCTTTCCAACTCGCCCCCTGGCATGCCTGGCCCTGACCGACTCGCCTCTGACTCAGTCGAGTACAACTATAGAAGGCAGGGCCACTTGGAAGTTGACCCCCTAGGTCAGTTGGGAATTATAGTTAACGGGCTTACTGAAATAACACAGGTGAGGGATGTTTTTTAAAAGGTAAAATTTGTCGTGCCGGTATAAGCATGGAGGAAGAAATGGTATAAGCCAGTCGGAGTCTCGACTGCGCATGCGTCTCCCGACTTTGATTTGAGATAAACAAAGGCGCACCCTATCCGTATGCATTGTGTTTATCTCAAATGACCTTTGACACAATCCCATAGACGTGCATTGCGCGCCCGAGATTCCGAACTGGCTTATTAAAACCTGGGGGTGTACTTCCAAGCATGGAGGAAGACACTTCCTCCATGTTCCAAGTGGCCCTGTATTCTAGTATAATTACTCCAAAATTCACGATTGGCCACTTTACATAATTAGATCCTACTCGGCTCCTTGACCCAATTGGAGTAGGACCCAATTTTGTAAAGTGGCCAATCGTGAATTTTAAAGTGTTTGGCGAAGTGGTGTCGGGCCGCGGATCGTGATTGTGATTCATTTTGCGATATAAAATTAATTTATAATGGAAAATAGTACACACACGGCCCACGGCCAGCTGAGTACAATCAATGTACGTGTACAATTCTTGACTGCTGTATGCATGACTAGTCCTTTGAGCTATCAAAAAATTCAATTTAATTTCAACCCCTGCTACAGGATGTGACGTGGCACCGACCGACAGAATAAATTGTGGGAATAGTCTTAGCAAAATGTTAGCTCCCTCAATATTTTTTTTTTTTACTTGACCTACATGTAACATTGAGTGCTCTCGTTGGATAATTTATCTTTTAGACGAACAGATTCTATGAATTGAAGCAAAAATGTCGTCACTCAGAAGACGTAAATCTTCGCAGAAAACCTTACCAAGGGGAAGATCGTCCTCACGAAAGGTGCCGGAGGAAACGCCCGTTGAACCAGCGCCGAGCGTGACCCCGCCTCCACGGAGAATGTTGCCTACCATACGCTCTGCTCGGCCGTCACTCAGGACCAAAAAAACTGAGGAAACGGAGCCAAACGTGGCAGCTAGTCCGCAAGACAGTCCGCAAGAAAGAGAGCAGAGTTTGGAACGCGATGCTGAAAACACAGAGGAAATGCAAGAAGTCGTGGAAACTAGTGCCCAGAATCCTCAACCAGATGAAGAAGGACATCCGCAGCCCAATGCCCAAGAGCCCGAACCTGCCCAAGAGCCCGAACCTGACCAAGAAGAGAATCTGGAACCAAGTATTCAAGAAAATCAGCAGGCGCAAGAAGAATGCTCCGTGCCCGCTACTCAAACTCAAGACGAAGCTTTTGAATCTGTTAGTGTTAGCCAAGATTTGGAGCAGAGTGATGAAGAAGTCTTGGAAGCTAGCACTCAAGACACGTACCCATCGCAAGAGGGGAGCTTTGAACCCATGAGCCAAGACGCCCAATCAGAGCAACAAGAGGAGTTGCAACTTGTGACCCAAATCTCCGAAGCAATACCAGAGGGGAGCTTCATAGAAGTACCTATCGCCCAAAACGTCCATGTTACCCAAGCAACGGGAACTGACCCTCAGATACAGGTTGCGACTGAAATCATGCAGACTTTGTCCGAAGTCCTACCCCACACTCTGTCAAAAACTCACCCCGAAATAACCGCCGATGGAATTCCCTGTGAAACTATCTTTCAGGTTTTGGAAGTCGCTAACGTGGAATCTGGCGTCGCCTCGCGTAGCGAACAGCAAGTTGCTGTGTCGGTGGCGCAAGTGTTGAGCCAAGAGATGCCCCTCGTTCTGCCGGAACAAGGATTATTCATGACGGAGGATCAACGGAAGGATAAATTCTGGGCTAAAATCATGGAAGTTATGGAGAGCCGTAATTCGGACATGCTGGGCAAAGAGAAAGTCGACAGGATTCGGAATGTCTTATTGAAAGGAGGCAAGGATGCGGAGGAGAGCGCTAGGTTTCTGTTTTACGTCCGATCTCGACAGTTTGCCTTGAAGACTGCTGCAGATCTCGGCTGGCATGATGCAGTCGTGTGCGAACCTACTAGAGAAGAGGTGAGATTAAAATTACCTAACCTAGTCATGAATAAAAGTGTGAACGCAGTTCAAAAGTGGTCAAGTCTTGACTTGTTGGTCAAGTTACTCAAAATGTCAGGTGAGTTGAGAATTTGAATTTGTTTTTTCCTTTAAAATTACTCATTTATTGATCACGTTCACAGACGCCATCTTCGTAGGAAAAAATGCTAATGCGTATAAACGCCATAAAGTACATGCACGCACACGATGGAATATGTTCCAAACACGCGTGCGTGTTGCTCAAAATTTGTTCGAAATACGACGCAACAGATGCGCGTCACAAAATAATACGCTCAAAATCAGGATGCACCTGGCAATTTGTAGAAAGTGACGTCATTTGAACGTGCAGATTTCAGGCTCGGATCCAGAAGGATGTTTTGGGGGTCAAAACCTTGCCCTGCTCTGACGCCAAAATATAAATCTAATGCATTTTCTGTGCGTCCGCCTATCCCCAACAAGCTGACATAAAAAAAATGACGGGTAAAACCTCTCCCTGGTGGCAAAACATTTTACAATTTTGTGAGGAAACACTTGGAATTTCTTTCAGCCTGTCTCATACATTTTGTTCATAATTTTTGAAACTACGGTACTCAGTTATTTCCGTTGAATGTTATGACCATCCATGTGTAAAATAGTATGGGTTGTTTCAATAAAATTCAGTTGACAAAACTAAGCTCTCCCAGAGCAAACCTCGCCATTTTATTCAAACGTTCCAAACTAGATCAATTGCATACTTCTTCGGTTTTTTTTTTCAAGGATGCCTCTGATCCATCAATTCTGGGCAACTGGAGGCGAGTGGCGTACGCTGAGGAGATATATGATCTTCTGAAGGATATTCATGAGAGAGATCATCCGCATAAAAACTACAGAAAAACGTACATCGAGGTAATGTGCTGCAGTTTATCATTATTATTATTCATTATTATTATATTATTCTTTTTGGTATTGAAACCAAGGCACTGTACGTACATGTACATGTAGCTCGTAAGCCTGAAGAAACCTGTAAAGAGAAGACGATGAAGAAATGCTCAGTTTTAGAGGTGGGAGGAAAACCCCTACACAATTCTGTATAGTGGGAAAACCCACGGAATCAAGCAGGGACTGAGAACCTAATTCACGTACTGACTCAGGTGGGGTTCGAACCAGGGCCACAAGGGTTGCCACATTTGTGACAACGACCAATTTCTCTTTATTCTTACAGTGTATAGTTTTCCTACTTCTGTTTATAATTCTTCAAGAAAAGTGATTTTTTTCTGACCTGGGGCCAATTTCATGGCGCTTTTTAGCAGCCCATTTTGTGCTAACGGAGGCTCTGGCTATTTCATGGAGACCGTAACCTTAAGCACTGCTAAACGTTTGCTAGCTTCAGAGGCAAAATTTGCTAAACACTAGTGACGCAACAATGCCCGTTTCCAAGCACGTGTATGCTTAAGCACGCCACGGCTGTGAAATAGCGGTAATGTTAGTATATTATTTCTGCTACAGTAAGCGCACTTTTTCAGCTAGCGCTTAAACAGCGCCATGAAATTGTCCCCTTTCTGTTGGGTTCCGTATTGATAGCTTTCGACCACATGCAACATCCAAGAATGTTTAAGTGTCACCGGCCACGCGCGTACACGCGCACACCAATAAACGCACATGAACATGCGTAAAAAATACCCACCAGCGTATTTTCATTCGAAAATGCCACACGCATGCGTTGCGATGCGTTCAAATTATTGAGCCATGTACTCGGCTTGTAAAATACAAAATTGTTTTACTCGATCATGATTTAGCCTGAAGAAAGACCATTTTATTATTCTCGATACAATAGCCGTGGCGCATAAAGCAAGGTTAAGCAACAGAGGTAAGTGCAACCAATGCGCTTTTCTTGCTCTTTTTGCTGGTTAGCACTCAGGCCACGTGGATCATGATTGTCAAATGACGCCCAAAATGGTGGAAGGCGTGACGTCACCATAAAGCTGTCAATGGCTAACCTTGCTAACATTTGACCATGAGTTTTATTCTCTCATATTGGACGTTGCACATACAACCAACGACTAACCAAATTTTAATTTTCCCGTGTCCAGGTTTCAAAGATGTTCTCGCGTATTCCGCGTCACATCTGCAGAGAGTTCGTGTTCACGTGCCCCGGTTGCACCATGAAAAAAAACCCAAATCCCTTCTCCCCAAACAAAGACGGAACACCACGACGTCCTCTGAAACGAAACATAATGTCACCCGGAGACCAGATACGCTTACCCAAAATGGTGAGTGTCGTTTAAGACCAAAAGACTATAGAGTCTTTGCACCACCGGCCATGACAGGGGCAGGTTTTCATATATATAAATGATGTGACAATAGATCCACAAAGTGACTACTCGTGCATGACGTAATGTGACAATGTGACTGCCCTCTGTCATGGCCGCCGTGCAACGGCTCTATTGCCCCTGGTCTTGGCCTTGCTGCCCTTTTGCAGTCTTCCCATAAACATTTTAATTTTCTAAAGTCAGTGCCCTTTGCAAAGTTAACACCACAAGTCCCCCTAAGTGGCAGTATCCTTTGCTGGCAAAATTTGAATGAGGCTTGAGTACATGAGAGTATAATGTTTTAGTTTTCTTTTCTTTTAGATGAAAGTCCGTTACGAAGAATTCAAAGTGAGAGGCCTGATCGCAGCTCCGTTTACGCCCTTCATGGAAAATGGGTATGACAAAGGTTCTTAAATTTATAGCTGTACTTCTACGACCCTTGGCTCACGTAATTCATTGAAGGGTTTATCTCTCTGTAGGGCTTGTTAAGCTCACGTGATAGTCAATCCCAATCAGTGATGAACAACTGCACTACCGTGATTCGAGACCACCAGTTGGCTTCATAGCTCAATTGGTAGGGCATCTGCACGTTAAGCAGAAGGTCTGCGGTTCGAATCCTGGTTCAGCCAAGTGTTTTTCACTGCATTCAGATTTTCCATACTCGGACATTTTTTCACAGGTTCTCGTAATATGGTCAAAAGGCTTCCAGTGTATTTGTGTTTATAAATTTGCAAATGATTTCTTTATCTTTGACAGAGATTTAAACCTGAAACTGATTCCCAAGTACGTGGATAGTCTAGTGCAAGATGGCGTCGACAGCATCTTTGGTAAGTTTTATGGTTAACAATATATTCCAGTTTTGTCCCGGAATCTTACTATTTTTGCTTTGTCTCGGAAGAAAATTTTGTGCAAATTTTCGTCAAAGATTTTGAAGCAATCTTTTGAGTGTAATAACAATCAAATTTATGTCGTGGTTGAGATTTGGCTCAACAGTTTACCAGATTAATTTAGCATACACAATTCACAATAAGTTAGGGATATTGTGGGGTGTATGCAGATATTTTATTGAGGGTATGCATTCCGCTTGAATGATTTTGTATATGATTAGACAATTGTATCTGCATGACAGACACACCTTGTCACAGGAATAGGTAAAAACAGCCATTTAAAAAAAATAAATTCCCAAATTGACAACATACCAATATCCTAACTTATTGTGAGTAGTGTATATTATACAGAACCTTTTAACTGCACGCAAATTACCTTTTTAAACTTCTATGTTCCTCTTATTTTTGTATCCAGTTCTTGGCACAACTGCCGAGGGTCTTTCATTAACGATGAAAGAACGCAAACAGGTAGCGTCAGAATGGGTCAAATACGGCAAAAAGAAGTGAGTGTCTTGAAACAAATCTCTGTAAAGAACTTCAGAAAACTGTTTTCAACAAAATCAGTTGACAGTAACTAGGCCTGTAGCTGAAATATTTATCAGGTATTTGGGTCTTTCCACAGTAAAGGGGGTATCTTGGCAACACAGACCATATTTTCGAGAAAATACCTTTGTCTGGTCTCAAAATAAAACAAATAAGTTTAAGTTGTTCTGAAGAGATAACTTAGGCCCAAAAAGGGTTACAAATCGTGTGACAACATGCCTTTCTAAAAAATCCTGTGTACAAATTTCCAATATATGCTCGTAACCGGGACGGACACTTGTGTTACGAGCATATATTGGAAATTTGTACACAGGGTTTTTAGAAAGGCATGTTGTCACACTATTTGTAACCCTTTTTGGGCCTAAGTTATCTCTTCAGAACAACTGAAACTTATTTCTTTTATTTTGAGACCAGACAAAAGTATTTTCTGGAAAATATAGTCTGTGTTGCCAAAATGCCCTCTTTACTGCGGAAAGACTCATTTGCAATTTAATCGGGAATGACAAACTGCAGCAAAATACTGACAAATTCTATGCACGTTCTCTTTTGCTTCCCGTTGTATGTAGATTGGACAGTGTGATTGTGCAGGTTGGAACTACTAACCTCAAAGAAACACAGGAATTGGTGAGAAGATTTGATTTTTTTTCTTCCAGTAAACAACAACTATTTGTATCAAATAGCTGCCATCTTGCAGGGCAATGTTTATTTAAATTGGTCAACAATGTAAGCACAAAATGTGCAACCATGTATGTTCCCAAGGAACAAAGAAACTGCCCTACAAGATGGTTCAGGGGTGAGATTTATCCGGATTTCCGGAATTTACCGACACGTCCGGATTTGAGAGTTTTCTGTTATTTATTGTGAAATCTCAAATTTTTAGTGAATTTCCGCTTTTTTGTTGTGGACAAACGGGAAAACAACGAATCGATTTTAACCTCCGCTTTCACTTCACCGTCTTCAACGATCGATGTTGCCTAGATTATTTTTAATATTATCCACATTTGTACAAGGTAAATATTTAAAACAAAACTGGTTCTTGTGATACCTGGTTAAAAAAGTCTTCATGGTCTCTACGTCTCTCCCCCGCCTCCTCCCCCAAGGAAGCCATGCCCCTTCCAAAAATATTTTCTTCAGGCATTTTTGTTTCCCTTTGATCTTACCCCTGGCGGCTATTCGATACAGTCTATTATTTGATCCTGTTTGATACTTTCATTTATATCCTCTTTTCTTCCTTTTAGGCGTTGCATGCCCAATCAGTCGGTGCTTCTGCAATTGCTGTTTTGCCTCCTTTCTATTACAAACCACAAACGCCAGGTATCGAAGTCTGTCAAGTCTTAAATTAAATCGATTTGTGCTGCTTTCTTTGCTTTATTTATGTTTAAAGGAGCGTGACAGGATTTTTCACAAAATGGATTTCGTTGTAACCTAATAATCATATAAAATACCTCCACAAAATACTATCCATGGAAAGAAAACAGGAAATTGTGTTACATTTTAGGCCGTCCCGGTTACGAGTGTATAATTTTATTGGAAATTTAGAAAGGCATGTTGTCACACTATTCGTAACCCTTTTTGGGCCTAAGTTATCTCTTCAGAACAACTGAAACTGATTTCTTTTATTTTGAGACCAGACAAAGGTATTTTCTGGAAAATATGGTCTGTGTTGCCAAAATGTGAAAAGACTCGATTTGCTCTCTTGATGCTGCTGTTGATTTCAAGTAAAATTAATGACTAAATGAAATAATTTGTTTTTGTTTCTTATTTCAGAACACCTCATCAATTACTTGAAGCAAGTCGGCGCGGTCGTTTCGACGATGCCAGTCTTTTATTATCACTATCCTAACCAGACGGGCGTCAATTGTGAGTCCGTTTCTCATGAACAGCTAATAAAATGTGACATGTCACGACGAAATGACCGTAAAGTCGCACTCTATTTCCTACAACGACGGTTCAAAGTCAAAAATTAAACGGCAGGTCATTTTTGGGGTTTTGTAATATTTGGAAAGAGTAACTCTTATTCTATTTGATTCCAAATTGTTAGCGTCATCCAACAATTAAAAGCATCATTTTCAGACCAATTTTGACGATAGCTTTCTTCGTGCCTCGCAATAAATTTTGTTTGAAGATTTGTTTGAACGCTACCACTTTTCCAAGCTGTGTTGCATTGGGGGAATAGTTTTACCTTATGTGTTATATACCATTGGAAAGCTCTTTTTCAAAAATACCACTATCCAATTTTCGCAAATTTTGACTTTACGCTCATTTCATCGTGACAAGTCACACAAAAAGTACGGTATTTTTGTCAGCCTTAGTGGGAAAGAGTTTACCTTTTTCTGAAACGAATAAAGCCGATTGCGTTGTTTCAGAAACCTAAACCAAAACAAGAGGTTGTATAGACCATCTGAAAATCTATCCCAGTAATTGTGAAATATCACACACAAAATTATTGTATTCGTTTGTTTAATTTGTTCGTAAGGTCCAATTTAAGTAATTTTTAATTCTTATAGACCGTATCAAAAAGCTGCCATCTTGTAGGGCAGTTTCTTTGTTTAGTGAGGACATGCATGGTTGCACATTTTTGTGTTTACGTTGTTGACCAATTTAAATGTTGTCCTCCAAGATGGCAGCTATTCGATATGTTCTATTCTATACGTTCTCATAGCAACTTGCCTTCGTTCATTTCCAGTCACGATGATGGATATTCTACGTGCACTAGAGTTGGATCCAATCCCAAACTTCAAGGGGGCAAAGTTTTCGTCGCCGGACCTGACCGATTTCAGTCTGAGTGTCAACGTGTCGAAAGACAAATATCAAATGATCTACTCACTTGACGGGGTGTGTATCCGTAATTTGGTAATATTGTCCCGAAGCAAGTCACTTTACCACAATCTATCAGCATCAACGTCTTAAAGGAGCAAGTCCAGATCATATTTTTGAACCCACCCCCCGCCCCCCATTTTCCCCCATGGGTATGGAGATTTTAATACCATATTTTTTTTTAATATTACCATTCTGAAATTTTGCGCTCTCAATCTGTATATTTTCAAAGATATCGTCAAAAACCACCGATGTTTTGTAAACTAATTTATCTGTTCCATAAAGCAGTGCAGTGATTACACCAACCTTTTTGCTTCCACATCCAAATTGGAGATTGCAAATTTCCTGTTTTCTCCCCATGGATAGTATTTTGGGGAGGTATTTTATATGATTGTTGGGTTAGAACAAAATCTATTTTCTGGAAAAATCTGAACGAGCTTCTTTAAATGACAATATAAGATAATTTTACTCACTTGACAGGGTACGTATCCCTAAATAGATGCTTCGTGCGTTCAATCATGTGTCCCTAAGCAAGGCAGTTTACCACAACCTATACCTATTCCTGTGATATGGCCTAACTCTGTGCACGCTTTCATTTCTGTAGCTTATTCTACCGTCAATGACGCTCGGAGGAGAAGCTTACGTAGGCAGGTGAGTCGATCAGTTTGCAAGGATGAACCAATTTAACACTGGCATGATCACTGTGCAGAGGCCGTTTAGGGGAGTCATAATATTTTTGGGTTTTCTTTTCAGCTCGTTTAACTTTGCCGGGAAGGTGTTTTCCCGTTTGCTGGAAGCCTATAGCAATGGTGACATTGAACGAGCAAGAGCAGAACAGGTATTTCAAAATGTCCTTCTTTAATACTCAAGAGTCAATTAAATTCTTTCCAAATGCTACGCAAGTGTTTCGTCCGTGATCTGATCATGATATTGTGCAGTCGCATCGCAAAGTGTACGGGTTTTGCGATGTGTTCCGATGGCGATGTGGTTACGATTTTGTGTACGTGTCTAGCAACACAATCGCAGAATTTCGAGTACTGACCCACGGGCTAATTCTACATAACAGCCCCAAGACACTCGCACTTAAACTGCATATGCAGTTTCCCGTTGCAAAGGGGTTAACTACTACCATAATACTCTGACGAATGCAAGTCTAAAAGTGCTTGAGCATATCTTTGTTGTTATTCAATTCTATTTTGTCCAAAATAATCATAATGAATTTCAATTTTTGGTTTTTCTTTCAGTTCCGCATGCACGCATTCCTAGATGTTATGAATAGATATGGTAAGTAGTTTCTTCAGGATAGATTTTTACATTCGTAGCATTTATGCCAAGTTTTGCAATAAATTTGTCTTTTAAAGGCAGAGGCTCGTCAATGCGCGTGTGAGGCCAAATTCGTGCCACGAAATACGCAGCTCCGTGCCTTTGCTATGGAGCTGCGTATTTCCTGGCACGAATTTGGCCTCACACGCGCATTGATGAGCCTCTGCCTTTAAGGACTATTTTGATTTTGCTAAATTGTTACCCATATAGCTGGGGGTGAGTAAATGGTCTGGGATGGATTCCAAAAAGACGAGTTCAATGCGTCTTAATTCCCATACCAACGTCCCAAGATAAGAAGAGTGACCCTTCCTTAGACGCGTATTAGCGCTTTATGAAATCGGCTCCTAGTTGGTTGGTCTGAATTTTCATATTGTCCTACAAGAGGCCCCGACTTTGTGACTAAGGGTTTATGTAGAAGGTTTTTGGTCTCTCAAAGTTCAGATTGATGTTCTTGCAACTTGCTTCCCTCTACAGAAAAGATTTCCGGCAAGGCCTCTTTGAAGTACACCATGTCCCTAGCAAGGTTTGATGTGGGTCCGCCCAGACCTCCGCTGTCTCAGATGAGTCCGGAAGATGTGGAGGCGCTTCGTAAGGAGCTGACTGAAATCGGTTTCTTTGATTGGATCAACTGATGCCCCCCGCTCTCTCAGATAGGGCGTAGGGTTGGAAGTTTGCATTGGATTGCCATACTTGGTCCAATAGACTGTATCGAACAGCTGCCATCTTGTAGGGAAACTTTTGACATTTAAATTAATAATAATTAATGATAATGGTGGATTCTTATATAGCGCACATGTCCACCCTGCGGGGTGCTCCTAGCGCTGTTGCCATTATTATTATCGCTGCCATCAGGGAATCACCAGAACCATTTCGCTTTAACTAGGTGGCTGCTGGCCAGGCGCTCAACCCTATCAGCAGTTAGATTGTGGCATTCCCCTTAACAGCTTCCCAAATATCGCTTGGGTTTACGAGGCAACTGGGATTAAGTGCCTTGCCCAGGGACACAGACACGTTGGTCGAAGTGGGGCTTGAACGCACAACCTCTGATTGGGAGTCCCGCTTCATACCCACTAGACCACACGCGCTCCCAAATTAGTCCACAATGCAAGCACAAAATGTGCAACGATGCATGTCCTCAAGGAACAAAGAAACTGCCCTACAAGATGGCAGCTATTCGATATGGTCTATAAATTTAGTTTTCGGCCTTGTCCAGTTTTGGACAAGTCCAGCGATGTGATTGTTTTTATTTTATGGTTTATAGTTTAAACCAGTACTTCAATTGTATAATCCTTTGGACGAGTAGACAAATAAGAGCTAATCCATCTCAGGTTCATCTTCTTGCAACTGCCCCTTTAACGTACCCTACATGCGTACCGAGGCCCTGTTGAAACCGGCCCCTCTCTGGACCAATCTGGTGCCAATTTCATAAAGCTGTTTAGCAGCAAAAATTGCTTAATCAAAAATTTGTTTGCTTTATAAAAATGTGTTATAGTAGTCAAAATTGCATGTCAACTTGTATTCTTAGCAATATATAGCAGATATTCTTGTGAAGAACAAGAGCTGACATGCAATTTTGACTATTAACACATTTTATAAAGCAAACAAATTTTTGATTAAGCAAATTTTTCTGCTGAACAGCTTTATGAAATTGGCCCCAGGACGCTTGGCAGTGCATTGCAGGCATTCAAATGTAACGCGCAGATTGTAAACACCGTGCATGCATGTGATACATGTACTCGGTAATGCTGGCCGCGTCGGCGATTGGCTGCTATTTAAAGCATACAGGGGAATCCGTTCCATTCATGTTGGTCAGCATGCATCACTGTTATTAATTTGAAAAACTGCGGAGTAAATAAGATCGTCGACGGAAATTTTGGTAGGAATGGGACAGTCATAAGGAACAGAACCCAAAACAATTTCTGGAAAGTATAAAAATCGTTTCTTTTCGGCATAACATGACCAAATGGATTAAATTACATCAAAATAACTCGGGTGTGTTTTTGCTGAATGCAACAGCCGCCTTACTTCACAGATTTGTGTGGATTTCCTCAGGGCATTGTAACATCGCTTAGCAGAGTGGAAATTCCCTGAGATCTCAGCATCATGACTCGGGTTAAAAACCAAATAAAATGTGGGAATCACTTTGTTCAAACGAGTCCTCTTGGACCTGGAGGAAATCACTGAAGCAGAACAGTCTTGAAAGTGATTCCAAAGTGATTGGTCGATCAGTGCCTTGTTTAATCCACAAGTTCACTGTATTCAACAAATTTCTGGTTTTTTTTTAAGAGCGTATTTCATTTCCATCAACTAATTCAATTTTAATATGTTTAAATATCAAACGGATTACACAAATAAATTAGTTTTAGTCCTATGATTTGTACATAACGATGTATATAAAGCTAGGGCGTGGTCTTTTGTTGTATTGTACATTCATTTGGCTCTGATCATTTCGTTTCGATTACCGGTATTGTTTATTGATGTTTTTCATAACATCTGCAACCATAGCGCAGAAACATTCCCTGACGTTGTATAAAATTGCTTATATACAATATCCTACAATTCTTACTTTATTTCAAATGTCTTTTGTTGAAACCGCCGAAACCTGCAATCCAAAATATTTAATAAATTTTAAATTAAATAATTGTAAACTTTTCTTGTTTGCTTTCTTGAAAGCATTGCCAACTCACTGTGAACACAGAGTTGTTTAAAGGTAGTATACTTGTTTGGTAAACTATTTAAAACGGCATGATTTTCACTGGTAATTGAAAGCATAGGTCGAAAAAACTACAGAAATGTCAGCCACATAGATGCAGTAATACTTCAGAAAACATGAAGAAATGCAGTACGTTTTTTGTGCATGAATGAATGGCTTCAAAGATCGCCTACAGGCAGATTTTGGAGATTTAAATATTTTTGTCATTTTTCTCACGAATGTGGGCAATTTAGACGAAAATAATTTCACAGGATGATTACTACCATTACCATCTTGATAACAAGTAAGCTTAAAGGTAATTCAGACATTTTTTAGAGGGTAATTACCAAACAAGTAGACTACCGTTAAAACATTTTAAAAACGTCTACTTTTCGTAGCTAATAAAATGAATTTGAATTTTTGATATTCTGTTTTGCTTAACCAAATTTTACAAACTAGTTTAAAACCAGCTAAAAACAATAAATTGTCAACTAGCCACTGAGACCCGGGATAGACTTCACAAATGTTAAGATGAGTTAATTGCGTCCTAATTCCCATACCAATGTCCTATGATAAGAAGAGCGAGACTTCCCAAGACGCGTCTTAGCGCTTTGTGAAATCGGCCCCTGGTCATGTATTTAAATCAAGTAACAGGTCTCGCCAGTTAGTACAAATTGCCAACTAACCACTGAGACAGGGATCGGTTTCACAAAAGTTAATACCATACAGGGGTTTACAAACGTGTGCACAAGTTGAGGGCCATTTATAGACTCCGGTTTTTGGTGGGACAATTTTTTGTGTACTAATGGTATGGTATTGTACAAAGTTTGATATTCGTTTTCTTTGAACATCGATCATTTGGCATTGCAGGGATCAGCTTCATCATGTAAATAAATGTACTAAGTTCAAAATCAGAGTGGTGTATTTGTGTTTTGTTCGTGAAGTCCGGTTATTACATATTGAATGCATGCACCGATTAATTCGCACCAACCGCCTCCCCTCCCCCAACTCCTAGCTGTACGTGCCGCTCCTTAGGTAGGGATTTGGTCATGTTTTTTGACACAAATCAAATTTTCAATGGACCTGGGAGCAAAATTATTTCCCCTTGGGGGCTGAATTTGCCCTGGGGTGGGGAAGCCCGTGAAGGGGGGGCGGGGGCGGGGAACTCGAGCGCGATATCACAATATGTTAGCATGCTAGAGGTAGCCGTTCTATTGACGTGTGTGCAAAATTAAGCCACAGCCAATAAATTTGAACACGGCTTACATTACCCCTATAAACGATTGGTGGCGCTGTTTGAGTCAACCGCCCTATATTACGTCATGTAGGCCTACGTGTTTGTACGTCCGTAGCTAGCCGGCCGGACGAATTTATATTCCGCGTCCGTACGTTTGTCGTGGTCACTGTGTGGTCGTGGTGCTCTACCCGACTTTTATCAAGTAAAATATGTTTGTAATTGAATGCATTTTGTATTGTTTCATTACTGATTGTAAGTTAGATAACTAAACTTTCGAGTGTTTGATAAAAATGTGCTAATAATAAGGCCGAAATTGATGATTTTGACAACTTTTTTTTTGCTGTGTGTTGGTCAGTTGGAGACTCGCCCTAGACTGGTTCCCGGTCCACATATTCCTCATGCGGGATCGAACATGCATTAAAATTAAAAACAACTTTAATTTTTCCCTCTCATAAATTTGGATTTTTCTATCAAATATGGCTGCACACTGATTATAACTAGGCCTATTAAAGTCATGTTAAAGAAAAATAACAATAGGCCTAGATGTTTCATGTTTTTCCTTTTCAACAGAATAAAGTATCGTCTAATCTAACTCGATCTAAGCCCCCACAACGCTAAAAATAAGCAAGATGTCGTCTGCCAAACACTCCATTGACTTGATTGATGAACCCGAGGTCCAGGACCAACCTGCAGCAAAGCGCCCTCGCGACGATAGCCGCACTTCAGGGAATGGCGCATCCACCACGTCCTTAGGCCCCATGGTAGAACTCGTGCAACAGGCTGCTGGGTTATCCTGCACGTTGACCACGCGGCAGTTTGCGAAGTGTATGGACCGCATCGACCCACTACGACATCTTAGAGATGAGTTTGAAATACCGAAGATGAGCACCTTACCTACAGGTTAGATTAATAATAATAGACCGATCCAGTAAGCCCCGCTCACCCAATTTTAAAGGGGCGTGTCCAGATCACATTTTTGAGCCCCCCATTTTGATACCATATCATTTGTCATATTTTTCTCATTACCATTTTGAATCCAATCCACATATTTCCAAGGATATCGTCAAGGGATTACACCAACCTTTTTGCTTCCACATCCAAATTGGAGATTGCAAATTTCCTGTTTTCTCCTCATGGATAGTATTTTGGTGAAGCATTTTATATGATTGTTGGGTGAGAACGAAATCCATTTTCTGGAAAAATCTGGAAAATCTCCTTTAAAATGCACACAATCGTTAAATTTGTTTTCGTCGCCAAAATACCACAGGGATCACCCAACGTCTTCATAGAAACAGTATTAAGAAGATGCTTTAAAATTGCTTTATTTACTCGAATTGCAAAATTGGAGGTTCACATAATTTGGCTGTTAAAGGCCCAGTGTATCATTTGCAATGACCCCAAAAAGTAATCGACGAGTTTACAGGGGAAAAGTTCTGAAAGTAAAGATTGAATTAATAGCAACTACCCAATGAAAGGTTTCCGCTGAAAATGATATAATTTTACCAGAAAATAATCCGTAAAGATGAAATTATTTAGATCGTTTGCAAACGATTTACTTATTTTTGGTTTGCATCTACGCGATGCATTTTTATGGATCGCGCGCACACGCAGTATATTATGTGCGCCACAGAGTGCATGACGCAAGCCACATAGTACCCGATCAACTGAGAACGAATATTTGAAACACCCCGCCAAGACCAGGAAAACGCATATGGATTTTCATGTTTTTTTTAAACATTTGACAAAGCTGAAATTTCTTCAGATGAGTTTGTTGATGTCTTTCTTTTGATTTATAATGGTTTTATTCGCAGATTTGCTCAAAAACAGATCATCTACAGGGCCTTTAAGAATTATTATGTACGGAAACAAAACAGTCCATTTTCTTTCAACTTTCAGTTGATTCTACATTGGTGAACATGGATGAAGATGGTATCTATATGATAGGCAACTCCCTTGGTCTAATGCCTCGACGGACGAGGGAAATAGTGGAGGAAGAACTGAATAAATGGTCTCGCACGTAAGGAACATGGGTATAATATTGTTCTCTGTGGGCCCTTTATTTAAACCATGTGCAGCTACTAGCAAAAATCATAATAGACAGCCAAAGTGTGGCATGGGTTGTCATGGTAATTGGCTCTAAACATCATGGCCGTCGGGAAAAAGTACCATTGCAAAAGCACAGGGACATGGTTGAGTGATTTTTAGTGTAGAGCCATTGCGTAGGCAACCAACAAAAGATGACGTATTCACTTTGGCAGTCTATATTGAATTGTTAGAACATATTTTTGACAATATATCGCGATGGTAGAAAGTAACATCAGCAAAACGTACAAGTACAAGATTTTTTTGCATTTTTTAAAGATGATTTTTGGATTTGAGGTACTGTCAAAGAGAAAGGGTTATCCCGAGCCTTAGCCTCATGTCTTGCTGAGTTGGCTCATTCATGCCCCTTTCAAGATACATTTTCTGAGGCCAATTTGGCCAGCATGCCCTATCCCAGGCCTTGATATTAACCAAGGCCACATTCTTCATGTAAAACAAAGTCCTGGTGAGTTGCCCCCAATGCCCCTTCAAGATATACACTTTCTGAGGCCAACTTGGCCAGCATGCCCTATACCAGGCCTTGACAATAAACCAAGGCCACCAAGGCCACCAAGGCCAATAGCCTCATGCCTTGCTGAGTTGGCCCTGATACCCCTTCAAGATATACACTTTCTGAGGCCAACTTGGCCAGCATGCCCTATCCCAGGCCTTGACAATAAACCAAGGCCACCGAGGCCAATGGCCTCATGCCCTGCTGAGATGGCCCTGATACCCCTTCAAGATATACACTTTCTGAGGCCAACTTGGCCAGCATACCCTATGCCAGGCCTTGACAATAAACCAAGGCCACCGAGGCCAATGGCATCCTGCCCTTCTGAGTTGGCCCTGATGCCCCATACACTTTCTGAGGCCAACTTGGCCAGCATGCCCTATCCTCTTAAATTTCATGAGGCTTGTATACACCAATAACCAGTACACATTTGGAACAAAGTTGGCCATGGTGCCCCTCCAGTTGGCCTCAATTACCTTATTTTCATAACGTTGAATCCTGATTTCATAATTTTATTTGATCATTTCAGGGCCATTCTTGGGCATTTATCAGGCCGAATGCCTTGGGCCCTGGCAGACGAGGTACTGCTTGCGCCAATGGCAAAGATCGTTGGTACGTAGCTACATAGGATTATACGTGACCCGCTCCGCAAAAAAGGCCAATAAGTCGCGCAGGCTAGGTCGGGTTTTTGCAACCGTGCTCGTTAAAATACAAAAACACAATGGAAATTCCAGGCAGTATCTGGAAATCGCCAGAAATTTCCATTGTGTTTTTGTATTTTAATGATTGTGGATCTGCCGCAGATTTCTTCTTATAGTGACGTGCAAATAAAATTCCTGATACACGGATTCCTTCAGACACATTTTTGGGGCATATCTTAATAAGTGATCTCTGGGAGGGGTGGTTATTTCTCTGTAGGACTTGCTAAGCTCACGTGATAGCCAATCCCAATCAGTGAGGAACAACTGCACTACCGTGATTCGAGACCACCAGTAGGCTTCATAGCTCAATTGGTAGAGCGTCTGCACGTTAAGCAGAAGGTCCGCGGTTCGAATCCCGGTGGAGCCAAGTTGCTTTTCACTGCATCCAGATTTCCCAAACTCATATGGACATTTGTCCACACTTGTATCGATTTCATTCACCCCGGCGGTCCCTGGGTCATAATCCCTAAAAATAATCACTTATTCATACATTTTAAAAAATGAATAACTTTATAAGCTGCGTACATTCACTTCACAAAACCTGTGTTATGTCGTCAGAAAGAATTTGTACACTCGCTTCATGTAGTCTAACTGCGCATCTGCGCATGCGCAGTAGCGTCTGCTGTTGTCAGCTGACCAATTAGCGCGCAGCAGCATTCTGAACATGTCATTTAGCCTTATACTATTGTCGATAGCGTCACCCGCGCCATTCTTGTGTTTTGCTCTGATGAGTGCAAGTTGAAAAGCTTTAGCATGTCTCTGTCGTTACTTAATTCTATTTTCCGATTAAAATAAACTGTTTCTATGAATTAGAGCTCAGTTTTATGGGACTTGTTTTGGCCACAATTTGACTGTTTCTATAAGAAAAAAGATAAAAGTTTAGTAAAAGGGGAAAATTGTATCATCAATGATATTTGTGGTGAAACGGGCCTTTGTAAAAAGTCGTCATAACTTGTTGTTGTTTTATTACGTTCAGGTGCTAATGAGAACGAAGTAGCAATCATGAATGGATTATCAGTTAATCTGCATCTTCTATTGGTAAGTTTAAGCAGAAGTGGTTACAACTGTCCAGTGCAATGATTTCGCCCGAGATTATATATTTTATAGAAAACAATCGCGAAGATACATTTATACAAAAGCCTGTGTTCATGCATTTTTATTAGGTCGCCCTCGTTTGATCGAAACTAGGCCCCTGACTACCATTGGTAATGGCTCTGTTTTCTGTGCATTATAGCCAGGGAACCAGCCTAAATAGGATAGTGGTTTTGCACAATTTCCTGAAAGCATGAACACAGTTTTTCATTTACTCAGAACGTATACATAGATGAGGTACTGAGCTGACTTATACACAGGTTGGTTTTTATCATACACATCCTCAATCACACATGGAGATAACGCCGTTTGTGACAGTTTTCCAATCCTGTAATCTATCGTAAATCTATTTTTATTTTAATGATATAGGTGTCGTTCTATCAACCGACAAAGGAAAGGCACAAAATTCTGATCGAGGACCACGCTTTTCCATCAGATCATGTAAGTTTTGTCCAAAACTTCATTTGAACATAGACCCGGTCTCACTGGAGAAACCGCTTCGTTCGACGAAGATTAGTTAATCATCGTTAGTTAAAGGAGTGTGACCAGATCACTTTTTTTTACCCATAACTCCCCGGGACTTACCTTATGGGTCATGAGATTTTTATATCATAACATCTGTTATATTTTTCTGATTACGAAACTGAAACTCCCGCGCTTCTAGGCCGCATATTTCCGAGGATATCGTCGAAAATCCACCGATTATTTGCAAACTAATTTTCCAGTATCAACGTTTATCCGCTGAAAGCATACTCGATAGTTTTGTTCAATTTTTTACTGGAAATTGCGAATGTTTTCAGGTTTTTGGGACATGGGAGGTGTGTATGGGAGTTACTTGATAATATTGGTAAGTTACATCGAAAACTATTTTCCAGAAACTCTGGTCACGCTCCTTTAATGAAGCGTGCGTTTACATCTCACTTAACGAAGATTGAAAGAAGAGCGATACCGTTCTCATTAGGCAACTGCTAACAAGGATCAAATGAAGCTGTGGGAGGGCGCTCTATACCTGGTCGCATTCGCGTCGTGCTTCAAGTGCCTGACGTGCTGCGTGGTTTTCCAGTGGTGCGTCAAAAACGACGCTTGCTAGGCGCTTGATGCACGACGTGCTTGTGCAACCAGGCCTGCCAAATCTCTTTGTCGAATGAAGCGATCTCTTTGTCGAATGAAGCGATCTCTTTGTCGAATGAAGCTAAATTTGCTTCGTCGAATGAAGTTCAATTTGCTTCGTCGAATGAAGTTCAATTTGCTTCGTCGAATGAAGACATTCTAATATTCGTCGAATGAAGAGGCGTGCATTCACATCAGGAAATCTCTTCATCAAATCGTCGTTGAATCTTCGTCAAACGAAGCGATTTCTCCAGTGAGAACAGGGTCATACATGTAAATTCAACTGTGCCAATGAACACCGCTTATGTATATCTTGCAAATTGTACAGCTATTTTCCGAAAATATATGAGATTTCCAAGATTGAAATACCTCAGAAGTAATTAACAATTTCACCGTGTTGATCATTGTTTTTAACAGTATGTTGCTGAATCCCAGATCCGTTTTCATGGATTCGAACCTCAGACCAGCCTCTTGGTGGCCAAGCCTCAACAGGTATGTCAATTAAGTCCTCTATGAATTTATCTATTTATCATTTTACACGATCATACTTTTGTTCAAGAACTTCATCCAACATTTGTTTGATAATGTTCTGGTGCAAATGTTCTATCGTGTATATGGGAATTTGAACATACGTGAACAAGCATGCACATTTTGCACGATGTTCAACTTGTAAACCAATCAGATTACAGAATTGGCTCACATGGTATTTCAGGTTGCAAAAAAATCCACAAAATCCATGAAACATTTGTGAACAATCTCTGGGACTTCTATTGACCTTGAACAAGCGTGAACATCGTCATACAGATGTTAGATGAATTTCTTGAACAAAAGTATGATCATGTAAATTGGCCTTAGAACATAGCTATTGCAAAGAAAACTTACTTTCCCTTTACATTTGTTCATCAACTGTATTTGCGGTAAGAGTTGGGAAGTTAAGCAGAATTTTTTTCTGTAAAATGACTCATCTAGATTGTGCAGATTTCTAAATAACAAAATTTTGAGTTGGAAATATTTAAGATTTTGTTAGGAAACACTTCAAAAATTTTCAGCCTGTCTTGTATGTTTTGCACACAAGGTCTGACACCATGATCAACTTCCAAATTCTTTTCGTATTTGCAAATATTCATTCATTTTTAAGTCATCGTTTTTTTAAACATTTGAATACTGTACTCGTGTAGCATCGCTCTAGTTCTTTGAGAAAGTTCAGTTAGGTCATTTCTAAATGCTCTGATTCCTACAAAGTACCAAACTCGGAAACAAGTACAGAATGGGTTTTTCCCCGATGATAATTCAAGCATTGTGTTATCATACGTACCAGGGTGAACACACCATTTCAACGGCGGACATCCTCGACGTTATTGAACGCGAGGGCGACAGCATAGCGGTTATCTTGCTACCCGGAGTTCAGTATTACACAGGGCAGGTGTTTGACATGAAAGCAATCACAAAGGCTGGACACCAAAAGGTTTGTTGTATATTAGTATTATTATCAATAATTCTTTCTGGTATTGAAACCAAGGATTCCTCAAAAGTGCCCGAGGCACTGTAGCTCGTAAGCCTGAAGAAACCTGTGAAGAGAAGACGATGAAGAAATGTTTTAGAGGTAGGAGGAAAAACCTTACACAATTCTGTATAGGGGAAAACCCACGGAATCAAGCATGGACTGAGAACCCATTCTACATACTGAATATACCGGTGTCGCGTGTAAATTTAACCGCCATGTAAATTCTTCCGGGATGACCAAATTTGGTCATCTACGTAATGCAACGTCATGCGCACTGCATAACAAAAGTGCACCGCTTCCATGCATGCTGAATCTTCCGGCCATGTGTACACGTACGGTAGCATGCACGTGTGTACACATACTGTATTTGCACGTGGCGCATCTATATCTTTCCAGCGCGAAACTTGTACTGACCATGCTGACTAGATTTACTAACTGTCATGGCGTCTCCAACCATGGATGCACCGCGTTTTTCAGAAAGGAGAGGATAGTATACTATCTGAGCACTGGATCGTACTTGACAGGACTTTCTGAGGGTGAGAAGAGGTCGGTACATTCTCAGGCCGAGTGTCACACGCAAGGTTGCACGCATGCACACGAAAGTGAGAATTAATGTTCACACAGCCAAGGCTGCGGACATACGTGAACTGTTTTTGCACAGCCTATGCCATTCGTGTTGAATATCCGGAAGTTTTTGCACGCATGGAATGAAATACATTCACCGCTACGTGCTGGAAATTCCTATTGCGTCACCCGGAAGAATTTACATGGCGGTAACATTTACACGCGACACCGGTACTCAATCCGTATATTTTTTAATATGACGCGAACTGTTTTTGGAGAAAGGTTTTAATGAAGAGACAACAAAACTAACGGGAACAAGACTGATGATGAAAGTTAATAATTAAACTAAACTTAAACTTGAAACCAACTAAAAATAACTTTGAAAACAACTACAAAACCAGCTTATTTGAGAACAACTAAAAACCCACTTGAAAACTACTAAAAACAAACCAACAGCTTAAAACCAACTTACGAAAAGACCAAGAACAATCATGGAACAATTAACTAAAAACCAACACAGTGTCCAGTAAATAAACCCAGTGGCAAAGGAAAAGGAACCTGTCAAAAAGAATAAGAAAAGATTAAACATTATAAGAAAAACACTTAAAGGAGCATGTTTCTGGAAAATAGTTTTCGATGTAACTTACCAATATTATCAAGTAACTCCCATACACACCTCCCATGTCCCAGAAACCCGAAAACATTCGCGATTTCCAGTAAAAAATTGAACAAAACTATCGAGTATGCTTTCAGCGGATAAACGTTGATACTGGAAATTTAGTTTACAAATAATCGGTGGATTTTCGACGATATCCTCGGAAATATGCGGCCTAGAAGCGCGGAAGTTTCAGTTTCGTAATCAGAAAAATATAACGGATGTTATGATATAAAAATCTCATGACCCATAAGGTAAGTCCCGGGGAGTTATGGGTAAAAAAAAGTGATCTGGTCACACTCCTTTAACACATACAGTAAACCTCGGATAAGTCAGATCCAACGGGACCGCGAGCAATTTGATCCGACTTAAGCGAAAATCCGACTTACGTGAAGATGAAAAAACGCATACCGGTAGGGATTCATTGATCTCCAACCACCCAACGGTCGACGGTACAAAAAACATGAATTCCAACACCAAAACATCTTTTTTTACACTACATTTTCATGCATGTACTTTCATGCCATGCAATATATGCGGCTCAGGCCAATGAAAAATGCAGACTGTGATCATGTGTGCACATAGAAAATGCTGCTGATAAGTGATAATGCACATGTGCAAGTGTACACATGGACGGTCCATGCACACACACACACACATCCTACTAGTACAATGTATGTACAGTAAATCAAGTTCGGGAAGCCGTATGGGGCGCCGTGAAACCAGGAAATTCCTCAACTCAGTGAAATTAATACATTATACGAACATGTCAACTTTCGTCAATCCAACTTAAAAGAGGTAAAACACAAAGGAATTGAACAAATGTTCTAGGTTGATGAGTCCGAGATAAGCAAAAATCCGACTTACGCGATCCGACTTAAGCGATGATTTTTATTAGGAATAACATACGAAATCAAACATTCCAAGCGATTTTGTCCGATCGAGATAAGTGAAAATCCGACATACATGTAAACGTATCCGACTTATGCAAGGTTTACTGTACATGTATTGATATAACTTGTAAGTCACTAGCACCCCGTTTACACTCGATTGGCCTTTGCCAAATCGAACTCCGCAATTTCCAAAAAGGGGAGTTGAAGCCGGGTAGGCACTAAGTGTAAACGCAAAAGGTGACTTGAAAAAGGCGGATCAGACCCGGGTCTGATTCGCCTTTTTCAAGTCGCCTTTGGGGTAGGGTTGAACCCCGCAATTGCGGGGTTGAACCCTGCAATCGTCAAGGTCGCTTGTGGTGTAAATGCTACCCGAATACAGATTCGGCATTTGAGTGTCCTTGGGGCGGTGCCCACAGTGTAGTAGATTTAATTGACCAATCTGGCACTAGTGCAGCAACACCTAACAGCTCACGCATGCGCTGCAGTTACATTTAGTGGTGACTTTTGCGGTTTCTGAAGCGATTTGGGGTGTAGTGTAAACGCGGCAAATGTTCAGTTTTGTGGTCGCAATAAAAATGCTGGATCTGTATCCACCTTTGCCGATTCGAGTGTAAACACAGTGTAGCCAAAAAGGGGTCAACAAACTAGCTCAGAATCCAGGGGCATGGAACAATTCATGAATAAGTAGCAATAAATCTCTACTGGCATGACTGGGCTGAAGTCATGGCAAGGTCAGCCACTACATGGCTGAAACAATGGCCCAGTGTGTGCCTATATCTCTAAACAGTGCATGCATGTGTTACTGCCTGGTGGCAAGCATGCTGTTCAGTAGTGCCTATTCAACAATAGACATCCACTCTCTTTGTTGCCAGTCTGCAAACTGCCCACAGCAACATGTGAGCTTGTGGTTAGTAACCTAAACCTACATACCAAACTGATGATGTAAGGGGGGGACACACTACTAATAAATTACAGGTATTGGGAAAAAAAGACAAACACTTAAAATGGGGGCCACACTCCTATATAAAAAATGCAACTAAAATAATGTGTACTTTTATCCCTCTTACAATTACACCAACTTTTCTGCTTCCACATTCAAATTGGAGATTGCAAATTTCCTGTTTTCTTTCCATGGATAGTATTTTGGGAGGTATTTTATATGATTGTTAGGACAAATCTGAAGACACTTCTTTAAAGATAGTATACATGATTGGTAAACTGTTACAAATAGTTGTATCCTTCTGTGTGATTGAAGATATGCATGATTAAAACCAACCTGAGCAAAAACCAGCTCCGTACTTCGTGTAACTTTTGAGAAAACAGTCAAAAATTATTTCGCCCCAAAACCACTTCGCCCTGAACCATTTCGCCAGAACCACGGCCTGTGCACAAAGTGGTTTTGGGGCGAAGTGGCATTTGGGCGATGTAGTGTTTGGACGAAGTAATTTGGGGTGAAATGGCACTCGGGCGAAGTGGTTTGGGGCAAAATGGTTTTGGGGCGAATTGAATTTTCGTCTCATGAGACGAAAACTAATTGTTTTACTCATTTCTCAAAGACTATAGCTCTTCAGACAAAAACCATGCATTTCAGGGGAAGTTTTCTACGGTCATCATGTTTATATTGTGTAAGTTAGGTGTAAATCTGTGAACATTTCTGATTTTCGAGATTACCAATGATGTATACTGCCTTTAAGCATGATGATGTTATATTTTTATTCAGGGGTGTCTGGTTGGTTTTGACCTGGCCCATGCTGTGGGTAACGTAGAGCTACATCTACATGATTGGGACGTGGACTTTGCTGCATGGTGTACATACAAGGTGAGATTAAAGGCCCTATGTATCATTTGCAAGATAAAACTTTGTACAGATTCGTGGAATAAGAGTGTATTAAACATATCTAAGGAAGAATGTTGGTAAACTAGACTGAAGAAATTTTAGCTACTTATATGCGTCAATGCTTCAGAAAACCTTGAAAATCTATATGGATAGTAAAAAATTCCCGTGCGCGGGACCTTTTTATAAAACCACCTTCTGTTGTCAATTTCCAGCATGAAATACCATTTTGGACGGAAATAAATTCATGTAGTGTTTGTTACCATTGCTATCAACACTTTGAGTAAGGTTTTCTTGTCAACTCATGAAAAATTGGGTCATTGCAAATGATACAATGGGCCTTTAAAAAGCCTTAATTTGACTTCACGACTTTACAAGAAAAATCTGACAAAGTGTTAATAGCAATGGTAACAAACACCACATTATTTTTTTTCCTGTGTAAAATGGTAGCTTTGTGGGAGAAATTGCCAACTAAATGTGCTTTTTAAAAAAATTGTCTGCAGACAATTTCTTTTACCATTAATTCCACACAAAAACCATGCATGGATTTTTCAGATTTTCTGAAGTATTACTGCATCTATGTGACTGAAATTTCTACAAGGCAGTTTATCAACATTATTCTTTAGTTATGTAATGCTGTTGTTCCTGTTTCTAAAAGTTTTCCGATCATTTAATCTGTTTTTAATATTAGTTATAAAATTTATCGTGTTTTGTTTTTGCCCAGTATCTCAACTGTGGAGGCGGTGCAATTGCTGGGGCATTTCTACACGACATGCATGCTTTGAACGACAGCCCGAGGTATGCATATTGCATGTTTATTGAACAAAAGTTTTGGACAAGCGTTATTGCATACAACTCCTTTGTGTATTCCGAGGGCGATGCACGAAACAGTTGTACACAAAAATGCTATTCTTTATCTAGTTTTTTAAACAAAATGGGAGCAACCCATACTGCAAGACATCGCTGAAATTGCCATTTATCTTTGTAAAATTTGTCTCTGCTTTTTGGGTTACTTGTTTTTTGTATACTGAAACGCAAAAGAAACTTACTACTTGTTTAAAATGTAATGAAATTGTAACAGTTCAAAATAAAACAAACCAACAATTACTAATTGAAACATTGGCATTTTATTGAAGACATGTCAAGTTTTTGACCATTTCATCAGTTTGTTCTACAGTAAAGAACAGAAGAGGGTGCAATGTCAGTCCCCTTTCAATAGCGTGTGTGGCCACCATTGATTTAGATACAGGTAGTGCATCGTCGGCGCATACTGCCTACCAGTCTTTGATCCCCCGACAATCGTGGCATGTTGCTTGAAATGCCCATTTTGCACTGGCCTTTTTAAAGCCAACATCAAGACATCACGTGCAGCTCATTACAATCATCCCATACCCCTTGGCTAATCACTGACAGTCAAAACAGCTGTTCAACAGCTGTGCCATGAAGTGACCATTGAAGGTTCAAGTGACCTTCAGACACCGTTTGGTCCGACAGTGAGGACACTATTGTCCATAAATAAGTTCACACATTACTACACGCAGTGTTTTTGTTGCTATTTAAAGGTTTAAAAGGTGGTAAGTTTCTTTTGCGTTTCAGTATATGATGATAATGCACAAGTTACACTCGTTTTATAGCAGTATCTTATATTTCTTGGGTATACACCAATCCGGTAACTAAGGTCTCCTTCCCTGTATATCCACCATAGCTAGGGGGCGTCCACTGCATGGAATGTGCATTTTGTGTTGCTGTTGGAATGAAAAGTGCTGCACGCGACGCATCCCCTTCGCGTACACAATCCTACGCGCAACTTGTTCGAAGTAGTTGCACGTTTTTGCTGTGTACGCGTCGCGTGCGGCGCTTTTTGTTCCAACAGCAACACAAAACGCACAGTCCATGCACTGGAAGCCCCCCAGCTATGGCGGATATACAGGGAGGAGGACTTTAGTTAACAGATTGTTCTATACTTTTCCTTAAAGGAGCGTGTCCAGATCACATTTTTTAGCCCCCTTTTTCCCATGGGTGTTGAGATTTTAATACCATATCATTTGTCATATTTTTCTCATTACCATTCTGAAATTTCACGCTCTCAATCCGTATATTGTCAAGGATATCTAATTTATCTGGTTCCATAAAGCAGTGCAGTGATTACACCAACCATTTTGCTTCCACATCCAAATTGGAGATTGCAAATTTCCTGTTTTCTTCCCATGGATAGTATTTTGGGGAGGTATTTTATATGATTGTTAGGTTAAAACGAAATTTATTTTATGGAAACATCTGAACAAGCTGCTTAAGTTACAGCGTGTGGTTTTTGTAATGTTTAGGTTGACTGGTTGGTGGTCGCACAAAATGAGCACCAGGTTCGACATGGATAACAGTGAGTATAAGAGAACAAATTAAATTATTTTATTCTTTTTTTTTATTTTATACAAATGTGGACAAATATGACCGGCTCCAGCAAAACCCAACACTTGTGATGAAAACTCAAAATTTAAGTTTTGGTATCAGCTTAGTGTGCATACAAAAAGGTATCTTTTAAAACATGTTTGAGGAAATGCTGATAATTTTTGGCGAAGTTATGACCAATTAAAGTATGACAGATCAGAAAAAGTGAAATGGAGCTATTGGTCTTTAAAGTTTGACAAACTAGTTGATTATTTAATTTTTTGTCAACAATATGAGGAATTTTTAGATAACCACCTCTCCCAGAGATCACTTAAGATACGCCCCAGACCCCTCTCTATAGGGCTTGCTAAGCTCACGTCATAGCCAATCCCAATCAGTGAGGAACAACTGCACTACCGTGATTCGAGACCACTAGTTGGCTTCATAGCTCAATTGCTAGGGCGTCTGCACATTAAGCAGAATATCCGCGGTTCGAAACCCGGTGAAGCCAAGTTGCTTTTCACTGCATCCAGATTTCCTAAACTCATGGACATTTGTCCGCATTTGTATCGATTTAATTCACCTCAACGGTCCCCAGGTCATAATCCCTAAAAATATTCACTTATTCATACTTAAATTTTTTTCAAGTGATTTAATTTGTACAATCAATTTGCGCAATAGATTCTCAAACTAATTTTCCATTTATGTAATATTTACGATTGATGACAATTTTGTTTATTTTATTTGTCTCTTACAGAAATGAACTTGGCTCCTGGTATCTCGGGCTATAGAATCAGTAATCCGTCCTTCATGGCTATTATACCAGTCAAAGCAAGTATGGAGGTATGTTACATGTACATACCAGGCAACAAGAGAAATGCAAAAATTTCCTCCCATTTTTTATTTAAAAAAAAAAAAACCACACGCAAGCTTTTGCAGCCATGCATAATAAAGCTGTTACGTGAATATTTTGATGAAATTTTGTGTTCTCAATTCGTATATTTTCAAGGATATCGTAAAAAAAAACAATTTATCTCTTGCAAATCTCGAAGAATCAGAAATGTTCACAGATTTACACATAAATTACACGATATAAACATGATGATGGCAGAAAACTTCCCCTGAAATGGTTTTGTCTAAAGTGCTATAGTCTTTGAGAAATGAGCAAAACAATTATTTTTCGTCTTGTGAGACGTAAATTTAATTTGCCCCCAAACCACTTTGCCCAAATGCCACTTTGCCCCAAAACCACTTCGTGCACAGGCCGTGGTTTTGGGACGAAATGACTGCAAACCCTTTTCTCAAAAGTTAGACGAAGTACGTTTTTGCTCAGGTTGGTTTTAATCATGCATATCTTAAATGACACGGGGGGATAAAACTATATGTAACAGTTTACCAATTATGTATACTATCTTTAAGTTAAAACCGAATCCATTTTCTGAAATAAATGCGAACATGCTCCTTTAAGACATTCCATGGAGTCAAATCTTCATTAATATGTCCTTCCTTGGCAGGTGTTTTCCAAGACGTCAATGAGTGCTCTGCGCAAGAAATCACTTCTCATGACTGCTTATCTCGAGTACCTTGTGAACTTTTACTTCAGTCAACCCAAGGGTAACACTAACAATGCCAACAAGCCTACCGCCACTGCGGATGCTGGGGACATCTTCATTGAAATCATTACTCCAAGGTATGTTTATCAATAGACCTTTATCACGGTGCAGCCATCTTCCCTTTTCGTAAAATGAGCGTAACCAGTTTGGTCCCGTGTTGAAAATGTTCATTGTGTGCACCACAATAGCACACGCGTAGCGTGATCAAGAAAATGCGCAGCGCGGACAAGGATCTCTCAAAACGACAGCGGGAGATTACATGCGCTATCGCGCAGGCACGCTGATCGTGCCCAACACGTACTATAGGGAACAAGACAAAGATGGACGCACCGTGATAAAGGTCATTCAAAAAGTTTTAAAGCTCATTCAGAAAGCGATGGTTCTCACTATTACTCGTTATTACTATTCAACATAATCAACCCTGACTTCATCTTCTTAAAACAGTGCCCCTTTAACGCACTCCCCGATCGTGCGTACCAAGGTCCTGTTGAAACCGGCCCCATTTCGCTGGAGAACAAGCGACAGAAATCTTGTCGCCTCTCTGGACCAATCAGGACGCTTGGCAGTGCATTGCAGGCATTCAAATGTAACGCGCGCAGATTGTAAACACCGTGCATGCATGTGATACATGTACTCGGTAATGCTGGCCGTTGTCCGCGTCGGCGATTGGCTGCTATTTAAAGCATACTGGGGAATCCGTTCTATTCAATTCATCAGCATGCATCCCTGTTATTAATTTGAAAAGCTGCAGAATTTTGGTAGGAATGGGACAGTCATAGAAATCGTTTCTTTTCGGCATAACATGACCGAATTACATTAAAATGACTCGGGCGTGTGTTGGCTGAACGCAACAGCCGGCTTACTCCACAGATTTTCATGGATTTCCTCAGGGTATTGTAACGTCGCTTAGCAGAGTGGAAATTCCCTGAGATCTCAGGATGCCCTGACTTAGGCCATGTGCCAATTCCCCAAAAGTGCTTTTTTCGTGGCGCATCTAAGTAGAAAACTTTCCCTTTACATTGTCCGTATGTGAGAGAGCCTTTAGTCTATTGATTGCTTTCGATGACGTAGAACATCCGGGAATGTGTGGTGGTCAACAGTCACGCGCGTACACGCGCGCGCCAATAGACTCACCAGCATATTTTCATTCGAAGATGCCACACACGCGCGTTGCGATACGTTCAAAATATTGAGCATGCAGTCAGCTTGTAAAAACGAAAGTGCTTCTACTTTATCGCGATTTTTAGCCTGAAGAAAGACATTTTTATCTTTATCGATACAACAGCCATGGCGCAACAACATAAAGCAAGGTTAAGCAACGGAGGTAAGTGCAACCAATTCGCTTTTCTTGCTCTGTTTGCCGGTTATTACTCGTGCCACGTGGGTCATGAAAAATGCCCACCAAAATGGTGGATGGAAGGCGTGACGTCACCGGAAAGCAATCAATATTATCATTATTTCCCCTTTGTTTTCAGTGATACGTCGGAGCGTGGATGCCAGCTTTCGCTTCTCTTCAACACTCCTACTGATGACATCTTAGCCCAGCTTGTTAAGAGAGGCGTCTTGGTGAGTTTGTTTCCTCCTTTTTACACCAACAGGGCCCATTTTGAAAACCCTGTATGCATGGGTTTTCTAAGTAGGCGCTGTCATTTCACCACAGTCAAGAACTTGGTGAGCAAAATTGCATGCTGGTTGGCATTTTTTTGTGCTGTCAGACTCCATTTTTTTCAACGCCATACTAGAGAAATTTGAGTCTGAATTTTCGAAAGAATCTTATGTTTTAGGGGTCTAGGGGCCGATTTCACAAAGTGCTAAGACACGTCTTATCTTGGGGCGTTTGTATGGAAATTAGAATGCACTCGTCTTAACTTTTGTGAAATCGATCCCTGGTCTCAGTGGTTAGTTGAAATTTGTACCAACTGGCGAAACCTGTTACTTGATTTAAATACATGACCAAGTCTCAGTGGTTAGTTGATAATTTGTACCAACTGGCGAGACCTGTTACTTGATTTAAATGCATGACCAGGTCTCAGTGGTTAGTTGACAATTTGTACTAACTGGCGAGACCTGTTACTTGATTTAAATACATGACCAGGTCTCAGTGGTTAGTTGATAATTTGTACTAACTGGCGAGACCTGTTACTTGATTTAAATGCATGACCAGGTCTCAGTGGTTAGTTGATAATTTGTACTAACTGGCGAGACCTGTTACTTGATCTAAATACGTGACCAAGTCTCAGTGGCTAGTTGATAATTTGTACCAACTGGCAAGACCCGTTACTTGATTTAAATACATGACCAGGTCTCAGTGGTTAGTTGACAATTTGTACTAACTGGCGAGACCTGTTACTTGATTTAAATACATGACCAGGTCTCAGTGGTTAGTTGACAATTTGTACTAACTGGCGAGACCTGTTACTTGATTTAAATACATGACCAGGTCTCAGTGGTTAGTTGACAATTTGTACTAACTGGCGAGACCTGTTACTTGATTTAAATACGTGACCAAGTCTCAGTGGCTAGTTGATAATTTGTACCAACTGGCAAGACCCGTTACTTGATTTAAATACATGACCAGGTCTCAGTGGCTAGTTGATAATTTGTACCAACTGGCGAGACCTGTTACTTGATTTAAATACATGACCAGGTCTCAGTGGTTAGTTGATAATTTGTACCAACTGGCGAGACCTGTTACTTGATTTAAATACATGACCAGGTCTCAGTGGTTAGTTGATAATTTGTACCAACTGGCGAGACCTGTTACTTGATTTAAATACATGACCAGGTCTCAGTGGCTAGTTGATAATTTGTACCAACTGGCGAGACCTGTTACTTGATTTAAATGCATGACCAAGTCTCAGTGGCTAGTTGATAATTTGTACCAACTGGCGAGACCTGTTACTTGATTTAAATGCATGATCAAGTCTCAGTGGTTAGTTGATAATTTGTACCAACTGGTGAGACCTGTTACTTGATTTAAATGCATGATCAAGTCTCAGTGGTTAGTTGATAATTTGTACCAACTGGCGAGACCTGTTACTTGATTTAAATGCATGATCAAGTCTCAGTGGTTAGTTGATAATTTGTACCAACTGGTGAGACCTGTTACTTGATTTAAATGCATGATCAAGTCTCAGTGGTTAGTTGATAATTTGTACCAACTGGCGAGACCTGTTACTTGATTTAAATGCATGATCAAGTCTCAGTGGTTAGTTGATAATTTGTACCAACTGGCGAGACCTGTTACTTGATTTAAATACATGATCAAGTCTCAGTGGCTAGTTGATAATTTGTACCAACTGGCGAGACCTGTTACTTGATTTAAATACATGATCAAGTCTCAGTGGTTAGTTGATAATTTGTACCAACTGGCGAGACCTGTTACTTGATTTAAATGCATGATCAAGTCTCAGTGGTTAGTTGATAATTTGTACCAACTGGCGAGACCTGTTACTTGATTTAAATGCATGATCAAGTCTCAGTGGTTAGTTGATAATTTGTACCAACTGGCGAGACCTGTTACTTGATTTAAATGCATGATCAAGTCTCAGTGGTTAGTTGATAATTTGTACCAACTGGCGAGACCTGTTACTTGATTTAAATACATGATCAAGTCTCAGTGGTTAGTTGATAATTTGTACCAACTGGCGAGACCTGTTACTTGATTTAAATACATGACCAGGTCTCAGTGGTTAGTTGATAATTTGTACCAACTGGCGAGACCCGTTACTTGATTTAAATGCATGACCAGGTCTCAGTGGTTAGTTGATAATTTGTACCAACTGGCGAGACCTGTTACTTGATTTAAATGCATGACCAGGTCTCAGTGGTTAGTTGATAATTTGTACCAACTGGCGAGACCTGTTACTTGATTTAAATACATGACCAGGTCTCAGTGGCTAGTTGATAATTTGTACTAACTGGCGAGACCTGTTACTTGATTTAAATGCATGACCAGGTCTCAGTGGCTAGTTGATAATTTGTACCAACTGGCGAGACCTGTTACTTGATTTAAATGCATGATCAAGTCTCAGTGGTTAGTTGATAATTTGTACCAACTGGCGAGACCTGTTACTTGATTTAAATACATGATCAAGTCTCAGTGGTTAGTTGATAATTTGTACCAACTGGCGAGACCTGTTACTTGATTTAAATACATGATCAAGTCTCAGTGGCTAGTTGATAATTTGTACCAACTGGCGAGACCTGTTACTTGATTTAAATACATGATCAAGTCTCAGTGGTTAGTTAATAATTTGTACCAACTGGCGAGACCTGTTACTTTATTTAAATACATGACCAGGGGCCGATTCCACAAAGCGCTAAGACGCGGCTTGGGAAAGGTCACTTTTCTTATCTTGGGACGTTGGTATGATAATTAGGATGCATTGAACTTGTCTTAACTTTTGTGAAATGTGAAAAGCATGACATAAGAAATGTGTCATTGAAAATTGTTTGATTCCTATGTTTAGTGTGATGAACGCAAACCGAACGTAATTCGCATCGCGCCAGCTCCGTTGTACACCAAGTTTGAAGACGTGTGGCGGTTTACGCAAGCTCTCCGCGACTCCTTACAAACAATACGGCTGCAGAAAATGACACGTAGTTCAGATGAGCTGGATTGAGCGGTAAAAACAGACCCCGGATTAACACGCAGGGTCTTATAGGCTAGGCATACACTGCCACGAGTACGCGAGCCTCGCACAACTCGAACATTGTGGAGAAATTTGGAAAAATCGTACGGCGTAATTTCTCACTTGCCTATGACTTTACCAGTCTACAACGGTCCGATTTGAAATTAATTTCACCTGAAAACGTTAAATATAATGAGCGTGTACATTGACGACGACCCAATTATTGGCATTGTCTTTGATTGTAAACGTCGATGAAATGATGCCAGCCTGTGCCATACACTATGATCCTGATAATGTCGACATGACAATAGGCTGAATACTCTCTGAAGTAGAGTATTTTCGCTTTGGAATTGCAAGATAATTTTTGGAATCGGCAGGATATCACTGAGAATCGAATCTGGATGAAAAGGAATTGATTCCTACTCCCAAATTGAAATCGCCCAAGCCTTGTTCACACTGTCCAGATTATCTTGGATGAATTGGATTGTTTGGGATAATCGTGGCAGTGTGTGCCTAGCCTACAGTTTATATAAAATTGGCTTGCCACTTTTTTTTTTTGGTTTTCGCTGCTTCGGTCAAAATTCCTCTTTTTAAAGTATATTTGGGTGTAATGCTTTCTTTTTATATGAATAAATAATATACTCGACCAAAAAAGAAACGCGAAGTCAATTCTTGATCAGAACAGAAGTTTGTTGAATACAGTGAACTTGTTTCCCCTAACTGTGGGGACATTGACCAGGGCTGCGTTCCAAACACGCGAACGTTTGCAAACGTTGGCAACGTTGGCCAACAATTCAAGTGGAACGCATTGTGCGCCAACAACGTTCGCCAACGTTGGCCAACAAACTTTTGGATTGTTCGTGATGTTCGCGAGTCATTTCAAAATGGCGTACGCGACATGAAAGATGACAGACGATGGTTTGCAGATTGGAAAATAACAAATAAATTGCACCTTTTCGTGGTTTTCTCCCTCAACAGCAACATGTCACATATTTCCTCAAAAATTTGGTAAGCAGCGGAGAGCCACATTGCAACGTCCGTACGACTGCCGAGACTGTTGGGGCCCGCCATCTTGACAATGTATTTTGGCAAACGATCCATTCCACATTGAGCAAACGTTGGCGCCAACGTTAACGAACCGTTCGCATGTTTGGAGCGCAGCCCTGTTACTCACAGATGCTACGGGGACTACATATCAGGAAAAATGTCCCCACAACGTTTTTTTCATAAAACTCACTAAAAGCGTGAAAAATCACTCCAAATAGGGTGGAAATTAGATTAGGGTTAGGGTTAGGGTTATAATGATTTATACTCTATTTAGAGTAATTCTAGAGTAATTTTCACTTTATTTATGGTATTAAATTTTAAAATGATTTTCACTCTATTTAGAGTAATTTTAGAGAGATTTTCAACTTGTGGATAACAAGGCACTGATCGACCAATCACTTTGGAATCACTTTCAAGACTGTTCTGCTTCAGTGATTTCCTTCAGGTCCAAGAGGACCTTTGTGAACAAAGTGATTCCCACAGCAATGAAATGTGACATTTCCTGTTTCTGGGAGAATCCTATAGTTAAGGGCTCTCAGAAAACCAATTTTGATGGGTTTTCAACCTGATTAAACCTGCATGGGATGAGCTGACCTCTGGAGCTGTACATCTACCAAGGGCCCTAGAAATGCAGGAGCTCAGGGAAGCACTTCAGGCAGAGTGGTACACCCTGCCTCAGTGGCTCTTACAGAGGCTGGTGCAGTCAGCCTTGCCACATGGGGTGGTCAAACACATTACTGAACAATAAAATGTTCTCAGCCTTGATCTTTTGGTCGGAGTATAAGTTGCGTTTCTTTTTTGAACAGTACATGTGTGTAACTGTCAGTACTTTGCGTATTACCTCATTAAATCAAAACTACGCATGCATGTTCAAGAATTAATCCCTTTCTAGAATGATAAAGTTTATATACTTCATCACAGTTGATAGCATACAAACTCGCGAGCGGCCATTTTTTGTGTGAAATGAAGGGCCTCACTTTGAAGGCGCTCCCCCGTGCCCTCCCCCTATACACTACCAAAATAACGCCGTTACGGGCACGTCATGTCAAACTATTTACCGGCATTAGCCGTCCAGGGCCGTCTCCAAACATCTCCAGCGACCCGGGTAGCTGCAAACAACCCCAGGTTAAATTTAACCCAAAGTCTCGTATTACACGTAAAATTTTAACCAGGAGGAACACTTACCGGGTCGTCTCTTACAAAGTGACACTTTTTTCAATAAATTTCAATCAATTATTGCGTCAAATTTAATTGCAGTTCGAGCTTACTATCTGTACCTATAAGTAATTGTGCTATTTTAGTTATATTTTTCAATAATCTGTTCTATTGTTGCTTGTGTTGGCCAAATAAATAATAATAATAATAATAATAATAACAGTAACCGAGAATGGGGCATTTGGGAGACATTTTCGAGAACCATTTCTTGAATGACCACTGAGTTATCGGTAACAATTTCTTTAATGATCACTAACTTATTTTACCTAAATCTACAAAAATGGTTTTTAACATAATAAATATGGTTTTTAAATCTAATTAAAAATTAGGACATCTGTCCACATTTGTATCGAATTAATACACCCCGGCGGTCCCTGGGACATAATCCCTAAAAATAATCACTTAATCATTACGGCAAGCCGGGTTTGGGGCGTATCTGGGAGAGGTGGTTATTTCTCTGTAGGGTTTGTTAACCTCATGTGATAGCCAATCCTAATCAGTGATAAACAACTGCACTACTGTGATTCGAGACCACCGGTTGGCTTCATAGCTCAATTGGTAGGGCGTCTGCACGTTAATGTCCGCGGTTCGAATCCCGGTGGAGCCAAGTTGCTTTTCACTGCATCCAGATTTCCCAAACTCATGGACATCTGTCCACATTTGTATCAAATTAATTCACCCCGGCGGTCCCTGGGTCATAATCCCTAAAATTAATCATTACAATAGGGAGACATCCAGATGTCTCCCTATTTACACATAGCTCTCTATAATAGCTCCATGCCCTAATATACCTTTTTTTACACTAATTGTCTTATCATATGCAATATAGGGGGACAGGGAGGTCAACCCCCCTGTAGCTACGCCGCTCGTTGCATAGACGTCGGTAGAGGCAAACAACACAAGACGGTTTGTCACACATCTGGTTGGGTTGGTTTGTTAAGACACCCGCCGACTATTCCGATGAACATTGGAATTAGAGCTACGCTGAACGACAGACCCATAACGATGAATGCAAGGTCATAGCTCCCCATTTCTTCATAGAACCATCCTGTCAAAAGAGCATGTCCAGATCATATTATTGAGCGGCCATGGATGTTGACATTTTAATACCATATCATTTGTCACATTTTTCTCATTACCATTCTGAAATTTTGCGCTCTCAATCTGTATATATATATCTAAGGATATTGCCAAAAACACACTGATGTTTTGTAAACTAGTTTATCCGTTTCCATAAAGCAGTGCAGTAATTACATCAACCTTTTTGCTTCCATATCCAAATTGGGGATTGCAAATTTCCTGTTTTCCTCCGATCCCATGGATAGTATTTCGAGGAGGTAGGCCTATTTTATATGATTGTTATGTTAGAACAAAATCTATTTTCTGGAAAAATCTGAACAACTTTTAAAGATAGTATACATGATTGGTAAACTGTTACAAATAGTTTTATCCCCCTGTATGATTGAAGATATGCATGATTAAAACTAACCTGAGCAAAAACCAGCTCCGTACTTCGTCTAACTTTTGAGAAAACAGTCAAACATTATTTCGCCCCAAAACCACTTCGCCCTGATCCACGGCCTGTGCACGAAGTGGTTTGAGGCGAAGTAGCATTTGGGTGATGTAGTGTTTGGACGAAGTGATTTGGGGCGAAATGGCACTAGGGCGAAGTGATTGGGGGCGAAATGGCACTTGGGCAAAATGGTTTTGAGGCGAAATAAAAAAATTTCTCATGAGACGAAAACTAATTGTTTTACTCATTTCTCAAAGACTATTATAGCACTTTAGACAAAACAATTTCAGGGGAAGTTTTCTACGGTCATCATAATTATATTGTGTAAGTTAGGTGTAAATCTGTAAACATTTCTGATTTTCGAGATACCAATCATGTGTACTGCCTTTAAGGCTGTACACAGGATTTACAAAAGACCAACATTTTAAAACAGAATAACATTATACTAGAATGAAAGAGAGAAGTTGTTCCAACTGTCCAATGCAACGATTCCGCCCAGATGATGTATTTTTATATTTAAAGCTTAAGAAAACCACAATTGAAGGTCAGTTTAATATAAATGAGTGTGCGCACACATTTTTACAGAGGTGTTTTTTTTATGAAAGAAACTAAGCCCCAACTGCTTGGCAGTATTATTATTATTACCGGTATTTCTGGTACTGAAACCAAGGATTCCTTAAAAGGGCTCATTGCACTGTCGGCTCGCAAGCTTGAGGAAACCTATGAGGAGAATTGGAAACGGCCAGAGACACCGGGGGATCCCCTTGCTCTTCACGAAATAATGCTATGGGATCTTTAAAATGAGTTAATTAACCCCCTTTACCAACGACTTTACATCCCTTGTTTAACAGTATCAATTTTATTTTAGTTTAATTAAGCATTTTCGAAGTTACACGGAGGGTATAACTAGTAAGTTGACGCAGCGCAAGTGCAACTTTGAAAAGACTAAAATGGTTACCTGGTAAGAAGCCAGCGAAGAGCCTTGGCAGACAAACGAACGCCCGACTCAATCCGAACGCACTCGTCCACCGTTCGGGCTCGAACACATCCCTAATCAACGTGTCACCTAGCGTATAGGATGATGCTATACCCAGTCCAAAAACGAACGTATTGGAAGCTATTCCAGGAACGTTGTCCAACCACGGGTCTATGCAGAACGACAGCGTCAAAATCAGGGTACTTATAATGACACCAGTGGAACACTTAATGACACCTCTATCCACAAGAGGTGCCCAAATAACTGTGCCCAACAAGTAGCCGATAGTTACCGGTAAACACAGGTTAGCTGCCGCCTCGGGGCTGAAGCCTTTAACTAGAAGATGCGGCACATAATAAATTACCCAAGCGTTATAAGCAGCTCCTGTTGTAAACCGACCACCGCAAACGATCCAGAACTTGAACTGTAAAATCATTCTCAGACCAGTAGCTTCAGAGATGCGTCTACAGAGATGTTTAGCTGAAGCAGACCCATCCAGAGATTGGTGATCTTCTAAGTCGTGATGAGGAACACGTTGGTACTGCGATTTGTCCTCCCGTAGTGCAATCATTATAAGGGCACAATATTCGCAAAAATCGCAGCAAGCAGTAATGTTGCACCTCGCTAGCCGTATGTATTGACAAAAAGTTGCACCATTGGCGCGAAGGCAAAGGCCACAACCTGCCCAGTATGGCCAATCCCACAGGCCAATGTGAAATGGTCGGAGAAGTGGCGAGCGATCAGGACATTGAGAATGCTCAGAAAGCAGAGTGCTGGACCTGGTGTAAATAAAGGGAGAAAACCAGTAAGACAAATTTATTTATTTGTAGCATTGGCATCATAAAATAAAATTAGTATCGTAATATTAAATTAGCGTATCTATATATCACATTTTGCACGCCCCCACCCCCCCACCCCCCCCCCCCCCCCCCCCCCCCCCACCCCCACCCCCCTCTCCCCCTCCCCACCTCCCCACACCTATTTTTTTCTATGGGTGATGACATTTTGATATATCATGTGTTGTATTTATATAATTACAACTCTGAAATTTTACACCCTCAATCCGTATATTTTCAAAGATATCGTCAAAAAACACCGATGTTTTGTAAACAAATTTTTCATATGGTTAAACATAAAACAGTGCAGTGATTACACCAACCTTTTCGTTTCCACATCCAAATTGGAGATTGCAAATTTCCTGTTTTCTTCCCATGGATAGTATTTTGGGGAGGTATTTTATATGATTGGTTACAAGAGAATCCATGTTCTGGAAAAATCTTAACCAAGTAACAAATCGGATGTACATGTATAACTTCTTATATTTAGGAAAACAATGGAAACTAGAGGTATGACGTTTGTTGTTACAAACGCCAGGTGATCGGGTTAAATGAACATTTTGTGATGAATTTCAGACGTTGTTATCACCTGTGGAATGGCAAAAATGGAAGTTCAGCAGCCGATTTCACGAAACTTTACGCAATTGCGCAAGTCCACTTACGCCATTACTTGCGCAATAGCTTGGCGTAAGTGGACTTGCGCAATTGCGTAAAGTTTCGTGAAATCGGCTGCTGTATACACTAATCCGGTAACTAATATCTCCTCCCTGCATATCCGCCATGGGGGGTTGATAGCTTGCACCGTTTTGAGATATGAATTGTTGAAATAATAACCTTTGAAATCTTGTAATGTGACACCTGTGACGACATCATGACGTCACAATTTTGTGCACAAATTGTTGAACAATATGTTGAACATCAAGTTCTTAAATGTGGCGAAGGAATCATACCAATATCTGTTGTAGTTTTCAAGATACAGCATTTTAAAACATCTCCGCTCCAAATTTGCGTAATTTGACGTACATTACGTAACCACCGTCCATGTAATGACGTCACCAAAGGTATAGTAAAAAGGTCCACATGTGTGAAAACATTTCGTTCCGTAGAACTATGGTCAAATTCCCTACCACTTTGGCTCTATTTGCATTCAAAGTGCTAAACAAGTGTACATTTTCGAACATCTTCCGGTTTGGACCGGAAGTAGGCGTCACACAGGGGTCATGACATCGTATGATTTGTTTAGTTCATTTAGACTTATCATATTGTGAAAGAATTGTTCAAGTATCTATTACGGTTCTTGAGATATGAATTTTAAAAATAATAACCTTTGAATTTTTGTAATTTGACACCTGTGACGATATCATGACGTCACAATGTTGTGCACAAATTGTTCAACAATTTGATAAACATCAAGTTCTTAAATGTGGCGAAAGAATCATGCAAATATCTGCTGTAGTTCTCAAGATACAGCATTTTAAAACAATTCAGCTCCAAATTTGCGTATTTTGACACCACATTACGTAACCACCGTCCATGTGATGACGTCACAAATGGTATAGTCAAAAAGTCTACATGTGTGGAAACATTTCGTTCCGTAGAAATATGGTCAAATTCACTACCACTTTGAATCTATTTGCATTCAAAACGCTTACAAAATGCACATTTTCGAACAACTTCCGGTTTGGACCGGAAGTAGGCGTCACACAGGGGTCATGACATCGTATGATTTGTTCAGTTCATTTAGACTTATTATGTTGTGAAAGAATTGTTCAAGTATCTATTACGGTTCTTGAGATATGAATTTTGGAAATAATAACCTTTCAATTTTTGTAATTTGACACCTGATGACGTCATGATTACGTCACACTTGATGCCATCGTAATACTATACATTCTGGTGAAAGTCTGCCGTAGGGCCTATGTCTGTATCTAATTTACTAACGATTCAGCTTGGTTTGATGGGCATTGTTGCTGGTAAGTGTAAAAACTGAGATTCTCAGTTTCGTTGAACTTTGACCTCCAATTGACCCCAGAAGGAAGGGTCAGATGAAAATGCCCACACAAAGAAAATTGTAGCACAGAATGTCATCTGTAAACCTGCCAAATACGAAGATCCTGGGTCACGTGGTTTTCAAGACGGAAGCATTTTAAAATATGCATATTTTGTTTTTTTGGGGGGTGTAATTTGATACTTGATGACGTCACGATGACGTCACGCTTGATGCCATCATAATATTATACACGTTGGTGAAAGTCTGCCATAGGACCTATGCCTGTACTTAGTTACTTAAAGATTCAGCTTGGTTTGATGGGCATTGTTGCTCAATAAGTGCAAAAATTGCGATTTTCGTTTTCGTTGAACTTTGACCTCAGATTGACCCCAGAAGGAAGGGTCAGATGAAAATGCCCACACGAAGAAAATCGTAGGCCATGATCTTATCTATAAGCCTGCTAAATACGAAAATCATGGGTCACGTGGTTTTCCAGACGGAAGCATTTTAAAACATGCATATTTCGGTCATTTTTGGTTTGTAATTTGATACCTAATGACGTCACAATGACGTCACACTTGTATGCACATCTTCACATTGGGGTTGATGTTCCTACCAAGTTTTAAGTTGATAGCTTGAACCGTTTTGAAGAAAAGCTCTGGAAACGTTTGAGTGGAAAAAGAAGAAAAAAAAAAAAAAAAAACTAGAGCTTCGCGTTTGTGTTTTTTACAAACGCAAGGTGATCGGGTGACATAAATATTGAAATGATGATGACGACACAGTTTTGAGATTGTTTGAAAATTAACTTGAGTTGTTTGATGTTGAAAAAGTATTGGAATTCTCAAGACATGACTCTGACTATTCAACGCTAAAATTGTGTATCTGATGACGTCATAATTGTCAATCTCATCATAACGTTACTATTGTGTGCACAGATTGTTCAAGTATCTACTGAAGAACAAGTTTTGACATGTAGGCCTAGGCCTATATGTGGTGAAAGAATATTTTCAATATCTATTACAGTTCTAAAGATTTTGTCATTTGAGATCATATTACTGTAGTATATCGCCGTGTGGGGAGTTGGGGTTTAATTGCATCTAGAATAAACTGACGTTCCAGTCAACTTGAGTTGCGGTCCACCATGTCCATTTTATTTCCAACACAGCAACGATTTCCAGCATGTCACATTCACAGTTTTCGGGGAGAAAACATATTTACTCTGGTCCGCCGACTAAGGCTAGCCGTACATAATTACACCCAAGATACAACAGCTAAGTCACCAAAAGTAAACGTCCTTGTGCTATCAAGTGTTCATTCAACTTTCCTGGCGATGATGCCACGGAAACTAGCAGTTTTACATCTTCAAAAGTCCAATTTTCTCGGTTGTAAATCAAGCCCTGCTTATTATGTCTCGTCTGTCTGACTTATTCATTACACGCGCACGTACGTGTATATCATTGGCCGTGTGGCCCAGACATCCTCCCTAAAAAATACATTATGACCTCTGACCCGGGACAGGCCGCCTAGATACAAGTTCTATTATTAGAAGTCGAGCACTAGCTATATATGGGCGCAAATCGTCAGATTAGTGGAGGCTTGGCATAGCGCCCTCAAACGACTGAGTTAGCTTAATTATCAAGGGACCCAACAAATAATTTCTCCACATTACGTAACCACCGTGCACGTGATGAGGTCATCAGTGGTATATATGTAGTCATAAAGTCCACATGTGAGGGAACATTTCGTTCCGTAGAACTATGGTCAAATTCCCTACCACTTTGGCTCTATTTGCATTCAAAATGCTAAAAAAGTGTACATTTTCGAACCTCTTCCGGTTTGGACCGGACGTTTGGGTCACACAGGGGTCATGCCATTGTATGATTTGTTCAGTTCATTGCGACCTATCATGCTGTGAAAGAATTGTTCAAGTATCTATTACGATTCTTGAGATATGAATTTTTGAAATAATAACCATTTAATTTTTGTAATTTGACACCTGTGACGATATCATGACGTCACAATGTTGTGCACAAATTGTTCAACAATTTAATAAACATCATGTTCTTAAATGTGGCGAAAGAATCATGCAAATATCTGCTGTAGTTCTCAAGATACAGCATTTTTAAACAATTCAGCTCCAACTTTGCGTATTTTGACACCACATTACATAACTACCGTCCATGTGATGACGTCACCAATGGTATAGTCAAAAAGTCCACATGTGTGGAAACATTTCGTTTCGTAGAAATATGGTCAAATTCACTACCACTTTGAATCTATTTGCATTCAAAACGCATAAAAAAATGCACATTTTCGAACAACTTCCGGTTTGGACCGGAAGTAGGCGTCACACAGGGGTCATGACATCGTATGATTTGTTCAGTCCATTTAGACTTATTATGTCGTGAAAGAATTATTCAACTATCTTATACGGTTCTTGAGATATGAATTTTGGAAATAATAACCTTTGAATGTTTGTAATTTGACACCGGATGACGTCATGATTACGTCACACTTGATGCCATCATGATACTATACATTCTGGTGAAAGTCTGCCGAAGGGTTATGTCTGTATCTAATTTACTAACGATTCAGCTTGGTTTGATGGGCATTGTTGCTGGTAAGTGTAAAAACTGAGATTCTCAGTTTCGTTGAACTTTGACCTCCAATTGACCCCAGAAGGAAGGGTCAGATGAAAATGCCCACACAAAGAAAATTGTAGCACAAAATGTCATCTATAAACCTGCCAAATACGAAGATCCTGGGTCACGTGGTTTTCAAGACGGAAGCATTTTAAAGTATGCATATTTTGGTTTTTTGGGGGGTGTAATTTGATACTTGATGACGTCACGATGACGTCACGCTTGATGCCATCATAATATTATACACGCTGGTGAAAGTCTGCCATAGGACCTATGCCTGTACTTAGTTTCTTAAAGATTCAACTTGGTTTAATGGACATTGCTGCTCAATAAGTGCAAAAATTGAGATTTTCGTTTTCGTTGAACTTTGACCTCAAATTTACCCCAGAAGGAAGGGTCAGATGAAAATGCCCACACGAAGAAAATCGTAGGCCATGATCTAATCCATAAGCCTGCCAAATACGAAAATCATGGGTCACGTGGTTTTCCAGACGGAAGCATTTTAAAACATGCATATTTTAGTCATTTTTGGGTTGTAATTTGATACCCAATGACGTCACAATGACGTCACACTTGTATGCACACCTTCACATTGGGATTGATGTTCCTACAAAGTTTCAAGTTGATAGCTTGAACAGTTTTGAAGAAAAGCTCTGGAAACGTTTGAGTGGAAAAAGAAGAAAAAGAAAAAGAACTAGAGGTATGACGTTTGTTGTTACAAACGCCAGGTGATCGGGGTAAATGAACATTTTGTGATGAATTTCAGACGTTGTTATCACCTGTGGAATGGCAATCCGGTAACTAATATCTCCTCCCTGCATATCCGCCATAGCTGGGGGGTTGATAGCTTGCACCGTTTTGAGATATGAATTGTTGAAATAATAATCTTTGAAATCTGGTAATGTGACACCTGTGACGACATCATGACGTCACAATTTTGTGCACAAATTGTTGAACAATATGTTGAACATCAAGTTCTTAAATGTGGCGAAGGAATCATACCAATATCTGTTGTAGTTTTCAAGATACAGCATTTTAAAACATCTCAGCTCCAAATTTGCGTAATTTGACACCACATTACGTAACCACCGTCCATGTCATGACGTCACCAATGGTATAGTCAAAAGGTCCACATGTGTGGAAACATTTCGTTCCGTAAAAATATGGTCAAATTCACTACCACTTTGACTATCTATTTGCATTAAAAATGCTAAAAAATTGCACATTTTCGAAGAACTTCCGGTTTGGACCGGAAGTAGGCGTCACACAGGGGTCATGACATCGTATGATTTGTTCAGTTCATTTAGACTTATCATGTTGTGAAAGAATTGTTCAAGTATCTATAATTATAATTTAGGCAGTTTCAACCCTTTTATTTTAAAGCCCACATCGATTTAAAATCAGTGTCAATTGAAAGAGTGGTTATTGACTAGAAGAAATCTGTTTATTTTTTTCAAATCGGATTTTGCATTGCGAAGCTACAGTCGGTTTGGATAATTGAAAACAGGGTAAAAATTCATCGGCAGGTCAAAGGTTATCCTATGTTTTTCTTTATTTCTAATTTGGCACCGACAATGGTCACTGTGGCTTATACTTTTGGTTATATATCTTTGCTCAACTCTATCCTGGATGGCCCAAAGTTGGTACAAACAACAGTTATTAATATATGTACAAGGACAGATAATTAATTTATATTTTAAATACCTCATTTGCATAATAAATTAATAATTTATGCAAAAACGGTCAATTTTCAAGGGAAAACTCATTTTTCTCAAATTTATCTTAAGCAGGTTTGATTATTACAATGCATCTTGCATCATTTAATTAAAGTATTTACTTTAATTAAATGATGCAAGACATTGTAATAATCAAACCTGCTTAACTACAGATAATTAGTTTATATTGAAATCCCATAATTTGCATAATTTATGCAAAAATGTTGATTGTTAAGGGAACCTTATTTTTCCCCAATTAATGTTGAAAAATAGATTGATAAGAGATACTGATATAATCAAATCTGTCTATTGTCAAGATTGGGACTTGCATCAATAATTTAATTGACATAATCAATCACTGTATGTGTTAATTACCAAGCCAATACTATTTTGGAGAGGTGTGGATTGAGGGCAGCAAAAAAGAATGACAGGAAGCGCATCCACACACAAACTGTACAACTTTCCAAATTGCTTACAAAGTTACATTAAATACAAAACAGAGAAGAGAATGACGTATTATTCTTCAGAGATAAATAATTTATGTTTTGATCAAAACAAACGGATGTGGAGCCTAGAGGTTATATTTAAATCTTTACAAATAATAGTAATTACAGATGTTACTACGGGCAGGAGGCTCAACTATGGATGACGATTCTGCATCATCAAGGGACTCGTACTACCCCTTTTCATCTTCAGGCTCACTGGTGGTATGTCACAGGACGAGGACCACAGAAAAGCTGCAAAAATAATTGACAAAGAATAATATTACTCAACAAATTATTTGCCTTCATTTGTTAAGTAACAACTAAATATCTTTAATTGGTGTATCTGATATCACGTATTGTCTTTGAATGTTAATAAATTCAATATCAGTTACAAAATTGGCACACAATTTTGCACAGATTGACGTAAAACGCAGGTTTTCTAACGCTGCATCATTGCTTGTTTCACGGGAATTACGAGATCATCGCGTATGCAGTGGGCACACCACCGCCGTACGTCCCGGCCCTACACACGGCGTGGAACTCGGTCGTACGTCGGTGTGGACATTGCACGCGAGCGAAGTCTCGGATTCCTGCTCAACATGCCCTCCTAAAAGTACATTTTTGCGACAAATGGTAGGCCTTACGGACTTTTTGTCAGTATGGTAGGATTGTTTAATGTCTACTTTTGTATACATACCTTGTCGCTTGGTGATTCACGTTGATTATGGATCGCTTTATGGACGAGAAAAAATGTTTTTGATCGCAAAAGTTGCAACCCGCGGTCGATTTTGTACGCGAATGGACCCCAGGCTAGCTGGAAGCATACTCTTTTCCGATGATGACGTTTCTAAGCCAACCGGCCAATCAGAACGCGCAAATCTTTACCCGAAGTGTTCCGATCTTATTTAGCCCGATTCGTTTTAGCGTTGAAGTGTGTACCACTGACACGAACTCGCCGGAAGTTGTGTGTGCCCATAGGAATGTGCAGTAACCACGGGCGCTGTGTGTGGAGTATATGGGGCTCTCTGTTTACGATAACAGAAGTAGTCCGTCTGTGGAACAGTATTACGGTTCTTGAGATATGAATTTTGAAAATAATAATCTTTGAATTTTTGTAATTTGACACCTGATGACGTCATGATACTATACATGCTGGTGAAAGTCTGCCGTAGGGCCTATGTCTGTATCTAATTTACTAACGATTCAGCTTGGTTTGATGGGCATTGTTACTGGTAAGTGTAAAAACTGAGATTTCCGTTTTCGTTGAACTTTGACCTCCAATTGACCCCAGAAGGAAGGGTCAGATGAAAATGCCCACACAAAGAAAGTTGTAGCACAGAATGTCATCTATAAACCTGCCAAATACGAAGATCCTGGGTCACGTGGTTTTCGAGATGGAAGCATTTTAAAATATGCATATTTTGGTTTTTTGGGAGGTGTAATTTGATACTTAATGACGTCACGATGACGTCACGCTTGATGCCATCATAATATTAAACACGCTGGTGAAAGTCTGCTATAGGACCTATGCCTGTACTTAGTTTCTTAAAGATTCAGCTTGGTTTGATGGGCATTGTTGCTCAATAAGTGCAAAAATTGAGATTTTCGTTTTCGTTGAACTTTGACCTCAGATTGACCCCAGAAGAAAGGGTCAGATGAAAATGCCCACACGAAGAAAATTGTAGGCCATGATCTGATATATAGGCCTGTCAAATACGAAGATCATGGGTCACGTGGTTTTCCAGACGGAAGCATTTTAAAACATGCATATTTTAGTCATTTTTGGGTTGTAATTTGATACCCAATGACGTCACAATGACGTCACACTTGTATGCACACCTTCACATTGGGGTTGATGTTCCTACAAAGTTTCAAGTTGATAGCTTGAACCGTTTTGAAGAAAAGCTCTGGAAACGTTTGAGTGGAAAAAGAAGAAAAAGAAGTGGAAAAAGAAAAAAAAAAAAAAAAAAAAAAAAAGACAAAGAAATCGTACAATAGTAATAGGTGATCGGAATGAGTTCCGATCACCTAAAAAGAAAAAAAAAAAAAAAAGACAAAGAAATCGTACAATAGTAATAGGTGATCGGAATGAGTTCCGATCACCTAAAAAAAAACTAGAGGTATGACGTTTGTTGTTACAAACGCCAGGTGATCGGGCTAAATGAACATTTTGTGATGAATTTCAGACGTTGTTATCACCCGTGGAATGGCAAAAATGGAAGTATACACTAATCCGGTAACTAATATCTCCTCCCTGCATATCCGCCATAGCTGGGGGCGTCCAGTGCATGGGCTGTGCGTTTTGTGTTGCTGTTAGAACGAAAAGCGCTCATCCATTACATGCACGAACGAGCATTGATTTACATACATATATATATAGCTGAATGCGAACGAGCCTCCTTCGCGTATACGCGACGCGCCCGCCTTTGCGTACACGCGACGCGCCCGCCTTTGCGCGCACACAACCCTACAAATACGCGCAACTTGTTTGAAGTAAAGAAATGCAGCTTCAGCAACAGCAAAAACATACAGTTCATTCAGTGGAAGCCCCCCAGGTATGGCGGATATACAGGGAAGAAGACCTGCGGCAAATTGTATCTGAAGAATTGTACTAGGTATGTGACAAATTCTTATGATAGGTCTGAGAGAACTGAAGAAATTGTAGACAGACATGATTTCTGTGTGATCTGAACTTCCGGTAGAAAGTGGAAGCTATTCAAAAATAGTTTTTGTGTTTATTTGAAAGCAAATGGAGCTAATATGGTTGGTAATTTGACCATCGTATGTACAACAATTTGTTGAAGTTTTTAGTTTCGGCGAAAAAATAGTGCACATAATGTTTGTGGTTGTCGAGATATGACTTTTGCAGCGATTCAACTCCAAAATGTTGTGTAATTTGAACTCATTGCGTAATTAACGTGCAAGTGATGACGTCATCATTGACATAGTCATGAAGTCTACATGTGTGATAAAATGTCGTTAGATAGAACCATGGTCAATTTCTCAGGGTGGTGGATGTTCTTATCAAATTTGTAAAAAAAGACAAATGAGACTTGTGTTTGTTGTGATAACGAACACATGGGTGTTTTTGTCTGACGTCATCATGGTGGTCTCAGATGAAGACATTAATGATCAGATGTGGCGCGGGAATGAAGAATGTAGGCCAAATGGTTGATTTTTTTACCAAATTGTCAGAATTGAATATATTAAGGCCTGCTTCAAACGTTGAAGGGGGCCTTAATATCATGCACCTTTAATCTGACATGTGAATTTTTAAATAAATAAGCTGCAATACCTACGTAATGTCATACCATATTACGTAACCACCGTGCATGTGATGACGTCATCATCATTGGTATAGTCATAAAGTGCACGTGTACGTGTGGGAATATTTTGTTTCGTTGAACCATGGTCAAAGTTTCTACCACTTCGGGTCTATTCGACACCATATATTACAGGATGTCAAGTTGCATGGTGATTGAGAACATCTTTTTTAACTCGGGGCCTGAAAAAGGCCCACATAAGGTTGAACAAGGCTGAAAGATACAGGCTCGTCCGCAGTGCGCGCGCGGAAAATTTGTGTAACGAATTACGCAGGTCACTGCCTTTGCTATGGAGCTGCGTATTTCGTGGCACGAATTTGGCGGCGCTCGCATTGCTGACGAGCCTGTGCCTTTAATCAAACTATTATAATCAAACTATTATAAATGTTGTTTTTGTATGATTGGATTGCGTCTAGAAAAAAAAACCTTTGTATTTTGATGTGGATAAGAAAATAAGATTTGAAAAGTTGGACCATCATTGGCGTTCCGTCGCGGCTCAGTTTGTGTTCGAATGTTTAGCGACATTAAAATCTACCGTAGATTTGTCATAGCGCCCTCATTAAGAAAAGGATTTTGGTTGCGCATGCGTGTGAAGAGAACTGACTGGTTGCAAGGCGACACGTGAACAGGAATGTTCGTCTTCGTAGACTATTCGGTACGTACGTATAAGGTGGTCGTGTGCGGTTTGGGTATCGGGAACCAGTTTAACGTGATTGCGTGCGTGGTAAGTTGGTTTTGTGAAAACGTTGTAAATATTGGCACATTTTAGGGCAGTTAATGGCGAAATTTGGAAAGAAATCATTCAGATTGGATTATTAAGGTGCGAAAGATAGGCCTATTCGGTGTAATTGGAAGGAGATGTGGAAAATGAACATACATTTCAATTTTTTGTGTGTAATGACTAATGTGGACGGCAGGTCGCTATTTCAGTAGGCTAGTACTACACTGTACTAGTACTAGTAGTAGTACTAGTACTACATGTAGGCCTAATTGAATTTGACATGACATGTCGCGGCGCGTGCGTCCTGCCCGCGTGAAAACAAAACAAGCTGAACGTACATCGTGCACGTTAGGCCTACTGGTAACAAACATGGCGGAAAGCACTGCATTGTGACGTTGCATGACATCACATATTCGCAAGCCCTATAGGCCTATCATGAAAAGCTAAAAATACAAGACGGCGCTGTTTCGTAAAGCTTAAAATTGGGCTAAGTGAAATATTTTACGTATACATTGAACAAAGATGTGAAGGAAATTACGTTCTGCGATAAACAGATAATGTAATGTTTAGAACTACTGCCCATAGCGCACTAGCTCTACAAAAAGGGCTGTAAATAGCTCGCTTTTCAAATCTGACTTATTACTGTCGCTATTATAGCCGTACTACGAGGCTGTATGGAAATGCCAAGTGTCAAACTGCTGAAATCTGGGAAAGTTTCACAACAAATATCGTCCGAAGCACATCAGACCAGAGCACTTTCACATACCGGTACATCATTGCAGTCTTGAGAGTCTAGTGTTTTATAAAATAACGGTAAAGCTTATCGAATTGTTAATTTGGCCATCTACGGTGTCTTGAAACATTGATTGGACAAAATTCGGACAATGTTTTGACCTGCATGCCCTGTGTGCCACCATTTTAGCTAATATAGGCCTACTGGACGATGGTCATGATGGTGGTGCTTCTCGATCATGAGAAGTGAAGGAGCGCGGCTGTGCAATATGCATAATTCATATTGATGTTCCATGTGTTTATCCAACCTGGCAAGTACATCATGCGCGCAGTGCAGTTATGGCCAATTTTGTGATGTACTTGCCAGCTGGGATAAACACATGCGACATCAATATGAATTATGCATATTGCACAGCTAGCCGGGCTCCTTGACGTCTCATGATCGAGTTAGAAGTGCCATTATCGTCCAGCATATCAGCTAAAATGGCCGCGCACAGGGCATGCAGGTCAGAATGTTGTCTGAATTTTTTCCAATATTTCAAGATGCCGTAGATGGCCAAATTGATGATTCCGTAAGCTTTACTGTTATTTTCTGAAATAGTAGACTCTCAGAATTGCAATGATGTATGTGAAAGTGGTCTGGTCTGATGTGCTTCAGACGATATTTGTAGTGAAACTTTCTCGGATTTCGGCAGTTAGACACTTGGCATTTCTGTACAGCCTCAAAACTGCCCAGTTGCATTTTTGACTTAGTTTTGTCAGAAATGTTAGCTTTTTTGTAGAAAAATCATATTATCCTTCAAAAATTGCATTCACTTGGCATGGTTAGTGCACAAGATAACCATTTAAAGGCACATCCTCATCAGCAATGCGCGCAGGCTAATTTCGTGCCACGAAATACGCAGCTCCATAGCATAGCAAAGGCATGAAGCTGCATATTCCGCTGCATGAATTTGGCGCGCGCACATTGCTGACAAGCCTGTGCCTTTAACATGTGTGTACAGTGCTGTGGACTAATTAGGATAACCTGCTATGCTTGGACAATTATATCTCTAAAAGTAATGGGCCTACAGAGATACACTTTATATGTACCGGTATATCATTTTAAAGGTCTTGAAATGGCTTTCATTGTATAAAATTACATCAAAATTGTATCTTGTACCACAAAAAAGTTGTGAATTTATAACCTTTGACCTTGATTTGCACAAATGCGTATTTGTCAAAATGTGTAATTTTTTTTTATTTGTTAGCTTAAAATGTAAGGAACTTTTTCAGAAAGATTTGAGATGGGTAATCTTAGTTTTTGAGTTACGATAATTTAAATAATAAATAACATGTAAATGCCATGTACAGCATGTATACAGAACATGTTAAGTTGGTTCAATAGACCTTTATTACGGTGTGTCCATCTTTGTCTTGTTCCCCACTGCATAGTATGCATGTGTACATGTCTGCGCAATAGTGCGTGCAGTCTTCCGTTATTGTTTTGAGAGAATCACTGTCCGCACTGCATTTTCTTGATCGCACCTTGCGCATGTCATTGTGATGCACACAATGAACATTTTTAACATGGGGCCAAACTATTTTATTTTGGCAAGCCTCACTTTCGTTACGATCATTTTAATATGGAAAAAGGGAAGATGGCCGTGCCGTGATAAAGGTCTATAAGTTGATTTGCACCCATGGGGTAGAGGAAACTGTATAATCCTATTCATATCCGAGTGCAAAATTGCTTGGATTTTGGTACATAAAGAGTGTGAGTGAGATTGTTTCAGATTAAGGACCGTGTGTGTACTAAGTGTGTACAAACTTGGCCCCAGACTGACTCGGCCTCCATTGCCCCGTGTACAAACTCGGACCCAGACTGACTCAGCCCCTCTTTTCTTGTGTACAAACTCAGACCCAGATTGACTCGGCCCTAATTGCTTTAGGAGCCAGTGGCTTTTTATTTTATTTTTGTCCGTTCAGCGAAACCTTTATTATGAAATATGTTGGCAGATTAGCGTACAAATTGGAAAATGCAGTATGCACATATAGTGTTTGTTGCACAATATTTTGAAACAAGAAGATAAACCAATTCCAAATGAGAATAGCAATTTGTACTTCGTAGTGGTTTATATGGCTGAACATAAAACTAAGTCCAAGACCACTGGATTTTTCCGAATTAGAAATCCGGTTCGGATAAATTGTCACATCGATTTTTGTTTAAGTGTCAATAATTGCGAATTTTGATGATTTCTTTTTAAGATTAATTTAGTTTATTTTGGAAAGACTTTCATAATAATGTGTGGGTCTATTTTGAACCCAAAATAGCCTAACGAAGCCCGTGTGTTCCTTTAAGGCTATGAGTGGACAATTTATGTAAAAGTGTCATTTGGACGTGCTTTCGTTTGTCACAGTTGAGTACTGGAGATATGATAGACAATTAAAGATTCCAGCCGGGTGATAAAATAGAGTGATTAGTATGTACTTTAAGAAGAAATACAATGTAGGCATTCACCAATTTAGACAAAAGATGTAAAGAAGCTAATCTACAGATAGAGGAAATCAGACCTTTTTAAAAACATGTTCACTTACCGGTATCAAGAAATCTTCATTCGTTAAAGGTTATACATTTCTCTGTTTGTTTGTGGCACGAGATACAATGTTGGTATTATTAAATGAATGCTATTTCTAGAAGTTTAAAATGATATAAAATTTATATCTGTTGGTACTTCAATTGTGGAATTATGGATGTCCAAATATAGCAGGTCATGCTAATTAGTTAAGTTTGTTCTATGGTAAGTGAACAAATAATTGACCAAATGACAATTTTCGTTCTAGGGGTTTGTCAAAGAGTTCAATCACCACACCAAATTTCATTTCAATCTGTGACATTCAGGCCTGGCAGTGTGTCAAAATAACATGGAATGAATCTTGTGTATGATATAACAGCTGAAATGCATTTGTTTGTAGAAATTTGAAATGGCACTTTTGGCTTAAAATTGCATTTGTATTTGATTGTATTTTAGAAATCTGATGCCAAATATGATTGCGACTGTTGCTGTTGAAGGAGGGAGAGTTGTACTTGGAGATAACACTGAACATGGGGAAACCTGTGAACAGTCTATACTTGGAGATAACACTGAACATGGGGAAACCTGTGAACAGTCTATACTTGGAGATAACACTGAACATGGGGAAACCTGTGAACAGTCTATACTTGGAGATAACACTGAACATGGGGAAACCTGTGAACAGTCTATACTTGGAGATAACACTGAACATGGGGAAACCTGTGAACAGTCTATACTTGGAGATAACACTGAACATGGGGAAACCTGTGAACAGTCTATACTTGGAGATAACACTGAACATGGGGAAACCCTTGAACAGTCTATACTTGGAGATAACACTGAACATGGGGAAACCTGTGAACAGTCTATACTTGGAGATAACACTGAACATGGGGAAACCTGTGAACAGTCTATACTTGGAGATAACACTGAACATGGGGAAACCCTTGAACAGTCTATACTTGGAGATAACACTGAACATGGGGAAACCTGTGAACAGTCTATACTTGGAGATAACACTGAACATGGGGAAACCTGTGAACAGTCTATACTTGGAGATAACATTGAACATGGGGAAACCTGTGAACAGTCTATACTTGGAGATAACACTGAACATGTTGAAACCTGTGAACAGTCTGTACTTGGAGATAACATTGAACATGGGGAAACCTGTGAACAGTCTGTACTTGGAGATAACACTGAACATGGGGAAACCTGTGAACAGTCTGTACTTGGAGATAACACTGAACATGGGGAAACCTGTGAACAGTCTGTACTTGGAGATAACAGTGAACATGGGGAAACCTGTGAACAGTGTGTACTTGGAGATAACACTGAACATGTTGAAACCTGTGAACAGTCTATACTTGGAGATAACAGTGAACATGGGGAAACCTGTGAACAGTCTGTACTTGGAGATAACAGTGAACATGGGGAAACCTGTGAACAGTCTGTACTTGGAGATAACACTGAACATGGGGAAACCTGTGAACAGTCTGTACTTGGAGATAACACTGAACATGGGGAAACCTATGAACAGTTTATGCTTGGAGATAACATTGAACATGGGGAAACTTGTGAACAGTCCATACTTGGAGATAACAGTGAACAAAGGATAAAGGCTAAACACATGGATATAACTGAGATTAGTAATCTTGGAGAAAAACCAGAAGAGATAATTGCAGAAGATAGGAAAGGCAAGTGTACAGATGATATGCAAAACATTAAGATAGATTTGAGGAATAACATAAGCAGAAGCAAAGTTGAAATAAATCACAGAGTGATGCAGCTTAATGACATTGAAGTAAGACTACAGTGTTTGGAGTGTGAATTGAAAGATAGACAGAAAAACTTGTATGAAAGAGACAGAAGGCTACAGTGTAAGCAAAGGAAACGAAAGTCATACAACAGGAGGAAAGAACGTAAACTTAAGAGCAGGTACATGGACATGTGTTTTGAAAGTAAAGAAGCAGGTTCAACACAGTATGAGAAGCAACGGAAACAAATTTACTCTGGTACTAAAAGAAGTTTGAGTAAAGTACTTAAGCATGTGGACTTAAACAATGGGAAGAAAAGGAGTAAGAAAAACTGTGGACAAATAAGTTGGGGAAAAAAGAAAGAGATAGAAATAAATGCTAAAGAAAAAAAATTGCTTGAAAAAGAGAAAAACCTGGACATACTGAAAAGTAAATTGAATGACTTTGAAGTTGATTTGATGATACGAGAACAGAAAGGGACTGTAAGTAAAGGACATTGCAGAAACAAGGCATCACCATACAAGTACGTGGGTTGTCAAGGAAAAAGCAAGAGAAATGGGAAGTCTGTGGGTTGTCAAGGAAAACTCAAGAGAAATGAGAAAGTTGGTGTAGTGAGAAGAGACAAAAAGTGCAAAATATCAAAACCTGGAAAGGACAAAACAGTTGTGACATACAACAGAAAGAGAAACGGTCGTATTATACAGGAACAAGTGAGCAAGGAAGATAAAAAGATTCATGAAAAAGCACAGAAATACATCTGTCACCGCACTAAAAGAATTTTGAGTAAACTTGTAAAGAAACTAAAGGGAGGTAAGAAACAAACATTAAAGGGTGTCAGTGTCCCCAAGAAATGTGGAGGTGGAAAGCCCAAGATGAAGTGTAAACAAAATGAATCTAAATTGGAGGACACCAACATTGAACAGTTTGATAATGTGTGTTGGCTTTGTGAGAATACTGACGGACATGAAACGGGTAGAAGGCAAATAAGATGTAACAAGTGTCTTGTGGTATTTCATTTATCATGCACAAAGTTCATGAAGATGGAGCCATATTTGATTGATAAGAGAGTGTCGTGGGTTTGTTGTAACTGCGGACAATCTAACTACAGTGACAGTTTGTTTTATGACATTGGTATTCCTACAGATAAAAATCTATATGAATGGACAAGACAGGATACAGTACAAGAATGTTCCAGTGCAGTTGAAGAACAACTGAAAGTCTTTGACAAGGTGAGAGAGGTTTTCAAGAAATCGCAGAAGCATGAACGTTGTACAGAATGTAGCAATGCATTGTACCACCAGAAACAAACTGGTGGTTATTTTTTGAGGAAAAGAAAATCGACTACGGTAGTTGATGCAACTAAATCAAACGGAATATCTAAAAAGACAAAAAGAGCAAGCAAACTTGAAACAAAGAGTAATGATTCAAATGCTAGTGAGAGCATTAGTAAACAACAAAGACAAACAGTGAAGAGAAAAGAGAGTACTGATATGGAAGCTGATAAACAACTGTCCGAAAAGGTAAAGAAAAGGTCAGCAGTTACTAAAAAGAGGAAGGTGGAAGTAGAAGAGAAGAACATACATGTAGACATTGATACTGATCAGCAAGCAGAACAAAATGAGGCAAATTCAAGTAATACATGTGGAATGCAACATCAATCATGCCAAAGCACTGATAAAATGGACTCAAAAATGCATACTAGCAAAGATATGTACATGAGTACACCATGCTCAGCTGTGGAATATGTTATTATACAGGGAAATTATCACCAGGGTCATGCAAAGTTTGGTTTGAATAGCGGAAAGCAATGTGTTGCTAATAGTTTGTGTTCAATGATGTACAGTCAAGTAAAGGAATTGAAAAGGTGGACATGCCATGATATGGATTTGGTACTGAATACTGGTGATGAGTTGTATGGCCATTTGTCACAAAGTTCTACTATGCATAATGATTTTTTGTTAATCAATGAATTGCCAAATGAACTGTGTGTGTTCAATCATCATTTTAGTATGATTTATCATGAGTCCGTCTGTGGTACTTTTGGAATGAACTTAAGTTTATTGGAATTTAATATGATAACATTGAATGATGCACTTGAGCAAACACTACAACAATACAATGCCTGCTTCATATGTTTCAAAGGAAATACATTTGCTGCTATTGCTCAAAGTGGTATGTATTATATATTTGATTCCCATTCCAGAGATCATAACGGTTGCCAAGTAAGTGAAGGCAGGAGCTTGATAAAAAGTGCAGCAACTTTGCAAGATGTATACAGGTATTGTACTGATTTGGGTAGATCAATGAATGTAACTGATAATGATCAGTTTGAAATTACAGGTGTTATGATGGGAAAAATAAATGAGAAAAGAGAAGGTGAAGTGAATGTACATGACAATAAGGAAAATCAAAGAAGCAAACAAGATAGAGATTTTAAAAATCAAAAAGTTAAGGATTTTACAGATAATAATGTGTCAATAAATACTGGGGATGTTGAATGTGTAAATGAAGGTAGTGATATTGAAATGATGGAAGTACCTGAAATGACTAGTTTTAAGTTTGTTCCATTAAGACATGAACATAAGTTTGCATTAAGTAGAAAAGTTGGAATTGCTCACATTACTTCAAAAGTCGATGAAATACCTCGGCAGTGTAACCATATGGGTCAGCCAGCTTGTACAAAGAACATCAGAGGTGATGGAAATTGTTTTTTCAGAGCTGTTTCTTATGCTATATCTGGATCTGAACGCAATCATATGAGACTACGATTGGCTACTGTGAATCACTTATTGAAGTATGAGGAGCAATACAAGCCTTTCTTGCCTGAAGAATTCAGTAATGTTGAAGAGTATGTTTTAAGGAGGAAAGTTATGTGTTCTGGTGTCTGGGCAACAGAGATTGAAATTATGTCATTGGCACATTTTTTGGGAACAGACATATATACATACAGCAATAGATGGTTGATATTTTCAGGAAAAGTGAGTGAAGTGGGTGCTGTGACATCTGATGCAGGAATTTACCTGATGCATACGGAGCAGATACATTATGATGTGGTGTTATCAGTTAATGAGTTAATTACTAATAACTGCAATGGTTTGATTGAACCAATCCTGGACAATGGTGGATGTTCCAAAGAAAATAATTCCAATAAAGCAGGGCAAGAGAGTGTGAGTGATATTGGTGCATGTAACAGTTACAATGTGAAGCCGGATGTAAAAAGTGTAAGTAAAGACATTGCAGCTGGAAAAGGGGTGATTAAAAAGAGAAAGTGTCGTCAAAATTTGCGTTCAAAGAGAAATATTGACAGAGAAAGAAAAAAACAGAAAAATCAAGATGAAGCAAATGTGTCAAATTTGTCGGGATGTGTTGATAAAGACAATGTGAAGAGCACTGCAAAGAAAGTATATGATAAACTCAAGTATCATGGAAATCCTGTTTTAAAAAAACAGAAAAGTGACAGTGTTATGATTAAATATCATTCCAATGTTGATTACAAAACAATGGTAACTGGGTCACAAAAACAAAAATATCAGACGGATGCAGATTACAAAACTAAAAAAATTATGACACAGAAAGATAAATATCATAGAGATGCAAATTACAAGAGCAAAAAGATGCAGACTGTGAAAGATAAATATCACCAAGATGCAAATTACAAGACCGAACAAATGCAGAAACAGAAAGATAAATATCATGGAGATGCAAATTACAAGAGCAAAAAGATTCAGACTGTAAAAGATAAATATCACCGAGATGCAACTTACAAGACGGAACAAATGCAGAAACAGAAAGATAAATATCGTGGAGATGCAAATTACAAGAGCAAAAAACTTCAAACTGTAAAAGCTAAATATCATGGAGACGCAAAATACAAAAGACAGGTAATTGAAACACAAAAAGGAAAGTATCATGGAGATGTCAATTACAAAAGACGGGTAATTGAAACACAAAAAGGAAAGTATCATGGAGATGTAAATTACAAAAGACACGTAATTGAAACACAAAAAGGAAAGTATCATGGAGACGCAAAATACAAAAGAAAGGTAATTGAAAGACAAAAAGGAAAGTATCATGGAGATGTAAATTACAAAAGACACGTAATTGAAATTCAAAAAGGAAAGTATCATGGAGATGTAAATTACAAAAGACAGGTAATTCAGGCACAGAAAGCAAAGTATCATGGGAATAAAAAGTATAGACAAAAACAACGACAAGCAAGGAATACCAAATATCATAGGAATACATATTACAGAAAGAAGTTAATCCAGGCAATAACATTGATAAATAAAAATAAATACAATACAGATGACAATTACAGAAAGGATAAAGTAAAAATGTCGAAAGAAAGACAATTGAAAGTAAAGGCTATGAAAACTCACGTACAAAATGTAATTGAGAATTTTAAGAAGAGAACAGAAAGTGGTCCAGACTGTATTTGTGCTGTGTGTCAGAGATTGCTCTTTCAAAGTCAGGTAAAAAAATGTAGTAAAGACAAATACAAATACTTTCAATATATTTGTGATCAGTATTTACATAAATGTAATGAAGATTGTAAAATGCCATGTGCTTTGGCTACATCAAACAGAGGAACGTTGTGGATTTGCTATACATGTCATAGAAAACTAATTGCTAACAGAGTACCAGCAGAAGCATGTATGAATACTCTAAGTTTGATAGACATTCCAGAAGAGTTGCAGAGACTGAATAGTTTAGAACAACATTTAATTGCAAGGAATATCGCATTCATGAAAATTGTAAATCGTCCAAAGGGTGGTCAGAAAGGAATTTATGGACCTTGTGTTTGTGTACCATCAAATACCATGGAGACAGTACAAACACTACCTAGATGTGCAAATGAGAATGACCTGATACGCATCAAACTGAAACGAAAACTGTCATACAAGGGTTACCATGAGTATCAATATGTGAATAGATGGCATGTAGAACAAGCTTTGTTTTATTTAAAAACTAATAATAAATGGTATTATGATATTGAAATAGAAGAAGATTGGGCAAATCATGTACCAGAATGTTTGAATGACGAAGAGGAAGAGGTTGAAAATAACATTGAAGTAAACAATGAAGAAGATACAAGCATTAAAATTGAGGATGAAAGTGATGTTGAGGATGATAGTGAGGACCGATTGCGTGGGGTACAACTTGACACTTGTCTGCAACCAGCAAATATAGGGCAAGAAGTTCTTGATCAGTATTTTGATGAAATATTCTGTGTTGCTCCGTGTGAAGGTAATAATCCTGTAAGATTATTAATGGAAGAAGGTAATGAGGCAAAGTGTTTTCCAATATTATTTCCAACTGGAACACCAATATTTAAGGACAAACGGAATGTCAGGATAACACTCAGTAGATATTTACATAATCGATTGATGAATGCCGATCACAGATTTGCTCAAAATACAGACTACATATTTTATGCTCAATATCTGTCAGAAATACATCAAGTCATGTCTAGTGTCTCTATTGCTTTGCGCAAAGGAACTGCTAAAACTCGGGAAGGGAAGAATATAACATCAGCAATGCTTAACAATAAGGACAAACTCAGAGATATGCTGAAATCTGACAAAGGATATAAGTTTTTGAAGCCTATAAGAGGCACACCACCATACTGGCAATGTGCTCATAGAGATGTATTAGCAATGATTACACAACTTGGACTTCCCACATGGTTTTGTTCATTCTCCTCTGCTGATATGAGATGGTCTGAAGTAATTGGTACAATAATGAAACAACAAGGAGACACTAGAAATGTTGATGAATTGGATTGGAATGACAAATGTATGTTATTGAGGAGCAATCCTGTCACAGCAGCTCGAATGTTTGATAAGAGATTTCATGTGTTTTTGAAGGAAGTGATAATGTCAGAAGCTCAACCAATTGGCAAAGTGAAAGATTATTTTTATCGAGTTGAATTCCAACAAAGAGGGTCACCACACACGCATTGTTTATTTTGGATTGAAGATGCTCCTAAACTGGACACTGATTCTGATGAAGATGTCATTGCCTTTATAGACAGATATATCTCCTGTAATTTGCCATCTAGAGATGAGGATGAGGAATTGCATGAAATTATCAGTAATGTACAGCTACATAGTAAAAAGCATTCAAAAAGTTGTAAAAAGAAGGGTACTGAATGTAGGTTTAACTTTCCGAGACCACCATCTGAGAGAACCTTTATAATCAGACGTGTTGAATCAACTACTGCTGAGACAAATGATTTTAGTGCTGATGATAGTGACATTGATAGCATGAGTCAGATATCAGATTTGGATGAACTTGATAATAATGTTATTAATAAAGCTCAAGCAGAGGCATTATTAAAGAGTATTTGGAATGAGGTACAAAATCAAGAGAAACAGTATACGTCTACTGAAGAACTGTTCACTGCTGTCGGGATCACTCAAAAAGAATTTGAAAAGGCTAATGAGCTATTGACTACAAAACTTAGCATTGTGTTAAAGCGCAATCCCCGAGATGTCTGGGTAAATCAATACAATTCTAACTTGATACGAGCATGGAATGCAAATTTAGATATTCAGTACATAACAGACATTTTTGGATGTGTGGCATATGTTGCGTCGTACATGTCAAAAGCAGAACGTGAGATGGGAATGCTGTTGAGTAATGTTTCTAGTGAAGCACAGAAAGGAAATCTTGATGCAAAGCAAAGCATGAAGGAAGTTGGCTATGCATACTTGCAGAATCGTGAAGTGTCAGCTCAAGAGGCAGTGTATCGTGTGTGTAACTTAAGGTTAAAGGAATGCTCAAGAAAAGTAGAATTTATACCCGTTGGAGAAAATCCAGTAAGAATGAGCTTACCTCTAAAGTTAATTCAAAGTAAGTCTGAAGAAGATGATGAAGACATCTGGCTCCACAGTAAGATTGATAGATATAAAGCAAGGCCACAGTCGCATGATTTTGATGAAATGTGTCTGGCTTCATTTTGTTCAAATTACAGAATTTTATATAGTACAGAAGCACTAAAAGCTCGAAAAGGAAAACCTAATTCCAATATTCATGAATTACAGAATGGTTTAGGATATATACGGAAGCGTACTCGTACTCAATGTGCAGTGATTAAATATCCCAGATTTTCCATTTCAAAGACTTCAGAGAAATACTATCAAAGTATCTTGCAGCTTTTCTTGCCTTATCGTATTGATGCACAATTAAAACCTTTGCACTTTGAAACGTTTGAAGAATTTTATAACATTGCAAGTGTCAAACTTCATGAGTGTGATGATGGTACACAACGTGTTAGCTTAATTGTTGATACTAATCGGCACAAATTTGAAGCTAACATAGAATCATTGGAAGATGTTGAACAGTACTTGCACCAGTTTGGACCACAGGAGGATGCATGGGCTTTAATTTCACCAGAGGTTGAATCAGAGAGAATTGAATGTGAAAATGAAAGAGGTCCAGTAAATGAAGGCAGTGAGGATGAGTATGATATTCCTGACCTAAAACGTAATGATAAAGAAGAGGCAGGGCAAGGTATTGAATACCGTTCACGCAGAATAGCTGTGAATGAAGCTACGTGTTTAATGCGAATGTTAAATGCCAAACAAAAAGAAGTTTTCTACAAGATCAGAAAGTGGTGTTTAGATAAAGTAAACGGGAAAAAGCCTGAACCTTTTCATGTATTTGTAACAGGAGGAGCAGGTACAGGCAAGAGTCATTTGATTAAGTGTATTTACAGTGAAGCTGTGCGTATACTTGGACGATCAACCCATAATCCAGATGATGTCACAGTGTTACTAACTGCTCCCACTGGTGTTGCTGCACACAATATTAATGGATTAACCCTGCATAGTGCTTTGTCAATTGGAATCAACATATTACTGCCTTATCAACCACTTGGTGATGAGAAAATGAGTACTTTGCGTAATGAATTAGGTCAGTTACAAATTCTAATCATAGATGAGGTTTCAATGGTTGATCAAAAGATGCTGTGTTACATACATGGGCGACTTCGACAAATCAAACAAACAAAATTTCAAGATCCTTTTGGTAAAGTGAGTGTGATTGCAGTTGGAGATTTTTATCAATTGCCTCCTGTAAAAGGAAAATCGTTACATCATGACACTGTTGAATCAGGGTTGTGGCATGATAATTTCAAAAAAGTAGAATTGACGGAAATCATGAGACAAAAAGATCAGAAATTTACAGAAGTTCTAAATGAATTGAGGGTGAAAGTGAAGAAAGATAATTTAAATGATGAGACTATTGCAATTTTGCAAAGTCGTGAAACTGGGGAAGACTGTTTTGATGCTATTCATATTTATCCAACAAATAAACAGGTTGACAACTACAATGTCCAAGTTTTGCATAAGACATGTGAAAACTGTATTTGTATAGAAGCAAAAGATTTTGAGAAAGATAGCAGTGGACGATTGAAGCTAAAACAAAAACCTCTGAAATCAAATCGTGGCAGTCTTTGCAGATCATTGTGGCTTGCTGTCGGTGCTAGAGTTATGTTGACAAAAAATATTGATGTGTCAGATGGATTAGTAAATGGTGCATTTGGAATTGTTAATCATATTGAAATGTTGCCTGATCAATTGGACGCTGAATATATCAAAGTAAGATTTGATAATGAAAATGTAGGCTCAAAACTGAAGAGACAGGTGGTGGCATTAAATGATACTGATTCGGTTTTAATTAAGATTCAAGAAGAATCTATTGGCAAGAAATGCACAAGGAGACAATTTCCCCTGAAACTTGCATGGGCATGTACAGTACATAAAGTACAAGGTATGACAGTGAGTAAAGCAGTAGTATGCCTGAATCGTACATTTGCAGCAGGTCAAGCATATGTTGGTTTAAGTCGTGTAACATCATTAAATGGACTTGTTATTGAGGGGTTTGATCCTAAATATGTGTATTGTGATAGATCAGTTACTGAAGCTTTGGATGTCATGCCTGCATTTGTTACCAGTACTTTGCAGCAAAATATAACGGATACAATGACTAATGCATGTACTGTAGTAACCCTTCATAATGTACAAGGCTTAAGAGCACATGTTTTAGACATGGAATCCCAATGTGAAATAATGCAGTCTGATTTTATTTGCCTAACGGAGACATGGGTTGAATCTGAACAAGTAAGTCAGTTCCACATGGAAAATTTCAAGTGCTATCATCAAGTAAGAGGTATATCATATAATGAGTCAATGAAACATTTGCAGGAACAGAGTCATGGTGGTGTTGCAGTGTATGGCAAGAAAAGCAGGTCTTTTAGTAGATTGAATATACCAGTACAAAATGTTGAGTATATTGCATTTCATATAATTTCTAACATATCAATTGTAATTGTTGTCATTTATCGACCATCATCATATGGCATTCAGAATTTTGTTAACAATTTGATCAAGTTGGTTAATGAAATAAGTAAGATCAGCAACAGATGCATTGTTATGGGTGATTTCAATGACAATATCATTAATAGGGAATCGTCAATTGAAAAAGCCATGAAAGAGCAAGGATATACGCAGTATCTAAAAGAGGCAACTACAGAGAATGGAACACTATTAGATCACGTTTATGTACGGGGTTTGACTGATGTTGAAACATCTGTAATACCTACATATTATAGTTACCATGAAAGTGTTCAAATTCGTTTCTAATCATCTACATGTTTGTACATAGCTGTCGGATAAACTAAATGTATGTACGTGTATGGTACAGGTTCTTGATTGAAGACTACTGTTCAGCAGAAAACTGTGATCGAGTACAGTTTCAGGAAAGGATTTGCAAAATGTCAGGATTTCGTGCACACTTTGACAACACCACTAGTCAATCTTTTACATTACATTGTAGTGCAAGATGCAGCAACAAATATCAAAGTTGAAGCAATATGTGTTCACGATAATAATCTCAAGTTTTTGAAATTTTTGAAGAACTTTAAATAAAAAAAGATAGCCAAGAAGAGATACGTATACAAGTGAAGAAGACGCCCAAGATAAGGAATGCATGAGTTTCAAAAAGAAAATTTTGTTAAACATGTTATTGATCTTGACGTTTTGTTGGCAGTTTTACAAATGAATGGCTTAAAAAGTTAATGACATCACACAACGATATGTTTAGAAGTTACTCATCGGAGGGGTTAAAATAATGAAGAGATTAATAATATTTATAAGGTGCAACTGGTCCACAGTGTGTATCAGAAATTACTGACATTTATTTTTCTTATAATTTAGTTGATTTTACAGTTTACATGTATGATTTTGTTTTTATTTACAAGCTCAAAAAAACAGTCAAGATAACCATATTCCTGCTTCTACTGAGGAATAACAACCCAAAGACCAGAATTATCACAGAAAACCCCACCGCTCCAGCTTATCAACATGGACATCAAAAAGATGATCTCAAAATGGATTGAACTGGGAATTGTCTTTAGTAGCTGCCATCACTGCGTCAACCACGTGAGCTCATGCCATTACATCTCTAGCTTGTATTGACTTGGGATTGTCTTCAGTATACACTTCTCAAAAGAATTAAAGGAACAAGAGAACATAGTGTTTTTGTCATGGTCTATATGGGCTACCGTTAGAACAAGAGGCATTAAAGTTATGTGAAAATCATTCAGGTGTTGTCAATTGATTCTCAAACAATACTCAACAATGTATGGCGAAATTTATTGATGTGGTAGCCTGTTAACATGACTAAAACATGAATGAACAAAAATATGGACATAATCATCTGGCAAGTTATCATGACTATCCGTACATTGTCCACGTTTTGGCAAAGTAAACGTTAATTAATCATTGTCTAGTAACTGGTATGACCTCCACGTGCTTGTATGCATTCCTGACAGCGTCGAGGCATGCTTAAAATTAACTGTCTTATGGAGTCTTGAGGAATGTTCTCCCACTCTTCAACCAAGGCCTCTCTGAGTGTCTGTACAGAGTCTGGAGCATGTTCTCGACCTGCAACACGTCTGCCAAGCATGTCCCATGCATGCTCTATAGGGTTTAGGTCAGGAGATCTTGCCGGCCAGGGCATCGTGCTGATTCCCTCATTCTCAAGAAAGTTCATGGACACTCGTGCAGTGTGTGCACGAGCGTTATCTTGCACCAGGATGAAATGTTCACCTACGGCAGCAGCATATGGCCTCACAACAGGTTCCAGTATCTCATCTCGATACCTCAAACCTGTTAGTGCACCACCAGCTACCACGACGAGGTCCGTACGCCCCTCCAGGGAGATACCCGCCCACACCATAACTGATCCACCTCCAAAGTGGTCAATTTCGACAATGTTGCACTTGAAATATCATTCCCCCGACTGTCTCCAAACCCTTACACGTATATCATTTGTTGAAACAGTGAACCTGCTTTCATTTGAGAACAGTACTGGTGCCCACTGGTCCATCTGCCAAAATTGATGGTTTCTAGCAAAGTCCAGCCAGGCTCTGCGGTGTACTACGGACAAAATGGGGCATGTGGCTGGTCGTCTGGCTCTCAACTCATACCATCTTCATGCAGACGATTCCTGACTGTTTGATTGGAAACACGGACATCAGTTGTCCTGTGGAAGCTTGTGGCTAAGGATCTTGCAGTAGATTGTCGATTTCGACGTGCCAGGATCCTCAGGTATCGGTCCTGGGGAGGGGTAGTCACACGTCTGCGACCTTGTCCTGGCCTCCTGGTGTACAGACCATCTTCCTGAAAACGTTTCCACAACCGGTTGATGACACTTACGGACACATCAAAATGTACAGCCACCGCACGCTGTGTATTGCCAAATTCAAGGAGCTGGACAGCTCTTGCAACCTCAGCTTCAGTTAACTGACGGCGAATACCAGTACTCAGTCCCAGCACATAGACAACAAACAGAATTGGAAGAACCTTCATTTTGTTGCAAGAAGTGATAACAACTAGTGATGACAAGTGTACCAATACCAACACCTTATACAGGGTAAAAGAACACGCCTGTGGACACCCCCGTGTCCACGTGTTAAAAGACACGCATGATTTCACCAACATTGTTGAGTATTGTTTGAGAATCAATTGACAACACCTGAATGATTTTCACATAACTTTAATGCCTCTTGTTCTAACGGTAGCCCATATAGACCATGACAAAAACATTATGTTCTCTTGTTCCTTTAATTCTTTTGAGTAGTGTATATGCCATGGAGTACATCCTTCACCTGAGCTGATGAATGCCATTTCATCTCCAGCTTGTATTGGCTGGGGATTGTCTTCAGTACCTGCCATGGACTACATCATTCATCTCAGTTCATGCCTTTCCCAAAGGTACCGTTTCATCTTCAGCTTGTATTGGCTGGGGATTGTCTTCACAATGAGCCATGGATTACGCCATTCATATGAGCTCATGCCATTTGACATCACCAGCTTGTATTGGCTGGGGATTGTCTTCAGTACCTGCCATGGACTACATCATTCAACCGTGTTCATGCCATTTCATCTCCAGCTAGTATTGGCTCGGGATTGTGTTCACTACCTGCCATTGATTACGCCATTCATCTGAGCTCATGCCATTTGACATCACCAGCTTGTATTGGCTGGGGATTGTCTTTAGTACCTGCCATAGACTACGTCATTCAACTGGGCTCACGCCATTTCATCTCCAGCTTGTATTGGCTGGGGATTGTCTTCAGTACCTGCCATGGACTACGTCATTCAACCGAGCTCGCGCCATTTCATCTCCAGCTTGTATTGGCTGGGGATTGTCTTCAGTACATGTACCTGTCATGGATTATGCCATTCATTTAAGCTCATGCCATTTGACATCACCAGCTTGTATTGGCTGGGGATTGTCTTCAGTAACTGTCATGGACTACATCATTCAACCGAGCTCACGCCATTTCATCTCCAACTAGTATTGGCTCGGGATTGTGTTCACTACCTGCCATTGATTACGCCATTCATCTGAGCTCATGCCATTTGACATCACCAGCTTGTATTGGCTGGGGATTGTCTTTAGTACCTGCCATAGACTACGTCATTCAACTGGGCTCACGCCATTTCATCTCCAGCTTGTATTGGCTGGGGATTGTCTTCAGTACCTGCCATGGACTACATCATTCAACCGAGCTCACGCCATTTCATCTCCAACTAGTATTGGCTCGGGATTGTGTTCACTACCTGCCATTGATTACGCCATTCATCTGAGCTCATGCCATTTGACATCACCAGCTTGTATTGGCTGGGGATTGTCTTTAGTACCTGCCATAGACTACGTCATTCAACTGGGCTCACTCCATTTCATCTCCAGCTTGTATTGGCTGGGGATTGTCTTCAGTACCTGCCATGGACTACGTCATTCAACCGAGCTCGCGCCATTTCATCTCCAGCTTGTATTGGCTGGGGATTGTCTTCAGTACATGTACCTGTCATGGATTATGCCATTCATTTAAGCTCATGCCATTTGACATCACCAGCTTGTATTGGCTGGGGATTGTCTTCAGTAACTGTCATGGACTACATCATTCAACCGAGCTCACGCCATTTCATCTCCAACTAGTATTGGCTCGGGATTGTGTTCACTACCTGCCATTGATTACGCCATTCATTTAAGCTCATGCCATTTGACATCACCAGCTTGTATTGGCTGGGGACTGTCTTCAGCAACTGTCATGGACTACATCATTCAACCGAGCTCACGCCATTTCATCTCCAGCTAGTATTGGCTCGGGATTGTGTTCACTACCTGCTATTGATTATGCCATTCATCTGAGCTCATGCCATTTGACATCACCAGCTTGTATTGGCTGGGGATTGTCTTCAGTACCTGCCATGGACTACGTCATTCAACTGGGCTCACGCCATTTCATCTCCAGCTTGTATAGGCTGGGGATTGTTTTCAGTACCTGCCATGGACTATGCTATTTATGGACTATGCTATTTATCTGAGCTCACGCCATTTTATCTCCAGCTTGTATTGGCTCGGGATTGTCTTCATCAGTACCTGCCATGGACTATATGCCATTCATCTGAGCTCATGCGATTTTATCTCCAGCTTGTATTGGCTGGGGATTGTCTTCAGTACATGCCATGGACTACGCCACTCACCTGACCTCATGCCATTTCCTTGTATTGGCTGACAATTATGTTGAGGATTATTCATGGACGACAGTGTATGCAAGGGCACCTCATTTATGAACATTCTGAAATGTTATTTAATAGTGCTTTTAATGATGTAAGTAATATACAAACATAGTACTCCACATGTGCATGCTATGGCATAATGATCTGTTGCATCAAACTCAAATTGCTGTGTCAGATAGCTGGAATGTAGGTTCAAATCTTGGCCACAGCCAATTGTGACACTTATGGCCCTTGAGCAAGTCTTTTTATTATTGCTTAAATAAACAAAGATGTAACTTGATTGTCTTGAAAACAATTGGTTACCACTCCCAGTCCCACTCATATCGTAAAGAGACTGGTATAAATCCGGTTTTGTTTCGGTGTGTGTGAGAGAGGCGGAGGTCTTTAGTTTAATGAGCAATACACGTAAAAAATTGCAATCAAGTAACAAAACAACCTTTTTATAGTTTCCATGTTAAAATACAAACAATATGTAAAATAGTAATTGTTTTATTCACTCCAAAGGCTTCACTCCAGTTATGCCCATATCTGTAGTGACAGTCAATGAAAACGTACCACCCTTAAGATTTGACAATAGTTTAATGGAACGTGTGAAGAAAAAAAAACACAAAAACATTGTAGCGTGAAATTCACTGGTCTGAATACTCGGACTATTGTGCCTAGACTCAATAAGTACAGTGGAATGCATTATACTTCACGAAATGCCAAGATACCGGTGATGCTTTTTTTATTGACTGTCGGTATATTTATTCATAATACCGGTAACGTAATTAGGCAGTTCATATTGTTCACTTTTTAATAAGACAAAAGTTCTTGTCATTTATATCAAGTCAAAGCAAAGTCAAGTGCATTGGTGTGTTTTTTAAGGCTATGTCACAAAAAAGCACCCAAAACTCATGCGAGAAATTAAGCTCTTTGCAATTAATTTCCGTTTCTTTTCGATTTGTTATTACTTGTAAATGTATTACTTCTATAATTTGTAAGACTAACAGCACTTTCAACCTCAAAATATCAATGCTTTTCTAAAGAGCTCGTTACGTTGTTGTGTACAAAGTAATTATGTTATTACACGTACATTGTACTACATGTACTAGATTTTTCTTTCATCCCAAGTTTGGTTATTTCGTTTCACTTGTGATTAGGCACCATATTGAGGTGGGGTGTTATGGCCGAGCGGTCTACTGCGTCGAACTCAAGTTCCTGTGCCAGTACTAGAATGTGGGTTCGATTCCGGGCCGTGACGGGTTGTGGCACTTGTGCTCTTGAGCGTGGCACTTAATCACACTTGTTCCGTCCTTCGGAGGGAATGTAAAGCCGTTGGTCCAGTGTGTTTCGGTAACGCACTTTAAAGATCCCAGAGCATTCTTTCGTCAAGAACAAGCGGAGGGATTTCCCGGCGTTTCTAATTCAACTTGGAAGTTGATAGTTATTCGAATATCTACATGTACATGTATGTAATTGATCCCATTCCTGTGATTGGCGGTCCTTCCGCTGTTGGATGTGGTGAATAAATAAATAAATAAATACAAAATACTGGACGTTGTGTTCATGTACTACTCGACTATTGATTATTATTGCAATTAACCTCTTAAACATTCTATGTACAGAACCGTGATCACAAATTAAATTGGCTCTACTTCCATTAGAAACATTGAAAAATAACTTCCAGTCTTGTCGGGAAGTAGAGATTAGTAGGAACAAGTATATAGCTTCTTAAATTAAAGACCTACATGTATGCTGTGAAATTGTTCAAATATACATGTATATTTAATCAATTTTATTTTGTGTTTTTGGTATTATAACACCTGGTTACGTTATGACACAAATTGTTTAATGAAATAAACTAAGAAACCTCATTTTATTTATGACTCAAATTTATAAAATTATAACAGAACTGTTAAGATTGATTGGAATGCTGTGCATTGTTTTAAATAGACCATGTAAGTCTCGTTTTAGGTCACACTTCCGGAGACTAGTCAGGGAATGGCAATGGAGTTTTAACGTTGTGACAACCTTTGATTTTTCACGTTACCATACCGCGTTTGTAAGCACTCAAACGTCAATAAATGAAAAAGGCAACTTATAAGTCTAGCGATTCAGTAAATAAAATGAAGAAAATGTAGTCTGAGTTTGTCACAAACAAATAAACATGTTTGAGCTTCTGTTTCCGGTTTGAAAGTATCTTTGCGAATGGCAAGCTCAGGCTTGGTGCATCTCAGAAATATTAACGTGGCTAAACCAAATATCTGGTTTGAACGTTCACTTCTGTTGAGAGTAGATAAAACCGCCACCAAAATTCCAAACAAAGTACACATAGTCGGGACGGAAATCGCAAAAATCGCCTTAAGCCGAACCAAGAACCTCCGAAAACGGCCATAATGCATACATTCGCGCCTACCGCAGTTAGTCCGCAAATGGCGGAAATCATTTTTCGCGCTATCAGTGACGCCCTGTCATGGCTCCGTGTTTTGTATATTACGTGTATGGTCACCAGAGACGGAAATAAAAGGTCAGATTTGAAATTTAATTAACTTTTTGCACTTGTAATAAATGGGATTTTAACAGTGTTCACAATGGACCCCGAAACGTACACATGAAACTGCTAATTTTGACGTAGTTTAAAAATGATACTCCCAAAACGGTCGCTGTCCGTGTTAAACTTCCCGTTTGAGGTCTGTGATCGTAAACGAGGCTCGCATAGTCCCGCACGTTCTCAAGGTCAACTTACATGGTCTATTTTCTAATTTTATTCCATTTGGCTTCAGTTATAAAAATAATAAATTTTATAATTTAGATTCATTATGTGAGGATCACTTGTCAACTCATGAAAAATGAGAATAAAATCGTTGAACATTGTTAAGTATCAAGAGTCCTATAGTATGGTATCCAGACTAGAAAATTCCGACTATTCTGTCTTATAAAATATACCCAGCACGATATGGGGCCTACGGACTCTCCCCCTAACGCCCCTATACCTCAACACACTCTACCCTTTCGTTAACACACCAACCCCCCCCTAAAAATTGAAAGGAATTGGGGGAACAATGGTAGGGGGAAGTCCGTAGGCCCCATATCGTGCTGCATACGTTATAAAATGCTAAAAATGGCACATTTTCCAACAAAGTCTGGTTTGGCCCGGAAGTCGGAGTCACACAGGAGTCATGTCATTGTATGATTTGTTCATTTCATTAAAGGCACAGACTCGTCAGCAATGCGCGCGCGCCAATTTCGTGGCACGCGGTACGCAGCTCCATGTCTTTGCTACGGAGCTGCGTATTTCGTGCACGAATTTGGCGGGCGCATTGCTGACGAGCCTGTGCCTTTAAGACCTATCTTGCTGTGATGCATCTATCAATTATGGTTCTCGAGATATTAATTTTTGAAATAGTAAACTTTGAATGTTTGTAATTTGACACCTGATGACGTTGACGTCACACTTGTATGTACACCTTGGGATGAAGGTTGATGTTCTCACAAAGTTTCACTTTGATGTCTTGGTTCTATGACGAACTAGTATAGTGTAACGGTAAGTAATTAAGTTGCCCAGTAAGTGCAAACACTGAGATTTTCGTATTCGCTGAACTTTCACCTTGAATTGACCCCAGAAGGAAGGGTGAAACAAAAACCGCCACCAAAAGAAAATTGTAGGCCTTGCATGATATCTGATCAATGTGTGTGCCAAATATGAAGCTCGGGGGTCACTTGGTTTTCGAGAGGGAAACTTTTAAAACATATATGTTTATTTTGGTCATTTTTGGGCTGTAATTTGATAATTTATGACTACACGATGGCGTCACATTAATGCCATGCTGATACTATACGTGAAAGTCTACCTTTGGGCTAGCCCTAAGCTTCGTCAAGGTTTTATGGGTTTGGGGTGATATTGTTTGGTAAAATATGGGATATTAAATCGGGCGTCTTGAGCGGAGTATATAAAGGCTGGGCGAACGTCAGGCTTTCTGTCTTGCCATAAAGCCTTTTACAAACGTGCAACGTCACAACATCATTACCCACGCCACTCTGCACGTAAACATTTTGAAAACAGAATCGAAAACAAACTGTCAACTGAACCAATGAGCGCTAGGTACTTGTTTAGACTGGTTCCCGTCCACATATTCCACACAGGAGAATATAAGGACAGGTAAAGGGCGCTTCATCTTGATCTGTAATTGGTCGTCTTTGCGCGTGCGCATTGTGTTTTTTATATTTAAAAATTGGCCAAGCCCTTTGCTTTAGGCAATGTACTTTATTTACATAATTGATATGTTCGACACGCACGGCCAAGTTACAAATGTCAATGCAAAATCTGCGCACTTATTGAAAAAATAATAATAATAACCACGTGACGGGCAGAATTCTGCCCGTCATGGCTGCCCTTTACCGATCCCTATATTTTCGCAATAAGCGAACTAATCTATAGGGATCGGGAACCAATCTAGGTACTTAATTGTTTTGCACGCGCGCGTGCATGCAAGCATGGATGCAAGTCACGTATATTTCCCACAGGACAAATTGACCAATCACATGGCTTGCGGCGTTATGGCCTCGTTCATTACCAACGTAGGTACGGCACTTACATTTAGGCCTACTTCGAAAAAAAAACCAATTGAGCTTCATGTAAATACGTTTATATTTGACACAAATTGTTTATTACATCAAAGTTTTTTACGGAACGAATATAATTCCCATTTGACTTAAAGGCACAGGCTCGTCAGCAATGCGCGCCCGCCAAATTCGAGCTCGAAACACGCAGCTCCATGCCTTTGCCATGGAGCTGCGTATTGCGTGGCACAAATTTGGCGGGCGCGCATTGCTGACGAGCCTGTGCCTTTAATTTAGTTACTGTTTAATTTACCCAGTGAATTCAAAAGCGAAAGCCTACCCCTTGTCTGTAGGAGAAGACATATTTACTCTGGTCCGCCGACTAAGGCTAGCCGTACATAATTACACCAAAGATACAACAGCTAAGTCGCCAAAAGCATGGAGGATTCCTTCCTCCATGCCAAAATTAAATGTCCTTTCAATCAAGTGTTCATTCAACTTTCTTGGCGATGATGCCACGGAAACTAGCAGTTTTACATCTTCAAAAGTCCAATTCTCTCGGTTGTAATCAAGCCCTGCTCATTATGTCTCGTCTGTCTCACTTATTCACTACACGCGCACGTGTATATCATTGGCCGTGTGGCCCAGACATCCCCAAAAAGATACATTATGACCTCTGACCCGAGACAGGCCGCCTAGATACAAGTTCTATTATTAGAAGTCGAGCACTATATATGGGCGTAAATCGTCAGATTAGTGGAAGCTTGGCATAGCGCCCTCAAACGACTGAGTTAGCTTAATTATCTAGGGACCAAAATAATCAATTCTCCACAGTAATTTGACACCTGATTACGTCATGATTACGTCACAATTACGTCACAATTAATGCTATCATGATACTATACATGCTGGTGAAAGTCTGCCGTATAGGGCCTATGTCTGTATCTAATTTACTAACGATTCAGCTTGGTTTGATGGGCATTGATGCTGGTAAGTGTAACATTTGAGATTTTCGTTTTCGTTGAACCACCGTACGAGTGATGACGTCATCTGTGGTATAGTCATAAAGTCGACATGTGGGTACAATTCGTTCCGTAGAACTATGGTCAAATTCCCTACCACTTTGGATCTACATGTATTTGTATTAAAAATGCTAAAATAATTGCACATTTTCAAATAACTTCTGTTTTGGACCGGAAGTAGGGGTCACACAGGGGTCATGATATTGTATGATTTTTTTCAGTTCATTGAGACCTATCATGCTGTGAAAGAATTGTTCAAGTATCTATTACGATTCTTGAGATATGAATTTTTGAAATAATAACTTTTTAATGTTTGTAATTTGACAGCTGTGACGACATCATGACGCCACAATGTTGTGCACAAATTGTTCAACAATTTGATAAACATCAAGTTTTTAAATGTGGCGAAGGAATCATGCAAATATCTGCTGTAGTTCTCAAGATACAGCATTTTTAAACAATTCAGCTTAAAATTTGCGTATTTTGACACCACATTACGTAACCACCGTCCATGTGATGACGTCACCAATGGTATAGTCATAAGGTCCACATGTGTGGAAACATTTCGTTCCGTAGAAGTATGGTCAAATTCACTACCACTTTGAATCTATTTGCATTCAAAATGCTAACAAATTGCACATTTACAGCGAAAGGTAACGATTTTGAGGTTTGGCTAATCGTCGTAATCACTATACCGTGCACACCGAACGCGCACGTGTATATCATTGGCCGTGTGGCCCAGACATCGTCCCCAAAAACATTATGACCTCTGACCCGAGACAGGCCGCCTAGATACAAGTTCTATTATTAGAAGTCGAGCACTATGGGTGCAAATCGTCAGATTAGTGGAGGCTTCGCATAGCGCCCTCAAACGACTGAGTTAGCTTAATTATCTAGGGACCCAAAAAATCAATTCTCCACAGTAATTTGACACCTGATGACGTCATGATTACGTCACACTTGATGCCATCATGATACTATACATGCTGGTGAAAGTTGCCGTAGGGCCTATGTCTATCTAATTTACAAACGATTCAGTTTGGTTTGATGGGCATTGTTGCTGGTAAGTGTAAAAATTGAGATTTTCGTTTTCGTTGAACTTTGACCTCAAATTGACCACAGAAGGAAGGGTCAGATGAAAATACCCACACAAAGAAAATTGTAGCCCAGAATGTCATGTATAAACCTGCCAAATACGAAGATCATGGGTCACGTGGTTTTCGAGACGGAAGCATTTTAAAATATGCATATTTTGGTTTTTTGGGAGTGTAATTTGATACTTGATGACGTCACGATGACGTCACGCTTGATGCCATCATAATATTATACACGCCGGTGAAAGTCTGCCGTATGACCTATGCCTGTACTTAGTTTCTTAAAGATTCAGCTTGGTTTGATGGACATTGCAGCTCAATAAGTGCAAAAATTGAGATTTTCGTTTTCGTTGAACTTTGACCTCAAATTGACCACAGAAGGAAGGGTCAGATGAAAATGCCCACACGAAGAAAATTGTTGGCCATGATCTGATCTATAAGCCTGTCACATACGAAGATCACGGGTCACGTGGTTTTCTAGACGGAAGCATTTTAAAACATGCAAATTTTGGTCATTTTTGGGTTGTAATTTGATACCCAATGACGTCACAGTGACGTCACACTTGTATGCACACCTTCACATTGGGGTTGATGTTCCTACCAAGTTTGAAGTTGATAGCTTGAACCGTTTGGAAGAAAACCTCTGGAAACGTTTGAGTGGAAAAAGAAGAAAAAGAAAAGGGAAAAAAAAAAAAAAAAAACTAGAGGTATGACGTTTGTTGTTACAAACGCCAGGTGATCGGGGTAAATGAACATTTTGTGATGAATTTCAGACGTTGTTATCACCTGTGGAATGGCAATCCGGTAACTAATATCTCCTCCCTGCATATCCGCCATAGCTGGGGGGTTGATAGCTTGCACCGTTTTGAGATATGAATTGTTGAAATAATAATCTTTGAAATCTGGTAATGTGACACCTGTGACGACATCATGACGTCACAATTTTGTGCACAAATTGTTGAACAATATGTTGAACATCAAGTTCTTAAATGTGGCGAAGGAATCATACCAATATCTGTTGTAGTTTTCAAGATACAGCATTTTAAAACATCTCAGCTCCAAATTTGCGTAATTTGACACCACATTACGTAACCACCGTCCATGTCATGACGTCACCAATGGTATAGTCAAAAGGTCCACATGTGTGGAAACATTTCGTTCCGTAAAAATATGGTCAAATTCACTACCACTTTGACTATCTATTTGCATTAAAAATGCTAAAAAATTGCACATTTTCGAAGAACTTCCGGTTTGGACCGGAAGTAGGCGTCACACAGGGGTCATGACATCGTATGATTTGTTCAGTTCATTTAGACTTATCATGTTGTGAAAGAATTGTTCAAGTATCTATAATTATAATTTAGGCAGTTTCAACCCTTTTATTTTAAAGCCCACATCGATTTAAAATCAGTGTCAATTGAAAGAGTGGTTATTGACTAGAAGAAATCTGTTTATTTTTTTCAAATCGGATTTTGCATTGCGAAGCTACAGTCGGTTTGGATAATTGAAAACAGGGTAAAAATTCATCGGCAGGTCAAAGGTTATCCTATGTTTTTCTTTATTTCTAATTTGGCACCGACAATGGTCACTGTGGCTTATACTTTTGGTTATATATCTTTGCTCAACTCTATCCTGGATGGCCCAAAGTTGGTACAAACAACAGTTATTAATATATGTACAAGGACAGATAATTAATTTATATTTTAAATACCTCATTTGCATAATAAATTAATAATTTATGCAAAAACGGTCAATTTTCAAGGGAAAACTCATTTTTCTCAAATTTATCTTAAGCAGGTTTGATTATTACAATGCATCTTGCATCATTTAATTAAAGTATTTACTTTAATTAAATGATGCAAGACATTGTAATAATCAAACCTGCTTAACTACAGATAATTAGTTTATATTGAAATCCCATAATTTGCATAATTTATGCAAAAATGTTGATTGTTAAGGGAACCTTATTTTTCCCCAATTAATGTTGAAAAATAGATTGATAAGAGATACTGATATAATCAAATCTGTCTATTGTCAAGATTGGGACTTGCATCAATAATTTAATTGACATAATCAATCACTGTATGTGTTAATTACCAAGCCAATACTATTTTGGAGAGGTGTGGATTGAGGGCAGCAAAAAAGAATGACAGGAAGCGCATCCACACACAAACTGTACAACTTTCCAAATTGCTTACAAAGTTACATTAAATACAAAACAGAGAAGAGAATGACGTATTATTCTTCAGAGATAAATAATTTATGTTTTGATCAAAACAAACGGATGTGGAGCCTAGAGGTTATATTTAAATCTTTACAAATAATAGTAATTACAGATGTTACTACGGGCAGGAGGCTCAACTATGGATGACGATTCTGCATCATCAAGGGACTCGTACTACCCCTTTTCATCTTCAGGCTCACTGGTGGTATGTCACAGGACGAGGACCACAGAAAAGCTGCAAAAATAATTGACAAAGAATAATATTACTCAACAAATTATTTGCCTTCATTTGTTAAGTAACAACTAAATATCTTTAATTGGTGTATCTGATATCACGTATTGTCTTTGAATGTTAATAAATTCAATATCAGTTACAAAATTGGCACACAATTTTGCACAGATTGACGTAAAACGCAGGTTTTCTAACGCTGCATCATTGCTTGTTTCACGGGAATTACGAGATCATCGCGTATGCAGTGGGCACACCACCGCCGTACGTCCCGGCCCTACACACGGCGTGGAACTCGGTCGTACGTCGGTGTGGACATTGCACGCGAGCGAAGTCTCGGATTCCTGCTCAACATGCCCTCCTAAAAGTACATTTTTGCGACAAATGGTAGGCCTTACGGACTTTTTGTCAGTATGGTAGGATTGTTTAATGTCTACTTTTGTATACATACCTTGTCGCTTGGTGATTCACGTTGATTATGGATCGCTTTATGGACGAGAAAAAATGTTTTTGATCGCAAAAGTTGCAACCCGCGGTCGATTTTGTACGCGAATGGACCCCAGGCTAGCTGGAAGCATACTCTTTTCCGATGATGACGTTTCTAAGCCAACCGGCCAATCAGAACGCGCAAATCTTTACCCGAAGTGTTCCGATCTTATTTAGCCCGATTCGTTTTAGCGTTGAAGTGTGTACCACTGACACGAACTCGCCGGAAGTTGTGTGTGCCCATAGGAATGTGCAGTAACCACGGGCGCTGTGTGTGGAGTATATGGGGCTCTCTGTTTACGATAACAGAAGTAGTCCGTCTGTGGAACAGTATTACGGTTCTTGAGATATGAATTTTGAAAATAATAATCTTTGAATTTTTGTAATTTGACACCTGATGACGTCATGATACTATACATGCTGGTGAAAGTCTGCCGTAGGGCCTATGTCTGTATCTAATTTACTAACGATTCAGCTTGGTTTGATGGGCATTGTTACTGGTAAGTGTAAAAACTGAGATTTCCGTTTTCGTTGAACTTTGACCTCCAATTGACCCCAGAAGGAAGGGTCAGATGAAAATGCCCACACAAAGAAAGTTGTAGCACAGAATGTCATCTATAAACCTGCCAAATACGAAGATCCTGGGTCACGTGGTTTTCGAGATGGAAGCATTTTAAAATATGCATATTTTGGTTTTTTGGGAGGTGTAATTTGATACTTAATGACGTCACGATGACGTCACGCTTGATGCCATCATAATATTAAACACGCTGGTGAAAGTCTGCTATAGGACCTATGCCTGTACTTAGTTTCTTAAAGATTCAGCTTGGTTTGATGGGCATTGTTGCTCAATAAGTGCAAAAATTGAGATTTTCGTTTTCGTTGAACTTTGACCTCAGATTGACCCCAGAAGAAAGGGTCAGATGAAAATGCCCACACGAAGAAAATTGTAGGCCATGATCTGATATATAGGCCTGTCAAATACGAAGATCATGGGTCACGTGGTTTTCCAGACGGAAGCATTTTAAAACATGCATATTTTAGTCATTTTTGGGTTGTAATTTGATACCCAATGACGTCACAATGACGTCACACTTGTATGCACACCTTCACATTGGGGTTGATGTTCCTACAAAGTTTCAAGTTGATAGCTTGAACCGTTTTGAAGAAAAGCTCTGGAAACGTTTGAGTGGAAAAAGAAGAAAAAGAAGTGGAAAAAGAAAAAAAAAAAAAAAAAAAAAAAAAGACAAAGAAATCGTACAATAGTAATAGGTGATCGGAATGAGTTCCGATCACCTAAAAAAGACAAAGAAATCGTACGAGAGCAATAGGTGATCGGGGCTGTTGGCCCGATCACCTAATAAAGAAATCGTACGAGAGTAATAGGTGATCGGGCTGTTGGCCCGATCACCTAATTACACCTTACCCATTATAAACACGAGTGCACCGGATAGTGCGATAAGATTTGGCGCGAAAGGCACCATGAAGAAACCGACCACTTCCAAGATGGCGCCCAGGATTAGCAGTCGCCGAGTCCCTAGTACCTTTTCCAGGGGATTTGTTAAGATACCTTCATAAACCAACAATCAGGAAAAGGACGTTGGTGCCTCCAGTGGTAAAAGGAAGGGACAACACTTGTTTGAAGTTAGCATCGAATTTAATCAAAAATATTACCGATGTATTCTTCAGAATCTTCAGAAATATTTTATACTGCATGAAAACGCCTGGAGGGGCTTTCTATGCCCGGTGCATAAACCTTCGTAAGAATCAGAGAATATTGTTTTCAATGTCGGCAACCTAATTAATTTTGATGATAAACTCTGCGACTAATGCAACTACGTGCTGCGCCATATTTGAAAATTTGAAAGGGATGATGACGTCAACCATGCAACGATTGCATAGATGACGTCAAGATTGATGCCTTGTTTCCCGACTTTCATACGCCCTCTTAAAGGGACACACCGGCTTTGTTGGGCTATTTTGGGCTCGAAATAGACCCACACATTATTCCGATGCGCTTTCCAGAGTAAATTAGATATATCCTGAAAAGACGCCGTCAAATTTGGCCGTTTTTGAGCATTTTTCTAAAAATTCAAGGTCACGTGACTTTTCGGAACCAGATTTTGGTTCCGAAAAGTCACGTGGTCTTGTGAGTTAGTTGTATTTTCAGCCGTAGAAACCAGCGCGAAGTGCGAGTTGCTTTTGTCATTCGTGGTTGGTTTCTCTTCTTGTTGGAAAATAATGTCCTGATCCTACGAACACTATGTATACATACCGTATTTTTCAATATGTACACAAATCTGCCAACAGATTTCATAAGAAGTGTTTCTGGGTGTTGATATGGACGACAGAATCTCTCAGATTTTCGTGTCTTCGCTTCGCGTTCGCGGCGATAAATAATATCCGAAGAAAAAACAGCATAGGCCTATTGAGGGCGCTAAAGACACCAAAACGTTCGATGTGCTTCCGATGTGCTTCCTCAAGTCAGCGCTGACTTGAGGGATCATGCAAGGTGTGATGAGTCAGGGAAAACAAGGAATCGAGGTTAAACACGTGTCGACCCATATCGAACGCCACCTTTATTTACAAACACATGATACATAATACATCGCGCGACGGCTGGTAAAGCGTATAGCCCAACATTTGTCTCTTTTGTTAATTTTAAACATTTCTAGTTAATTACGTGACATTTTGATAATTTTTTTTACAACGACCATCGAAATATTATTGTCAGGGATGCTAGATTGCTACATTATGTAAACAGTAAGCCGGTGTGTCCCTTTAAGTCCGAGTGCCGAACTGCAATGAAGCGACTTACATGAAGCGTACAGAGTTCGGCAGCCAACTTTTACAATTGTTGTCCCTTCATTGAAATATCAATGGTACATGTATAACAATGCACTGATCGATCAAGCACTTTGGAATCTTTTTCAAGGCTGTTCAGGTTCAGTGATTTCATCCCGTAAAGAGATTCTGACAGCAATGAAATGTCAATGCCATTTCATGCTTCTGTAGTTGAGGGCTCTCAGAAAACTTGGGACACTCTGGGACTTCGAATTTTTACAGAGAGAGGGAAACCTTTCAGACAGTATAAGACCATAATGATACATGTTATCAAATTGCTATATTATTACTAATTCATGAATAGGAAGACCGATTTGGGGTAAAAAAGGAGTGTTGGGACGACCGATCGCCGGTCGTTCTAACAACAATGGCTCCAAAAAGCATGTTAACCGGGTCGAATTGCATTTTTATTAGGTTTGTAACCATTTCTATTAGGCCTAGGGCACGCACCATTTTCGTCTAGATTGCAAAAAAATGTTTTTATAGAGATTTTGAGGAGAAAATTAGTGTCAATTTACGATCTTTTTACCGAGAATTTTGTGGTTTTAGTGGTCACTCGCGGCATTTTAGCCAAAAGTGTCGTCCTATTCGGGGTTCGGCAGTTATATATATTAGTATTAAAACCTTAAGGGTTTTTGTCGTAAATTCCGGACGTAAACTTAAAAAGTCATTGTATGCCTATTTAATCCAGTGCGCACGGTACTCACTCATAATATCCGACATCACATTAACCGCTGCTATGATTGTTCCAATAAGCCATACGTAACTCGTGAATTGTTCTTTCAGCACGGGTAGTAAGACACCCAGACTCTTGAAGACGGCTCCCCACAGCATATTGACACCAAACGACAGGAGTATAATCAGGAGACCCCGAGCGTCAAATTCCTTCGAAGGTGGTTTGTGGTTCGCCATTCTATGTCGTTGCTTGTCCCTGATACTACATGCACCAAAATCTGAAACTCTTGACTTGTTTACCTCTCTAAGAACGATAGCGACTAAATCTTTCACGATTTGAGAGTGTGTTGGCCCGTAGAGCAAGGGAACAATTTATCCACAATTATTACATGTAGTACCGCACCACATCAAGCAATCGCGACGCCAAAAACAAGCGGTCCGCCCATAGAAACTTCTTCCAAACATGTAGTGATCAACCAGCAGGTAAACATTTTACGACTGTTTCCTGTTTATATGAGTAAGTGTTACTCGCATAGAAATGCATTGCATCTGCTGGGGTGTATTTTGGAATAATTGTAATCAGCCGTCGTCGTTTTTGACGAAGTGAGGCGCCCAGAATATTAAAACCTACAACCGAAAAAAGTGGGGAAAAAACACTTTTAGCTACAATTTCAGAAATTCCATCATATTTTCTCAGTAACTTGATTTTGTTTACACCTTGAAAATTCATAATAGACTTTGCCCCCCCCCCCCCCGCATGGTACCCGTTTATAATTCTCCTTTGGCTCATGGACTATACGCTCTATCGCGGTCTTAGATCAGGGCATGTTAAAAGGACTTTAACCCATAGCAATGGTATGAACGATGGCGTATCAATCCGTAGCTTCGGAGGATTGGCCTGGGGCCACGCCCCCCCCCCCCCCCCCCATAACAAAAAAATCATTTTAGTGCCTTTAAAAAGGTAAGGAATACAGAGGGAAAGAATGAAATTTGACTAAAAAACATGTCCCTGGGTTCCCCACTAAAAAGCAATTTAGGGCACTACATGTATGTGGAATATTTCGTTGGGGAACCTGGCGGGGAACTGGAAATTTGGGGGTGCCCCCAGCGGCCATCCCCCACCCCCCGTTACTACGTTGCTGTATTTGACAGAGAATAACCCTTTCCATTGTTCATTTAATATCCCACTAATTTTAAAGGAATTCCTTTCAGGTTTTAGGTTTTCTTACAATCAACTACTGTTATACCGCTGATTGTGGGAAAACGCGCTACGTGGCACGTAGTCATGAAATTAACGAATACCAAAGCCGCATATAAGGCCTAATGATGTTTTTGATTGGAAAAATTCCAGGATCGACGCCGGGGAGCAAAAACAAGGTAATATCATAGTGCATTGGGAAACTCATATACCTGCAGGGCTTCACCAGCTTCGATTTCAGCCCAATTAATGATGTCGTGGAAATCCAAAAAGGTGTATTGCTGACGTCTAACTGAACCTTGCGTTCTCAAAATACTTCACTTCCCATGAATTGGCGTCATTTTGAAATAAGAATTCCTAGTTGTCTTTTTGGTATAACGTGTGTGGTTCTTTTACACCACGCAAGATGTAGTAATGGCTTACATAACATGAGTACATAATTATAGTTGTTTACGCTTTTCAAGCCTCAGACATTCCGTGAATGCATATAAGTGCCTCCTCAGCTTATGTAAACGTGGAATTTAAGGCCAGTACTAGCGTAAGTTCATAAAAATAGATGTTGGAGTGGATACATTATAGTATACTACGTTCATGATGTTCTATAAGAAAGAATGTGGGTGTATCCTGCCATAACCCCATCTGTCGTCAACCGAGACGATCGGTTTGTTTTGTTGACAACTACTGACAGTTTCTTTGTTTAAAAACTGCAGCTTTGCATACAACAATGCATCGGTGCACAGAGGAAATCTTGAAGTCTAATATGGGAAGATCACATAGTTTTATGATTCCGACCAGGTTGAACTTTAGACAATCAAGGGCTTCCAGTTTAGGAGCAGGAGATTATCTGCCGAGAAGAATGAAAAACCCGTCTCCAAAACAGTTCCAGAGAAAGCTTTCAACTGACATAGGCCCAAGCAGCGTCGCAAGCAGAGTAACTTCCAGGACCAGTAGTTTATCTAAGTCTCTCAAGTCATCCCCGTCAGACACGAGTTTTCTGTCTTCATCTACAGGCACCCATAGATGGGGTGAATTGGGTACCAGAGACCGACTGACCTCATTTGGGTCTTCTGGTCATACGGTGCCAATATCTCGTGGCTTCTCATCAGATAGTCGATGCAGGAGTCGTGCAAGTTCGTCTGGCGGCGTGACACAACACCTTCAGGATCTGCTATGCTCTCTGATTCCACCTTTGTCGAATGAATCCACGGTAAATTCTCCTTGCAAGACACCAACTGGTAGACTTAGCGAGCGTGCGAGACGGTACAGCGAGTTCAGGACGCGCTCAACTCGGAACAGTTCATTTTCGTCAACGTCTGAAACGGCGCTCAGATACACGAACAACGATGATGAAACAAAAAGACGGCCCAGTTGGAAACCACGAACCTGCGGCGGGCGTCGGTGTCTTTTTGACGGCGTGGTGCTCCCGAATGACTCAATAAACGACGCCCGTATGATTGAAACTAACTGTGAAAACGCTTTGAAATTATCTGTTTCTTACAGCGCTCAAAAGAAAGTATTGATCGTTAAGGTTCACGACTTTAGAAGCGCGGATTTGAATGCAGAAAGTTCTCGTAAGTTAGTTGTTAAACTTACGCTTACCCCAGGAAAACAGCGACAAATTGTACCGATTTCAGCGGGAGACAACATCGATTGTGACTCTGCGTCTTCAGTAGCCGTCTTCCGGAACGTGAGGTCAATAACCCTTGCTTCAAGATGTCTCTCCGTCAAGGTGTGTACCAAGGGTTGGATTCGGAAGACGGACGGGACTCTCTACAATGCCGTAATGCCACTAGAGGATGCTTCGCTTATTGGAGATTGTTACTGGGTGCCTCTGAGACGAAACATTGTCAAGGTACGCAGAAATCACTCAACTATAGACCCTTCACTCAACCATATGACAGGGAGCATGTTTTTATATTTAAATGTGTACTTCGGCGTTATCGTTTTAAAAACTATATATTAATTTACATTAAGTAATGAATTATTAACGATGTACACATGATTGGTATAGGCCTATCTCAAAAATCGGAAATGTTCCCAGATTTACATATAACTTACACAATATAAACATGATGATGGTAGAAAACTTCCCCTGAAATGGTCTAAAGTGCTATATTCTTTGAGAAATGAGTATAAAACATTTAATTTTAGTCCCATGAGACGAAAATTCACTTCGCCCCAAAACCACTTTTGTTAGACGAGGTATGGAGCTGACTTTTACTCGGGCTAGTTACAGTCATGCATATCTTCAATCACACATGGAGATAAAACTAAATGTACATGCATTTGTAACGGTTTACTAATCATATGTTCTACCTTTTAGTCTATATATACCTATTCTCGGTATTTCGTCTTTTTCAGGCTGCAGGTTCCATCTCGTTTGCCTTGTCATACCAACCGAAGGACAATAAACTGGTTGTCATGGTGATAAAAGCAACTGCTTTGAAGAAGTCGGCTCACAGGAAAAGTAAGAGACCTGTTCTTGATTCCCAGAGCTCTAGTTTGTGTTTATGATGTAAAAACCTAGTTTACTGTTGTAACAAACTACACACAGACTGGTACGAGAAAAAAAGTAATGTTTCCCATTGGGTTTCAAATCCGAGACCTCTGACACACTGGGCCGATGCTCTATACCAGCTGAGCTATGTGGCACAGTGGAATACTCCCTCTGGTTTTCTTTAAAACCCCTGACAAACCAGGCAGACGCTCTACCAACTGAGCTATACGGCACAGTGGTATACTCCCTCAGGTTTTCTTCAAGACCTCTGACACACCGGGAAGATGCTCTACCAGCTGAGCTATGAGGCACAATGGTATTCTCTCTCATGTTTCCCTCAAGACCTCTGACATACCGGGAAGATGCTCTACCAGCTGAGCTATACGGCACAGTGGTATACTCCCTCAGGTTTTCTCCAAGACCTCTGACACACCGGGAAGATGCTCTACCAGCTGAGCTATTGGGCACAATGGTATTCTCCTCATGTTTCCCCCCAAGACCTCTGACATACCGGGCAGATGCTCTACCAGCTGAGCAGTGAGACACAGTGGTATACGTGTACAACTAAATACCTCGCTCGGTCAATGGAACTAATTTTTCTTTTCTTTTCTACTTTTAAATTATCAAGATTCTTATGTGCAGGTCAAACTGCGTCAAGGCAGCGGACCCGATGTTTCCACGCAAACCGCTCGCACCAAGATAATCATCGCAGGCCGTAGTCCAGTCTACAATGAAATGTTTAATTTCGACTTGTATGGCCAAGACAAATTTTTAGTGAACGACACGGAGGTTGAGTTTAACGTGCGACGACGGCCGCGGTTTACCGGGGCTGATGAGGTCCTGGGACGGGTAACTCTTGCTAACGAGACGGTGCTTCTGAGGCTGACTGGTAGGAAGAAATCAAAATCTACGGACAATCCGCTTTGCGAAGTTTTCAAACACCCGGGTACAGTTATCACACAAAGACATCGTTTGGTGCATTGACAAAATTCAAGAAAATAATGTTTAGGTCACACCACTGTACCTAGGCCGATCCGACTTGAGTGTTTTAAGATTTGTTTTCAGTGTTTTTTTTTGGTTTTTTTTGCATAAAGTATGTACAGTATTATTGATACACTAGCAGATGGGCGCGGCCATTCTGCTAGGTCGACTGGTTTTCGGCCCACATACGGTGAAACATGTACACTTGAACATTCAGGTTGCATGTGTATCACAGCGTCCATTTTGAGAGGCTATTTTTTTAATGGTCCAGAATTCACTTTTGCACTTTTTTGCAGAAAAGCAATGGTGAAGTCGGAATATTTGTACAATTTCCGGCACTTACGCAACGCTCGATTATCACTCGCCCTGGGTTGGCGTTCCACAAGTGTGAATACTCCCCGTTCAACTCGAGGTTGAACTCGACCTGGGGTGAGATAAACGCGGTTGTGAAATGATGCGGGATTGAATGTGGGGTTAAAAATTCATATTCAACCCGGGGCGGTCTCGATCGGGATTTGCTCTGGCCAGGTTAATTGAGTTCAACCCGGGTTGAGAGGCTGTGGAAAGGCCTTTTCGCAGTTTGACAGAAAGTGGTATTTTTCAAGACTCCCCGAAATACTGGCAGTACCATAACTTAATGTAAATATTTTACAGCGTATATATGTCAAGTTCACATCTACATAACAGCTTCATTTAATCTGCATATGACTGCACAAAGTTAGCTTGTGCTGAAATTCCTACTCTGCAGATTGACTTCTCTCTCTCTCTCTCTAAAAAAAAATGGAGAAACCATTTTGCGCTTTTGTTTGCTCGGTATAGAACCGTGAAAATGTTGACAACTTTAGACGGCCCCAAAAGCACATTACTTGTAACACTCACACATGCACGGTTACATATGGATAATGCATGTTATATCCCAGCCATTTCTCTCTAGTCCGTTTCGCATGCAGGCACCCTACCCTGTACAAGTCGTGTTTCCCCAGCCACGTTTCTAGAACGCACGCGCCTCAATCCCACATGCCTTTTTTTCTTTTTCACACCACCCATTTTATCATTGTGTCTTTAACAACCCTTGAGTTTGTGTGCACGTACATGTAGGATATAGCCAGCACTTTCAGTTGTTTTATTCCTCTTCACTCTCTGATTTGTTTTGGTGCAATGTAGTACATAACGTTGTTGTAAAGTTGCGAGATTCACAAGTACATCAGCAGAGAATTGTGCAGGTGAACAGCTGATGTACATGTACATACATGATGTATATGTACATTTTTCCCAAGGCCGGGTCCTAGGAGTTGACACTTAATTGGCCACATGTTTACACTGCCTGGAAGATAAGCAAATCCCCTCAAAGTGATTCATGCCCAATTGTCTGGAGGCCGTGGGATATACTGCCGAAATATAGAGGTGTCGACAATCTCTCGCAGGTGGAAAGTTTTTGGGGAAGATTAAAATGCACAAACAACGCTAAAACGTGTCTCAATGTGCCAGCCAATCAGGTGGCAGCTTTTATCACGCAAAGATGGCGCCATATGCAGCACGATATGTGGCAGAGGGTGTTCCCCCTACCATTGTTCCCCCATTGTGTCTCAAACATCCAAGGAATTCCATTCAGTTTTTAGGGGGATTGGTGCGTTAACAAAAGGGAAGAGTGTGTTGAGGTATAGGGGGGAGTCCATTTGCAACATATCATGCTGGGTATAGATGGCGCAAACCACTGGGCATTAGTAACCCCGCGCCCAAGGTGCAATCGCAGTTTAGTGGCCAAGGGAACAAGTCAGGTCTCTCTTTAATTGTATAGATGGTAAAAGTCCTTTTAACGAGCCCGGCCGGACAAAGACCGCAATAAAGCGTATCCCAAGGTTGCTAGGAGGTTATTTTCAATGCAGATCACGTTCTGGTTGGTTCCACCATGGGTTCCACGCTACGTGTTTTCCGGCGTTCGTGTACCGGAGAGCTTAGCAAAGCTATTGTCATTTTGTTTTGTTCATCTGGTACCGTATTCCACACTTTAGGAATGTTTTTGGCGTCGCGATTGCTTGATGTGGTGCGATACTACGTGTAATTGTGGATACATTGTTCCCTTGCTCTATAGCCTACGGGCCAACACACTCTCAAATCGTGAAAGATTTAGTCGCTATCGTTCTCAGAGAGGTAAACAAGTCAAAGGTTTCAGATTTTGGTGCATGTAGTACCAGGGACAAGCAACGAAATAATAATATGGCGAACCACAAACCACCTTCGAGGGAATTTGACGCTCGGGGTCTCCTGATCATACTCCTGTCGTTTGGTGTCAATATGCTGTTGGGAGCCGTCTACAAGAGTCTGGGTGTCTTACTACCCGTGCTGAAAGAACAATTCACGAGTTACGTATGGCTTATTGGAACAGTCATAGCAGCGATTTCTGTGATGGCGGATATTACGAGTGAGTACCGTGCGCACAGGATTAAAAGCCCGTTGTACCTAGGCCTAATATAGGCCTACAATGACTTTTTAAGTTTATGTCCGGAATTGACGACAAAAACCCTTAAGGTTTTAATAGCAATTTGATAACTGTTATCATTGTGGTCTTATGTCTGAAAGGTCGAAGTCCCAGAGTATCCAAAGTTTTCTGAGAGCCCTCAACTACAGAAGCATGAAATGGCGTTGACATTTCATTGCTGTGAGAATCTCTTTTATTACTCAAACAGGATGAAATCACTGAACCAGAACAGCCTTGATATTCCGCTTCATGTAAGTCGCCATCTTTTGCAGTTCGGCACTCGGACTCAGGGCGTATGGGAGTCGGGAAACAAGGCATCAATCTTGACGTCATCCATGCAATCGTTGCATAATTGACGTCGTCATCCCTTTCAAAATTTCAAATATGGCGCAGCACATAGTTGCATTAGTCGCAGAGTTTGTCATTAAAATTACTTGGGTTGCCGACATTGAAAACAAGATTCTCTGATTCTCACGAAGGCTTATGCACCGGGCAATACATCGGTAATATTTTTGATTAAATTCGTCGATAACTTCAAACAAGTGTTGTCCCTTTCTTTAACCACTGGAGGTAGCAACGTCCTCTAAATTAATTGAAACCATCGTCCTGATTGATCGTTTTTCCTGATTGTTCCTTCACGAAGGTATCTTAACAAATCCCCTGGAAAAGGTTTTAGGGACTCGGCGACTGCTAATCCTGGGCGCCATCTTGGAAGTGGTCGGTTTCTTCATGGTACCTTTCGCGCCAAATCTTATCGTACTGTCCGGTGCACTCGTGTTTATAATGGGTGAGGTGTAATTTCCATTTTTTTCTAAAAATAAGAAGTTATACACATGTACATCCAATTTGTTAATTGGTTAAGATTTTTCCAGAAAATGGGTTCTGTTGTAACCTAACAATCATATAAAATACTATCCATGGGAAGAAAACAGGAAATTTACTATCTCCAATTTGGATGTGGAAACGAAAAGGTTGGTGTAATCACTGCACTGTTTTATGTTTAACCATATGAAAAATTAGTTTACAAAACATCTGTGTTTTTTTGGACGATATCTTTGAAAATATACGGATTGAGGGTGTAAAATGTCAGAATTGTATTGAGAAAAATATGACACATGATATATCAACATTTCATCACCCATGGAAAAAAATAGATGGAGCGAGGGTGTGGGGGGGGGGGGGGGGGGGGTGCTATAATGTGATATGTAGATACGCTCCTTTAATATTACGGTACTGATTTTATTTTATGATGCCAATGCTACAAATTAAAGATTAAATGGTAAAAAGAAGTGCAATGTGTTTGTCTTACTGGTTTTCTCCCTTTATTTACACCAGGTCCAGCATTCGGCTTTCTGAACATTCTCAATAAAGTCCTGATCGCTCGCCACTTCTCCGACCATTTCACATTGGCCTGTGGGATTGGCCATACTGGGCAGGTTGTGGCCTTTGCCTTCGCGCCAATGGTGCAACTTTTTGTCAATACATACGGCTGGCGAGGGGCAACATTACTGCTTGGCGCGATTTTTGCGAATATTGTGCCCTTAATGATTGTAGTACGGGAGGACAAATCGCAGTACCAACGTGTTCCGCATCACGACTTAGAAGATCACCAATCTCTGGATGGGTCTGCTTCAGCTAAACATCTCTGTGGACGCATCATCGAAGCTACTGATCTGAGAATGATTTTACAGTTTAAGTTCTGGATCATTTGCGGTGTTCGGTTCTCATCAGGAGCTGCTTATAACGCTTGGGTAATTTATTATGTGCCGCATCTTCTAGTTAAAGGCTTCAGCCCCGAGGCGGCAGCTAACCTGTGTTTACCGGTAACTATCGGCTACTTGTTGGGCACAGTTATTTGGGCACCTCTTGTGGATAGAGGTGTCATTAAGTGTTCCACTGGTGTCATTATAAGTTTCCTGATTTTGACGCTGTCGTTCTGCATAGACCCATGGTTGGACAACGTTCCTGAAATAGCTTCCAATACGTTCGTTTTTGGACTGGGTATAGCATCATCCTGTACGCTAGGTGACACGTTGGTTAGGGATGTGTTCGAGCCCGAACGGTTGACGAGTGCGTTAGGACTGAATCGGGGGATCGCTTGTCTGCCAAGGCTCTTCGCTGGCTTCTTACCAGGTAACAATTTTAGTCTTTTCGAAGTTGCACTTGCGCTGCGTCGAATTACTAGTTATACCCTCCGTGTAACTTCGAAAATGCTTAATTAAACTAAAATAACATCGATACTGCTAAACACCCCCGATAAAACTTCCCTCGTGATCAATGGATTACAGGACTAGAAAACTGTTGTGATTTAGGATGTGTAAATATAAACAGTTTAAAAACCAACCTGTGTATAAGTCAGCTCAGTACCTCATTACAGTACTCTTACAGTTCGAACCACTTCTCTCTTTAATTTTAGTATTTTATTTCTGGCCAAATGGTTTTTATTTATTCACCACATCCAACAGCGGAAGGACCGCCAATTACAAGAATAGGATCAATTAACATAGATATTTGAATAACTATCAACTTCTAAGTTGAATTAGAATGCTCTGGGATCTTTAAAGTGCGTTACCGAAACCTAACACACTGGACCAACGGCTTTACATCCCTTCCGAAGGACGGAACAATTGTGATTAAGTGCCTTGCTCAAGAGCACAAGTGCCACAACCCGTCACGGCCCGGAATCGAACCCATATTGTAGTACAGTACTGGCACAGAGGCTTCAAGGGGAGACTCCGGAAGGCACTTTGTATAACGCATAAATAACCCTGTTTGGTAAACACAATCCTTTCTATAATGGCCTAAATAGATGAATGGAGGTCCCCTCAAGACACAGCTGTTTACTGGGCCTGCAGTAGGATGATTGATAGCTGCTTTTATGCACGGCAGCAAAAGGGCCTTACTCAAAGAACATACACAAATCAATGGGCCAAGGCTTGAGGCCAAGATTACCAAGGGTGGACCTGACCAGTAAGTGAAGTTAACATTAAAGGCGACTACAGGGGCACTGGGGCACAGACAAGGGTAATCAGTTGAGGATTGAAGTTTGAGCAGAATTGGGCCAATGTTTTTTGAAATTGAAACAACAAAAACCCCAAATATGCCTACCGTAAGCTCCCCTTTGCTGCTCCAATGGTTAAAATGTTGGTGCACTGTAACGCCGGTATACAAGCCCTAACTATGACCGTCTAACGCTGTTATTTGTTCTTCATAGGATGGTTCTATGAAGAAATGGGGAGCTATGACCTTGCATTCATCGTTATGGGTCTGTCGTTCAGCGTAGCTCTAATTCCTATGTTCATCGGAATAGTCGGCGGGTGTCTTAACAAACCAACCCAACCGGATGTGTGACAACCCGTCTTGTGTTAGTCTGCCCAACTGACGTCCAGCGGCGGCACCAGACCTGTTAATCTGGGGAGGGTGGCAAGAGGGGGGCAAACTTAAATTTAGGGTGGGCAAACAAAAATATATAATGTTATTTTTTTGATGGTAATTTTGATGGTAATTTTGATGGTAATTTTTGTGATGGTGCCAGCTAATTATGATGGATGAAATTGAGTTTATTATTTACAGCGCAAACAACATTGTAACAAATTGGGTGCAATGGTTTGGGATTAAACTCAATTTCCGCCATCGGGAAAAAAACTGGGGGCGGGGCAAACTGGGGGTGCAAAAAAAATACCTGGGGTAAATCCCCCCCCCCCCCCCGTAGCGCCGCCGCTGCTGACGTCTATGCGACTAGCGGCGTAGCTACAGGGGGGTGAGGATCCAGTGGGGGGGGGGGGGGGGCCGCACGCCCACCCCACCCCCCTTTGAAAAAAAAAAGAAGAAAAAAAAGACACGTACGTACGTGATAATTTAATACGTACGTACGTGATAATAATACGTACGTACGTACTGAATTATCACGTACGTACGGGATAAATTATCACGTACGTACACGTTCGTATGAAACCGTATGTAAAATTTTAAAATTTTGCTTCAAATCGAAAGGATTCAGAATCTTTTCACTTGGAATATGAGGGCGCTGTTAGAATCGGCTTATTAAATTAAAGGGGGGACCGAAATCGAAAGATTGCTATTAATTATTCATGTATGCAAAATATGGAAACATGTCATCGTGACTTATGCGTAATGTTCAGTCATTAGAAAACGAGCGTTGACAACAACTGCAAATTTCCACATTGTTGTCATGGTAACATAGCAATAAGGCAACATATCCGGGCCACTGTGCATAATTTATAAGAATTGCACGAACTTAATAAAGGGTAATGTGTGTATGCATAATACGGGATTGCGTGGACTTTGAAAATCTACCATACACATTCGCCAATTGAGACTCCATGCACTAAGTCTATGGAGCATGACATTAAAAACCCACGTGTTTTCAAATAAAAACTTGATATTTTCTCATTGCTAAAATCATGTTTCCTAACAAAATTTACCCATTCTAGGGCATTATCATGTCATTTTTAGGAGAATTATTGGCGAAGGTGTACGTGTATTTATACTTTGGACTTTGTTTCGCGCTTGTCTTTTTACTGAACAACACATAGACTAAAGTGTGACGTCAGTTGCCATGGTAAATGGGTCTAAACATTCGCTGGTAATCTGAAACGTCCATTGCTAAAGCGCAGGGAAACAGTTGACTGGTTTTAGTGTAGACCCCAAAACCATGGCAACACACAAAGGGTGACGTTTCCACTTTAGTGCTCTATTGAGAGACGGATGAGTCATTCACAATGCATAATTTTGTTTACTTGACGCGTTTGCTACAGATAATATTTAATTGAGCATGCAGGCCCTTTAACGGTTGGACTTGCTTAAATGACTTTTTCGTTTCCAAATTTTAGCAAATGTTTACGAACTATTTTGCGTTTCTTTCGATATGAACTACATCTGGTACCGTATTCCTTATTTAGGAATCGCGATTGCTTGATGTGGTGCGGTACTACGTGTAATTGTAGATTATTGTTCCCTATAGCTCTACGGGCCAACACACTCTCAAATCGTGAAAGATTTAGTCGCTATTGTTCTCAGAGAGGTACGAAGACCCAGAGGGGACATTTAAGTATTATGCTTTTTTTTGGATAATACTACGTACGTGATGATAATAATAAGTACGTACGTATTATTATCACGTACGTACGTGATAATACTACGTACGTACGTACTATTATCACGCCCGTACGTAGTATTATCACGTACGTACGTTATTAAACCAAAAAAAGGAAAATACTTAAATGTCCCCTCTGGGTCTTCGTGGAGAGGTAAACAAGTCCACAGTTTCAGATTTGGGTGCATGTAGTACCAGGGACAAGCAACGAAAAAAATATGGCGAACCACAAACCACCTCCGAGGGAATTTGACGCTCGGGGTGTCCTGATTATACTCCTGTCGTTTGGTGTCAATATGCTGTGGGGAGCCGTCTTTAAGAGTCTGGGTATCTTACTACCCGTGCTGAAAGAACAATTCACGAGTTACGTATGGCTTATTGGAACAGTCATAGCAGCGATTTCTGTGATGGCGGATATTACGGGTGAGTACCGTGCGCACTGGATTAAAAGCCCGTTGTACCTAGGCCTAATAGGCCTACAATGACTTTTTAAGTTTATGTCCGGAATTGACGACAAAAACTCTTAAGGTTTTAATACTATAGCAATTTGATAACTGTTATCATTATGGTCTTATACTGTCTGAAAGGTACCTCTCTCTGTAAAAATTCGAAGTCCCAGAGTATCCAAAGTTTTCTGAGAGCCCTCAACTACAGAAGCATGAAATGGCGTTGACATTTCATTGCTGTGAGAATCTCTATACCCAAACAGGATGAAATCACTAAACCAAAACAGCCTTGCAAAAGATTCCAGGGTGCTTGATTGATCAGTGCATTGTTATACATGTACCATTGATATTTCAATGAAGGGACAACAATTGTAACTCTGTACGCTTCATGTAAGTCGCCATCTTTTGCAGTTCGGCACTCGGACTTAAGAGGACGTATGGGAGTCGGGAAACAAGGCATCAATCTTGACGTCATCCATGCAATCGTTGCATGGTTGACGTCGTCATCCCTTTCAAAAGTTCAAATATGGCGCAGCACACATTTGCATTAGTCGCAGAGTTTGTCATTAAAATTACTTGGGTTGCCGACATTGAAAACAAGATTCTCTGATTCTCACGAAGGCTTATGCACCGTGCAATACATCGGTAATATTTTTGATTAAATTCGTCGATAACTTCAAACAAGTGTTGTCTCTTCCTTTAACCACTGGAGGTAGCAACGTCCTCTAAATTAATTGAAACCATCGTCCTGATTGATCGTTTTTTCCTGATTGTTCCTTCACGAAGGTATCTTTATAAATCCCCTGGAAAAGGTACTAGGGACTCGGCGACTGCTAATCCTGGGCGCCATCTTGGAAGTGGTCGGTTTCTTCATGGTGCCTTTCGCGCCAAATCTTATCGTACTGTCCGGTGCACTCGTGTTTATAACGGGTGAGGTGTAATTTCCATTTTGTTTCCCCTAAAAATAAGAAGTTCAGATTGGTTGAATTCAACCAATTGGTTGGTAGATATGTGTCCAACCAATATATTGGTTAAAATAACCAATCATATTGGTTATTTTAACCAATCATATTGGTTAAAATGACCAATCCGTATTGGTTAACCAATACGGATTGGTCATTTTAACCAATATGATTGGTTATTTTAACCAATATGACTGGTTATTTTAACCAATATATTGGTTGGACACATATCTACCAACCAATTGGTTGAATTCAACCAATCTGTTTTTAGAGTACATCCAATTTGTTAATTGGTTAAGATTTTTCCAGAAAATGGATTCTGTCGTAACCTAACAATCATATAAAATACTATCCATGGGAAGAAAACAGGAAATTTGCAATCTCCAATTTGGATGTGGAAACGAAAAAGTTGGTGTAATCACTGAACTGTTTTATGTAACCATATGAAAAATTAGTTTACAAAACATCGGTGGTTTTTTTTAACGATATCTTTGAAAATATACGGATTCAGAAATGTAATGAGAAAAATATGACGCATGATATATCAACATTTCATCACTCATGGAAAAAAATAGATGGAGCGAGGGGTGCTAGGGGGGGGGGGGGGGGGGAGGGGGTGGGGGGGAAATGTGATATAAAATGTGATATATAGATACGCTCCTTTAATATTACGATACTGATTTTATTTTATGATGCCAATGCTACAAATTAAAGAATTGGTAAAAAGAAGTGCAATGTGATTGCCTTACTGGTTTTCTCCCTATTATTTACACCAGGTCCAGCACTCGGCTTTCTGAACGTTCTCAATAAAGTCCTGATCGCTCGCCACTTCTCCGACCATTTCACATTGGCCTGTGGGATTGGCCATACTGGGCAGGTTGTGGCCTTTGCCTTCGCGCCAATGGTGCAACTTTTTGTCAATACATACGACTGGCGAGGGGCAACATTACTGCTTGGCGCGATTTTTGCGAATATTGTGCCCTTAGTGATTGCAGTACGGGAGGACAAATCGCAGTACCAACGTGTTCCGCATCACGACTTAGAAGATCACCAATCTCTGGATGGGTCTGCTTCAGCTAAACATCTCTGTGGACGCATCAGCGAAGCTACTGGTCTGAGAATGATTTTACAGTTTAAGTTCTGGATCATTTGCGGTGTTCGGTTTACAACAGGAGCTGCTTATAACGCTTGGGTAATTTATTATGTGCCGCATCTTCTAGTTAAAGGTTTCAGCCCCGAGGCGGCAGCTTACCTGTGTTTACCGGTAACTATCGGCTACTTGTTGGGCACAGTTATTTGGGCACCTCTTGTGGATAGAGGTGTCATTAAGTGTTCCACTGGTGTCGTTATAAGTACCCTGATTTTGACGCTGTCGTTCTGCATAGACCCATGGTTGGACAACGTTCCTGGAATAGCTTCAAATACGTTCGCATTTGGACTGGGTATAGCATCATCCTATACGCTAGGTGACACGTTGATTAAGGATGTGTTCGAACCCGAACGGTTGACGAGTGCGTTCGGATTGATTCGAGCGTTCGTTTGTCTGCCAAGGCTCTTTGCTGGCTTCTTACCAGGTAACCATTTTAGTCTTTTGGGTCTTTCTATAAATTAGGGGTCCAAAAGTGTGACATTTGGTGTCCCCCGTTACACCTGATATGTGTTAGTTTTCGTACAAAAATCATTAAAATGGCATTTAAACCATTTTGTATGGATTGTACTTTATGTACTCACTCTTTGAGATGGAAAGTATTTAAAGAATGTGTCCTAAATTTACAAAAACAAGATGTAAAATGTAACGGGGGACACCAAAGCTGGACCCCTAATTTATAGAAAGACCCCTTTCGAAGTTGCACTTGCGCTGCGTCAACTTACTAGTTGATCGATACTGCTAAACACCCCGAGAAAACTTCCCTCATGATCAATGGATTATAGGACTAGAAAACTGTTGTAATTGAGGATGTGTATATAAAACGTTTAAAAACCAACCTGTGTATAAGTCAGCTCAGTACCTCATATACGTTCAGAAAAAACAATATAAAAAAAACTGTTTCGATACTCTTACAGTTCGAACCACTTCTCTCTTTAATTTCAGTATTTTATTTCTGGCCAAATGGTTTTTATTTATTCACCACATCCAACAGCGGAAGGACCGCCAATTACAAGAATAGGATCAATTAACATAGATATTTGAATAACTATCAACTTCTAAGTTGAATTAGAAACGGCCAGAGACACCGAGGAATCCCTCCCCTTGCTCTTCACGAAAGAATGCTCTGGGATCTTTAAAGTGCGTTACCGAAACCTAACACACTGGATCAACGGCTTTACATCCCTTCCGAAGGACGGAACAAGTGTGATTAAGTGCCTTGCTCAAGAGCACAAGTGCCACAACCCGTCACGGCCCGGAATCGAACCCACATTGTAGTACTGGCACAGAGGCTTCAAGGGGAGACTCCGGAAGGCACTTTGTATAACGCGTAAATAACCCTGTTTGGTAGACACAATCCTTTATATATTATGGCCTAAATAGATGAATGGGGGTCCCCTTAAGACACAGCTGTTTCCTGGGCCTGCAGTAGGATGATTGATAGCTGCTTTTACTCACGGCGGCAAAAGGGCTTACTCAAAGAACATACACGAATCAATTTGGCCTCGGCTTGAGGCCAAGATTACCCAGGGTGGACCTGACCAGTTAGTGAAGCTAACATTAAAGGCGACTACAGGGGCACTGGGGCACAGACAAGGGTAATCAATTGAGGATTAAAGTTTGAGCAGAATTGGGCCAATGGTTCTTTTGAAATTGAAACAACAAAAACCAAAAATATGCCTACCGGAAGCTCCTCTTTGCTGCTCCAATGTTGGTGCACTGTAATCCCGGTATACAAACCCTAACTATGACCGTCTAACGCTGTTATTTGTTCTGCATAGGATGGTTCTATGAAGCAACGGGGAGCTATGACCTTGCATTCATCGTTATGGGTCTGTCGTTCAGCGTAGCTCTAATTCCAATCTTCATCGGAATAGTCAGCGGGTGTCTTAACAAACCAACCCAACCAGATGTGTGACAACCCGTCTTGCGTTAGTCTGCCCAACTGACGTCTATGCAACTAGCGGCGTAGCTACAGAGGGGTGGTGCGTCCCATGAAATAAATCGTCGCCCCCAGGGGCAGTACCGGGGGGGGGGGGGGGGGTGGTGTTGGGGGCGCACGCACCCCCCTCCCCCCCCCCCCCCCCCCTTTAAAAAAAAAGAAGAAAACAAAGACGTGGTTAAATATTGGGTGAGATCGCACCACAGAGCATCCGGACCACACGCTTCTCGCTACGCGCTCGCCATTTCATTGTCATCAGTTTCATACTTAAAAATGTTACGCTCCTTCCCCCCTCCCCCTTTGTAAAATCCTGGATCCGGCCCACGCACGCACTTACATTGAAAGAGGACGCCATGATGCAGTGTGCAGTAGTGCAACAGGCAAACGCCACACCGCACACACTAGTGTGTATTATGTCCCCCAGGGTAGTTTTGACTAAAGGCACTTACAATGCTACCATGCATTAAGGGGGGGGGGGGGGGGGGGGGGGGGGGGGGGTGGGGTAGAGATATTATTGGTTGGTTTTTTTTTTGTTTTTTTTTGCTAGATTACTATATTTTTATCAGATTTGCACTTAATTGAACTTGATTGATTTCAAGTTGCCATGCTCACAAAAGTTCTGCGTTTAGGATTTCTCCCAAGCGCGTTTAAAAAAGATATACGAATTTGTTGCATTTTGCACGCCATAAACTTTCAACTGCAAGGCAATCACGCAATCGATCCTGCACGAATGAAAGACGGGACCTTGAGCGATCTGAGGATACTTTTGGTGGAATATTTGATAAAAGATAATGTCCGTATAATACACTTGATTAAAAGTCTAATACTGATCTTCAGCCGTAAATACATATTTTGCAAAGTTTGAAAGATAACTCATGCCAGGTAATTTTATTTGCAGCAAGTTGAAGGCACAGACAAGCGACCACTGTTTGCAAAACAGCCACAAATCACGGTGGATCTCGTACAGTCGAGTCTCGCGGTAAAATTGCAATGAAACAATCCTTGGTGTTACTTTTAGGATAAAGCGCGCCCTCTTGTGAACGATAAATGCGCGTCTGGCATTATATATAGTGTGCAAAAAAATAGCCACGAATATTTTCTTCAGTGAACCTCTGAAATATCTTTTATTTTCTAAAACAAAATGACAGCTTGCCGGAAATTTTTTTTTTCTTCTGAAACGATTGTTTATTGTTAAAACACGTCCCACGTGACCATTTGCACGACCATTGCTAGTCTGGTACCCGGACCAAAAATTGTTTGACTAGACTGAATTTAAGGTCCGGCAGCCGCCAATTCCGCCATTTTGAAACAGGAGGAATTCCTCCTTTTTCCGAAGGTTTCCGAAGTTACCCGAATGCACGTCCGGTCGTCCGGACGTTACCGTTAATCGTCGGGTACAATTCGTAATTGTTTCGAGAATTTGAATTGACGTCGCGTGCACGTACGTACGCACGCGTAGTGCCGCTGCGTGGGTAATCATGGTGATGCCACGGATTTAAAACTACGCAGTGGCTATAGTTACGGTAACCGTATGAATGGCTATAGTTACGGGATTGCAACAGCAGATTAAAACTGCATGTACAAAATAGAGCTCACTGGGTGATGCAGACAAGCCACAAGGTTTGAATTTTCTTTTTGATGCTAGCCTACATTGTATATTAAAATGGGCATAGGCCTAGGTCTATTTAATATTTTAAGGTTAATATATTAAATTTGTATTGGTCAAATATGGAATAACCCCTTTCAAATTGTTGTACATTCATGCCATATATAGCGCGCAGCGTGCTTTGAAAATTAACGGTTATGTGCTCCTAAAAATAAATGCATGACGTAATGCTTAAAGTGCTATTTTAAACACGACAGTAGCCGGTCCTCATATTCAGTCGTTGTATGTGGACTATGTGGAGCGGGAACCAGTCTAGACCATTGCTTGTATTTTCGTGAAACTACGAAGACCCAGAGGGAACATTTAAGTATTGTGGTTTTTTTTTTAATACGTACGTACGTGATAATAATACGTACGTACGTACTAAATGATCACGTACGTACGTACTAAATGATCACGTACGTACGTACTAAATGATCACGTACGTACGTACTAAATAATCACGTACGTACGTGTTAAATTATCACGTACGTACGTACGTACTAAATTATCACGTACGTACGTACTAAATTATCACGTACGTACACGTTTGTATGAGTGCTGATAGGGTTGTACACAACTAGCCCAGGCAGCCACCTAGTTAAAGCGAGATGATTCTGGTAATTCCATAAGGGCAGTGATAATAATGGCTATACGGCGCCTTTGGATGACAGTCATGTTAGATACTGTGCACCTAAATGCTGTACCATTATCATTATTATTATTATTTCCCAGAGATTATTCTCAACCTTTTTCATGATATTTTAGAATGGATAATAGGCCCTATTTAATTGAGCATGCAAGCCCTTCAACGGTTGGACTTGGTTAAATGACTTTTTCGTTTCAAAATTTTAGCAAATTTTCACGAACTATTTTGCGTTTCTTTCGATAAAAAACCTACATCGATATGAACTACATGTATAAATAGGGCTACATTGTAAATTAAGCAACGCCATTGCGTAGCGTTGGTTACCAGGCAACTGCGCGTAAACGGTTAATGATAATGTCTCACTTTGAACAGAACTAATTATGGCTACCCTTAATGCAAACGCAAAGCATTAAGGCCTAGACGTCGGTGGAAAACGATTCGACAGTTTGCGATTGCTTGTGACCAACAAGTTACATTTTAAACTGGTTAAAGAGCAGTCACGGTTGTATAAATGATGCTTTGCCTGATGGTTTTCTGAGATTCCTAGATGAATGATCGTAAAGACTTGGACCTCAAATGAATGAACTGATGTTAGAGTTGGTGTTGGTGTATGAGAAAAGCTTTACGGTTGTGGCTACGTGATGCACAATTTCAAAGGTCTCTCGGATCTGGATAATTGCCAAAGCATCTTAGTTTGGGATGCATGCGTAGAAGCAATTCGCATCATCTCTACGTGTTGTATCTTCAGGATTTATCTGTTGCCTCGAGCAAGTTGGGCATTTTCAGCGAGCCGAATTATCGAACTCGTCCAGAGATGAGTGATGCCATTAGAGTCAGTTCTAAACTGAATTTCGTTTAATTCGAGGACAGTTTACCGATACTAAGATGCCGTTTTCACCAAGAATGCCTGTGCATGTGATTACCAGGTAGGCGTTTGTTTGTTTGTTTTCTTTGTTTGTTAGGGTGGGCTGTTTGTTTGTTTGTTTGTCGCATACATGTATTTCAGGCCCCCATAGGCAGAGTCGGAAGGGGATCCAGTCTTATTTAAATACAAGAATACAAAGGAAGAGCGGGGGCTACAACTCCCTGAAATCCATTGTATTCCTGTATTTTGATGAGGCTAGATCCGCCACTGAAGCCATTTCAAGGTAGGATCTATCAAAGCCAAGTGCAGAGAAGCCAGCCCTCACACCGAAACAAAGACCAGTCTTGTGGGGCTGCCTTGGAGGGGCAACCAGTCCGCATCAAGACAACCATTTTAAGCAAGTATGGTAAAATGCCTTGCCCGAGGGCACAAGTGGCACAACCTGTCATGGCCATCAATTTGAACTCACAATGCAACCATTTTGATGCAGGAAGTTGTGAGTAGTGTATATGCTATAACACTATACTCACAATAAGTTAGGGATATTGGTATGTTGTCAATTTTTGGGTTTTTTTAATGACTGTTTTCACCTCTTCCTGTGACAAGGTGTGTCTGTCATGCAGATACAATTGTCTAATTATATACAAAATCATTCAAGCGGAATGCATAGTTTACCCTTAATAAAATATCCCTAACTTATTGTGAGTAGTGTATAATAGGTACGGGTAGTTCCTTTTTTGGAAATCATGTGGCGAAATTAATTGTATTATTTTGATGAGAAAGCGACATACAGAGCAGTCCTCAAAGCGTCTGTGACCGCTCTGAAAAGTCGCGCAGGCTAGGTCGAGTTTTCGCGACCATAAGAAGAAATCTATGGCAGATCCATGCTCATTAAAATACCAAAACACAATGGAAATTCCAGGCGGTATCTGGGCACTACCAGGAATTTCCATTGTGTTTTTGTATTTTTTGTGGAGCCATTGCCTAGGCAACTAACAAAAGATGACGTATTTCGGCAGTCTATTGTCAAACGGGTGTTTCTATTGAGTATCAAGTTAGCCCCAAGACTGCTTTAATTGGAGCTCGTCCCACGTCATTTCGGCTAAGTGTGATGATTCAAATTTCTTCCAGCAAAATCTGTCAATCTTAAAGATGTGTAACCTATATATAACAGAGAATTGCATCTGCATGCTGCGTTTTCCCAACATGCGACGTAATTATAATCAACACATTTGTTTTGAGGAATTTTTAATTGTTGTTCATCTTATACTGTCTGCGTTTTAAGTGCTGTCATAATTATTTTCAAGGATAGGGGCTCTTTGTATGAAGAAATTAAAGTGCTTTTTTTTCAATGAATGAATTAAGATAAATTATGACTCGATGGAATCGTGTCTGTCGTTTTTCGGAAAGATATTTCAATTAACGCAAAATATGTCGTTTTTCCGGGAATTCTTAAAAAGGTCTCGTGATCCAATTCCGTCCCTCAAGTGGAAATCAAGAGACAAAATGCCTTTCCTTAGTCAATACAAGCAACAAATGAAAACTAAAGTGAACCTGTTTGATTACCTGCTATACTGATGTTAATACACACACCCAGTTTATCACATGTTGAAATTAACTTTACAGTTTTATGCAGATCTCTGTTTTTATGCGTGAGGGACGGACAATCAATAAAATTGACAAAAACTCAAAGTTTTACATGCATTTTCAACTATTTCTTGAAAATGTGATGGCACAGTGTGCCCAGCCAAATTTATTCTGTAATTTTTTTTAATATGATTGTAAAATTATATTACTGTTCGAGGTATTGTTTTGATTAATTTAAGACATTTTGAAATTTTTATCCAGTGTTTACCAGTTTTGGATCACACTCACAATGGCCTTTTTAAAAATAAAAGTATATAACAAAGCCAACAATGCATTAGTACCACTGCCACAACCAACCCAATCCATTTCGCATAGAAATGGCGATCGCCGCCACGCATCACTTCAGCTAATTTTCACGGAACGAAAATGGACCGAGCCCGAAGCTGTATTTCCTGAGTGATACGCCTCCGCGGGAACACCAATAATAAATTGATGAAATCTGTTTTTCGGTTGGCATGGAAACGTGATTATCTACCCACCGGAAAGTACAAAGTTGGTGGCATGAATAATGCAAGCCATGTCCAGCCTGTAGCCAAATTGAAGACGGTTTAAGGCCGTTTACATTATGGCAATCATCCTTAATATTTACGGTATCCATTCATCATTTATAGTGATTCTTGGACAGTGTGTAGGCCCTATTTTTCATGACCGCATCGGAACAACTGCCTGGTAATATCATATTTCCAAATGAAACGTTTTCATTATTTTCGTAGCCGACTTCACGAAAAAGTGTCTAGCTTGAACAACTTTTCAAAATGACATAACTTGCGCATAACTGCAGGTGTCGCAAAATTGTGAAGCTTACACAATAAAACGTTGCACATTCGGCCTTAATCATCGTGAAATCAGCTACAATAACCGATTTCACGCGACCTTACATACAGTTGAAGTACAAATGCAACTGTATGCAGGGGCGGATCCAGAGGGGTGCGTGGGGAGGGGGAGGGGGGGGGGGGGGCTTTTCAAACAAAACAACACAGACAAAAACAAACAAAAATCCACTTTTTGTGCACACTTTTCCTGCTTAAAGTGGTTAAATATTGCCTCATATCGCACCACAGAGCCTCTATAATCATCTAGAAGCCATTAGGGATTCGCGCTACGCGCTCGCTATTTTATTGTCATCAGCATTTCATGCTTACAAATTTCACCCCCCCCCCCCCCCCCCGCCCCTCCCCCTCCCCCCCCCCCCCTTTTTCAAAATCCTGAAGTGTTAAAACTGGTGTGCTTACACCATTTTTGTAACAGTCTTTACTAAAGTCTTGATTTTGTGGAATTCCTCACGTGCATGCAGTACTTAAAAACATAGCTTGTTCGGGTAGTCCTGTTATACCATTTTGGGTGATGATGGTAGTGTTATACATGTTTATACTTCTGACTTAAACTGTAGGTATATGACCTTCCATAAAAAGATGAATAACCTCTAATTACAACCTTTTGAGAGATAAATAAGAATAAAGGGTTTCCATTGATACCAATTATATAAAGACAAAAAGATTACAAAGCATGTTTTTGTGACCGTGAAGGTTTTCGAGAAAACTGGTTTTAATTACAAATTTTCTCCGTCAGCAAAACGGACACGCTTCAATATTCCCCGTTTGACTATATAGTCGTACAACTCTTTTTGAATGAGCTTAAAAATAAGAACATTAGAGAAAAAGAATAACTATTTTGGCAAAGATTGAATAGGATATGCAAAACCCAGCGACAAAATCAACGATTGCGAAATTCACTCGTCGTTGATCTAACTCTAAAAATAGATCATGCATATATTGAATACACGACCAATCACGCGTGGTTATACAACGACCAATCACGCGTGATTATTGCTCGGTATTGTATAGCGAGAGCATGCAGCGTAGCGCACATGGACAGGGCACTAGTCTAATGCTAGGCCAGCAAATTTGACGTCATACCAAGTACGCGTTCAATTTAATTATTCGTTCTTTTATAGCACGTCGTTTTGCGTTCATTTCTGCAGGCACTTAGATCAGTGTCATGCAAAATTTTGCAAACGGTAGATCAAGAACATTTTGCAAACACTTTCAAAATGGTTATTCTAGACATAAGTTTATATAAAACTGGTTTCATTTTGAAATCTCCAAACGAATCTTTTTAACGAATTATTGAACAACGACATTGCACATCTGAAAAAGGTTGGTAAACTTACCTGCAGAAATTTCACCTATAAATAAAGCAATGTTACAAAAAAAATTAAAATAATATGCATGGTGTTTATGTTGACTGGATGCTAAAAAGTGAGTGTGCACCGTCATTTAAAAACACATTCAATTGTTAAATTCCTCCTTTAAGGTATATTGTGTGGTTTGTTACTATTGCTATTAACACATTGAGTAAGGGTAAATCCAAATTAAAATGTTGGGTCATTGCAAATGACAAAATATGCCTTTAACAGACTGAGTTAGAATATTGCACATGCAATCAATGCGCATTCCTTCTTAATTACTTGATTAAATTTAAACGGTCCGCCTGTTCCCTAAATAGCATCCATTATTCACTAATAATGATACCAACCTTGGGAGTATAGTTAATTAGTTTTTCAGATTTCGGTCGGTGTTGCGTATTTATTTTGAGCGATACCCGTTTCACGTCATGATGTATACATGCCCTTAATTTTACAAGTCTGCAGAGCGCAGAAATATTTATTAGTTATAATTTTAAAATCAATATTTTGGCGGGCACCGTTCTCAGCCTCGGATCAGTTCGTTGGAGTATGATGAAGCGTTAGGACGTAGGGTTACATGAAGTTGGAATGTAATGGCGGACCGACTACCGCCTAACGGGTAAGATTTAATAAGTTCCTTCGCTAATTTTGATCGAGCATCTTTGCCCAAATAGCGTCTATATAGGGTAAAAACTGGGCAGTTTGTTTGGCTCCGAATAGGATAGCTATAGCCGTTAAAATGACAACACAAAGCTGGCAACCCGCTGCACACCTTTCGACCGTAAAAATTACGGGCAATTTTGTTACAGTGTACCATTTAGTAAATCTTGCTTACAACTGCTAACTGTAGCATGCTTGTTGCCTAAAGCCCCTCCATATGCAAGAATCCATAATTTTACTAACTTTAAAAGGAAATCTTGCTCCAAATTTTGATGGCAAACACCATCTTTTTTCCTGTGCGAAATTGTACCCTTTTATTGGAGATTAACCAAATGTGGGTTTTAGAAAATGAACGTACACTATATTTGTTAGCATGCATTATGCATAGATTTTAAGGTTTTTTAAATCATTGTTGCATGCCTTATAGCTGAAATTTCTGCAGATTAGTTCAGTCAACTATATACACTCGTCTTTATGAAATTATGCCCAGCTTTCGAGCACTATCATTTTAATTATTGTTATTGTTATTATTATTTTTCTGGTACTAAAACCAAGGATTACCCATTGCACTGTCGCTCGCAAGTGTGATGAGAAAACCCATGATGAATTATAAACGGCCAGAGACACCGGGGAATCACCTTGCTCTTCACGAAGGAATGCTCTGGGATATTTTAAGTGCGTTACCTAACACACTGGACCAAGGGCTTTACATCCCTTCCGAAGGATGGAGCAAGTGTGTTTAAGTGCCTTGCTCAAGGGCACATGTACCCCAGCCGGGTATCGAACCTGCAACCCCAAGTCTTCACCCGGGTATTGCGAGTCAGTGACCAAACCACTCTGCCACGGTATAGGGCCTACACTCTAAAAACTGAAGTGTTATAAATAAATCCCTAAGTGTTAGATTTAGCACTATCCAGGTGCTTCCTGAGGGACTGCACCTCAAGTGCCATTTCAGCACTTGATGAAGTGTCAGCATTGCAGCACTATCTAAGTGCTGTGAAAGTGCTACCAATACAGCACTAATATAGTGTTGATTTAAGTCCTTTGTAGCACCATCTTGGTGTACATCCAGCACCCCAAGGTGCAATCCATACAGCACTTGATGAAGTGTCAGCATTGCAGCACTATCTAAGTGCTGTGAAAGTGCTACCAATACAGCACTAATATAGTGTTGATTTAAGTACTTTGTAGCACCATCTTGGTGTTGGCTTTTGACATCCAGCACCCCAAGGTGCAATCGATACAGCACCAATGAAGTGCTAATATAAGTCCTTCCTAGGCGTTACTTTTAAATGGGCGGGGCAGTGGGGGCAGGGCGGGGTGGTTGGGGGCAGTGATTTTTCATGAAGTTAGTTGACACAAGGACCAATTTTTGGACAAATTTAAGATAGTTAGGTCCTTGTGCAGACTTACTTTATTGAACAGAGAAATGACAAATTCAAAAGGATGTCTCTTCAAATTAGCCTTTATTTTTTAATTGATCCCTCGAAGCAACAACCATGTCAAAAGTTTAGACAAAACAATACGTTTATCGTATACTTAATTCTATTGAATGATGATATTTCCAAATGAGCAAACCCAGTAGTATAATTCTTAACACTATTAAAACACTTTGAAGTGCTAGAATAGCACCAATTATGGTGTTGGAAATGAACGCCTCCAAGTGTTATTATAGCACTATGAATAGCACCAATTATGGTGTTGGAAATGAACGCCTCCAAGTGTTATTATAGCACTATGAATAGCACCAATTATGGTGTTGGAAATGAACGCCTCCAAGTGTTATTATAGCACTATCTTAAAACTTAAAGTGCTGAATTTATGTAGCACTTGGATAGTGCTAGGTTTTAACACTTCAGTTTTTAGAGTGTACCCCACACTCGGCCACACAACCCCACACTCGGCCACGGTATAGGGCCTACCCCATACTCGGCCACACAACCCCACACTCGGCCACGGTATAGGCCCTTCCCCACACTCGGCCACACAACCCCACACTCGGCCACGGTATAGGCCCTTCCCCACACTCGGCCACACAGCCCCACACTCGACCACGGTATAGGGCCTACCCCACACTCGGCCACACAACCCCACACTCGGCCACGGTAGGCCTACCCCACATCGTAAATTACATTCGACCGTTTACATTTCGTTTTCAACCGTAATATTTTAGGTAAATTTTCATGTCTTATTTTCAGACACGCGATACAATAAAGGGCTCAACAAGATTAACATATTCTGCAATAAAGTTTTATTACAAACGTAAGGTTCCGAGCAACATCATTCATTCTCGTTTATTACTAACCCATCCTGCCAATATAGACTCCATCAATTAAAACCTTGTCGTCCTTCTGTTCGAAAATTACTCTCAAATCCCCTGGGGGTAGACTGAAATTAACAAAACCGCCTGAGGCATAATGGTAGGTCTACCCCTGCAGGGAGAAAGGACAGAGTTAATGAGAATACACTGTGACAAGCACGATAAAAGGACCCGGCCGATAATTGAAGACATATCCGCGTGGGGTAAATTACTCCATGACAGTGAGTAATGGAGAGATATTTCGATTTCGACAAAATGTCTTCCTGAATGAGAACAATATAAAGTGGAAGGGAAAAGAATAACTGTAAAGAATCACTGATATTTGCATGTAAAATTATAATTCATAAAAATAAATACTGACGGCCGGAACGTATTCCGCTACAAACCACTGAATTCTGCAATCAAATTTAATGAAGGTATAACGTAGATGTATGTGGATTTTTCTAAAGCAACAAGCAATGCGTCACGGTATGGAAGCCCTTTTTGTTGAAAAAAATATGCCGGTGGTCTTAACAAGTAATAAAATTTAACCGATCTCCAACTGTCACTGGCGCTCACATATTGATTTGTTTTCCATAAATTACAGTTGAAGTCAGAAGTTTACATACATGTACAGCACTACCATCATCACCCAAAATGGTAAACAGGACTACCCGAACCATTGCAAGGTGTGCAAGCTATGTTTAAAAGGCACAGGCGCGTCAGCAATGCGCGCGCGCCAAATTCGTGCCACGAAATACGCAGCTCCATAGCAAAGGCATGGAGCTGTGTTGACGAGCCTGTGCCTTTAAGTACTGCAAGCACGTGAGGAATTCCACAAAATCACGACTTTGGTATAAAAAACTGTTACAAAAATGGTGACAACGCAAGTTTAAGCACACCAGTTTTAACACAGTTGTATGTAAACTTCTGACTTACTGTATACATGACACAGTGGTTAATAGTGTTCATTATTTAAATACATGCATGTACCTTTTGCCGGTGATTTAAATTAAAATCGTGCAAAATTCCGGGACGTGAGATCTGTAGGAGTCGAAAGGGAATTTCCCCTTTTTTACCAAGAAGGGTTTTTGACGGGTAACTCGCTCTTTTCCGTAATCAGCATTTAATTGATTTTTTGATGGTCAGTGTTTTGCGTGCTTGGATATTGTATAGGTGTTGTATTGTCCTCGACTTTGTTTATATAAAACTGTGAACTGTCTAGGTTAGGGCACAATAACAATGAAGTAAATAGCCCCTTTGCACGAGCGGCCATGACAGGGGACAGTGACATTGTTACCGTGTGTCATGCACGAGTAGGCACTTTGTGGATCTATTGGCACATTTATTTCAATAGGACAACCTGGCTCCCTGTCATGGCCGCAGGTGTAAAATATCTATATGTTAATGTAAACGTGAAAACTTGGCATGAATTGCAAGTCTTTGTGATCGTAATATGTGAATTATGAAAATATACAACAATTCTAACGATGTCATGCGTGACCAGAATGAGCTATTGTGGGCTCGATAAGCTGTACGAAGCCAGCAGACGAACACTATACCAACTGCCGCTGGCATTTAGCAGCGACTGCATATGCCCGCAACAATGCATAATTATCAGTAAGACCGCTGGTACTAAATTTTAACGGAGGTATACCGCAGCAACAACAAACGTTCGTTCTGGCTTGTATGGATTTTATGGATGATTCACAATTCTTTTGTGTCTGTCAAAATATTCACGCTTTATCATGATTTGTACAAAAATTATAAGTTTAAAGTGACCCTGAAATGTGATTTTTATCAGTTTAATTCACAAAAGGCAATTGTTTCTCTCAGTCACAGTATACAAAACTCACTTTTAAACCCGATTTTAAGATGTCATCACAAGTTTTTTAGTTTGTATGCTAAACGTAATTTGCATATTCATGATCAAAGTTGTGACGTCACGTTAGACACTCGCGAACATATTTCGTTCATGGGTTAAACTTGTGCACAAATATTGGCTTCGTTTTTTTTCAATAAAATTTCAATATATTATAACCCTTGTTTGTTTTTGCTTGCATTAATAGATCCCTGTTCTTGGTCAAGAAAAAAATGTGTGGAAACCGCAGTAGTTTGCCACAATAGACTGTATCGAAGAGCCGCCATTTCGTGGGGAAGTTTCTTTGTTCCTTGAGGACATGCATGGTTGCACATATTGTGCTTCCATTGTTGAATGGTTTAAGTAACAAAAGGTGCCCCACGAAATGGCGGCTATTCGATACGGTCTATACCAGTTTTATTTTATTTGTTTACATTTGTTCATATACTTTTGCTAAATTGGTTCCTGAAGTGACACGGCACAAACCACTCTCTTTCCGCAAAAGAAATTGAAAAGATAAACACGACAAATGCTGCATCACTAGCTTAATTGCAAACCGAAATGAACACTCAGAATAATGCATAAAATTGAAAAAAAGTGACTGGTCGTTTATTTTTAGTGTCACTTCATCTTGCGCGAAGGGTATAGGCCTACTGTGCATATTTCATTTACGGATCAGTAACTTTTATGTTAACCAGGCAAGACATGCTTCTGTCGCATGTAGATTTTATGTGCTCGTGTATTAACATTATGAAAGAGGTTCTGTACGTACACCCGATGTATCGCAAATCTTGGACATTGAAACTAAATGTGATCGTTGTTTAGTTATATGTTAATCGTTTTTTATTTCTTCCAGGGCGAATCGAAAGGCCAAAGAAAGCCAAGGTGCACGCGCCCCACAGGGACTCCACGCCATGAGGCGCAAAGCCTACGACTCGGTGTTGGCTTCTTTAGGAAGCAATCAACACGAAATCCTGGACGAGGAAGAAATAAAATTCCTCCAAGCTGTCGAGTTTGGGGATTTACCAACAACTCGGACCATGTTGGAAAGACCAGACACCGTGGCACGGCTTCTGAAATGCACAGACTACAAGGATCGGACGTGCTTGGAGATAGCTACTGAGAACGAACACTTTGATATAGTCGAGCATCTGATACGAGCTTGCGGACGGCAGTTATCTATCCAAGCCATCCATGAATCATTGATGGTGGCCATCAGTAAAGGGTACTTGAGGATCACCCAGACCCTACTCACGCATCCAATGTTCCAGAAGAGCAAGGATAAGTTCCGTTTGGGAAGCTTAACCAACTACTTCCAGCCCAAGAACAACTCCAAATTTGACCAGGACATAAGCCCTATCATGCTGGCGGCGCATTGTAATGAGATCGACATCATAAGATTGTTGCTTCGGCGAAATGACACGATTAAGAAGCCTCATCACACATTGTGCGAGTGTACGTCTTGTTACAATAAGAGACTATTTGATCCTTTGAAGCATTCCATAGCAGGCATCCATGCATATCGTGCCTTGGCCAGTCCGGCTTATATCTCACTAACTAGTCAGGACCCGATACTCACGGCGTTTCTACTCAGCAATGAACTCATGCAACTCTCAAGAATTGAGAAGGAATTTCAGGTAAATATCTTGTTTTTGGTTCTGAAAACTTAGTCTAGTAGGTATAGACACTCGGGCTCATGACCGAAGGGTTATAAGTTCGAGCCTTACTAGTGTCAGCGTGTTTGTGTCCGTGGGCAAGACACTTAATCTCAATTGACTCGTCAACCCAAGCGATGAGCTGTTAGGAGGTATGCCACAATCTAACTGCTGATAGGGTTGTGCGCCTTGGGCAGGCAGCCACCTAGTTGAAGCGAAATTGTTCAGGTGATACCCTGATGGCAGCGGTAATAATGGCAACAGTGCCAGGAGTATACCCTGTAGGGGGAATGCCACAATCTAACTGCTGATAGGGTTGTGCGCCTTGGCCAGGCAGCCACCTAGTTGAAGCGAGATGGTTCTGTTGATTCCCTGATGGCAGCGGTAATAATGGCAACAGTGCCATATGTACCCTGTAGGGGGAATGCCACAATCTAAGCGCTGGTATAGGGTTGTGCGCCTTGGCCAGGCAGCCACCTAGTTGAAGTGAACTGGTTCTGGTGATACCCTGATGACGGCGGTAATAATGGCAACAGCGCCAGGAGTATCTTGCAGAATAGACATGTGCACTGTTCAATAATCCCACGTTGTCAATATCATACAGGATAACGTCTTCATCTCATTTAGGAGTGCCTAAATTTTATGTCCACGCTCATAGTATGAAAAAGGAACTGAAATCGTCATAATATCAGACATTTTGACAGTCCAAAGCGTAATATTACTAAATCCACCATGCGCTGCTTAATTGTACTGATTCATTCCTAGCTAGAGCAGCAAATTGCCAATGTTATTTGACACTATACACTTGCACGATAATTCATTGCAGGTCCATTTTATTATTGTGATGACTTAATTTTACTTCATGTTGACATGAAAAAATCGGACGCAAGGTGTTGAATGCAATGTATACTACTGTCCAGAATGGTACCATTCTGTAGGAATTTTTAAAAAAATGATGGAGCGCGCTTAATTATTTTTATTTACATGTCACGAAAGGCTCTACCAATTTTTCTTTTTTCAATTTTTCTTTTTTAAAAGCCTCATCTGATAATGAGATGGCATAATTACCTTTAAAGGCACAGGCTCGTCAGCATTGCGCGCGCGCCAAATTCGTGCCACGAAATACGCAGCTCCATAGCAAAGGCATGGAGCTGCGTATTTCGTGGCTCGAATTTGGCGCGCGCGCATTGCTGACGAGCCTGTGCCTTTAAACACAAGTACCTGAACGTAAGACCGAGGAATATAGATATTTAATTGGTTAATGTTCATGTTTGTTAGAAACATGTGATCATTAGATGTATAGACAAGGCCATCGGCCTACTACGCCACGCCACTCTCTATAACCGTTTATTGTTTCCTTGTAATGGGCAGAATAGCACGTACGGTATCGTGATAAAAATTACCAGCAACAACAACATCGTGACGTACACATGGGCGTCACTTGTCAAGTCTTGATGCTAGGATGAAAACGGCCAAAATGCATCGAGACTGCATCGACCTATTTTGTTAAATGAATTATTGCTCGCATACGAATGCATTTTAAATGCAGCAATAACGTACGTATTACCACCAGCGAATATACATCAGGCACATATACAATGGCCTGGCACATAAATTATACAATGGCCTGGAACATAAATTAAAGCCACATAAATTAAAGCCATTGTACTAATTGCGGATTTCTTTTTGGTGTAAATTATTGTCAGTTAAATGCTAAAAAATACGCGCGCGCGCTCAATATTTTTAAAAACCACTGTCAACGGAAGGTATATGTACAGTTTTTTGATAAAGTATAGTGTGCAGAAGAAAAAAAAATAGGACGTGGGCTTCGCACAGTTTCTAGAAAGCACGGACACAATTGTTTTCTCGGAACGTAGATGAGGTACTAAGCTGACTTATACCAAGGTTGGTTTTTATCATACACATCCTCAATCACTGCACATAAAAATAACATCGTTTAAACAGTTTTTAATCCTTTAAAATCTAAGTTGTGGTCCACTGCGCGTGTATACCGAACATAAGTAGTATCCACCTTTTAATAACATTGCAATCGATTCCACTGCTCATAGTTGAAGGTCGAGTTTGAAGGCGTAATGGTAGGCTAGCTGGCAGGGACAATAATGTAGTACGTGAGAAAAGCTTACCACGTCAACTTGCGCTAACCTTGGATGTCTTTTTTTTTCAAGAGGATTTAAAGGCCCTGTAGATGATCTGTTTTTGAGCGATTCTGCGAATAAAACCATTATTAATCAAAAGAAAGACATCAACAAACTCATCCGAAGAAATTTCAGCTTTGTCAAACGTTTAAAAAAACCATGAAAATCCATATGCATTTTCCTGGCCTTGGCGGGGCGTTTCAAATATTCGTTCTCAGTTGATCGGGTACTATATGTGGCTTGCGTCATGCACTCTGTGGCGCACAAACTGCGTGTGCGCGCGATCCATAAAAATGCATCGCGTTGGAACACGCACACAGAGTACACAGCGCCCATGCATTTTGGACCGCGTAGATGCGAACCAAAAATAAGTAAATCGTTTGCAAACGATCTAAATAATTTCATCTTTACGGATTATTTTCTGGTAAAATTATAACATTTTGAGCGAAAACCTTTCATTGGATAGTTGCTACACTCTAAAAACAGATTGGTTGAATTCAACCAATTGGTTGGTAGATATGTGTCCAACCAATATATTGGTTAAAATAACCAATCATATTGGTTATTTTGACCAATCATATTGGTTAAAATGACCAATCCATATTGGTTAACCAATACGGATTGGTCATTTTAACCAATATGATTGGTTATTTTAACCAATATGACTGGTTATTTTAACCAATATATTGGTTGGACACATATCTACCAACCAATTGGTTGAATTCAACCAATCTGTTTTTAGAGTGTAATAATTCAATCTTTACTTTCAGAACTTTTCCCCTGTAAACTCGTCGATTACTTTTTGGGGTCATTGCAAATGATCCACTGGGCCTTTAAGTGCCACGAAAATGCACCTGAGAAACCACTGTACGTCTTTAATGTACAAACAGCGGATATGGTGTGAGCAGATCATACTTTGTCGATTAAAGGAGCGTGACCAGATTTTTTCCCAAAAAATTGATTTCTTTCTAACCTAACAATCATACAAATTACCCACTCCCCTCCCCCAAACAAAATTATCCATGGGAAGAAAACAGGAAATTTGCAATCCCCAATTCTCTTCCTCAGAATATTTACAAGGATCTTGCGAAACAGTGCAAGACGTACGCCTCTGATTTGTTGGAAATGTGCCAAAACTCCCAAGAGGTCCGAACTATTTTGAACCAGCGAGGTAACTTCATGGATGGTTTTGCCCCTTCCGATTTCGAAGAGCAGATTGATGGTGACCTGGTGCTTGAGACGGAGACTAACTCAAGCGAGCTTGCGAGATTGCGACTTGCCATCAAGTATTACCAGAAACAGGTAAGGTTTCGCTTTATTTTCCTATTATCCAAGAAACAATATACGACCAATCAAATGGCAAATGGGAAATCTGGGCCATTTATATTTAACGTCGGCAACATAATTAATTTTGATGATAAACTTTGCAACAAATCCGGCTGCGCCATATTTGAACTTATAACCAGTTAACGCTGGGATTATTTCAAACATTGCTGTACGTAGGCGCGGGTTTATTTTTAGTTGAAGCATGGAGGAAGAAAAACAACTGAACTCATTAACCATGCGCGGTAAAGTATCGTTGTTATGTCGATACACCATCGTTGTACACCCCAATGTCACTTTGTTATAAAGTGTTTTGCCCATTTTCCTCGCCAATTACTGCGAGTGTATAGACGTTAAAAGCAGTAACGATTGAATTTCCCATAAACGTGTTAACAAGTCCTCCGCTACACCCATGCGGAAATCTTGGCGTGTTTAAACGTCCTCAGGCGTCAAGTGGTTAATGGGAGGGTGACGTCAACCATACAGCACTTGGGTGGATGACGTTGAAGCCTTGCCTCCCGACTCCAACAATGAAACGTGATAGAGGCGCGTCGTTTTATCATGTTACGTGACACCTTTTAATGTCCCCATTACTGTAATTGATGTGTGGCCCATCAATGACGCCAATTTGATACCTTCATTACAGTTCGTAGCCCATCCGCACTGCCAGCACCAGCTCGCGACCATGTGGTATGAAGGATTCCCGGGCTGGAGGCAAAGTGGTTTTCTCTACAAGGTCCTGTTCATCCTTCTAATTCCGCTCTGTCTGCCGTTCCTAGCTGTTATCTACTTGGTAGCACCTAATGCCAAGGTACGGTATGCACCCTCTTATGTTATACCTGGTATCGCCATATAATGTGCTATGGCGCCATCATTACCAATTTAATTGGAGAAATGAATGTTGGCGTAACCGAAATTTTGCAGCTTTCATCAGCTGGTTTAGGCCGTTGACTCGCAAGACTCGGGTGAAAACTTGGTGTTGCGGATTCCATCGATATATACCAGTCGTGGTACCGGTGCCCTTAAGCAAGGTATTTAACCACAATAGCTCCATCCTTTAAGAGGAATGTAAAGTCATTGGTCCAGTGTGTTGTATAACGCACTTAAAAGATCCCAAATCATTCTTTCGTAAAGAGTTAGGGGATTCCCCGTTGTCTCCGGCCGTCGGCTGCCAATGGCGCCACCCACCTATGTATCTAAATGTTTAGGTGGAAGACGCTTGTAAGCTTCATGCAATTCAGCCTACGGGCTGCGAATTGAAGTTTCAGAACCCCGTTGAAAAATATACAAATGTATTTAAAACGTTTTAGTAAGTACGCACCATGTGCTTATAAAATAAAGCTACAATTTCATCAGATGCCACCTTAAAGGTCTTTGAAGAATTAAAATTTGTTATCGATAAAATATTTTTCCTCGCAAGGACCCCCTAGCCTCTAGATATTTTTAAAATGCATGCTTCTTATCCCACCAATGTCTTTTGACAAATTGATATATTTTTCGTTTTGTATCTATCTTTAAGTGGAGTCGCCTTGTCAGCACCCCTTTGGTGAAGTTTATCACTCACACAGCCAGCTACCTCGTATTCCTAACGTTCATCTTCCTGGAGTCCACATTGGTGGAAACCTATGAGAGTCAAGGAAATATACACAACGCTGAAAGATTCCGCGGTTCCACAAACAAAATCATGTACTCGGACCCAAGCGGAGCTTGCTCACAAATATTTAACTTTACCAGCATCGCCAATGGAACATTCCCTGTGCGTTTTTCTGCGGTTACCATCTTCGAGTGGGTCATTATATTGTTTATTGCAGGTAAGTTACTGTTCTAGATGAATCTGATAATGCATAGTTCCGAGATTGCCCAGTTAACCCCGCCCCTTAGATACTGTTGCTATGTGCTCACAAGCCATCGCAACAAATACGGCGACACAACGTACAAAGCAACGGGACTCGGCATGGAAAGCACAGATTCATTGGAGAAAACTCAAAGGTATTTATGTTTTAGGGTCGACAGTTACCGTAGCACACACTGAGCAAAGGGCTAGTAATGCAGGGATGACATATATTCAAAAAAAATGCGTTTTCCTACCTTTGAACAGCGAATCGCCCAACATTGAATCCAAAATTCACCCGGTCACTGGCGCATACATTAAACATACAAATTGTATGGGCAGAAAATCGCGTGATTGTTTGTGATGATTGCATCACTTTGACCTATGTGGGCGCCGTCTGCTAGCTCTGTTGTGATTGGTCGCCGGGTTCGGCTTGATTGACAGGTCGGAACTATGCATTAATATCTCTGTATTATTTTGGTGTGACATTTTTAGTACCAAAATGGCATTATGTTCGATGTTGTTTGGCTTCTAGTATGACAAAGAACATTTTTAGTTTGGGGGTTTATTTTCCCCTTTAAAGGAGGTGTCCAGATAACATTTTTGATCACCCCCCCCCCCCCCCCCCCTCTATTTTTCCCATGGGTGTTGAGATTTTGATACCATATCATTTGGCACATTTTTCTCATTACCATTCTGAAATTTCGCGCTCTCATTCCGTATATTTTCAAGGATGTCGTAAAAAAACAAAAACATTTTATCTGGTTCCATAACGTAGTGCACTGCAGTGATTACACCAACCTTTTTGCTTTCACATCCATGGAGATTGCAAATGTCCTGTTTTCTTCCCATGGATAGTATATTTTATATGATTGTTAGGTTAGAATCCGAACACGCTCCTTTAAACCAAATTATCTTTATATCCTTCGCAATTTACATGATGCCATTATTCTCCGTAACTCACACGTTTATAATCCAAACTTAATTGCAGACCTCAAAAGCCTGTTGCATGTATACGGACGTTTCAATGCCAGATTAAATTAACTGGAAGAATTCTCAAATCAAGTTCTCAGTGTTTCATCGTTTACATTGCCTCATTGTCCTGTACTCGCTTGTCAAATAGGAATATGTGAAGTATATTAAAAACTTAATTATTTCGAAAAACAATTGAACAAAAAACGAAAAACATATTTTCGAACGTAAAGATAATACATGACTGTACACTATAAGTTAGGTGTTTTAATATGTTGTGTTTTTTATAATTTTTTCAAATGACTGTTTTCACCTTTTCCTGTGACAAGGTGTGTCTGTCATGCAGATACAATTGTCTATAATCATATACAAAATCATTCAAGCGGAATACATACCCTCAATAATATATCTTCATACACCCCACAATACCGGTGTATAGGCCTAACTGGTGTATAACTAGTATACTCTCAGTTTAGAGGAGAAAATAAAATTTCTAGAAATTATATTTTGTTTCTTCTATAATTTTTGTTTTTTGCTGGTATCCTGCAGGTACGCTGTGGGGAGAGATCAAACAGATGTATGAAGAAGGTTACCGGCGATATTTGGCCTCCGTTTGGAACTGGCTGGACATTGCCATGTTGAACTTCTACATGACATGTTTTGCACTGAAGCTCTGTAGTTATAGCAAGTCGAGTTTTGCCATTGACTTCTTCGTAAATACACCAACTGCTTGTGATATGGTACTGAGACACGACCCGGATGCTGTTCAGATGTATTATTATGTTATAGGAGGTGAGAACTGTAGCGTTAAGCCGTCCGTACACCTTGCATTTCGTCCGTGATCCGATCACGATAGCGCATGTTGTGCAGTCGCATCACAAGGTGTACGGGTTTGGCGATGCGTTCCGATGGTGATGTGGTCACGATTTTGTGTACGAGTCCGTCGCAACGCAATCGCAGAATTTCGAGCATGCTCGATATTTGGCTTGTCTGTGCAATCGCAACGGAGTCGGAACGCAAGGTGTGCGGCCGGCTAGTACTAGTGTTTTTCCTCTTTAACCCTTAACACAAATCTCAAAATCCGTTTTTACAAAGATTTTGGGTGACTATTCTCAAATTTCAGCCAAAGTTTCAATTCCGCCGTACTGTATTTCTTTAAAAATTTGCGTATTCTTAAGTGATCTCTGGGAGGGGTGGTTATCTCATTAAAGGGTTTATCCCTCTCCATGGCTTGCCAAGCTCACGTGATAGCCAATCCCAATCAGTGGGGAACAACTGCAGACCGTGTTTCAAGGCCACCAGTTGGCTTCATAGCTCAATTAATAGGGTGTCTGCACATTTAGCAGAAGGTCTGTGGTTCAAATCCCGGTGGAGCCAAGTTGCTTTTCGCTGCATCCAGATTTCCGGCCCAAACTCATGGACATTAATTTGTCCACATTTGTATCGAATTTATTCACCCTGGCGTTCCCTGCAGTGGGTCATATAATCCCTAAAAAATAATAATTTATTCATACTAAAAATTTGCATGTCATGCAACGAGAAACTCGCGTGTTTCTATATACAGCAGGTGTCGCCATTAAACGCTTTTTGGCGGTGCGACGTGCATCACCAAAAAATCGTTTAAAACCGTTTCTACTGGTTGAAAAACGGTGCCAAAGCGTTTTCGAAACGGTAATCGTTCCCGCAGTAGAACCCCCTATAAATAAGCTTGGGTATACGATATTCTCGGTTATCGCAATATATATCGCAATATATATTATCGCAATACATTTTACCACATCGCGATAATATCGCATATTGCGATTTTTTTTTAAATATCGCAATACCGCAAAACACAGACTTATTATCTTTATTCCATTTCAGATCGCCACTTTTGGAACGACGACGATCCTATTTTACTGGCCGAAGCATTATTTGCCATCGCCAACGTCCTCAGCTTCAGTCGTATGTCCTACGTACTCCCAGTTAGCGAATTCTTGGGACCTCTGCAGATATCGCTGGGTCGCATGCTCGGCGACATCGTGCGATTTGGTGTTGTGTTTGGCGTGGTGTTTATGGCATTCTTCTGCTCATTGTATAATCTGTACTGGTCCTATGGAGCTGACAATAAAGTGAATAAGGTCGACGGTTGTGATATTAAGGAATCTGGGTTCGGGTTTGGCTCGTGAGTACAAATCGCCATCAAATTGGCAAACCTTTTTACACGATGTTTAAAAATGTTTACCTAGTAGCCCTTACCGATACACTAAAGTCGATTGTTGTGCGTTTTCTACGTTTCTTGTCAACAATTTTCATTACTGAAGACTCTTAAACGGCAAACCAAAAAAACACCTTTTCCAAATCGCAAGATTAGCGAAGGTATTTTGAATGACAAACCTGGAGTGGATTGCAATATAATCGTCTTAAGTCTAAGACACGTCATATGTCCTAACTGAATTTAGGGGTCCTAAGTCTTATGTATCTCAAGATAACATTTATGATACATACATTTTTATTGCAAAAATGTCTCAGTTAAGACGTCTTAGCAGTTAAGATATCTTAACTTTCTTTATTGCAATTAATCCACCCCTGCTTGTTTCTTTGGTTTAGTTTTCATGACACGTTTCTGACGCTGTTTTGGGCACTCTTTGGCCTGGCACAACCGGAAAATCCCAACATCCCTAACAGTACAGACTACGGCGAAGGCCATCAACTAACCAGCTTCGTGGGCACCATGCTTTTTATCGTGTATTTCATCGTTATGGGCCTCGTTATGCTCAACATGCTGATCGCTATGATGAGCAATTCATTTCAGGAGATTGAGGTGAGGTTTCAGTATTTTCTTTCATTTCCATCATTCCTTAAATTTAAATTGCACAAAAATTGTTACAAACGGCGTTATATCCATGTGTGATTGAGGATGTGTATGATAAAAACCAACCTGTGTATAAGTCATGATCTCAGTACCTCATCTACGTTCCGTAATTGTGCGTTACTTAAACTTAATTTCAAGAAACTAAGTGATTAAAATCTTCATGGAACCAAACAATATTGTCTCAATTGTGGAAAGAATCTAAGATTGAAAACTGAACTTCATTACTAATTTTATTTAAAACTGAACTTCAATTTATTGAGAATCACGAAAGGTCTAAATTATTCTCAGATCTGTTAACTGACTTGTTACACTAACATGATTTGTAAAGGGAGTTGATGAACTAACATGAGATGTTAACACTAAAATAAACACCACGTTAACATAGATTCCGATTCAATTAACACGTATAACACCAGGGTTATAGTCGAGTCCATCACAAGTCCTCGCCTTCACAAGTCTACCTCAAGTCCCTGGGTCTTAATTCAAGTCACAAGCTATTCAAATGAACTCAAACAAAGGCATTCTTATGTGCGTGTTCATCATTTGCTTCTTGTTACTGGACTTATGACAGACTTGTGCAGGACTTGTGATTTTATCGGCTATGGACATGTGATAAGACTTGTGATGGACTCGACTACAACCCTGTAACACATGACAAGAGAACACATTTACTTGCTTCCTTCAACAGAGTGATCAAGACGTTGAGTGGAAGTTTGCCCGATCTCAGCTCTGGCTGTCGTATTTTGAGAAAGGAGCGACGCTACCAATCCCGTTCAATCTTATCCCGAGCCCCAAGAGCATCTACTACGTGTATAAATGGATCCGCCGGCAGATTATAAAGTACAAGGAAAGAAAACAGAACGGAGGGTCGAGACCATCGGTGCCAATGAAAGAGCGAGTGAGTACGAATTGAAACCCAACACGATTCTGAAGTTTCTTATTACTCCTTGGAGCTTTTTGGAAATTCTAAGTAATGTTCCTTGTCAAGGTCAATAACAACAGTTATCTAATGGCCACCCTCACTGAACACAAGATTTGAAAGAGGATGAGTCAAGCCTAAGTACATGCCTATCAATTGAGGGTGTGTTTGCAGAAACTTGAATTTCGCCGAGTTGAACATGAAAGAAATATACAGGGCGGTTTGGGCACTTTGAGGAGAAAGCTGCAGGGTGGTTTGGGGCGCCTGAGGACTAACGGGTACCACGAACAACATTTAACCCCAGAAAACCAATTCACATCGACCTTTTTGCAGAAACAAATCCCAATGGCACGAACTTTTCACTTTTAATATACACTCCTTTACTTTTCGCTCTATTTTATTGCAGCGAAACGGCGTGTTTAACATAATGAATCACTCACAGCTGACGAGGACTGAAAGCGTTCACGAGGTAAGACTACATCAGAATAGGGTTAGAGATTAAGACCGAAATTTCGGCTTTGAGTTTGCGATCCGTAACCCGACAGTAAATCAATCGATCCTCCATTTTCAGCTGAACATCTAACTGATGAAACATTATTTTGTAATCTGTAAAGTTACAAATGCAAGCTATGGACATAATTTATGTGCTTACCAAACCGGCGTTCATGAACAATTAACATAAAGAATATTTTTCATACAGTACTTCTTTTCATATACTTTTTTTACTAACTCTTACCTATAACACTGTTCCGTAAATGTGCCTCTCTATAAATACATTTTCTATATTTTTACGAAAATAATTGTTTGTTGACAGAGCACAATGAAGGGCGTGGTCAAGAGGTATTTATTCAAACTCCATCGGGAAAAGGAGAACGACGAGGTCAATGAAGGTGAGCAATTTATAAATATGTCTATAGAATGCGTTTAAAAAAAGCGTGCTCAGATTTTTTTCAGAAAATGGATTTCGTTTTAACCTATAACAATTATATAAAATACCTTCCCAAAATACTGTCCATGGGAAGAAATCAGGAAATTTGCAATCTCCAATTTGGATGTGGAAGCAAAAAGGTTGGTGTAATCACTGCACTGCTTTATGGAACCAGATAAGTTAATTTACAAAACTGTTTTGGTTTTTGACGATATCCTTGAAAATATACGGATTAAGAGCGTGAAATGTTAGAATGGTAATGAGAAAAATATGATATATGATATGGTATCAAAATCTCATCACCCATGGAAAAAATGGGGGCGTCAAAAATGTGATCTGGTGCGCTCCTTTAAAGATAGATTACAGGATTGGAAAACTGTTACAAACGGTGTTATCTCCATGTGTCATTGAGGATGTGTATGATAAAAACCAACCTGAGTATAAGTCAGCTCAGTACCTCATCTAGGCCTACGTTCCGAGAAAACAATGAAAAACTGTGTCCATGATTTCCAAAAATTGTGCGAAGCCACCACGATCCTATTCAAGCTGGTTCCCCGGCTATAGTGCACAGACTATATGGTAGTCAGGGGGCTAGTTTCGTTTACCTTTTTAATAAATGTGTGTGCACACGCATTTTATAAAAATTTATGTTCAGGTGTCGTTTTCTTACACAAAGATATCATCTTGGGCAGAATCATTGCATTGGACAGTTAGAACCACTTATATCTTCCGTTTAGGTCTTTCCGGAGAAATGGTTAATTAGAATGTAGGACATTGATAATTCTACAATAACGACACCATGTTGATATCACTGTTAAAAGAAAATAACCTGTTTTCTGTATCAGGTGAACTTGACGAGATAAAAAACGACATCTCCAGTCTTCGCTTCGAGCTGATGGAGCAGCTTCGGAAAGAACCAAAATCCCCCACGGTGACTTCTCCACCTCCAACCCAGCTGTCTGACGTCCACTTACAAGATGATGCAGTCAAATCAATGAGTTTCCATATCGCGTGCGTTGAGAACAGGGTTGAAAATCTGATAGAACAGATGGAGACGTTACGTCACGATTTGCTGTCAGCTTTGAATGGACGAAGACCCCCCGCGTCGCCCTCGCGAGTTCAGTACATTTAGGGAACGATTTTTAAATGAACAATTATGAAGAGCTAGTAAAACGATATCTAAAATATGTTTTCTCTTCTAAATTGAGAGTATCTGGTTAAACAAACGATTGACACAGTAAAACGCGTTTTGTGTTTATTTCAAGACTATATATATAAACGTTACCTGAAAACATGCTATTCCTTATTTGCCGGCGTTAAAGACCGAGGCTCGTCAATGCGCGCGTGGGGCCATATTCGTGCCACGGAATACGCATCTCCATAGCATGCAAAGGCATGGAGCTGCGTATTTCGTGGCACGAATTTTGCCTCATAACGCGCGCATTGACGAGCCTCTGCCTTTAAGCAGTTTGGGGATGTTTATTGTAAGATTACAGAGGCTTTTACGACTATAGGTCAAACTATATGTGCAGAAAATGTAGTTCTCTATGCAATAATATTATGTTGGAAGAACTTGGTTCTATAACAGCAGTTTTAGTCGTTTTGTTTTGTAGTGAGATATTTTTGAATGGAATCTTACAATGCGTCGACTGTTTACATAATAGGGAGGTTTAAGCCGGTCGTATACCTTGCGTTCCGACTCCGTTGCGATAGCACAGACACGCCAAATGCTCGAAATTCTGCGATTGCGTTGCGACGGACACGTACACAAAATCGTGACCACATCGCTATCGGAACGCATCGCAAAACCCATACACAATGTGATGCGACTGCACAACATGCGCTATATCGTGATCGGATCACGGACGAAACGCAAGATGTACGGCCGGCTTTAGATGCACGCAAAACGCGAACGTGAAAGCGAAATTCTTTCAGCACCGGTCAGCACCGGCTCGAATCAAAAGTTTTATCTCGCCACGAAAGTCAAAGATGTATTTTGTTTGTTTTCGTCTGCGCTAATATCTCCTCAGAATAATGACCAAGTGTACAAAGCATTTCACGCCGTTCGCGTTTTACGTACATCTAAACCTCCACAATACCCCGTGCGGTTTAAATTTAACTGCAAACCATAAGGATTAATTTTTCCGGAATTAGACTTATCCGGAAAAAGTTCACTTCGCTTTGTGCGTTCTGCTGAACAGATTATTCTTTTTACTGAATGGAGACGTACATGTAGTAATTCTTATTTATTTAGTAGGGGTACATTACAATCACAAAGTCAAAATACACTAGGTAACATTTATTAAAACATTGCTTTAGAGAATATACACTATACATACGTGTATATTATAACATAAAATAAAATGTATAAAAATCCAAAGTATTTAATTTACCTTTATATTTGGACAATATGACAGTTGTATATTCATTGCCAATATGTGGATTCATTGCTAAAATGCCACTCTATTCTCCTGTTACGGTCAAAAGCGAAACTCTTTAATTTTGTGTTTACAACTAACGTAAGTGTCGGCATTGTCGCCAGATCCGTGAGGTCGCCACCTTATTTACCACTGCCATATTGTTCATCAATAGGGGCGAGGTCACGGTACGGATGGCGACAATGCCGACATTTACGTTAAATCATATGATTCTTATTTCATACCTACAATATTTATTTGCGAAATATAAGATCTATCTTGTGAATACAACAGTTTTCAAAGCAAAAATGCCGGCTTTGTCTAATTTTGTGTCCCTGTGTTACTTAATGAAGTTTTATTTCATGGATTTTTAGAATTTCAATTCGCAGCCCGTAGGCTAAATTGCATGAAGCTAACAAGTGTCTTCCACCTAAACATCGAGATGCATAGGCATTATATGTGGGCGGCGCCATTGGCAGCACGTACACCAATGCCGCATACCGCAGTGTGTGGAAACCACGACCCAAATGGCGCTAACGCTATCCCCAAATGACCTACTTCCGAAGCCCAAAACTCTGAAGTTTTAACCTCAGTCTGATAATTAGCACAATATGTGAAAAATAGAATCGATTCCGAATGGAATCGCGATTCTTTTTTGGAATCGGAGTCGACTCCGAAAATGCATGCTGGAGTCGCCCAAGCCTACTTGGTATGCTCAACGTATCTGCCTCGCCCCAGACAAAGAAAATCCGGCCAGGTTTTTTTTCCGCATCTCGCTAAAGCTAATCAGAAGGTTTTATTTCAATCCAACTTGCAATTTCCAAGGTGAAAATTAGTGACGAAGTAAAGTAAAACACTTAGGCGCTTAGCAAGTCAACATGGACAAGAGGTGGCGCTCTCTACCCCCTGTACAATCTCTTCCCCAGTTGTACTGACGTTGGAACCAACAATGTGAATAAAATAATACGCACAAAGTACAAGGGCACGAGGTTGACGAGAGGAAAAATGGCGGACAACAATGCAAACGGAAATGAGCCAAGCGACAATGATGATGAAATTACTCCCGAGCAGACGGAAAAATTGATACAATTTCAGGTATTTTATTATTAGGGGATGTATGCCCAAATGTTAGTGCTGAAGAGTAGTTTTAAAAAATCATCTTTATCAAAGTAAAGTGTCTTTTTTGAGAGCGAACTTTACCGCTGTCGCCAGTGTCGGTCACTTCGCCCCATGTCCATTCGCCCCATGTCGACCGAACCTTATCAATATCATGTCATACTCCATAGCCTTATCTCATTTTACTGCAGTGAATCATTAAGAAATGAGTTTCTTGGTGTTAAGTGAACTATTATTTTGGTTTTAAATATTTCAGGATTTGACTGGCAATGAAGACACTGACGAATGCAGAGCGATCCTACAACGACATAATTGGAATATAGAGGTAGGTTAGACAAGACATTTATTATTATTCATAATTTTATACCTTAGACAGTTTACGCATCCTCATTGGCTGAGAGCACATCACGTGACCAGTCTTAAACGGACGATAAAGGCCTGGCCAGTGAACACTGTTTACCCTGGCCCACGTCTCGCCCGAACCCTATAGACCTTATGCGTAGCGGCCATGATAGAGGGCAGTCACAGTGCATCATGCACGAGTAGGCACTTTGTGGGTCTATTGTCACATCATTTAAATATGAAAACCTGTCCTCTATTATGGCCGCTACGGATAAAGTCTATTCAGCGTGTATGGAACACGCACATATGCAAACGCACACACAAACTGTAGCGCCCCAAAAAATACACTATGTGACAAGTATCCAATCGTGTGCGTGCGCGTACAACATGCCAGCATTACGCGTAAAGCACGCATTGAACAAAAACAACTCGACGCACAGCAGTTTGAACAAATGCGATATCATCGCAAGCATGTAGGAAAGTGATGCAAAACATGGCAAATTTCGTTGAGTTTTACTGCGGCTTGAGCCATCATCACTCGTCCAGGCCCCTAGCCAGTTTTAAACGTATATCTTTAAGACTGGCCAAACCCACTTTCTAATTATTATTAATTCTTTCTGGTACTGAAACCAAGTATTCCTCAAAAGTACCCGAGGCACTGTACATGTAGCTCGTAAGCCTGAAGAAACCTGTGAAGAGAAATGCTCAGTTTTAGAGGTGGGAGGAAAACCCCTACACAATTCTGTATAAGGGGAAACCCACGGAATCAAGCAGGGACTGAGAACCCAATCCACATACTGACCCTGACAGGATTCGAACCAGGGCCACAGAGACCGGTAATTAGGGATATTTGGTTCAATTTTGAATTTTTTTTTCTTTTTCAAATAACTGTTTTCACCTATTCCTGTGACAAGGTGTGTCTGTCATGCAGATACAATTGTCTAATCATATACAAAATCATTCAAGTGGAATGCATACCCTCAATAAAATATCTGCGTACACCCCACAATATCCCTAACTTATTGTGAGTAGTTGTAATAGACCTTATGCACGGCGGCCATGATTAGAGGGCAGTCACATTGTCACAGTGTGTCATGCACGAGTAGGCACTTTGTGGGTCTATTGTCACATCATTTGAATATGAAAACCTGCCTTCTGTCATGGCCGCTACGCATAAGGTCTATATGCAGTGTTTGCAGACAACCATTGTACTAATAGCCGAAACGTTTTGTTTTTATGTGTACCGTAGACGGCAGTCCAAGACACCCTAAATGTTTCAGAGGGACGACCAACCGTGTTTGACACACCGCGAGATAGGGTCGCTACCCCACCGCCTGAGGTCAATACTCATTCAAGCGAACAGAGGTAAATCATGGTTAGCAATTTAATTTGAAAAGCAGTAGATCAAATATGAGATGAGGTCAACAGTGTACACAAAACCACAACGCGCACAGGTTCATGGTATTGTACCCAATCGTGTCCTAATGCAATGGCTTATGAGATATAGCGTTGGTCTGTGAATTCGACGTCGTAGGCGCTTCGCTAAAGTAAAATTTCGTTACCAAAAATACTCTAGAGACTTTTCGGAGGTGGCTCTGGAGCCGGGGGCTAACTGCATCCCACTCAGTTAAAGGCACAGGCTCGTCAGCAATGCGCATGCGAAAAATTTGTGCCACGAAATACGCAGCTCCATAGCAAAGGCATGGAGCTGCATATTTCGTGGCACGAATTTGATGTGCGCGCATTGCTGACGAGCCTCTGCCTTTAAAGAGTGCGATAAAAACTACATTAAGTTTGACGTACTCAACACAAACACAATGAGCCGCTGTTCGGCGAGTACTCCATTTAAGCCCATCATGCTTTGCCCGGAAAGGTATTGTTACGTCATCTCGCTTGCGGGCTATTTATCGCGATCTCACTGTTAATGCGGATAGCTTGCAAAATCTGTAAACGTCTCGTCTGTACCTTTTCAAATACCGTGACCTGCCCTTTTTTCACATATTTTGTGTTGTCGTTTATTTAAAATCCTACATAGGGTCTACACCGTTCAACGAGCGCACAGGCCTCAAACCATATTCCAATGGAGCTACATGGCATTATTGTTCCCCTTTCGCTTTGCATACGTCACCCTCTGGGACATTCTTCAGTGGGTTCTGCGATTCTTCCGACCGGACCCAAGACGGATTGTGACAGATCCAGTGGGCGACGTCATTGCGTTTATTAATCGGTTTAAGGAGCAGTATGGGCAAAACCATCCAACGTTCTACCAGGGAACTTATAGCCAGGTGAGAACAATTATTAAATTGTCCACTAAAATCACTCCGGCCTTGATTTTAGTCAAGTTTAAAAGGACACTGAGGCCAACTAGAGGGGCACCACGGCCAACTTTGTTCCAAATGTGTACTGGTTATCAGTGTATACAAGCCTCATGAAATTTAAGAGGATAGGGCATGCTGGCCAAGTTGGCCTCAGACAATGTATATCTTGAAGGAGCATCAGGGCCAACTTAGCAGAGCATGAGCCTATTGGCCTTGTTGGCCTTGGTTAATGTCAAGGCCTGGGATAGGGCATGCTGGCCAAGTTGGCCCCAGAAAGTGTATATCTTGAAGGGGCATCAGGGCCAACTCAGCAGGGCATGAGGCCATTGGCCTCAGTGGCCTTGGTTAAAGTCCTTTATTTTTGTCCTTTATTATTCATCATCTGTTCATATTAGTCCTAAAAATGTCATTCAACATATCAGGTGTCCCTGGGCAAGACACTTAATCTCAATTGCCTCGTCAACCCAAGAAAAAAAAAGGAGAGCTTGGGGGAGGGGGGGGGGGGAATGTCACAATCTAAGTACTGATAGGTTAAACATTCCTTAAAATCAATTTTTCAAGAATTACACTTCCATCAAGGATGCTTGAGAAACACATGTTTGAAATCAAACAACTTTTATGTATAGTCACTTATTCATACTTAATAATTGGGGCAAGCCGGGCAGGGGTTTGGGGCATATCTTAAATGATCTCTGGGAGGGGTGGTTATCTCATTGACGGGTTTGTCCCTCTGTAGGGCTTACTAAGCTCATGTGATAGCCAATCCCAATCAGTGAGGAACAACTGCAATACTGTACCGTGATTCAAGACCACCAGTTGGCTTCATAGCTCAATTGGTACGGTATCTGCACGTTAAGCAGAAAGTCCGTGGTTCGAATCCCAGTGGAGCCAAGTTGCTTTTCACTGCATCCAGATTTCCCAAACTCACGGACATTTGTCCACATTTGTATCGAATTCATTCACCCCGGTGGTCCCTGGGTCATAATCCCTAAAAATAATCACTTATTCAAATTTTTGTGAAGCAGTACAAGTCAGAATTTAGAGAATAATAAATGTTATATACCTCATGTGTAGATTCCTGTCATCTGATTGGTTAAAAGTGGGGGCATTGAATCAGCTAGACCCGGCGCAGATATGCCCACCGGGCAATAGTCTTTGCCATGCCCCGGGCATAGTCATTTAGCGGGTTCCGGACGCGCGCATTACATGTGTTAGCATAGCTGTGCACCAACTATGCAGCTGTGCGCTTCACATAAACATTCATCAGGACGGTAATGGCGGAATCTCGACGTCATTTTGTCGTCTGTCGTAGATGATGAAGGTAAGAGAAGTGGCCTACAGTGAAAACTGTGTCAGGTGAAATGTGCTACTAAAGTGCCAGGTGATTATGCTACAAATGTTTGCTGTAAGTATACAACTTTTCCGCCGTAGACCAGCTTCCGAAATCGAAACGCGAAGGACCACTGTCATGACTGTATGATGTCTCGTTACTTTTAACCAACCAGATGACAAAAATCTACACATTCGGTATATAAAACAAATATTGACTGCTGTTTATTCGGGTCATGGTTAAGATTATAGGCCCAAGGTATTCTCAAAGCCATGACTATGCCCCTCGGCTTCCGCCTCGGGGCATAGTCATGGCTTTGAGAATACCTTGGGCCTATAATCTTAACCATGCCCCTCATTGCAGTCAATATTTGTATACTATTTAATTATTGTCCATTGTATGCAGGCATTAAGTGACGCTAAGCGAGAGTTGAAGTTTCTTCTTGTCTATTTACACGGCGATGATCACGAAGACACACCCATCTTCTGCAGGTTAGTTCACTGTCTAAGGGGCCGTCCAAAATTGTCAACATTTTCACGGTTCTACAAAGCGAAGGAAGGGGGAGGAGGATCGAGGGCCGCGTAGGACTTTACATGCACTGTAAAATGTTGACATTTCATGGTAGTGACAAAAAATGTTGATAAGTAGTATTTCAGGGGGATGGAGGGGGTCTTGAAAAATACTACGCTCTGTAGAACTGTGAAAATGTTGACAACATTGGACAACTCCCCCTACAGTGATGTGATTTTTCAGGTTTTTGCCTGAAATCAGGTTTTTTAAGCTAAAAAACATGACCCCTGTGAATCGTGTGAATCCCACGCCATAATGGCTTCACGCTACGCGCTTGCAATTTCAGGTTTTTTCTTCAAACATCCAATCACACCCCTGCCCCTAAGTGTTATGTGAATACAAATAAATATTTACAAGTGAAGACTTCAAAAATTAGTGTTCCCCAATTAAAGATTTTGAACCAAAACCGGTAATCTACTCAACATCATATGTTTTTATGTGTTTTTACAGGGACACGTTATGCAACGCTGACGTGACTGAATTTATCAACACCAGAATGCTGTTTTGGGCTGCGTCCACCCATTCACCTGAGGGCTACAGAGGTATTGTTTTCCTGTTTCCACTATTAAATATTTCATTTTGTTGCAGTACTTAGTAGGCCATAAAGATTGGGTTGAGGGGAAAGAAATGTAAAACAAGCCTTATCACAAATTGATTTAACTTGCATCAGGAGACTGAATGTTAAAGGCAGTATACATCATTGGTAATCTCGAAAATCAGAAATGTTCACAGATTTACACCTAACTTACACAATATAAACATGATGACCGTAGAAAACTTCCCCTGAAATGGTTTTGTCTGAAGTGCTATAGTCTTTGAGAAATGAGTAAAACAATTAGTTTTCGTCACATGAAACGAAAATTCAATTCGCCCCAAAACCATTTCGCCCAAGTGCCATTTCGCCCCAAATTACTTCGTCCAAACACTACATCGCCCAAATGCCACTTCGCCCCAAAACCACTTCGTGCACAGGCCGTGGTTCAGGGCGAAATGGTTTAGGGCGAAGTAGTTGTGGGGCGAAATGACTGCAAACCCTTTTTTGACTGTTTTCTCAAAAGTTAGACCAAGTACGGAGCTGGTTTTTGCTCAGGTTGGTTTTAATCATGCATATCTTCAATCACACAGGGGGATAAAACTATTTGTAACAGTTTACCAATCATGTATACTATCTTTAATTAGGGTTTGTTTTAATAATTACGTCAGGAAAGGGCAAAACAAACCCTAATTAACATTAAAGGCACAGGCTCAACAGCATTGCGCGTGCGCCAAATTCGTGCCACATAATACGCAGCTCCATAGCAAAGGCATAGAGCTGCGTATTTCGTGCAATGAATTTGGCGCGCGCGCATTGCTGACGAGCCTCTGCCTTTAAGCCTCGTCACATTGTTAACACTAATACAGGCATGGTATTTTTCAGACTTTTGTCTGAAATCAAATTTTTTGAATCTGAACGCAACATCTGGTATGGTGCCTGATCACCATTGAAATAAAACAACCAAACTTGGGATGAGAGACAAATTCTAAGGGCCTTATCGGGATTCGAACTTGAGACCTCTGACTTACGGATTTTTTGATCTGAGACATTATTAGTTTCATTTTAGACTTTGTGCCATTGACAATTTCATCTCTGTCTAATACGACTATTTTCTTGTGTGATGTGTTTGCAGTATCCTTAGCCCTGCGGGAACCAACATACCCCTTCCTGGCCCTAATTGTCCTGAGAGACAACAAGATGACCGTCGTCCAGAGAATAGCTGGAGCGATTCAGCCCCAGGATCTCATCGCGAGACTCACGCGAGTTGTGGCCGAGACGGAGGCGTTTCTTATCACAATGAGACATGAACGACAGCAACGGGACCAAGCGAACACGCTGCGGCAACAGCAGGATGTGGCGTATCATGAGTCATTACGACAGGACAGAGAAAAGGTTAGACTTAAACCATGTTCACATCAATCACTTGATGCCGGAGGACGTGTAAACACATTCTGGCGATGTAAAGTCACAGTGATTTGCAAGACCAGGGACCGATTTCACAAAGCACTAAGACGCATCTTAGGAAGGGTCACTCTTCTTATCTTGGGACGTTGGTATGGGAATTAGGACGCTTTGAACTTGTCTTAACTTTTGTGAAATCGATCCCAGGTTTCAGCGGCTAGTTTATAATTTTGCAAATGGCGAGACCTGTTACTTGATTTAAATGCATGACCAGGTCTCAGTGGTTAGTTGATAATTTGTACCAACTGGCGAGACCTGTTACTTGATTTAAATACATGACCAGCAGCCGATTTCACGAAACTTTACGCAATTGCGCAATTGCGCAAGTCCACTTGCGCCATAAATTAGTAGACTTGCACAATTGCGTAAAGTTTCGTGAAATCGGCTGCAGGTCTCAGTGGTTAGTTGATAAAAGCATCATGTCATCAAGCATTACAAGCCCTTAAAAACTGAAGTGTATGTCTTAATTTCTAGAATTGGCCTTGTATCCATGACCTAGTTGATATGATTTAATATGATCTAATTTCTCAGGAACGAAGACGTCAAGAAGAAAAAAACCAGAAGCAGAGAGAATTAGAGGAAGAACAGCAGAGGCAAATTGAAGCAGAGAGAAGAATTCAGGTTGGTGGACGTCTCCTGGCAAAGCCTTCTTAAAGTACCCGGGTCATTTAATAAAATACACAACTTGGTGTCACTCCTCGCCTTCCATCTCTGTGGCCCTGGTTCGAATCCCGTCCAGGTCAGTATGTGGATTGGGTTCTCAGTCCCTGCTTGATTCCGTGCGTTTCCCCCCCTGTACAAAATTGTGTAGGTGGTTTCCTCCCACTTCTAAAACTAAGCATTTCTTCATCGTCTTCTCTTCACAGGTTTCTTCAGGCTTACGAGCTAATATTAAACTTAGCAATAGACTTATCTCATGCACGCTTGCTTACTACAGACTATTAACTATGGATTGGTGTTTCATTTTAGGAAAAGGAGGAACTAAAGCAAGACAAAGCGGCTAGTCTACCAGCAGAACCGGATCCCAACGACCTCAATGCAATACGGCTGGTTGTTAAGCTTCCTTGCGGCACCAGACTAGAACGTTGCTTTCTTAAGACGGACCCTTTACAGGTAGGAACCACTCATATTTTCTTCTATGATGAACTGTAAGCAATATTCAGTGTGGTACCTAATCACCACAGAATTAATAACCAAATATGGGATGCAAAATTGTATGGTCCTTATCGGGATTTGAACCAAAGACCTCCGAGTTATGAGGCACAGTGGTATACTCCCTCAGGTTTCCCCAAGACCTCTGACACACCGGGCAGATGCTCTACCAGCTGAGCTATGAGGCGCAGTGGTATACTCCCTCGGGTTTTCCCCAAGACCCCTAACACACCAGACAGATGCTCTACCAGCTGAGCTTTGAGGCACAGTGGTATACTCCCTCAGGTTTCCCCTGAGACCTCTAACACACCAGACAGATGCTCTACCAGCTGAGCTTGGAGGCACAATGGTATATTCCCTCAGGTTTCCCCAAGACCTCTGACACACCGGGCAGATGCTCTACCAGCTGAGTTATGAGGCGCAGTGGTATACTCCCTCAGGTTTTCCCCAAGACGCCTAACACACCAGACAGATGCTCTACCAGCTGAGCTGTGAGGCACAGTGGTATACTCCCTCAGGTTTCCCCTGAGACCTCTGACATACCGAGATGCTCTACCAGCTGAGTTATAAGGCTCAGGTTTCCCCAAGACCTCTGACACACCGGGCAGATGCTCTACCAGCTGAGCTATGAGGCACAGTAGTATACTCCCTCAGGTTTCCCCAAGACCTCTGACACACCAGGCAGATGTTCTACCAGCTGAGCTATGAGGCACAGTGATATACTCTCTCAGGTTTTCCCCCAAGACCTCTGACACACCAGGCAGATGCTCTACCAGTTGAGCTATGAGGCACAGTGGTATACTCCCTCAGGTTTCCCCCCAAGACCTCTGACACACCAGGCAGATGCTCTACCAGCTGAGCTATGAGGCACAGTGGTGTACCCCCACAGGTTTTCCCCCCAAGACCTCTGACACACCAGGCAGATGCTCTACCAGCTGAGCCACGAGGCACAGTGGCATACTCAGTCAGGTTTTCGCAAGACCTCTGACACACCAGGAAGATGCTCTACCAGCTGAGCTATGAGGCACAGTGGTATATTCCCTCAGGTTTTCCAAATGTATACCACTGTGCCTAAGCTCAACTGGTAGAGCATCTGCCCTGCATGTCAAAGGTCTTGGGTTTGAATCCCGATGAGCACCATCTAATTTTTTCCCCTGAACCGTGATTTGGCTGTAACGTTCCTCCATGTAATCTTACCGTGCGTTCCCATTGCCAATTTTCTTTAGTGCCCAGTATTTCCAGTATGTATACTAACAGGAGTGACTGTCCATTCATTTGCCCCATGCAGGCAGTGTACGACTTTGTGTACATTCAAGACGACACACCAAGCGAATTCAGATTACAAACAAACTACCCACGGCGAGTCCTGCCCTGCAGAGCAACGCCCACACCGGGAGACTCGACAACTGTAGAGAGTTTTGGACTTGCACAGAAAGAGATGATATATGTACAGGATACTAGTGACTGAATGCGCAAACCCAAGATGATATAGCGCTCTAGGCGCAAGATCTTTCGTTGCAACCCAAGTTGGCCAATGGCGTCAGTTAAGCTAAAATCAGTAGCCAAGAACTGGAATGGTTGTTTAAGGTGCGTAAAACCTTGTTCGTACGTCATGCAAATTGCAAAAGGGAAGCGAATTTGACGTCTTTAACCAATTAGACAAAAACCGAACAATTTCTCCACACATAAAATACTGACCATCAAACAAAAACTATACCTTACCATTTGGACCCAATTGCATAGAGCCGTAACGGCGTGTTTATTGTAGCAGACGAGTAAAGCGCTATTTTATGGTCGCGGCGTGGTTAAGCATGTGCGCGCTTGGAAACGGCTATTGTTGCGTCGCTGTTTTCAGCAAAGTTTGACCGTGCGGTTAAGGCACGTTTTCAGTTGCTTACCGTTAACGATGTCTATGAAATAGCCTGATGCTCCGTAAAGAGAAAGCAGGCTGTTAAGGGAAGACACATAAATCTAACCGCTGGTATCGACTGCGATCCCGGCGGTTGTTAGCGGTACCGCCTGCACTAAGTAAGCTGTTCTCGAGCTGTACCGGTGTCGGTACCGCGGTTAGATTTGTGTGTCTTCCCTAAGCAACTCTATGAAATTGACCCCCGCTTTTCAGTTGGTCATATTTCTTGTACTTTGTATGACAGAAATGTGCAAGTTGCACATGTTTTTTAGCACAATGTCTTTTGTTTCTCGGGGTATACATTTCTCCTTTAACAATAATCATGGAATTTGTTCTAGTTGCTGCTACAGTCAATCACTTGACCATGTTTGCTGATCAAAGTTGCTACAGTGGCTCTCTGCAAACAGGGTTGCAGTTGAGTCCATCACAAGTCCTCACAAGCCTTCACAAGTCCCTGGGTCTTAATTCAAGTCACAAGCTATTCAAATGAACTCCAACAAAGGCATTCTTTTGTGCATGTTCATCCTTTGCTTCTTGTTACTGGACTTGTGCGAAACTTGTCACAGACTTGTGATTTTATCGGCTCTGGACTTGTGATAGACTCGACTACAGCCCTGCTGTGCAACAAAGGGGCTATAGACCTTTATCACGGTGCGGCCATCTTCCCTTTTCCTTTATAAAAATAAACGTATCCAAAGCAATGCTTCGAGAAAAAAGTTTGGCCCGTGTTGAAATTGTTCATTGTGTGCATCACAATAAAACACGCCTAGCGCGATCAAGAAAATGCGCAGCGCAGACAGTGATTCTCTCAAAACAACAACACATGCGGTTGCGCAGACGCACTGATCGTGCCCGACACGTACTAAGGAGAACAAGACAAAGATGGACGCACCGTGATAAATACAACTAGAATAAATTAATTTTGTGATTTGTTTTTGACCAACTAGTGTAGTATTACAAGTATACTCGTTTTAAAAAATAAAAAGGTTTTTAATCTGAACGAAGAATCAAGGAGGTTAAGAGAAGTAAAATGTTTTGTCAAGGCTGACTGCACCAGCCTCTGTAAGAGCCACTGAGGCAGGGTGTTCCACTCTGCCCAAAGTGCCTCCCTGAGCTCCTGCACTTCTAGGGCTGTTTAGGAGATGCACGGCTCATCCCACGTAGGTTGAATCAGGTTGATAACTTGACAAAATAGGTTTTCTGAGAGCTCTTGCACGATTCTCCCAGAAACACAAAATGTCACATTTCATTACTGCGGGAATCACTTTGTTCAAACAGGTCCTCTTGGACCTGGAGGAAATCACTAAAGCAGAACAGTCTTGAAAGCGATTCCAAAGTGATTGGTCGATCAGTGCCTTGTTATCGACAATTTCACTGTATTCAACTTCTGCTCTGATCAAGAATTGATATTTTAAAATGCATTTATTTTTTGGACGAGTATTTTTGTTTCTTGACGTGTGTAGATGCGCATTATAATTAACTAGGGTTTGTTTTTCTCCACCCGACATAATTTAATTTAGCACTGTATACTTGGTGCTTCCCCGGGTGGGACTTGAACCCACGACCTCTTAATTATGTCAAGATTACGATTGGCTGCTTACGATATTTTTGTGTAGATAACTTAACCTGTTTATATCTTTCCTTCTTTTTTTAACTTTTCAAGGACAGAATTTAAGACGTGTTTGTCTCTGTAGATACTTCCAGCACTCTGGTTTGCAGTTTTCTTAGTTCAGTATTAAATTCTGTTTTGTTCTTTGGGTTTTATGGTAACGCTTATTTTGGGTTTTCGGATGCAAAAAATCAGAGTTTCTGACTCTGTCCGAAATGTGCCAAATAAATGTTATTGTTTGTGTTCAAGATTAGATTGTGTTTAAGCCACAAAATAATTTATATTGGTCGTCAAATATCACATTTATCAAAATTTGTAAGTTTTAATTAAAGAATAAATCGAAATGTGCAGGCTACTTTGTTTATAGATTTTTTGGGTCATTTTTATCGTGGACACGGCGAACGTGGTATTGATTCTGTACTTCACACCTGCCACGAGCGCCACATGGCAACAAACATTTAGTCTGGTGAAGTGGAAATTAAGAGTGCATGTGCAAGGACACCAGACATTATTCATGCTAAACAGAAAATAATTTTTTGGTACCAAAGATTACAGCGTAGCACCGCAAGGTCGGTGGCGCCACCTGTGCACCGGTACCGCACACTACATGTACGTGTATGGGGCATCAGTTTGCATTGCATGAAACAGAAGACGTGTACCAGTTGAATATTGTTTGGGCGGTCGGGTTGGCGTAGTGGTTCTTTCCCCCCGGCTTTCACCTCTGGCGTCCCGGGTTCGAATCCAGGGCGTGTATGTGGATTGGGTTTGCAGTCCCTACTTGACCGCGTGGGTTTTCCCCTGAGGCATTTCTCTGGGGGTTTCCCCTCCCACTTCTAAAACTGCAACTCCTTTTTCGTCATCTAAAGTTGATAATAAAGTATACCGGTAGTTAAAGCTAAAACCGTATAGTTGATGGCATAAAGGGCCTTAGTTGCCGAAGATGCCATAAAATTAACAACGAAAATTTTGTAATTGAAAATCCAAAACTTATGTCAAAAAATTACACCAAGGGACATTATGAAGGAAAAATTTTGGTTATTCATTCCTTAATTTCCGTCTTAAATATTTCTAACATCTGTCAAAAAAACTACCTTTAAATGACCTTGATTCATTTATATAATGCATATGCACAATGCATTGATTATGTATGCAGTCACGCCAGACCGTAGACAGTAGCAAATAATACCATATTGTCTTATCGGGAAATCGACACGTCGACTGAAATTTGATGGAAGCTAGGCAACATTCGAGTAGCGTGTAATGCATGCAAATATTGCGCCTACATTGACCTACCCATATGTCACCCTTATGTGTTATGCACACTGTGCTATTGATCTGATTGTGAGTTTATATGTGCCAGATGGAACATGGAGAACGAGAGGGATTTGACCAGCGAGGGTTTGCCAGACACCAGGGCATGTCTGGGTGGCGATGTAGGGTGTGGTCGTGCAGTTAGGGCGAGGCAAAACAGTGGTGGAGCGGCGGAATGCGATGAAATGCAAAAACAATGCGAGGTTTCGGCCGAATCAGACATATGTGTAGATACTGGCGGAAATGATAGTGCCAGCGGGACGAATATAGAAACGGAACACCATAAAGAAGGTATGTGTAGTGATTGGAAAGAATTCCGTTTACTGCTCGCACTTATTCTCCTTAAAATGACCCAATAACCATTAAAATGTGTTGATATTTTTATAAAGGGAAGTGAATTTTGGACAGGAAACATAAGAATTTCCTTGAAAATACCTAAAGTTCTTCTGCCCTGTTTTATAGACTTATCTCGGCAAATCAGTGGCGATCAATGAACGGAATTCATACCTGAAAAACTACCATACACATTCGCACATTCTATGGAACATGACATAAAAATCGTGTGTTTTCAAAGAAAAACTAGACATTTTCCCATTGCTAAAATCATGTTTCCTAGTGGCGAATGTGTACGGTATTTGTACCCAAGTCCTAATTTTTTTGGTCAAAAATTTCATTTGGTAAAAAAAAAAAAGCATTTAAAATCTATAACAAAAATTTAGAATAATTTCGCACAGCACTGTACACCCATATGGCCGTACCATTATTTGCATACAATTGTTGATGTAACGTAATATAAGAATCCGGGCTTGCATAAATACATTCGGTGCATATGGTGCCTTGCACTGCACACATGGCGTGCTAATTAAGTATTCAATAATAGTCTTTGTGTAGATTCATAAATGATTGTTAGACTGATCGATAGCGCCAATCGGGGGTTAGAATAAAGAAAAGGTCATATTATTGTACACACAACTACTGTGTAATAGGCCTATGTCGGAAATATCTTGTATGAACCGTACACACATGTTATGAGAATATTGACTATTATCTGCAATGCCCCAAAATTTCAGCGAGGGGCCGATTTCACAAAGCGCTAACACGCATCTTATCTTGGGACGTTGGTATGGGAATTAGGATGCATTGAACTCGTCTTTATACTTTTGTGAAATCGACGCCAGATTACATTTTGACCCACACAATAATAAATTATTTTCCTATCGGTTTTCAGATTTTGATGCCATATCATGTGTCATATTTTTCTCATCACCATTCTGAAATTTCGCACCCTCAATCCGTATATTTCCAGGGATATTATCAAAAATCGACCGAAGTTTAGTAAACTAATTTATCCGGTTCTATAAAGCAATGCAGTGATTACACCAACATTTTTGCTTCCACGGTCGTCGATATTGGGGATTGCAAATTTCCTATTTTCTTCCCATGGATAGTGTTTTGTGGATGTGTTTTTATATGATTGTTAGGTTAGAACGAAATCGAAATTTTAGAAAAATCTGGTCACGCTCCTTTAATGTAAATTATTTTTTGGAACAGGCATGATATTTGTTGCATTCTGCGCCGGGATCAATATTTTTACTTATGTAGACAAAAAGTGGGATCTATTTTTTGTCAATATTTAACCAAGGTTGGTAATAAAAATTCTCCTCCGCTATCCACAGTTTTTGGTGACGACATGTTAGTTAGATACGTGTTGCATTTTAGTTCCTCCTGTTTACAGAACGAAGACGTGAACAAAAATTGTCGGAATTTTCCGAAAGCTGAGGAGGTTATTATAGATTAAGAAATTAATTTAAGGAACGCGATGACCAGGGGTAATATGAACGCCAGGATATTACTAGGCTATGTGTGCAATTTTTTAAAACCACAGATGTTTTTATTTTTATTTTTTAATAGAAAGCAATCGCTCATCCTTGCCAAACGGGCCGAAGGGTTGCCAAGCTACGACAAGTAAAACTTCAACTCGCAGCTCTTCAACTTCCAATACTCGACGCGATTCAGCAACAAGACCCCGGGAAACGAGGGCGTCCATGCTCCGTGCCAAATCGCATCCGGTACCCGAAGGGACTCCCCAACAGCGATCAGAATTAAGACGCCAGAACAGTATCGGAGGTGATAAACGTACGAACCGCCAATCGGTCGGTCAGAAGAGCGCTTCATCGATTAGTCGAAGCACGAGCAGCGATGATAATTCCGAACGAGATGTTTTTGACTTGATATCTGATAAAGGATTGGACTCCTCAATTGATTTCAAATCTAAAGAGCAGAAACCGAAACCAGCAGGCCAGTCCAGCACAATGCGCCTGGCGACCGCTGGTCAACCACTGGCAGCTAATCGTCCAACCTCAAAGACTCGCGAAAGTCCGGGATCCGTGGACCTGAACCAAATCAAAACCAAAGCCATGTCTCACGACTGCTTTTCGCCGTACGGACCTGCCGAGAAGTACCTGACGCCCCTTCAGCAGAAAGACCGGCAAAACAGAGAAATGAACGTCCAAATGGCGAAACTGGAACAAATTGTCGCAGAGCAAGACGAGAGAATTCAGCGTTTTGAAGAGGAAAAAGAGGAAGCTTTGAATGAACTTGGTCAGGCAAAAGATACCGAAATGGGCAAGTTACTCATCGAGATCAAGGTATGTGATCTTAGGCTGTCAAATAATACTCGTAGCAATTTTCCTAAAGGCACAAGCGCATTGACGAGCCTCTGCCTTTAAACGGGCCTCCCACTGCGCGATTTTTGCCACGAATTTCCTACGATTAAGTACGATTGTGTGTAGAGTCTATAGACGGTCTCTGGTAATCGTACCAATTCGTAGAAATTTCGTGGCAAAAATCGCACAGTGGGAGGCCCGCTTAAAAGGCACAGGCTCGTCAGCATTGCGCGCGCCAAATTCGTGCCACGAAATATACGCAGCTCCGTGCCTTTGCTACATGGAGCTGCGTATTTGGCGCGCGCAATGCTGACGAGCCCCTGCCTCTAATAATATCGTTTCCAGTTACCCAAAATTGTAATCCAGAATAAAAGTGTTGATAGCAATGGTAACAAACACCACATGATTTTTCTTCCGTCTAAAATGGTACCTTTGTAGAAGAAATTGCCAACCAGGTTTTTTTTTTTTTATATTTTTTTTTTTTTAAGTTGTTTGCTGACAAATGTTTGCCATTTATTCAACACAAATACCGTGCATGGATTTTTCAGGATTTATGCAGTATTGCTGCATCTGTGCGGCTGAAATTCCCACGAGGCAGTTTTATAAATGCTACTATAGGCTTTTAAACACGAGTGGAAATAGCACCATTTATATCAGTTTACCGAATTTGTGGATAACAAGGCACTGATGGACCAATCACTTTGGAATCGTTTCCAAGACTGTTCTGCTTCAGTAATTTCCTCTGATTCCCAGTGTAATGAAATCTATCTTTTGAAGGAATCGATATCTTGGGCGATTACAGAAAGTATCCGGCTGTTTTGAAATGTTTAATGAATGCAGATATTACGAATATTCTTACAATAAGTGTAATTATGTCGTTTTTAGAAACTTCAGATGCAGCGCCAACAGAGCGAAGATTCATTGACCGATGTCTCGAATTCTCTGGATCTTGAGGGGAACATCACGGCCTCCTTAAGGGAGAAAATTACCCAGATAAGGAAAGAACAGGAAGATAAGGAAGCTGTTCATCAGAAACGATACTTGGATATGTATCAAAAGGTTCGTGGCACTTCCAAAAGATTTTTTGCTTTCTGAAAAGGAGCGTGTCCAGATCACATTTTTGACCACCCATTTTTCCCATGGGTGTTGAGATTTTGATACCATATCATTTGTCATATGTTTCTCATTACCATTCTGAATTTTGCGCTCTCAATCTGTATATTGTCAAGGATATCGTCAAAATCCCACCGATGGTTCGTGAACTAATTTATCCGGTTCCATAAAGCAGTGCAGTGCTTACACCAACCTTTTTGCTTCCATATCCAAATTGGAGATTGCAAATTTCCTGTTTTCTTCCCATGGACAGCATTTTTGGGAGGTATTTTATATAATTCTTAGGTTAAAACGAAATAATTTTTTTGGAAAAATATGAACACGCTCTTTTAGCTTTGCCTTAGACTGGTTCCCGTCCACATATTCCACACCTATATATTTTCGCAATAAGCGAACCAATCTATAGGGATCGGGAACCAATCTAGCTTTGCCTCTGGCCGTGTGGCACAGATATCTATTAGATATCTGTGCCATGTGGTAAACCGCCCCCAGCGGCCGGACTTTTTTTGTAGCGAATTTGCTACATACTGATTATCCTCTCACCCAGGACAGAGATTTCCAAAGTTAGGGTACCTACACATAGAGGAACTCATACCTTTTCCAAAACACGTTCCCTTATCCAGAAATATTCATCTATCTAGCAAAGAGGCAACGATCATTCTGCAAGTTCCAGAAATATCGAAACTCTATTTCCGTTTAAAAAAACATGCAGGCGGCCTTCTGGGCATGTTGTAATGCATTAGGCGCGTAGCTCATAGTACCTCATCTATGTTCCGAAAAAAAGGCAAATGCTTTTTGAAGAAATTAGGCAAAGCCGCTGTCCTATTTAGGCTGGTTCCCTGGCTATACTTAACGGAAAACAAGGTCATAATACCAGGGTAGTCAGGGGCTAGTTTCAGTCACATGAGGGCGCCCTTGACAAAATGCGTGTGCGTATGCATTAATATAAATTCATCTCCGTTTTTGTTTTAAAAAGATATATCGGGTGAAATCATTGCATTGGTCAGTTGGAACTACTTTTAGCTTTCATGATCAGGGTGTCATTTTAAAGAGCAGATTCAACCCTAACGGAGGATATCTCCCTTTGATTCATACGTGCTTTACTTTAGTTACAATTAGCAATAATATCTAGGTTTCGTTTTCGTTTAACCAACCTGTATATACTGAAAGTCAAAAGAAACTCGAGATATTTTCTATTTTCAGCAGAAAGGTCAAATTCAGCAGTTCACAAATAGAAAAGCACTCGAACATGTCATGCTCAATTTCAGGTATTGCATAGTTCCGACCTGTCAATCAATCGAACCCGCCGACCAATCACAACAGAGCTAGCCGACATCACCCACATAGGTCAAAGTGCACTGTACGTCTCACAACAACAATCACGCGATGTTCTGGCCCATACAATTTGTACAGTGTTGTATGCGATGATCCGGGTGTATTTTTGGTTTCAAGGCCGGTCGTTTCGTTGTTCAAAGCATGGAGGAAGAAACAACGAAAGCACGTATTTCATGATATGACATCCCTATATTACTGGCCCTTTACTCGGTGTGTTTCAAGATAACTGTCGACCCTGAAACATGAATACCTTTGAGTTTTCTCCAATGAATCTGTGCTTTCCGTTGAAAGTCCCATTGCTTTGTGCGTTGTGTGTCGCCATTTTGACGATAGCGTGTGAGCCATAGCAACAATATCCAAGGGGGCGGGGTTAACTGGGCAAAATCGGAACTATGCAATAGGCCTAGTTGTTGTCAGTCATAAACGCTTTAACATAGATGAATAGAACAAAATAACATTCTTGATAATTTTCTTCTGATGGTCAGTATATAACAAGCTTTAAGTCGGAAGTGTTTGAACGACAAAATGATTTCTGTTGGTCCACAGGGTCGCGAGGCACAACTTATCGATCAAGAGGAAGACTTAGTATGTAGAGCGATCGCCTCTGCCTCGGATGGCGATAGTCAGATGCGCCGTCTTCTCAAGAAATTGGAGGAAACAGAGCAAGAATTGGATAAACTTCGGCAGACGTTCCGAGAAGATGTGTACCACAAGAGTCCTCTACTAGACACGGATTCCGCAGCACAGGTAGCTATGATGACCAATTAGTGCCACATGTGGTATGTATACACTACCAGGCCACAATCAGTTAAATATATTGGTGTGGCTCAATTGTGGAATTGTATTTTCTTCAAATGACTGTTTTTACCTATTCCTGTGACAAGGTGTGTCTGTCATGCAGATACAATTGTCTAATCATATACAAAATCATTCAAGTGGAATGCATACCATCAATAAAATAATCTGCGTACACCCCACGATATCCCTAACTTATTGTGAGTAGTGTAGTTTCGTCGATAATTCTAAACAAGTGTTTTCACTTCTTTTAGAACCGGGATCAAATATCCAGGGTTGTAGTCGAGTCCACCACAAGTCCCTAGGTCTTAATTCATGTCCCAAGCTACTCAAATGAAATCCAACAAAGGCATTCTTTTGTGCGTTTTCATCCTTTGCTTCTTGTTACTGGACTTGTGCGGGATTCGTCACGGACTTGTGATTTTATCGGCTCTGCAGACTTGTGATAGACTTGTGATGAGCTCGACTACAACGATGCAAATATCCCACATAATGACCGTTTCATTTTGTTTTCAATGTGTTAACAGGTTGAGGTGTTGAAGAGTGCCGTGTATTACTACTTGACCGATACTAAACCGGAGGTCAACCTCGCTGTAATGCTATCATTGCTACACTACAGTGATGTTCAAACAAATAATATCGCCAGTCATTTGAAGAAAAATAAATCTAAGTAGCCTAAAATCACATCTGTGAAAGTATCAGTTATATACTATGTACTTAACTTATAATTTGTAAATATTGACAAAAAATGTAATTTTGTCTCTTAAGCGGGCCTCCCACTGTGCAATGTTTGCCACAAATTTCCTACGATTGGGCACGATATTGTGTGTAGAGTCTATAGACAGTCTCTGGTAATCGTACCAATTCGTAGGAAATTCGTGGCAAAAATCGCACAGTGGGAAGCCCACTTTAAAGGCACATGCCTTTGCTATAGAGCTGCGTATTTCGTGGCACGAATTTGGCGCGCGCGCATTGCTGACGAGCCTCTAACTTTAAAGTCGAGGTCAAATTCCAGGAGTATCATCTAAGCAACATTTCATGCAATTTTTAAGGAAATCTGAATCATACAATTTTGGGCCAAAAATTTAAAAATTAGAAGGGGTAAGTCCAGCAATTTTTCTACAAATTTGCCAAAAATTGACTTTTCTGAAGGAATTATTATTAACACAAACTCAACCAGTTTCGAAGCTATTTTGTGATTTTAAAATTTAATTTATGAGAAACATGGAAATGTTGGGCAAAAATGGGATTTGTTTCCCTCATCTGAAATTGTCATTATATTTATTTTCCTGGGCAAGCAATCGATGTGAAATTCCAGGAATATCATCTATGCCAACTAAGCCAACATTTCCTGCAATTCTGAACAAAGTATGAACCACAAAATGTTTTGCCAAAAATTAAAAAAATCATAAGAAATTTTTCTAAAATTTGCCAAAAATTGTATTTTCTTAAAATGTCCCAGAAATGATTAATAATAAAGAATAAACCCACTTTTAAGCTATTTCGGGAGTTTTCAAAGTTAATTTCTGGGAAACATAAATATTTTGGCCAAAGCACTTAAAATAGCGCTTCTACAAAAAGCGCCAGGGCTGTAGAGCTGCTCTGAGTGTTTGTGCATTAACAGGCGGATTGTCCCTTGCTGAAACATGTCGCCCGAGCTCATCCCACAGTTGTTCAATCGAAAGAGCAGAACATTGAACTCTTACCATGGTGCTCTTGTTCCCCGGATCTCAATCCGACTGAACAACTGTGGGATGAGCTTGTTCCACTCTTCCTGTAGAGCTGCTCTGAGTGTTTGTGCATTAACAGGCGGATTGTCCCTTGCCAAAACATGTCGCCCGAGCTCATCTCACAGTTGTTCAATCGAAAGAGCAGAACATTGAACTCTTCCATGGTGCTCTTGTTCCCCGGATCTCAATCCGATTGAACAACTGTGGGATGAGCTTGTTCCACTCTTCCTGTAGAGCTGCTCCGAGTGTTTGTGCATTAACAGGCGGATTGTCCCTTGCCGAAACATGTCGCCCGAGCTCATCCCACAGTTGTTCAATCGAAAGAGCCGAACATTGAACTCTTACCATGGTGCTCTTGTTCCCCGGATCTCAATCCGACTGAACAACTGTGGGATGAGCTTGTTCCACTCTTCCCGTAGAGCTGCTCTGAGTGTTTGTGCATTAACAGGCGGATTATCCCTCTAAACAGCGCCCTCTGTCTAATGACTTGTAATGGTTTGCTCATACCTATAGCGATACGCTGTCCTGCCTCCTTATTTTGTGATGTTTGTAACAGAAAAGCTCAACAGAAAATGTTCCCCTTGTGGCTCCTGTACAAAACGAACGGAGAAACGTGTTGCCATGCAAGTAGCGTGAACCGTTGTCAAAGAAGTGAGCGCCTCCACGCAGAAATTGATGTCACACTCTGCCAGCATATTCCCGAGTCTGTCATGCAGATCAATTGTCTAATTATATACAAAATATTCAAGCAGAATGCATGTATACCCTCAAAATAACTGCGTATACCCCACAATATCCCTAACTTATTGGGAGTAGTGTATACGTTATATACTGAAACGCAAAAGAAACTTACCACTTGTTCAAAATGTAATAAAATTGTAACAGTTCAAAATAAAACAAACCAACAATTGCTAATTGAAACATTGGCATTTTATTGATGTCATGTCAGGTTTTTGACCAAGATACACCATCTCAATAGTTTGTTCTACAGTAAAGAACAGAAGAGGGTGCAATGTCAGTCCACTTCCAATAGCGTGTGTGGCCACCATTGATTTGGATACAGGCAGTGCATCGTCCGCGCATACTGCCTGCCAGTCTTGGCATGTTGCTTGAAATGCCCATTTTGCACTGGCCTTTTTAAAGCCAACATCAAGACATCACGTGCAGCTCATTACAATCATCCCATACCCCTTGGCTAATCACTGAAAGTAAAAACAGCTGTGCCATGAAGTGACCATTGAAGGTTCAAGTTACCTTAAGATATTTTACACTCTTATTCCAGGAATCTACAAAAAGTATGTATCTTGCGAATGATACATACCGGTAGGGCCTTTAAGTTATATAAACTGGGCTCAAAAAGAAACTTATAATTTTTCACATGGTCATATCTTAAAATCCTGTCCATCAAAATGAACCAAAATGACACACCGGATTACTTCAATACTCTACTCTAAACACATGTCAGTAACCAAGCAGTTGCCCAACTGACAGAACTGAAAAATGCACTGGTATGGAACCGCTTGCTGTATCACATGTCACAGCCTGGAGTTTAAGGCACGTGAAGAAGTCAAAACAAATTGAAATGAAGGTAATGTCAGTTACCCAAACACAGACATCAATAGTGTGTGTGTGTCCACCATGTGCTTGGAAGCATTCAGTGCATCTGCTACGCATGCTGTCCACCAGGTTTCTGATGCAGGCTTGGGGGAGATTGTTCCACTTATGGGTCCTAAGCAACATTTCCTGCAATTTTAAGGAAAATCTAAATCATAACATTTTTGGCCAAAAATTGAACAAATCACAAGGGGTTAGTCCATCGATTGTTATCAAAATTGGCAAAAAATTTACGTTTTTGAAAATGTCTTAGAAATGACTCATAATGAAAATTTAGCCTGTCTGGAACCTTATTTCTCAGAAAAATGGACAATTTGGCAAATATTCATCAAATTTTCTCAAAATCCCCCAAATATTTCCAAATTTCATATTTTATTTTCTGGATGACCAGTCAATGTTAAATTCAAGGAATATCATCTATGGGTCCTAAGCAACATTTCCTGCAATTTTAAGGAAAATCTAAAACATAACATTTTTGGCCAAAAAATGAAAAAATCACAAGGGGTTAGTCCATCGATTTTTTTAAAAATTGGCCAAAAATTGACGTTTTTGAAAATGTCTTAGAAATGACTCATAATGAAAATTTAGCCTGTCTGGAACCTTATTTCTCAGAAAAATGGACAATTTGGCAAATATTCAACAAATTTTCTCAAAATCCCCAAAATATTTCCAAATTTCATATTTTATTTTCTGGATGACCAGTCAATGTTAAATTCAAGGAATATCATCTATGGGTCCTAAGCAACATTTCCTGCAATTTTAAGGAAAATCTAAATCATAACATTTTTGGCCAAAAATTGAAAAAATCACAAGGGGTTAGTCCATCGATTTTTATCAAAATTGGCCAAAAATTGACGTTTTTGAAAATGTCTTAGAAATGACTCATAATGAAAATTTAGCCTGTCTGGAACCTTATTTCTCAGAAAAATGGACAATTTGGCAAATATTCAACAAATTTTCTCAACATCCCCAAAATATTTCCAAATTTCATATTTTATTTTCTGGATGACCAGTCAATGTTAAATTCAAGGAATATCATCTATGGGTCCTAAGCAACATTTCCCGCAATTTTAAGGAAAATCTAAATCATAACATTTTTGGCCAAAAAATGAAAAAATCACAAGGGGTTAGTCCATCGATTTTTATCAAAATTGGCCAAAAATTGACGTTTTTGAAAATGTCTTAGAAATGACTCATAATGAAAATTTAGCCTGTCTGGAACCTTATTTCTCAGAAAAATGGACAATTTGGCAAATATTCATCAAATTTTCTCAAAATCCCCAAAATATTTCCAAATTTCATATTTTATTTTCTGGATGACCAGTCAATGTTAAATTCAAGGAATATCATCTATGGGTCCTAAGCAACATTTCCTGCAATTTTAAGGAAAATCTAAATCATAACATTTTTGGCCAAAAATTGAAAAAATCACAAGGGGTTAGTCCATCGATTTTTATCAAAATTGGCCAAAAATTTACGTTTTTGAAAATGTCTTAGAAATGACTCATAATGAAAATTTAGCCTGTCTGGAACCTTATTTCTCAGAAAAATGGACAATTTGGCAAATATTCAACAAATTTTCTCAAAATCCCCAAAATATTTCCAAATTTCATATTTTATTTTCTGGATGACCAGTCAATGTTAAATTCAAGGAATATCATCTATGGGTCCTAAGCAACATTTCCTGCAATTTTAAGGAAAATCTAAATCATAACATTTTTGGCCAAAAAATGAAAAAATCGATTTTTATCAAAATTGGCCAAAAATTGACGTTTTTGAAAATGTCTTAGAAATGACTCATAATGAAAATTTAGCCTGTCTGGAACCTTATTTCTCAGAAAAATGGACAATTTGGCAAATATTCAACAAATTTTCTCAAAATCCCCAAAATATTTCCAAATTTCATATTTTATTTTCTGGATGACCAGTCAATGTTAAATTCAAGGAATATCATCTATGGGTCCTAAGCAACATTTCCTGCAATTTTAAGGAAAATCTAAATCATAACATTTTTGGCCAAAAATTGAAAAAATCACAAGGGGTTAGTCCATCGATTTTTATCAAAATTGGCCAAAAATTGACGTTTTTGAAAATGTCTTAGAAATGACTCATAATGAAAATTTAGCCTGTCTGGAACCTTATTTCTCAGAAAAATGGACAATTTGGCAAATATTCATCAAATTTTCTCAACATCCCCAAAATATTTCCAAATTTCATATTTTATTTTCTGGATGACCAGTCAATGTTAAATTCAAGGAATATCATCTATGGGTCCTAAGCAACATTTCCTGCAATTTTAAGGAAAATCTAAATCATAACATTTTTGGCCAAAAATTGAAAAAATCACAAGGGGTTAGTCCATCGATTTTTTTAAAAATTGGCCAAAAATTGACGTTTTTGAAAATGTCTTAGAAATGACTCATAATGAAAATTTAGCCTGTCTGGAACCTTATTTCTCAGAAAAATGGACAATTTGGCAAATATTCAACAAATTTTCTCAAAATCCCCAAAATATTTCCAAATTTCATATTTTATTTTCTGGATGACCAGTCAATGTTAAATTCAAGGAATATCATCTATGGGTCCTAAGCAACATTTCCTGCAATTTTAAGGAAAATCTAAATCATAACATTTTTGGCCAAAAATTGAAAAAATCACAAGGGGTTAGTCCATCGATTTTTTTAAAAATTGGCCAAAAATTGACGTTTTTGAAAATGTCTTAGAAATGACTCATAATGAAAATTTAGCCTGTCTGGAACCTTATTTCTCAGAAAAATGGACAATTTGGCAAATATTCAACAAATTTTCTCAAAATCCCCAAAATATTTCCAAATTTCATATTTTATTTTCTGGATGACCAGTCAATGTTAAATTCAAGGAATATCATCTATGGGTCCTAAGCAACATTTCCTGCAATTTTAAGGAAAATCTAAATCATAACATTTTTGGCCAAAAATTGAAAAAATCACAAGGGGTTAGTCCATCGATTTTTATCAAAATTGGCCAAAAATTGACGTTTTTGAAAATGTCTTAGAAATGACTCATAATGAAAATTTAGCCTGTCTGGAACCTTATTTCTCAGAAAAATGGACAATTTGGCAAATATTCAACAAATTTTCTCAAAATCCCCAAAATATTTCCAAATTTCATATTTTATTTTCTGGATGACCAGTCAATGTTAAATTCAAGGAATATCATCTATGGGTCCTAAGCAACATTTCCTGCAATTTTAAGGAAAATCTAAATCATAACATTTTTGGCCAAAAATTGAAAAAATCACAAGGGGTTAGTCCATCGATTTTTATCAAAATTGGCCAAAAATTGACGTTTTTGAAAATGTCTTAGAAATGACTCATAATGAAAATTTAGCCTGTCTGGAACCTTATTTCTAAGAAAAATTGACAATTTGGCAAATATTCAACAAATCTTCTCAAAATCCCAAAATTGTTCCAAATTTCATATTTTATTTTCTGGATGACCAGTCAATGTTAAATTCAAGGAATATCATCTATGGGTCCTAAGCAACATTTCCTGCAATTTTAAGGAAAATCTAAATCATAACATTTTTGGCCAAAAATTGAAAAAATCACAAGGGGTTAGTCCGTCGATTTTTATCAAAATTGGCCGAAAATTGACGTTTTTGAAAATGTCTTAGAAATGACTCATAATGAAAATTTAGCCTGTCTGGAACCTTATTTCTCAGAAAAATGGACAATTTGGCAAATATTCAACAAATTTTCTCAAAATCCCCAAAATATTTCCAAATTTCATATTTTATTTTCTGGATGACCAGTCAATGTTAAATTCAAGGAATATCATCTATGGGTCCTAAGCAACATTTCCTGCAATTTTAAGGAAAATCTAAATCATAACATTTTTGGCCAAAAATTGAAAAAATCACAAGGGGTTAGTCCATCGATTTTTATCAAAATTGGCCAAAAATTGACGTTTTTGAAAATGTCTTAGAAATGACTCATAATGAAAATTTAGCCTGTCTGGAACCTTATTTCTCAGAAAAATGGACAATTTGGCAAATATTCAACAAATTTTCTCAAAATCCCCAAAATATTTCCAAATTTCATATTTTATTTTCTGGATGACCAGTCAATGTTAAATTCAAGGAATATCATCTATGGGTCCTAAGCAACATTTCCTGCAATTTTAAGGAAAATCTAAATCATAACATTTTTGGCCAAAAATTGAAAAAATCACAAGGGGTTAGTCCATCGATTTTTATCAAAATTGGCCAAAAATTGACGTTTTTGAAAATGTCTTAGAAATGACTCATAATGAAAATTTAGCCTGTCTGGAACCTTATTTCTCAGAAAAATGGACAATTTGGCAAATATTCAACAAATTTTCTCAAAATCCCCAAAATATTTCCAAATTTCATATTTTATTTTCTGGATGACCAGTCAATGTTAAATTCAAGGAATATCATCTATGGGTCCTAAGCAACATTTCCTGCAATTTTAAGGAAAATCTAAATCATAACATTTTTGGCCAAAAATTGAAAAAATCACAAGGGGTTAGTCCATCGATTTTTATCAAAATTGGCCAAAAATTGACGTTTTTGAAAATGTCTTAGAAATGACTCATAATGAAAATTTAGCCTGTCTGGAACCTTATTTCTCAGAAAAATGGACAATTTGGCAAATATTCAACAAATTTTCTCAACATCCCCAAAATATTTCCAAATTTCATATTTTATTTTCTGGATGACCAGTCAATGTTAAATTCAAGGAATATCATCTATGGGTCCTAAGCAACATTTCCCGCAATTTTAAGGAAAATCTAAATCATAACATTTTTGGCCAAAAAATGAAAAAATCACAAGGGGTTAGTCCATCGATTTTTATCAAAATTGGCCAAAAATTGACGTTTTTGAAAATGTCTTAGAAATGACTCATAATGAAAATTTAGCCTGTCTGGAACCTTATTTCTCAGAAAAATGGACAATTTGGCAAATATTCATCAAATTTTCTCAAAATCCCCAAAATATTTCCAAATTTCATATTTTATTTTCTGGATGACCAGTCAATGTTAAATTCAAGGAATATCATCTATGGGTCCTAAGCAACATTTCCTGCAATTTTAAGGAAAATCTAAATCATAACATTTTTGGCCAAAAATTGAAAAAATCACAAGGGGTTAGTCCATCGATTTTTTTAAAAATTGGCCAAAAATTGACGTTTTTGAAAATGTCTTAGAAATGACTCATAATGAAAATTTAGCCTGTCTGGAACCTTATTTCTCAGAAAAATGGACAATTTGGCAAATATTCAACAAATTTTCTCAACATCCCCAAAATATTTCCAAATTTCATATTTTATTTTCTGGATGACCAGTCAATGTTAAATTCAAGGAATATCATCTATGGGTCCTAAGCAACATTTCCCGCAATTTTAAGGAAAATCTAAATCATAACATTTTTGGCCAAAAAATGAAAAAATCACAAGGGGTTAGTCCATCGATTTTTATCAAAATTGGCCAAAAATTGACGTTTTTGAAAATGTCTTAGAAATGACTCATAATGAAAATTTAGCCTGTCTGGAACCTTATTTCTCAGAAAAATGGACAATTTGGCAAATATTCAACAAATTTTCTCAAAATCCCCAAAATATTTCCAAATTTCATATTTTATTTTCTGGATGACCAGTCAATGTTAAATTCAAGGAATATCATCTATGGGTCCTAAGCAACATTTCCTGCAATTTTAAGGAAAATCTAAATCATAACATTTTTGGCCAAAAATTGAAAAAATCACAAGGGGTTAGTCCATCGATTTTTATCAAAATTGGCCAAAAATTTACGTTTTTGAAAATGTCTTAGAAATGACTCATAATGAAAATTTAGCCTGTCTGGAACCTTATTTCTCAGAAAAATGGACAATTTGGCAAATATTCAACAAATTTTCTCAACATCCCCAAAATATTTCCAAATTTCATATTTTATTTTCTGGATGACCAGTCAATGTTAAATTCAAGGAATATCATCTATGGGTCCTAAGCAACATTTCCTGCAATTTTAAGGAAAATCTAAATCATAACATTTTTGGCCAAAAATTGAAAAAATCACAAGGGGTTAGTCCATCGATTTTTTTAAAAATTGGCCAAAAATTGACGTTTTTGAAAATGTCTTAGAAATGACTCATAATGAAAATTTAGCCTGTCTGGAACCTTATTTCTCAGAAAAATGGACAATTTGGCAAATATTCAACAAATTTTCTCAAAATCCCCAAAATATTTCCAAATTTCATATTTTATTTTCTGGATGACCAGTCAATGTTAAATTCAAGGAATATCATCTATGGGTCCTAAGCAACATTTCCTGCAATTTTAAGGAAAATCTAAATCATAACATTTTTGGCCAAAAATTGAAAAAATCACAAGGGGTTAGTCCATCGATTTTTATCAAAATTGGCCAAAAATTTACGTTTTTGAAAATGTCTTAGAAATGACTCATAATGAAAATTTAGCCTGTCTGGAACCTTATTTCTCAGAAAAATGGACAATTTGGCAAATATTCAACAAATTTTCTCAAAATCCCCAAAATATTTCCAAATTTCATATTTTATTTTCTGGATGACCAGTCAATGTTAAATTCAAGGAATATCATCTATGGGTCCTAAGCAACATTTCCTGCAATTTTAAGGAAAATCTAAATCATAACATTTTTGGCCAAAAAATGAAAAAATCACAAGGGGTTAGTCCATCGATTTTTATCAAAATTGGCCAAAAATTGACGTTTTTGAAAATGTCTTAGAAATGACTCATAATGAAAATTTAGCCTGTCTGGAACCTTATTTCTCAGAAAAATGGACAATTTGGCAAATATTCAACAAATTTTCTCAAAATCCCCAAAATATTTCCAAATTTCATATTTTATTTTCTGGATGACCAGTCAATGTTAAATTCAAGGAATATCATCTATGGGTCCTAAGCAACATTTCCTGCAATTTTAAGGAAAATCTAAATCATAACATTTTTGGCCAAAAATTGAAAAAATCACAAGGGGTTAGTCCATCGATTTTTATCAAAATTGGCCAAAAATTGACGTTTTTGAAAATGTCTTAGAAATGACTCATAATGAAAATTTAGCCTGTCTGGAACCTTATTTCTCAGAAAAATGGACAATTTGGCAAATATTCAACAAATTTTCTCAACATCCCCAAAATATTTCCAAATTTCATATTTTATTTTCTGGATGACCAGTCAATGTTAAATTCAAGGAATATCATCTATGGGTCCTAAGCAACATTTCCCGCAATTTTAAGGAAAATCTAAATCATAACATTTTTGGCCAAAAAATGAAAAAATCACAAGGGGTTAGTCCATCGATTTTTATCAAAATTGGCCAAAAATTGACGTTTTTGAAAATGTCTTAGAAATGACTCATAATGAAAATTTAGCCTGTCTGGAACCTTATTTCTCAGAAAAATGGACAATTTGGCAAATATTCATCAAATTTTCTCAAAATCCCCAAAATATTTCCAAATTTCATATTTTATTTTCTGGATGACCAGTCAATGTTAAATTCAAGGAATATCATCTATGGGTCCTAAGCAACATTTCCTGCAATTTTAAGGAAAATCTAAATCATAACATTTTTGGCCAAAAATTGAAAAAATCACAAGGGGTTAGTCCATCGATTTTTTTAAAAATTGGCCAAAAATTGACGTTTTTGAAAATGTCTTAGAAATGACTCATAATGAAAATTTAGCCTGTCTGGAACCTTATTTCTCAGAAAAATGGACAATTTGGCAAATATTCAACAAATTTTCTCAACATCCCCAAAATATTTCCAAATTTCATATTTTATTTTCTGGATGACCAGTCAATGTTAAATTCAAGGAATATCATCTATGGGTCCTAAGCAACATTTCCCGCAATTTTAAGGAAAATCTAAATCATAACATTTTTGGCCAAAAAATGAAAAAATCACAAGGGGTTAGTCCATCGATTTTTATCAAAATTGGCCAAAAATTGACGTTTTTGAAAATGTCTTAGAAATGACTCATAATGAAAATTTAGCCTGTCTGGAACCTTATTTCTCAGAAAAATGGACAATTTGGCAAATATTCAACAAATTTTCTCAAAATCCCCAAAATATTTCCAAATTTCATATTTTATTTTCTGGATGACCAGTCAATGTTAAATTCAAGGAATATCATCTATGGGTCCTAAGCAACATTTCCTGCAATTTTAAGGAAAATCTAAATCATAACATTTTTGGCCAAAAATTGAAAAAATCACAAGGGGTTAGTCCATCGATTTTTATCAAAATTGGCCAAAAATTGACGTTTTTGAAAATGTCTTAGAAATGACTCATAATGAAAATTTAGCCTGTCTGGAACCTTATTTCTCAGAAAAATGGACAATTTGGCAAATATTCAACAAATTTTCTCAACATCCCCAAAATATTTCCAAATTTCATATTTTATTTTCTGGATGACCAGTCAATGTTAAATTCAAGGAATATCATCTATGGGTCCTAAGCAACATTTCCCGCAATTTTAAGGAAAATCTAAATCATAACATTTTTGGCCAAAAAATGAAAAAATCACAAGGGGTTAGTCCATCGATTTTTATCAAAATTGGCCAAAAATTGACGTTTTTGAAAATGTCTTAGAAATGACTCATAATGAAAATTTAGCCTGTCTGGAACCTTATTTCTCAGAAAAATGGACAATTTGGCAAATATTCAACAAATTTTCTCAACATCCCCAAAATATTTCCAAATTTCATATTTTATTTTCTGGATGACCAGTCAATGTTAAATTCAAGGAATATCATCTATGGGTCCTAAGCAACATTTCCTGCAATTTTAAGGAAAATCTAAATCATAACATTTTTGGCCAAAAATTGAAAAAATCACAAGGGGTTAGTCCATCGATTTTTTTAAAAATTGGCCAAAAATTTACGTTTTTGAAAATGTCTTAGAAATGACTCATAATGAAAATTTAGCCTGTCTGGAACCTTATTTCTCAGAAAAATGGACAATTTGGCAAATATTCAACAAATTTTCTCAAAATCCCCAAAATATTTCCAAATTTCATATTTTATTTTCTGGATGACCAGTCAATGTTAAATTCAAGGAATATCATCTATGGGTCCTAAGCAACATTTCCCGCAATTTTAAGGAAAATCTAAATCATAACATTTTTGGCCAAAAAATGAAAAAATCACAAGGGGTTAAACGTCCATCGATTTTTATCAAAATTGGCCAAAAATTGACGTTTTTGAAAATGTCTTAGAAATGACTCATAATGAAAATTTAGCCTGTCTGGAACCTTATTTCTCAGAAAAATGGACAATTTGGCAAATATTCAACAAATTTTCTCAACATCCCCAAAATATTTCCAAATTTCATATTTTATTTTCTGGATGACCAGTCAATGTTAAATTCAAGGAATATCATCTATGGGTCCTAAGCAACATTTCCTGCAATTTTAAGGAAAATCTAAATCATAACATTTTTGGCCAAAAATTGAAAAAATCACAAGGGGTTAGTCCATCGATTTTTTTAAAAATTGGCCAAAAATTGACGTTTTTGAAAATGTCTTAGAAATGACTCATAATGAAAATTTAGCCTGTCTGGAACCTTATTTCTCAGAAAAATGGACAATTTGGCAAATATTCAACAAATTTTCTCAAAATCCCCAAAATATTTCCAAATTTCATATTTTATTTTCTGGATGACCAGTCAATGTTAAATTCAAGGAATATCATCTATGGGTCCTAAGCAACATTTCCTGCAATTTTAAGGAAAATCTAAATCATAACATTTTTGGCCAAAAATTGAAAAAATCACAAGGGGTTAGTCCATCGATTTTTATCAAAATTGGCCAAAAATTTACGTTTTTGAAAATGTCTTAGAAATGACTCATAATGAAAATTTAGCCTGTCTGGAACCTTATTTCTCAGAAAAATGGACAATTTGGCAAATATTCAACAAATTTTCTCAAAATCCCCAAAATATTTCCAAATTTCATATTTTATTTTCTGGATGACCAGTCAATGTTAAATTCAAGGAATATCATCTATGGGTCCTAAGCAACATTTCCTGCAATTTTAAGGAAAATCTAAAACATAACATTTTTGGCCAAAAAATGAAAAAATCACAAGGGGTTAGTCCATCGATTTTTTTAAAAATTGGCCAAAAATTGACGTTTTTGAAAATGTCTTAGAAATGACTCATAATGAAAATTTAGCCTGTCTGGAACCTTATTTCTCAGAAAAATGGACAATTTGGCAAATATTCAACAAATTTTCTCAAAATCCCCAAAATATTTCCAAATTTCATATTTTATTTTCTGGATGACCAGTCAATGTTAAATTCAAGGAATATCATCTATGGGTCCTAAGCAACATTTCCTGCAATTTTAAGGAAAATCTAAATCATAACATTTTTGGCCAAAAATTGAAAAAATCACAAGGGGTTAGTCCATCGATTTTTATCAAAATTGGCCAAAAATTGACGTTTTTGAAAATGTCTTAGAAATGACTCATAATGAAAATTTAGCCTGTCTGGAACCTTATTTCTCAGAAAAATGGACAATTTGGCAAATATTCAACAAATTTTCTCAACATCCCCAAAATATTTCCAAATTTCATATTTTATTTTCTGGATGACCAGTCAATGTTAAATTCAAGGAATATCATCTATGGGTCCTAAGCAACATTTCCCGCAATTTTAAGGAAAATCTAAATCATAACATTTTTGGCCAAAAAATGAAAAAATCACAAGGGGTTAGTCCATCGATTTTTATCAAAATTGGCCAAAAATTGACGTTTTTGAAAATGTCTTAGAAATGACTCATAATGAAAATTTAGCCTGTCTGGAACCTTATTTCTCAGAAAAATGGACAATTTGGCAAATATTCATCAAATTTTCTCAAAATCCCCAAAATATTTCCAAATTTCATATTTTATTTTCTGGATGACCAGTCAATGTTAAATTCAAGGAATATCATCTATGGGTCCTAAGCAACATTTCCTGCAATTTTAAGGAAAATCTAAATCATAACATTTTTGGCCAAAAATTGAAAAAATCACAAGGGGTTAGTCCATCGATTTTTATCAAAATTGGCCAAAAATTTACGTTTTTGAAAATGTCTTAGAAATGACTCATAATGAAAATTTAGCCTGTCTGGAACCTTATTTCTCAGAAAAATGGACAATTTGGCAAATATTCAACAAATTTTCTCAAAATCCCCAAAATATTTCCAAATTTCATATTTTATTTTCTGGATGACCAGTCAATGTTAAATTCAAGGAATATCATCTATGGGTCCTAAGCAACATTTCCTGCAATTTTAAGGAAAATCTAAATCATAACATTTTTGGCCAAAAAATGAAAAAATCGATTTTTATCAAAATTGGCCAAAAATTGACGTTTTTGAAAATGTCTTAGAAATGACTCATAATGAAAATTTAGCCTGTCTGGAACCTTATTTCTCAGAAAAATGGACAATTTGGCAAATATTCAACAAATTTTCTCAAAATCCCCAAAATATTTCCAAATTTCATATTTTATTTTCTGGATGACCAGTCAATGTTAAATTCAAGGAATATCATCTATGGGTCCTAAGCAACATTTCCTGCAATTTTAAGGAAAATCTAAATCATAACATTTTTGGCCAAAAATTGAAAAATCACAAGGGGTTAGTCCATCGATTTTTATCAAAATTGGCCAAAAATTGACGTTTTTGAAAATGTCTTAGAAATGACTCATAATGAAAATTTAGCCTGTCTGGAACCTTATTTCTCAGAAAAATGGACAATTTGGCAAATATTCATCAAATTTTCTCAACATCCCCAAAATATTTCCAAATTTCATATTTTATTTTCTGGATGACCAGTCAATGTTAAATTCAAGGAATATCATCTATGGGTCCTAAGCAACATTTCCTGCAATTTTAAGGAAAATCTAAATCATAACATTTTTGGCCAAAAATTGAAAAAATCACAAGGGGTTAGTCCATCGATTTTTTTAAAAATTGGCCAAAAATTGACGTTTTTGAAAATGTCTTAGAAATGACTCATAATGAAAATTTAGCCTGTCTGGAACCTTATTTCTCAGAAAAATGGACAATTTGGCAAATATTCAACAAATTTTCTCAAAATCCCCAAAATATTTCCAAATTTCATATTTTATTTTCTGGATGACCAGTCAATGTTAAATTCAAGGAATATCATCTATGGGTCCTAAGCAACATTTCCTGCAATTTTAAGGAAAATCTAAATCATAACATTTTTGGCCAAAAATTGAAAAAATCACAAGGGGTTAGTCCATCGATTTTTTTAAAAATTGGCCAAAAATTGACGTTTTTGAAAATGTCTTAGAAATGACTCATAATGAAAATTTAGCCTGTCTGGAACCTTATTTCTCAGAAAAATGGACAATTTGGCAAATATTCAACAAATTTTCTCAAAATCCCCAAAATATTTCCAAATTTCATATTTTATTTTCTGGATGACCAGTCAATGTTAAATTCAAGGAATATCATCTATGGGTCCTAAGCAACATTTCCTGCAATTTTAAGGAAAATCTAAATCATAACATTTTTGGCCAAAAATTGAAAAAATCACAAGGGGTTAGTCCGTCGATTTTTATCAAAATTGGCCGAAAATTGGACGTTTTTGAAAATGTCTTAGAAATGACTCATAATGAAAATTTAGCCTGTCTGGAACCTTATTTCTCAGAAAAATGGACAATTTGGCAAATATTCAACAAATTTTCTCAAAATCCCCAAAATATTTCCAAATTTCATATTTTATTTTCTGGATGACCAGTCAATGTTAAATTCAAGGAATATCATCTATGGGTCCTAAGCAACATTTCCTGCAATTTTAAGGAAAATCTAAATCATAACATTTTTGGCCAAAAATTGAAAAAATCACAAGGGGTTAGTCCATCGATTTTTATCAAAATTGGCCAAAAATTGACGTTTTTGAAAATGTCTTAGAAATGACTCATAATGAAATTTAGCCTGTCTGGAACCTTATTTCTCAGAAAAATGGACAATTTGGCAAATATTCAACAAATTTTCTCAAAATCCCAAAATATTTCCAAATTTCATATTTTATTTTCTGGATGACCAGTCAATGTTAAATTCAAGGAATATCATCTATGGGTCCTAAGCAACATTCCTGCAATTTTAAGGAAAATCTAAATCATAACATTTTTGGCCAAAAATTGAAAAAATCACAAGGGGTTAGTCCATCGATTTTTATCAAAATTGGCCAAAAATTGACGTTTTTGAAAATGTCTTAGAAATGACTCATAATGAAAATTTAGCCTGTCTGGAACCTTATTTCTCAGAAAAATGGACAATTTGGCAAATATTCAACAAATTTTCTCAAAATCCCCAAAATATTTCCAAATTTCATATTTTATTTTCTGGATGACCAGTCAATGTTAAATTCAAGGAATATCATCTATGGGTCCTAAGCAACATTTCCTGCAATTTTAAGGAAAATCTAAATCATAACATTTTTGGCCAAAAATTGAAAAAATCACAAGGGGTTAGTCCATCGATTTTTATCAAAATTGGCCAAAAATTGACGTTTTTGAAAATGTCTTAGAAATGACTCATAATGAAAATTTAGCCTGTCTGGAACCTTATTTCTCAGAAAATGGACAATTTGGCAAATATTCAACAAATTTTCTCAACATCCCAAAATATTTCCAAATTTCATATTTTATTTTCTGGATGACCAGTCAATGTTAAATTCAAGGAATATCATCTATGGGTCCTAAGCAACATTTCCCGCAATTTTAAGGAAAATCTAAATCATAACATTTTTGGCCAAAAAATGAAAAAATCACAAGGGGTTAGTCCATCGATTTTTATCAAAATTGGCCAAAAATTGACGTTTTTGAAAATGTCTTAGAAATGACTCATAATGAAAATTTAGCCTGTCTGGAACCTTATTTCTCAGAAAAATGGACAATTTGGCAAATATTCATCAAATTTTCTCAAAATCCCCAAAATATTTCCAAATTTCATATTTTATTTTCTGGATGACCAGTCAATGTTAAATTCAAGGAATATCATCTATGGGTCCTAAGCAACATTTCCTGCAATTTTAAGGAAAATCTAAATCATAACATTTTTGGCCAAAAATTGAAAAAATCACAAGGGGTTAGTCCATCGATTTTTTTAAAAATTGGCCAAAAATTGACGTTTTTGAAAATGTCTTAGAAATGACTCATAATGAAAATTTAGCCTGTCTGGAACCTTATTTCTCAGAAAAATGGACAATTTGGCAAATATTCAACAAATTTTCTCAACATCCCCAAAATATTTCCAAATTTCATATTTTATTTTCTGGATGACCAGTCAATGTTAAATTCAAGGAATATCATCTATGGGTCCTAAGCAACATTTCCCGCAATTTTAAGGAAAATCTAAATCATAACATTTTTGGCCAAAAAATGAAAAAATCACAAGGGGTTAGTCCATCGATTTTTATCAAAATTGGCCAAAAATTGACGTTTTTGAAAATGTCTTAGAAATGACTCATAATGAAAATTTAGCCTGTCTGGAACCTTATTTCTCAGAAAAATGGACAATTTGGCAAATATTCAACAAATTTTCTCAAAATCCCCAAAATATTTCCAAATTTCATATTTTATTTTCTGGATGACCAGTCAATGTTAAATTCAAGGAATATCATCTATGGGTCCTAAGCAACATTTCCTGCAATTTTAAGGAAAATCTAAATCATAACATTTTTGGCCAAAAATTGAAAAAATCACAAGGGGTTAGTCCATCGATTTTTATCAAAATTGGCCAAAAATTTACGTTTTTGAAAATGTCTTAGAAATGACTCATAATGAAAATTTAGCCTGTCTGGAACCTTATTTCTCAGAAAAATGGACAATTTGGCAAATATTCAACAAATTTTCTCAACATCCCCAAAATATTTCCAAATTTCATATTTTATTTTCTGGATGACCAGTCAATGTTAAATTCAAGGAATATCATCTATGGGTCCTAAGCAACATTTCCTGCAATTTTAAGGAAAATCTAAATCATAACATTTTTGGCCAAAAATTGAAAAAATCACAAGGGGTTAGTCCATCGATTTTTTTAAAAATTGGCCAAAAATTGACGTTTTTGAAAATGTCTTAGAAATGACTCATAATGAAAATTTAGCCTGTCTGGAACCTTATTTCTCAGAAAAATGGACAATTTGGCAAATATTCAACAAATTTTCTCAAAATCCCCAAAATATTTCCAAATTTCATATTTTATTTTCTGGATGACCAGTCAATGTTAAATTCAAGGAATATCATCTATGGGTCCTAAGCAACATTTCCTGCAATTTTAAGGAAAATCTAAATCATAACATTTTTGGCCAAAAATTGAAAAAATCACAAGGGGTTAGTCCATCGATTTTTATCAAAATTGGCCAAAAATTTACGTTTTTGAAAATGTCTTAGAAATGACTCATAATGAAAATTTAGCCTGTCTGGAACCTTATTTCTCAGAAAAATGGACAATTTGGCAAATATTCAACAAATTTTCTCAAAATCCCCAAAATATTTCCAAATTTCATATTTTATTTTCTGGATGACCAGTCAATGTTAAATTCAAGGAATATCATCTATGGGTCCTAAGCAACATTTCCTGCAATTTTAAGGAAAATCTAAATCATAACATTTTTGGCCAAAAAATGAAAAAATCACAAGGGGTTAGTCCATCGATTTTTATCAAAATTGGCCAAAAATTGACGTTTTTGAAAATGTCTTAGAAATGACTCATAATGAAAATTTAGCCTGTCTGGAACCTTATTTCTCAGAAAAATGGACAATTTGGCAAATATTCAACAAATTTTCTCAAAATCCCCAAAATATTTCCAAATTTCATATTTTATTTTCTGGATGACCAGTCAATGTTAAATTCAAGGAATATCATCTATGGGTCCTAAGCAACATTTCCTGCAATTTTAAGGAAAATCTAAATCATAACATTTTTGGCCAAAAATTGAAAAAATCACAAGGGGTTAGTCCATCGATTTTTATCAAAATTGGCCAAAAATTGACGTTTTTGAAAATGTCTTAGAAATGACTCATAATGAAAATTTAGCCTGTCTGGAACCTTATTTCTCAGAAAAATGGACAATTTGGCAAATATTCAACAAATTTTCTCAACATCCCCAAAATATTTCCAAATTTCATATTTTATTTTCTGGATGACCAGTCAATGTTAAATTCAAGGAATATCATCTATGGGTCCTAAGCAACATTTCCCGCAATTTTAAGGAAAATCTAAATCATAACATTTTTGGCCAAAAAATGAAAAAATCACAAGGGGTTAGTCCATCGATTTTTATCAAAATTGGCCAAAAATTGACGTTTTTGAAAATGTCTTAGAAATGACTCATAATGAAAATTTAGCCTGTCTGGAACCTTATTTCTCAGAAAAATGGACAATTTGGCAAATATTCATCAAATTTTCTCAAAATCCCCAAAATATTTCCAAATTTCATATTTTATTTTCTGGATGACCAGTCAATGTTAAATTCAAGGAATATCATCTATGGGTCCTAAGCAACATTTCCTGCAATTTTAAGGAAAATCTAAATCATAACATTTTTGGCCAAAAATTGAAAAAATCACAAGGGGTTAGTCCATCGATTTTTTAAAAATTGGCCAAAAATTGACGTTTTTGAAAATGTCTTAGAAATGACTCATAATGAAAATTTAGCCTGTCTGGAACCTTATTTCTCAGAAAAATGGACAATTTGGCAAATATTCAACAAATTTTCTCAACATCCCCAAAATATTTCCAAATTTCATATTTTATTTTCTGGATGACCAGTCAATGTTAAATTCAAGGAATATCATCTATGGGTCCTAAGCAACATTTCCCGCAATTTTAAGGAAAATCTAAATCATAACATTTTTGGCCAAAAAATGAAAAAATCACAAGGGGTTAGTCCATCGATTTTTATCAAAATTGGCCAAAAATTGACGTTTTTGAAAATGTCTTAGAAATGACTCATAATGAAAATTTAGCCTGTCTGGAACCTTATTTCTCAGAAAAATGGACAATTTGGCAAATATTCAACAAATTTTCTCAAAATCCCCAAAATATTTCCAAATTTCATATTTTATTTTCTGGATGACCAGTCAATGTTAAATTCAAGGAATATCATCTATGGGTCCTAAGCAACATTTCCTGCAATTTTAAGGAAAATCTAAATCATAACATTTTTGGCCAAAAATTGAAAAAATCACAAGGGGTTAGTCCATCGATTTTTATCAAAATTGGCCAAAAATTGACGTTTTTGAAAATGTCTTAGAAATGACTCATAATGAAAATTTAGCCTGTCTGGAACCTTATTTCTCAGAAAAATGGACAATTTGGCAAATATTCAACAAATTTTCTCAACATCCCCAAAATATTTCCAAATTTCATATTTTATTTTCTGGATGACCAGTCAATGTTAAATTCAAGGAATATCATCTATGGGTCCTAAGCAACATTTCCCGCAATTTTAAGGAAAATCTAAATCATAACATTTTTGGCCAAAAAATGAAAAAATCACAAGGGGTTAGTCCATCGATTTTTATCAAAATTGGCCAAAAATTGACGTTTTTGAAAATGTCTTAGAAATGACTCATAATGAAAATTTAGCCTGTCTGGAACCTTATTTCTCAGAAAAATGGACAATTTGGCAAATATTCAACAAATTTTCTCAACATCCCCAAAATATTTCCAAATTTCATATTTTATTTTCTGGATGACCAGTCAATGTTAAATTCAAGGAATATCATCTATGGGTCCTAAGCAACATTTCCTGCAATTTTAAGGAAAATCTAAATCATAACATTTTTGGCCAAAAATTGAAAAAATCACAAGGGGTTAGTCCATCGATTTTTTTAAAAATTGGCAAAAAATTGACGTTTTTGAAAATGTCTTAGAAATGACTCATAATGAAAATTTAGCCTGTCTGGAACCTTATTTCTCAGAAAAATGGACAATTTGGCAAATATTCAACAAATTTTCTCAAAATCCCCAAAATATTTCCAAATTTCATATTTTATTTTCTGGATGACCAGTCAATGTTAAATTCAAGGAATATCATCTATGGGTCCTAAGCAACATTTCCTGCAATTTTAAGGAAAATCTAAATCATAACATTTTTGGCCAAAAATTGAAAAAATCACAAGGGGTTAGTCCATCGATTTTTATCAAAATTGGCCAAAAATTTACGTTTTTGAAAATGTCTTAGAAATGACTCATAATGAAAATTTAGCCTGTCTGGAACCTTATTTCTCAGAAAAATGGACAATTTGGCAAATATTCAACAAATTTTCTCAAAATCCCCAAAATATTTCCAAATTTCATATTTTATTTTCTGGATGACCAGTCAATGTTAAATTCAAGGAATATCATCTATGGGTCCTAAGCAACATTTCCTGCAATTTTAAGGAAAATCTAAATCATAACATTTTTGGCCAAAAATTGAAAAAATCACAAGGGGTTAGTCCATCGATTTTTATCAAAATTGGCCAAAAATTTACGTTTTTGAAAATGTCTTAGAAATGACTCATAATGAAAATTTAGCCTGTCTGGAACCTTATTTCTCAGAAAAATGGACAATTTGGCAAATATTCAACAAATTTTCTCAAAATCCCCAAAATATTTCCAAATTTCATATTTTATTTTCTGGATGACCAGTCAATGTTAAATTCAAGGAATATCATCTATGGGTCCTAAGCAACATTTCCCGCAATTTTAAGGAAAATATAAATCATAACATTTTTGGCCAAAAAATGAAAAAATCACAAGGGGTTAAACTAAACGTCCATCGATTTTTATCAAAATTGGCCAAAAATTGACGTTTTTGAAAATGTCTTAGAAATGACTCATAATGAAAATTTAGCCTGTCTGGAACCTTATTTCTCAGAAAAATGGACAATTTGGCAAATATTCAACAAATTTTCTCAACATCCCCAAAATATTTCCAAATTTCATATTTTATTTTCTGGATGACCAGTCAATGTTAAATTCAAGGAATATCATCTATGGGTCCTAAGCAACATTTCCTGCAATTTTAAGGAAAATCTAAATCATAACATTTTTGGCCAAAAATTGAAAAAATCACAAGGGGTTAGTCCATCGATTTTTTTAAAAATTGGCCAAAAATTGACGTTTTTGAAAATGTCTTAGAAATGACTCATAATGAAAATTTAGCCTGTCTGGAACCTTATTTCTCAGAAAAATGGACAATTTGGCAAATATTCAACAAATTTTCTCAAAATCCCCAAAATATTTCCAAATTTCATATTTTATTTTCTGGATGACCAGTCAATGTTAAATTCAAGGAATATCATCTATGGGTCCTAAGCAACATTTCCTGCAATTTTAAGGAAAATCTAAATCATAACATTTTTGGCCAAAAATTGAAAAAATCACAAGGGGTTAGTCCATCGATTTTTATCAAAATTGGCCAAAAATTGACGTTTTTGAAAATGTCTTAGAAATGACTCATAATGAAAATTTAGCCTGTCTGGAACCTTATTTCTCAGAAAAATGGACAATTTGGCAAATATTCAACAAATTTTCTCAACATCCCCAAAATATTTCCAAATTTCATATTTTATTTTCTGGATGACCAGTCAATGTTAAATTCAAGGAATATCATCTATGGGTCCTAAGCAACATTTCCCGCAATTTTAAGGAAAATCTAAATCATAACATTTTTGGCCAAAAAATGAAAAAATCACAAGGGGTTAGTCCATCGATTTTTATCAAAATTGGCCAAAAATTGACGTTTTTGAAAATGTCTTAGAAATGACTCATAATGAAAATTTAGCCTGTCTGGAACCTTATTTCTCAGAAAAATGGACAATTTGGCAAATATTCAACAAATTTTCTCAACATCCCCAAAATATTTCCAAATTTCATATTTTATTTTCTGGATGACCAGTCAATGTTAAATTCAAGGAATATCATCTATGGGTCCTAAGCAACATTTCCTGCAATTTTAAGGAAAATCTAAATCATAACATTTTTGGCCAAAAATTGAAAAAATCACAAGGGGTTAGTCCATCGATTTTTTTAAAAATTGGCCAAAAATTGACGTTTTTGAAAATGTCTTAGAAATGACTCATAATGAAAATTTAGCCTGTCTGGAACCTTATTTCTCAGAAAAATGGACAATTTGGCAAATATTCAACAAATTTTCTCAAAATCCCCAAAATATTTCCAAATTTCATATTTTATTTTCTGGATGACCAGTCAATGTTAAATTCAAGGAATATCATCTATGGGTCCTAAGCAACATTTCCTGCAATTTTAAGGAAAATCTAAATCATAACATTTTTGGCCAAAAATTGAAAAAATCACAAGGGGTTAGTCCATCGATTTTTATCAAAATTGGCCAAAAATTTACGTTTTTGAAAATGTCTTAGAAATGACTCATAATGAAAATTTAGCCTGTCTGGAACCTTATTTCTCAGAAAAATGGACAATTTGGCAAATATTCAACAAATTTTCTCAAAATCCCCAAAATATTTCCAAATTTCATATTTTATTTTCTGGATGACCAGTCAATGTTAAATTCAAGGAATATCATCTATGGGTCCTAAGCAACATTTCCTGAAATTTTAAGGAAAATCTAAATCATAACATTTTTGGCCAAAAATTGAAAAAATCACAAGGGGTTAGTCCATCGATTTTTATCAAAATTGGCCAAAAATTTACGTTTTTGAAAATGTCTTAGAAATGACTCATAATGAAAATTTAGCCTGTCTGGAACCTTATTTCTCAGAAAAATGGACAATTTGGCAAATATTCAACAAATTTTCTCAAAATCCCCAAAATATTTCCAAATTTCATATTTTATTTTCTGGATGACCAGTCAATGTTAAATTCAAGGAATATCATCTATGGGTCCTAAGCAACATTTCCCGCAATTTTAAGGAAAATCTAAATCATAACATTTTTGGCCAAAAAATGAAAAAATCACAAGGGGTTAAACGTCCATCGATTTTTATCAAAATTGGCCAAAAATTGACGTTTTTGAAAATGTCTTAGAAATGACTCATAATGAAAATTTAGCCTGTCTGGAACCTTATTTCTCAGAAAAATGGACAATTTGGCAAATATTCAACAAATTTTCTCAACATCCCCAAAATATTTCCAAATTTCATATTTTATTTTCTGGATGACCAGTCAATGTTAAATTCAAGGAATATCATCTATGGGTCCTAAGCAACATTTCCTGCAATTTTAAGGAAAATCTAAATCATAACATTTTTGGCCAAAAATTGAAAAAATCACAAGGGGTTAGTCCATCGATTTTTTTAAAAATTGGCCAAAAATTGACGTTTTTGAAAATGTCTTAGAAATGACTCATAATGAAAATTTAGCCTGTCTGGAACCTTATTTCTCAGAAAAATGGACAATTTGGCAAATATTCAACAAATTTTCTCAACATCCCCAAAATATTTCCAAATTTCATATTTTATTTTCTGGATGACCAGTCAATGTTAAATTCAAGGAATATCATCTATGGGTCCTAAGCAACATTTCCTGCAATTTTAAGGAAAATCTAAATCATAACATTTTTGGCCAAAAATTGAAAAAATCACAAGGGGTTAGTCCATCGATTTTTTTAAAAATTGGCCAAAAATTGACGTTTTTGAAAATGTCTTAGAAATGACTCATAATGAAAATTTAGCCTGTCTGGAACCTTATTTCTCAGAAAAATGGACAATTTGGCAAATATTCAACAAATTTTCTCAAAATCCCCAAAATATTTCCAAATTTCATATTTTATTTTCTGGATGACCAGTCAATGTTAAATTCAAGGAATATCATCTATGGGTCCTAAGCAACATTTCCTGCAATTTTAAGGAAAATCTAAATCATAACATTTTTGGCCAAAAATTGAAAAAATCACAAGGGGTTAGTCCATCGATTTTTATCAAAATTGGCCAAAAATTTACGTTTTTGAAAATGTCTTAGAAATGACTCATAATGAAAATTTAGCCTGTCTGGAACCTTATTTCTCAGAAAAATGGACAATTTGGCAAATATTCAACAAATTTTCTCAAAATCCCCAAAATATTTCCAAATTTCATATTTTATTTTCTGGATGACCAGTCAATGTTAAATTCAAGGAATATCATCTATGGGTCCTAAGCAACATTTCCTGCAATTTTAAGGAAAATCTAAATCATAACATTTTTGGCCAAAAATTGAAAAAATCACAAGGGGTTAGTCCATCGATTTTTATCAAAATTGGCCAAAAATTTACGTTTTTGAAAATGTCTTAGAAATGACTCATAATGAAAATTTAGCCTGTCTGGAACCTTATTTCTCAGAAAAATGGACAATTTGGCAAATATTCAACAAATTTTCTCAAAATCCCCAAAATATTTCCAAATTTCATATTTTATTTTCTGGATGACCAGTCAATGTTAAATTCAAGGAATATCATCTATGGGTCCTAAGCAACTTTTCCTGCAATTTTAAGGAAAATCTAAATCATAACATTTTTGGCCAAAAATTGAAAAAATCACAAGGGTTAGTCCATCGATTTTTATCAAAATTGGCCAAAAAATTGACGTTTTTGAAAATGTCTTAGAAATGACTCATAATGAAAATTTAGCCTGTCTGGAACCTTATTTCTCAGAAAAATGGACAATTTGGCAAATATTCAACAAATTTTCTCAACATCCCCAAAATATTTCCAAATTTCATATTTTATTTTCTGGATGACCAGTCAATGTTAAATTCAAGGAATATCATCTATGGGTCCTAAGCAACATTTCCTGCAATTTTAAGGAAAATCTAAATCATAACATTTTTGGCCAAAAATTGAAAAAATCACAAGGGGTTAGTCCATCGATTTTTTTAAAAATTGGCCAAAAATTGACGTTTTTGAAAATGTCTTAGAAATGACTCATAATGAAAATTTAGCCTGTCTGGAACCTTATTTCTCAGAAAAATGGACAATTTGGCAAATATTCAACAAATTTTCTCAAAATCCCCAAATATTTCCAAATTTCATATTTTATTTTCTGGATGACCAGTCAATGTTAAATTCAAGGAATATCATCTATGGGTCCTAAGCAACATTTCCTGCAATTTTAAGGAAAATCTAAATCATAACATTTTTGGCCAAAAATTGAAAAAATCACAAGGGGTTAGTCCATCGATTTTTATCAAAATTGGCCAAAAATTGACGTTTTTGAAAATGTCTTAGAAATGACTCATAATGAAAATTTAGCCTGTCTGGAACCTTATTTCTCAGAAAAATGGACAATTTGGCAAATATTCAACAAATTTTCTCAAAATCCCCAAAATATTTCCAAATTTCATATTTTATTTTCTGGATGACCAGTCAATGTTAAATTCAAGGAATATCATCTATGGGTCCTAAGCAACATTTCCTGCAATTTTAAGGAAAATCTAAATCATAACATTTTTGGCCAAAAAATGAAAAAATCACAAGGGTTAGTCCATCGATTTTTTAAAAATTGGCCAAAAATTGACGTTTTTGAAAATGTCTTAGAAATGACTCATAATGAAAATTTAGCCTGTCTGGAACCTTATTTCTCAGAAAAATGGACAATTTGGCAAATATTCAACAAATTTTCTCAACATCCCCCAAAATATTTCCAAATTTCATATTTTATTTTCTGGATGACCAGTCAATGTTAAATTCAAGGAATATCATCTATGGGTCCTAAGCAACATTTCCTGCAATTTTAAGGAAAATCTAAATCATAACATTTTTGGCCAAAAATTGAAAAAATCACAAGGGGTTAGTCCATCGATTTTTATCAAAATTGGCCAAAAATTGACGTTTTTGAAAATGTCTTAGAAATGACTCATAATGAAAATTTAGCCTGTCTGGAACCTTATTTCTCAGAAAAATGGACAATTTGGCAAATATTCAACAAATTTTCTCAAAATCCCCAAAATATTTCCAAATTTCATATTTTATTTTCTGGATGACCAGTCAATGTTAAATTCAAGGAATATCATCTATGGGTCCTAAGCAACATTTCCTGCAATTTTAAGGAAAATCTAAATCATAACATTTTTGGCCAAAAATTGAAAAAATCACAAGGGGTTAGTCCATCGATTTTTATCAAAATTGGCCAAAAATTGACGTTTTTGAAAATGTCTTAGAAATGACTCATAATGAAAATTTAGCCTGTCTGGAACCTTATTTCTCAGAAAAATGGACAATTTGGCAAATATTCAACAAATTTTCTCAACATCCCCAAAATATTTCCAAATTTCATATTTTATTTTCTGGATGACCAGTCAATGTTAAATTCAAGGAATATCATCTATGGGTCCTAAGCAACATTTCCCGCAATTTTAAGGAAAATCTAAATCATAACATTTTTGGCCAAAAAATGAAAAAATCACAAGGGGTTAGTCCATCGATTTTTATCAAAATTGGCCAAAAATTGACGTTTTTGAAAATGTCTTAGAAATGACTCATAATGAAAATTTAGCCTGTCTGGAACCTTATTTCTCAGAAAAATGGACAATTTGGCAAATATTCATCAAATTTTCTCAAAATCCCCAAAATATTTCCAAATTTCATATTTTATTTTCTGGATGACCAGTCAATGTTAAATTCAAGGAATATCATCTATGGGTCCTAAGCAACATTTCCTGCAATTTTAAGGAAAATCTAAATCATAACATTTTTGGCCAAAAATTGAAAAAATCACAAGGGGTTAGTCCATCGATTTTTTTAAAAATTGGCCAAAAATTGACGTTTTTGAAAATGTCTTAGAAATGACTCATAATGAAAATTTAGCCTGTCTGGAACCTTATTTCTCAGAAAAATGGACAATTTGGCAAATATTCAACAAATTTTCTCAACATCCCCAAATATTTCCAAATTTCATATTTTATTTTCTGGATGACCAGTCAATGTTAAATTCAAGGAATATCATCTATGGGTCCTAAGCAACATTTCCCGCAATTTTAAGGAAAATCTAAATCATAACATTTTTGGCCAAAAAATGAAAAAATCACAAGGGGTTAGTCCATCGATTTTTATCAAAATTGCCAAAAATTGACGTTTTTGAAAATGTCTTAGAAATGACTCATAATGAAAATTTAGCCTGTCTGGAACCTTATTTCTCAGAAAAATGGACAATTTGGCAAATATTCAACAAATTTTCTCAAAATCCCCAAAATATTTCCAAATTTCATATTTTATTTTCTGGATGACCAGTCAATGTTAAATTCAAGGAATATCATCTATGGGTCCTAAGCAACATTTCCTGCAATTTTAAGGAAAATCTAAATCATAACATTTTTGGCCAAAAATTTGAAAAAATCACAAGGGGTTAGTCCATCGATTTTTATCAAAATTGGCCAAAATTGACGTTTTTGAAAATGTCTTAGAAATGACTCATAATGAAAATTTAGCCTGTCTGGAACCTTATTTCTCAGAAAAATGGACAATTTGGCAAATATTCAACAAATTTCTCAAAATCCCCAAAATATTTCCAAATTTCATATTTTATTTTCTGGATGACCAGTCAATGTTAAATTCAAGGAATATCATCTATGGGTCCTAAGCAACATTTCCTGCAATTTTAAGGAAAATCTAAATCATAACATTTTTGGCCAAAAATTGAAAAAATCACAAGGGGTTAGTCCATCGATTTTTATCAAAATTGGCCAAAAATTGACGTTTTTGAAATGTCTTAGAAATGACTCATAATGAAAATTTAGCCTGTCTGGAACCTTATTTCTCAGAAAAATGGACAATTTGGCAAATATTCAACAAATTTTCTCAAAATCCCGCAAAATATTTCCAAATTTCATATTTTATTTTCTGGATGACCAGTCAATGTTAAATTCAAGGAATATCATCTATGGGTCCTAAGCAACATTTCTGCAATTTTAAGGAAAATCTAAATCATAACATTTTTGACCAAAAAATGAAAAATCACAAGGGGTTAGTCCATCGATTTTTATCAAAATTGGCCAAAAATTGACGTTTTTGAAAATGTCTTAGAAATGACTCATAATGAAAATTTAGCCTGTCTGGAACCTTATTTCTCAGAAAAATGGACAATTTGGCAAATATTCAACAAATTTTCTCAAAATCCCCAAAATATTTCCAAATTTCATATTTTATTTTCTGGATGACCAGTCAATGTTAAATTCAAGGAATATCATCTATGGGTCCTAAGCAACATTTCCTGCAATTTTAAGGAAAATCTAAATCATAACATTTTTGGCCAAAAATTGAAAAAATCACAAGGGGTTAGTCCATCGATTTTTTTAAAAATTGGCCAAAAATTGACGTTTTTTGAAATGTCTTAGAAATGACTCATAATGAAAATTTAGCCTGTCTGGAACCTTATTTCTCAGAAAATGGGACAATTTGGCAAATATTCAACAAATTTTCTCAACATCCCCAAAATATTTCCAAATTTCATATTTTATTTTCTGATGACCAGTCAATGTTAAATTCAAGGAATATCATCTATGGGTCCTAAGCAACATTTCCTGCAATTTTAAGGAAAATCTAAATCATAACATTTTTGGCCAAAAATTGAAAAAATCACAAGGGGTTAGTCCATCGATTTTTATCAAAATTGGCCAAAAATTTACGTTTTTGAAAATGTCTTAGAAATGACTCATAATGAAAAATTTAGCCTGTCTGGAACCTTATTTCTCAGAAAAATGGACAATTTGGCAAATATTCAACAAATTTTCTCAAAATCCCCAAATATTTCCAATTCATATTTTATTTTCTGGATGACCAGTCAATGTTAAATTCAAGGAATATCATCTATGGGTCCCAAGCAACATTTCCTGCAATTTTAAGGAAAATCTAAATCATAACATTTTTGGCCAAAAATTGAAAAAATCACAAGGGGTTAGTCCATCGATTTTTATCAAAATTGGCCAAAAATTGACGTTTTTGAAAATGTCTTAGAAATGACTCATAATGAAAATTTAGCCTGTCTGGAACCTTATTTCTCAGAAAAATGGACAATTTGGCAAATATTCAACAAATTTTCTCAAAATCCCCAAAATATTTCCAAATTTCATATTTTATTTTCTGGATGACCAGTCAATGTTAATTAAAGGAATATCATCTATGGGTCCTAAGCAACATTTCTGCAATTTTAAGGAAAATCTAAATCATAACATTTTTGGCCAAAAAATGAAAAAATCACAAGGGGTTAGTCCATCGATTTTTATCAAAATTGGCCAAAAATTTACGTTTTTGAAAATGTCTTAGAAATGACTCATAATGAAAATTTAGCCTGTCTGGAACCTTATTTCTCAGAAAAATGGACAATTTGGCAAATATTCAACAAATTTTCTCAAAATCCCCAAAATATTTCCAAATTTCATATTTTATTTTCTGGATGACCAGTCAATGTTAAATTCAAGGAATATCATCTATGGGTCCTAAGCAACATTTCCTGCAATTTTAAGGAAAATCTAAATCATAACATTTTTGACCAAAAAATGAAAAAATCACAAGGGTTAGTCCATCGATTTTTATCAAAATTGGCCAAAAATTGACGTTTTTGAAAATGTCTTAGAAATGACTCATAATGAAAATTTAGCCTGTCTGGAACCTTATTTCTCAGAAAAATGGACAATTTGGCAAATATTCAACAAATTTTCTCAAAATCCCCAAAATATTTCCAAATTTCATATTTTATTTTCTGGATGACCAGTCAATGTTAAATTAAAGGGAATATCATCTATGGGTCCTAAGCAACATTTCCTGCAATTTTAAGGAAAATCTAAATCATAACATTTTTGGCCAAAAAATGAAAAAATCACAAGGGGTTAGTCCATCGATTTTTATCAAATTGGCCAAAAATTTACGTTTTTGAAAATGTCTTAGAAATGACTCATAATGAAAATTTAGCCTGTCTGGAACCTTATTTCTCAGAAAAATGGACAATTTGGCAAATATTCAACAAATTTTCTCAAAATCCCCAAAATATTTCCAAATTTCATATTTTATTTTCTGGATGACCAGTCAATGTTAAATTCAAGGAATATCATCTATGGGTCCTAAGCAACATTTCCTGCAATTTTAAGGAAAATCTAAATCATAACATTTTTGACCAAAAAATGAAAAAATCACAAGGGTTAGTTAGTCCATCGATTTTTATCAAAATTGGCCAAAATTGACGGTTTTTGAAAATGTCTTAGAAATGACTCATAATGAAAATTTAGCCTGTCTGGAACCTTATTTCTCAGAAAAATGGACAATTTGGCAAATATTCAACAAATTTCTCAAAATCCCCAAAATATTTCCAAATTTCATATTTTATTTTCTGGATGACCAGTCAATGTTAAATTAAAGGAATATCATCTATGGGTCCTAAGCAACATTTCCTGCAATTTTAAGGAAAATCTAAATCATAACATTTTTGGCCAAAAAATGAAAAAATCACAAGGGGTTAGTCCATCGATTTTTATCAAAATTGGCCAAAAATTTACGTTTTTGAAAATGTCTTAGAAATGACTCATAATGAAAATTTAGCCTGTCTGGAACCTTATTTCTCAGAAAAATGGGACAATTTGGCAAATATTCAACAAATTTTCTCAAAATCCCCAAAATATTTCCAAATTTCATATTTTATTTTCTGGATGACCAGTCAATGTTAAATTCAAGGATATCATCTATGGGTCCTAAGCAACATTTCCTGCAATTTTAAGGAAAATCTAAATCATAACATTTTTGACCAAAAAATGAAAAAATCACAAGGGGTTAGTCCATCGATTTTTATCAAAATTGGCCAAAAATTGACGTTTTTGAAATGTCTTAGAAATGACTCATAATGAAAATTTAGCCTGTCTGGAACCTTATTTCTCAGAAAAATGGACAATTTGGCAAATATTCAACAAATTTTCTCAAAATCCCCAAAATATTTCCAAATTTCATATTTTATTTTCTGGATGACCAGTCAATGTTAAATTCAAGGAATATCATCTATGGGTCCTAAGCAACATTTCCTGCAATTTTAAGGAAAATCTAAATCATAACATTTTTGGCCAAAAATTGAAAAAATCACAAGGGGTTAGTCCATCGATTTTTATCAAAATTGGCCAAAAATTGACGTTTTTGAAAATGTCTTAGAAATGACTCATAATGAAAATTTAGCCTGTCTGGAACCTTATTTCTCAGAAAAATGGACAATTTGGCAAATATTCAACAAATTTTCTCAAAATCCCCAAAATATTTCCAAATTCATATTTTATTTTCTGGATGACCAGTCAATGTTAAATTCAAGGAATATCATCTATGGGTCCTAAGCAACATTTCCTGCAATTTTAAGGAAAATCTAAATCATAACATTTTTGGCCAAAAATTGAAAAAATCACAAGGGGTTAGTCCATCGATTTTTATCAAAATTGGCCAAAAATTGACGTTTTTGAAAATGTCTTAGAAATGACTCATAATGAAAATTTAGCCTGTCTGGAACCTTATTTCTCAGAAAAATTGACAATTTGGCAAATATTCAACAAATTTTCTCAAAATCCCAAAATATTTCCAAATTTCATATTTTATTTTCTGGATGACCAGTCAATGTTAAATTCAAGGAATATCATCTATGGGTCCTAAGCAACATTTCCTGCAATTTTAAGGAAAATCTAAATCATAACATTTTTGGCCAAAAAATGAAAAAATCACAAGGGGTTAGTTAGTCCATCGATTTTTATCAAATTGGCCAAAAATTGACGTTTTTGAAAATGTCTTAGAAATGACTCATAATGAAAATTTAGCCTGTCTGGAACCTTATTTCTCAGAAAAATGGACAATTTGGCAAATATTCAACAAATTTTCTCAAAATCCCCAAAATATTTCCAAATTTCATATTTTATTTTCTGGATGACCAGTCAATGTTAAATTCAAGAAATATCATCTATGGGTCCTAAGCAACATTTCCTGCAATTTTAAGGAAAATCTAAATCATAACATTTTTGGCCAAAAAATGAAAAAATCACAAGGGGTTAGTCCATCGATTTTTATCAAAATTGGACAAAAATTGACGTTTTTGAAAATGTCTTAGAAATGACTCATAATGAAATTTAGCCTGTCTGGAACCTTATTTCTCAGAAAAATGGACAATTTGGCAAATATTCAACAAATTTTCTCAAAATCCCCAAAATATTTCCAAATTCATATTTTATTTCTGGATGACCAGTCAATGTTAAATTCAAGGAATATCATCTATGGGTCCTAAGCAACATTTCCTGCAATTTTAAGGAAAATCTAAATCATAACATTTTTGGCAAAAAATCACAATGTTATGATTTAGATTTTCCTTAAAATTGCAGGAAATGTTGCTTAGGACCCATAGATGATATTCCTTGAATTTAACATTGACTGGTCATCCAGAAATAAAATATGAAATTTGGAAATATTTTGGGGATTTTGAGAAAATTTGTGAATATTTGCCAAATTGTCAATTTTTCTGAGAAATAAGGTTCCAGACAGGCTAAATTTTCATTATGAGTCATTTCTAAGACATTTTCAAAACCGTCAATTTTTGGCCAATTTAAAAAAAATCGATGGACTAACCCCTTGTGATTTTTTCAATTTTTGGCCAAAAATGTTATGATTTAGATTTTCCTTAAAATTGCAGGAAATGTTGCTTAGGACCCATAGATGATATTCCTTGAATTTAACATTGACTGGTCATCCAGAAAATAAAATATGAAATTTGGAAATATTTTGGGGATTTTGAGAAAATTTGTTGAATATTTGCCAAATTGTCCATTTTTCTGAGAAATAAGGTTCCAGACAGGCTAAATTTTCATTATGAGTCATTTCTAAGACATTTTCAAAAACGTCAATTTTTGGCCAATTTTGAAAAAATCGATGGACTAACCCCTTGTGATTTTTTCAATTTTTGGCCAAAAATGTTATGATTTAGATTTTCCTTAAAATTGCAGGAAATGTTGCTTAGGACCCATAGATGATATTCCTTGAATTTAACATTGACTGGTCATCCAGAAAATAAAATATGAAATTTGGAAATATTTTGGGGATTTTGAGAAAATTTGTTGAATATTTGCCAAATTGTCCATTTTTCTGAGAAATAAGGTTCCAGACAGGCTAAATTTTCATTATGAGTCATTTCTAAGACATTTTCAAAAACGTAAATTTTTGGCCAATTTTGATAAAAATCGATGGACTAACCCCTTGTGATTTTTTCAATTTTTGGCCAAAAATGTTATGATTTAGATTTTCCTTAAAATTGCAGGAAATGTTGCTTAGGACCCATAGATGATATTCCTTGAATTTAACATTGACTGGTCATCCAGAAAATAAAATATGAAATTTGGAAATATTTTGGGGATTTTGAGAAAATTTGTTGAATATTTGCCAAATTGTCCATTTTTCTGAGAAATAAGGTTCCAGACAGGCTAAATTTTCATTATGAGTCATTTCTAAGACATTTTCAAAAACGTCAATTTTTGGCCAATTTTTAAAAAAATCGATGGACTAACCCCTTGTGATTTTTTCAATTTTTGGCCAAAAATGTTATGATTTAGATTTTCCTTAAAATTGCAGGAAATGTTGCTTAGGACCCATAGATGATATTCCTTGAATTTAACATTGACTGGTCATCCAGAAAATAAAATATGAAATTTGGAAATATTTTGGGGATTTTGAGAAAATTTGTTGAATATTTGCCAAATTGTCCATTTTTCTGAGAAATAAGGTTCCAGACAGGCTAAATTTTCATTATGAGTCATTTCTAAGACATTTTTGATAAAAATCGATGGACTAACCCCTTGTGATTTTTTCAATTTTTGGCCAAAAATCACAATGTTATGATTTAGATTTTCCTTAAAATTGCAGGAAATGTTGCTTAGGACCCATAGATGATATTCCTTGAATTTAACATTGACTGGTCATCCAGAAAATAAAATATGAAATTTCGGAAATATTTTGGGGATTTTGAGAAAATTTGTTGAATATTTGCCAAATTGTCAATTTTTCTGAGAAATAAGGTTCCAGACAGGCTAAATTTTCATTATGAGTCATTTCTAAGACATTTTCAAAAACGTCAATTTTTGGCCAATTTTTAAAAAAAATCGATGGACTAACCCCTTGTGATTTTTTCAATTTTTGGCCAAAATGTTATGATTTAGATTTTCCTTAAAATTGCAGGAAATGTTGCTTAGGACCCCATAGATGATATTCCTTGAATTTAACATTGACTGGTCATCCAGAAAATAAAATATGAAATTTGGAAATATTTTGGGGATTTTGAGAAAATTTGTTGAATATTTGCCAAATTGTCCATTTTCTGAGAAATAAGGTTCAGACAGGCTAAATTTTCATTATGAGTCATTTCTAAGACATTTTCAAAAACGTCAATTTTTGGCCAATTTTGAAAAAAATCGATGGACTAACCCCTTGTGATTTTTTCAATTTTTGGCCAAAAATGTTATGATTTAGATTTTCCTTAAAATTGCAGGAAATGTTGCTTAGGACCCATAGATGATATTCCTTGAATTTAACATTGACTGGTCATCCAGAAAATAAAATATGAAATTTGGAAATATTTTGGGGATTTTGAGAAAATTTGTTGAATATTTGCCAAATGTCCATTTTTCTGAGAAATAAGGTTCCAGACAGGCTAAATTTTCATTATGAGTCATTTCTAAGACATTTTCAAAAACGTAAATTTTGGCCAATTTTGATAAAAATCGATGGACTAACCCCTTGTGATTTTTTCAATTTTTGGCCAAAAAATGTTATGATTTAGATTTTCCTTAAAATTGCAGGAAATGTTGCTTAGGACCCATAGATGATATTCCTTGAATTTAACATTGACTGGTCATCCAGAAAATAAAATATGAAATTTGGAAATATTTTGGGGATTTTGAGAAAATTTGTTGAATATTTGCCAAATTGTCCATTTTTCTGAGAATAAGGTTCCAGACAGGCTAAATTTTCATTATGAGTCATTTCTAAGACATTTTCAAAAACGTCAATTTTTGGCCAATTTTTAAAAAAATCGATGGACTAACCCCTTGTGATTTTTTCAATTTTTGGCCAAAAATGTTATGATTTAGATTTTCCTTAAAATTGCAGGAAATGTTGCTTAGGACCCATAGATGATATTCCTTGAATTTAACATTGACTGGTCATCCAGAAAATAAAATATGAAATTTGGAAATATTTTGGGGATTTTGAGAAAATTTGTTGAATATTTGCCAAATTGTCCATTTTTCTGAGAAATAAGGTTCCAGACAGGCTAAATTTTCATTATGAGTCATTTCTAAGACATTTTTGATAAAAATCGATGGACTAACCCCTTGTGATTTTTTCAATTTTTGGCCAAAAATGTTATGATTTAGATTTTCCTAAAATTGCAGGAAATGTTGCTTAGGACCCATAGATGATATTCCTTGAATTTAACATTGACTGTCATCCAGAAAATAAAATATGAAATTTGGAAATATTTTGGGGAATAATTTTGAGAAAATTTGATGATATTTGCCAAATTGTCCATTTTTCTGAGAAATAAGGTTCCAGACAGG